>CM024709.1:76036-1276036 GCA_014182895.1 Angophora floribunda
CCCTAAACCCTAAACCCTAAACCCTAAACCCTAAACCCTAAACCCTAAACCCTAAACCCTAAACCCTAAACCCTAAACCCTAAACCCTAAACCCTAAACCCTAAACCCTAAACCCTAAACCCTAAACCCTAAACCCTAAACCCTAAACCCTAAACCCTAAACCCTAAACCCTAAACCCTAAACCCTAAACCCTAAACCCTAAACCCTAAACCCTAAACCCTAAACCCTAAACCCTAAACCCTAAACCCTAAACCCTAAACCCTAAACCCTAAACCCTAAACCCTAAACCCTAAACCCTAAACCCTAAACCCTAAACCCTAAACCCTAAACCCTAAACCCTAAACCCTAAACCCTAAACCCTAAACCCTAAACCCTAAACCCTAAACCCTAAACCCTAAACCCTAAACCCTAAACCCTAAACCCTAAACCCTAAACCCTAAACCCTAAACCCTAAACCCTAAACCCTAAACCCTAAACCCTAAACCCTAAACCCTAAACCCTAAACCCTAAACCCTAAACCCTAAACCCTAAACCCTAAACCCTAAACCCTAAACCCTAAACCCTAAACCCTAAACCCTAAACCCTAAACCCTAAACCCTAAACCCTAAACCCTAAACCCTAAACCCTAAACCCTAAACCCTAAACCCTAAACCCTAAACCCTAAACCCTAAACCCTAAACCCTAAACCCTAAACCCTAAACCCTAAACCCTAAACCCTAAACCCTAAACCCTAAACCCTAAACCCTAAACCCTAAACCCTAAACCCTAAACCCTAAACCCTAAACCCTAAACCCTAAACCCTAAACCCTAAACCCTAAACCCTAAACCCTAAACCCTAAACCCTAAACCCTAAACCCTAAACCCTAAACCCTAAACCCTAAACCCTAAACCCTAAACCCTAAACCCTAAACCCTAAACCCTAAACCCTAAACCCTAAACCCTAAACCCTAAACCCTAAACCCTAAACCCTAAACCCTAAACCCTAAACCCTAAACCCTAAACCCTAAACCCTAAACCCTAAACCCTAAACCCTAAACCCTAAACCCTAAACCCTAAACCCTAAACCCTAAACCCTAAACCCTAAACCCTAAACCCTAAACCCTAAACCCTAAACCCTAAACCCTAAACCCTAAACCCTAAACCCTAAACCCTAAACCCTAAACCCTAAACCCTAAACCCTAAACCCTAAACCCTAAACCCTAAACCCTAAACCCTAAACCCTAAACCCTAAACCCTAAACCCTAAACCCTAAACCCTAAACCCTAAACCCTAAACCCTAAACCCTAAACCCTAAACCCTAAACCCTAAACCCTAAACCCTAAACCCTAAACCCTAAACCCTAAACCCTAAACCCTAAACCCTAAACCCTAAACCCTAAACCCTAAACCCTAAACCCTAAACCCTAAACCCTAAACCCTAAACCCTAAACCCTAAACCCTAAACCCTAAACCCTAAACCCTAAACCCTAAACCCTAAACCCTAAACCCTAAACCCTAAACCCTAAACCCTAAACCCTAAACCCTAAACCCTAAACCCTAAACCCTAAACCCTAAACCCTAAACCCTAAACCCTAAACCCTAAACCCTAAACCCTAAACCCTAAACCCTAAACCCTAAACCCTAAACCCTAAACCCTAAACCCTAAACCCTAAACCCTAAACCCTAAACCCTAAACCCTAAAACCCTAAACCCTAAACCCTAAACCCTAAACCCTAAACCCTAAACCCTAAACCCTAAACCCTAAACCCTAAACCCTAAACCCTAAACCCTAAACCCTAAACCCTAAACCCTAAACCCTAAACCCTAAACCCTAAACCCTAAACCCTAAACCCTAAACCCTAAACCCTAAACCCTAAAACCCTAAACCCTAAACCCTAAACCCTAAACCCTAAACCCTAAACCCTAAACCCTAAACCCTAAACCCTAAAAAAAGATAGATTGCTCATAGATTGTCCCACCTGACCCTACCCACCCTTGACCCAATCACCCCTACTTTGAGTCAGAAACAAGATTCATATCTACTAAGCCTGCTAGGCATCCTTGATGTGTGCAAACCACCAAGCTTTAGGGGTTGTGTTTATGATATTGTTGCCAATGCTAATTGATCTTAATTAAACTTGATCGTAGGGGATCTTTTTGGGATATTGTGTGTATATATATATATATTCTTTTCTTTTCTTATACATCTAAACCTCTTTTGTTATAATAAGGCTGTAATTACTTACTAAAAACACAAGATCCAATATACAAATTTTCCAATGCTTTCTATTCTCTGACTTCCTCCTCCCGTAGTATAATTCGACTGTCCCTAATCTGCTTCTTTCTGAGAGTTCCTGCTCATTTTAAATTGGCACTGATGGACAGCAGCAAGATACAAGCCGAAATTCAACTATATGTTATGCAGGTGAGGCTATTGAAGTAGTTGATGCAATTGAGTTTCTTCTCTGCGACACTATCTCTCCCCGAGTGACTGTGTGTGTGAGGGAGTGAACGGGGATCGTTTCATAATGTAAAGTGAACCTTCTTTCCCATCCACAGTCCTTCTCTGTTCCCCATCTTCATCTTTCTGTTTTTATGGTTGCAGATAAACTTGCAGTGACCATTGTGTACGTTCACGAAAGTATATAAAGCAAGGAATTGAACTTTCCAAGAATCTTTTTGGAAATTCGGTTCAATTGCGAAAAATATACAGAGATCGTGGTTTCCAAAGAAAAGAGAATTGAGCCAGATGGATGCCCACGGTACAAAGTAACGATATGTTCCTCATCTAAAATTTAATTATGGCGAGTCGAAAAGCTGTACAAATGAAAAAAATAAAATACAAAGTCAAAAGGGGGTGTCTCCAATTGGTATATTTCGTGCGTTCCCAGGGCCAGATGAATAAAATGTGACAATTTGGAAAATTCCAAAGGCATATATAAAATAAATTAATATCGCCGGACCAGAGGTGGAGAGACCATTTTCCAAAGGGGAACGAACTCGCATTGTGGGGTGGGAATCCTCCCGTCGTCTTCTCTCATGTTATCATGTCAAACCTTAAGCAGCATCGTTCTACCATCGTATCGATTGCCTGCATCTCCATCTTCGCGGTCCGGCCATTTGCCGAGGATGTCTACTCATCCCATGTTTCCTGATCGTCCCCTTCACCTCCTTCTCAAATGCCACGAATTGCCGGTTGAGATGGAGCCCTCATCGTCGGAAAAGCATGACGACGACGACGACGACGACGACGACGATGACGACGATGACGACGACGACGAAGAGAGACCAGAGCGGGTCGTCCAAGTGCCCCGGCAAAAGTACATCCCTGTCACTAAGGCACAGCTTTTGGACGCCATTTTGATGACCGCCTTCGACAATCAGGACGAAGCCCTTCAGTTCCTCGATGTGTCTCGGTAAGACTTCTTCTTTCTACTCGTCATCTTCACCGTCCTAACCGAATCGCGAAAACTTGATGGTACTTCCTCACTCATTTACTTCCGTCGGACGCCGACCAAGGTCTTTGGACGCCATTATTCATGCTGAACATAAAGTCGTTCTAGAAGACATGCGGGCTGATTATTCCATCATTTCGGCTTTCGCGCGAAAGGAGGAAACGGTTGATGATGGGAGGCAAAGGGAGCTCGTCGCCGACAAGATGAAGTCCGACACGACCATGAGTGGCGAGAAGGGTAAGATAGAAGTTGAGGAGCAATTTCCTCTAATGCCCTCTACTATTTTGAAGAAACTGGTTGGTTCTTCCGTAAACAATGGGAGGAAATGCATTGGTGATCCATTCAGGTTAGTTATGATGCTACAAAGCGGCAAACGTGCTTCCAAATTTAAGTGAATTAAGTTTCTCATTGAGTCGCCATTGATTCGTTATTCCAGTTCATGCTCAGGCAAATCTGACTCACCACGACCATTTTTGTTAGAGTTGCTGTGGCCACTCGTTTCCAGCGGGCTTTTATGCAACTTCTCTGTAATGCACAGTTTGAAGAACTATCCGCTAGCGATTTAATGTTGACGTCCGCATTGAATACTGACTATCTTCTTACTTGCCCATATATGTTGACTGGAAGAGAGCTTCTAAGGCCAATGCCATAATATACAGGTAAACACATCCCAGATAATGGTGTTGAAAGTTCCATATTTTCACCAGTCTTTATACCGATTTTGAAATTGCCAACTGAAAGATGTATTACTGTTGGACATTTTAATTCAAACAACCTTGTTACTGCGGAATCCAACCATTGCATAGTTTCGACTGATGTACAATGCTGATGACATGACAAGTGATTGCAGCTTGCCATTGTTTCTGGTGCAAAAGAATGTGTTCTCTTTATCAATTTTGTTCTATTCTTGTTCTGTGTGGGTTTTCATTGCAAGCACCAAATTGTGCAGTTATTTTCCTTTGACTCATCATGTACTAGAGTGCTTGCTATATATCAGCTTGTCAAGTATGTCAACCTGTTTTAAAAAAAGTATGTGAACAGGCTGCTCGAATTTGACCAAAAATAGAGGCTGCTCGGTGAGAGCACATACTTCTGTTCTTACATATAAACACTTGGACAAATTGGGACTGTGGAAACCTGATACAAAGTAAATTCGTGATGCTAAACAGAAAACTATATTTACAAAAGTGTGTTTCTGATCCCACTTAGTGGAAGAAGAGGGTAGTTTCTCTTACAACTAAAGCAACCGACAAATTTGGCTATACTTCTATTAAGTCGGGTTTCCATCATAGAGCTCTGCCACTATATCTCGAGTTATCTATATTTTTACTCTGCCAGTGTAGAATCATTTAATTTAGAGTACACTGGTACTTGCTTTCATATTAATACAGTCCAGTAAAGAAGAAGAAGGTGTTTGGATGTCTTAAATGGCTTCTTTACTAATGAACTGGCAGTGAAATTTTATTTGTTGGATCTTTCTAATCGTACTATGTAAGGACATCAGTTGGATATCATTTTCAGTGAATCTATGTAGGTGACTTGCTATTGGCTTACATTTTCTTTCCATTCTATCATTATCACCTCGTATGATACAGGCGGGGTTATGCAACTGAGAGGCAGAAGGGCCTACTGCTAGTTGAAAAATTGGATTACATACAGTCCAAACTTCTGCAAGGAATCCTCGTTACCATATCAAAACCATTGGGGAAGCTTGGGGCATGGGTGATTGAGGTCATTCTTTTCTCTGCAGCATGTTTTTACACAAGGGACCTCATCTTTTCATTACTGAATGCTGTAGATATAAGTGAAGGCTTTATTAGTTTAATTCAATAGAAATATGCTTTTCATTCTGGAATTCTTTTTTCTGCAGAACAATAAAATCTAAAGAACTTTTTGGACATTAAGAATATAGAGTGAAGGTTGGAAATGTCAATAGATGAATCTCGTTTTAGAAAGAGAAAATGAAGGAGAACTGTGGAGATGGAAGTTCTCAAGCAAAACTAATTTGATAGGAATCTTTAGGTCCTGTTTGAGTGTAGAACTTTTGTGATTTCGTTTTCCATGGATGAGCTTGTTACGTATCCATGAAGCTGTTTCGAACGATGATAACGATGTTTTTTAAGCCATTATACCTGAAATGACAATTTTAACAGATTTCTGTTAGTTAACAAAAGAGTTCAAAACAGTTTTTTCAAACAACGACAACTAAGTTTTCAGGCGTCGTAATTTTTTTTTAATATTTTTTGCGCTGAAAATTATAAAATATTCAATGTGCCTGTTATCCAAGCTTTAGCTGAAAGTAGACTGCACTTTCCTTGTTTTTAATGACAACAATCTTTTTAGTATGTCACAAGCACACCTTATAACATATTATTTCCCATGAAAGAGAAGATGATAATTTGCAGTATTTTTGGAAACAAAAACCCAAAGGTGAGACTTGTCCTGCGGGTTCTGCAATTTAACAAATGTGGTTCTTTTAATAATGTGTAAATTCTACATAATGCATTTGTTCCGTAGGAATCAGCTTCAAGACGTGAACGAGATAAAATCGTATTTTTACTTATATCAAGGTGTACTGTCTAACAGAAAAAAGGACAATATCTCAATACAAATTGCCCTTACCATAAATGCGTCATCTGCTTTTCTCCCGTTAGAGAATATGGCTAATTTTATTGTGTTAAACAGAAATTGAAAGGTTCTTATTCAACTGAAGAAATCAAGGATTGGACAAAGAAGTTCAAGCATTGGGTTTTAGAAGCTTCCGACTTGCAGAACTCAGATTTTTTAGGGATCCTTGATGGTACATCTGAAGTAGGGTCGCAGTTAAATCAGGAGCTCCCTATCTGGCTTGCAGCCCAAAAGGCAGTGACACGTTATGAAGGCATCTTATCATCAACTGGACCTCGTGGAAGGCTTTTAAGGAAATTGCTTACATGGACTGGACTTGTGCCGCCAATGCCAGAAACCCCATTTGAGTTCAAGGGTGATAACGACGAATCAGAACCTTATTTAAGGTTTGTGAACTCAATTTCAGTTTTCTTCCTTTTGTCAATTAAATCCTTCAATATTTTATTGATCAAATTTTGGTACTAGAATGCATTTTAGTTAACATAATAGATTAAGTGTTTATGTTCATGCAGGCCAATATCCATATCCAGGATTTCACTTAGTGACGTATGGAGGCCAGTTACAGAGAAATCTTGGGCAAACAATGTTTGGGAAGTGTTGAAGACTGGGGTTTCCATTCTTCTCTCGCAATCTACCCTTCAGGTATTCAGCTTCATGAAATGTGCTGCTTTTACAACATCTCATGCTTTCACTTATCTATCCTTTTTAAGTTGTAGGTTGGTGACTAGATTATTAAAATACATTGCACTGTTGAGAGTGGAGATGAGCACAGTCCTTTTTCATACTGTCAAGACACCAACCCAAACAAACTACATTAATACGGTGTACCAAACCAAACCACACCAAGTTCATCTTGGTATCTTTTATTCCACCTATTTTTCAATGCAAGTTGAGCTGCTAACTTTGTTTTATTTGGAAATTGTGTGGCAAGCAAGCCTGACTCTGTTCTACTACTTAGTGTATTTCTTCCCCCACAACCAAAAGAGATTTCCTCTAAAATCTATGCAATGACCCACTTCATTATGAATAAGTTTTGGTGAACAAAAACAATAAGGCTATAGTGGTCTACATTTAAGAATAGAGAGAGAAACCATTCTTAAATCTTGTAAATCCCATTTTGATGTGTAGTTCATTTTTGGTCTGATGTACTCATATTATGGCTGTCCAATTGGACGACTATGTGCACTATTAGGTGGTTTATATTATCAGCTAAGCAAGCTTTCTGCTGTTTGTCTTTTTCTACTGTGTTTATCAGGAAGCAGCCTTCCAGGAGTTGGTATTGCTCTATACTGAAGAAGTGAACGAAAGTGATGTGCAAGGTGAATCTGAGAATAAATCATTGCAAGTAAAGATCTATGAGAGAATCCCTATTCCAGATTTGCCGGTAAATACTTTTGATTTCTGACATTACCATGTTTGTCAATTACTTAATGTCTCCACATGAATCAATAAGCTCTCAACTTCTAGAAATGAATTCGCTTCTTTTTTTCCAACTGATTAGGTTATCTTTCCTCACAAAAGGCTATCATTCCGTATCATAGACACGGTATGTAGACAATCTGCTCTCATCATGAATGAACTTCTTTTAACTTCTCAGATTTACATCTTCCTTCAGTGAAGTAGATTAGAGTTTAATAAAGATGTGGTCTATCTAAATTACTTCCATTCACATCATCCACAGCTTCTTGTTTAATTTGCCAAAACCAAAATCCCCTACCATTTTTTTCACCATTTCAAGTAACTTCTATGGTTAAAATGATAAGAACAAAACTTTCAGGGTTAATTACATATAAAATAAAGCAAGGTGCAAAGGATGTATATCCACTGGATAAGAAGTCCTTAAATCCCAATACTCATTAAAGAGTGTTAAGTTGCTTAATATTTGACACTCATAATTATTTAGGAAAGGTGTTGAGTTGTGTTGAAATAAGAGAATACGAGCCCCAAATCTGTTACTTGATACTCCTGATAATTGCTTACTTGTAGGTGGTTTGTGCTTACATAAAAGAGTTACAAATTGCTCTAGGACTTCAATTCCGGCTTGCCGTTGACTACATATTATGGGTTGTCACCTATATTGTTGATGTTAGTTGGAGAGTTTGGATTAGCGGTGTGCACCAAAGTCCATTTCAAGCCAAGAATTGGCTAGAACCATCCTGATCAAGCTAGGTTCCAGGTTTGTTCCCAAAAAAATCAGTCCAGTTCTCAATACTGAAACTGTGGGATTGGCCTTTATCTGGTTTGGCTCCTGGTTCTTATGTTCGAACCACCTATGCAACCTTGGAACCGACCAACCAAGCTGCTTCTAGGCTCAAACCAATCTAGAACCAGTCTTATACCTTATTTGAGAAAAAGAAAGCAAGTTGCAATCAAGAGGGATTGGATCTGATACCTTGAGTATCAGGTATGTGCATAATACCACTAAGCTAACAACAGTTTACTTGACAATATCTACAAAATATATATGGCATCTATGACCTGATTTTTACAAAACAAACATGGTTTCAAATAGTACTGAAACCAACCTGAAATCGGTCAAGTGTAAAAGATTTGGTTCCCAATTGTAGTGTCAGAATTGAATCACCCTATTCCTGAGTAGAGTCTCTTTTGTGAAAATCAGGTCATAGATGTTGTATGTTATTTTCCATTGCTCCTGTCAAGGCCAGTTGCAGATCAAGTATAACCAATACCTCTAGGGTCAGTTCTAGGTTCTAGCCTCAAAATAGACTTATCCTGGAACTGAGCACCCATAGTCTACATGTCCAAGCAGCAATATTCTTTATAAATCTCAATTTTCCCTTAAATGATTCCAGGAACTGATACTCCACCAATCATTGTAGGGTAACAACATTCTGTTCTTTTTTCTGGTTATTTATTATTCAAAAGCTAACAATATACCTCCAATGAAATCTCATGTACCTAAAGAACTCATGCTGTCTACCATTACCTTCACGTGGCTTTTTCTTATCCTAGTTGAACACTACACCTAGTACTTGTGACCCTTGGACATGGTAAGGCCTTACCCTGACTACATATGTTAGAATTTTTGTGAATAGGGTAGTTGCAACTTACTTATTTTCCTTGATCATATGGATCAGTTGTGAGATGATAGCATTGTCCAATATCAGGTTATTGATCAGATATACACTTTACTTGTAGGTGCGCTTGGACATTGCCACAGTATTGGGACTTCTGGCCTACATCATAAACTACAAATTTGAAGATATATTATCCTCACCGTATGGAATTCCTGCCTCTGCACCTTTCTTCACCTGTTTTTAAGCATCCTCCTTTCAAAAGATGGGACTTTGCACATGGCAAAGAACCTATTCTCTATTTTTTGGGCATCCAGTAGTCTTCTATTGGAATGTTAGAACGTATTTTATATGGTTTTTACTCAAACTAAAGTCTCAAGCTGATGCTTTTCTACTGTTTATGATAGCAGCTGTAATTGCATCTTCCTTCGAGATTTCTCTTGTTAAGTCACCTTGAGAGTTTGAGCATCAAAGATGCCATTGCAACATGAACTGAAACCAGTTTTTTGTGTAGAAGAGTCCAGGATGCTTTGCTGGGGAAGACATAAAGTGTGAGAGATGTGCACATATGATAAAGGATGGCACTGAAGTTCTAGTTTGGTTTGGGAAGGAATGGATGAATATTTGTAGGAGGAATAGAAGTTCATAAATCAACTGGTATCAGAGTTTGTATGGACAAAAAAATTATGATGTTTGTGCATCAGAACTTAACGAATAGTGGATAAGGACATTAGCCATGATCAATTTCTTAAGTGTTACATTTCTCAAGGTTGGGTTTTGTGGTGAGTGTAGGGTTTTTGGTGACAAAAAAAAAAATTTCGGTATATTCTTTTTTTATTCCCTTCCATCAATTCCTTAAGTCCCATCAACTATGCCTTGCGGCCTAATCTTAGGCCCTAACTCACCCTCCGTTGATGAACCTTGCGGAGGAATCCTTAGGTTCGTAGGTCATTTATGGCTCACAGGACAGGCTTTCCCTAGTAGTCAAAGAAAAGTGTGGGATCTTCTATTTGCGTCACAATGCTCATAGTTTGAGGTTTTTAGGGTATTTGCACTAGATTATAATTAATACTAAAGAGATTTTTATTGCTTCTGAGCCCTTCAGTTGTCTTATCATAGTGCATGCAGATTGTCCTAAAGATTGGTTATATTAGAATTTCTGTTACTATTCTTTTTATTTTTTGGCCAAAAGTTTCTGTGCCTATTCAAGATGATAATTTACCAGCTTTAGGGTGTTCTTTTGTAACTGGGCTTTATCCATTTTCCCACGATCTTTGATGAGACAAAATGAAAATGATGGAAGTCTCTTGCTATCTCTGGAAACTGCTGTGCCCATTCATTTCCACGCTGGATGGACTGCAGAGTCTTATGGCTCATATAGATGCAAATATTTATGAAATATATTACAGTGTTTCTCTTGATGTCAGTTCAATTGGATTTTTGAATTCTTTCATCAAGAGCACTGATGGTTTGGTGTCTTCTGTGTGAAGTACAAAGTAGTTAAAGAGATACCATCAGAAATCTAGTTTCTATAGAAGATCAGCTGCAAAATCAGCCGCAAAGATTAGATGCAAAGTTTGGTTATTAAGGTTGGTTATATTGTCTAATGAAAGCCTTTGGGACATTGACTAAGATGGAGGTGAAATGCAAATTAGTGAAATCCACTAATATTATGCAAATTTTTTGTTCAAAATACATAGTAGCTAGCAGCAAGAAATATTACTTAAATCGAAACCAACATACAGTATCAAAGGAGCTTCAGCCTGTTTCTTCAAAATCTTGACCGGGTTGGCTTGGCTATGTGGTATGGTGGAGCAAGAAAAAAATAGCGTAGGGGGACTGAAAGGGAACAAGAGGATCAAGGAAGAATATTGGTTACCAACTCTTAATGGTCAAAGAAAGCTCTTCCATTCTGAATTTTATTTCGAAATAACTTCAATGTTGCTTCTGGATTGAACTTTTGTCTCTATGATGAGTATTTCAGAATTTGCCATTTTTTGACTTTAACATCTGCTTTTCAGAATACTCAATTTTTCCACTAACACTAAAATGTAGGTCAGCAATATTTCTTGATGCAATTGCCATTAGCGCCCTTGTTATATTTCTGATTCGTGTAGTGCTGGGTTACCAGCAGACACGAGAGAGGTATCAAGTAAGCAAATATAATTTACATTTATGTGATGATTTGACTACAGAAGCGTGCTTTTTTATCATTACTGGTTGTTGAGATTATACTAATGATATCTTCGATGATCTGTTATTACAGTTATTGGTGAACAGAACTCTTTATGAGAAAACTCTAGCTAGTGGATTTGGCTCTGTTCATTTTCTTTTGGATGCTTCCGAACAGCAACAGGTAAGAAGAGATCTTTTTGCTTTCAAGGCATGAGATCAGCCTATTATCAGCAGTACATATTTTGAAACTATGGGCAAATGGTTTCAGTTTTTAGGCAATCAAATCTTCAACTTTTTGCTATTAATTATGGCACTTGGTTTTTAAGTACATGAACACATTCTTTGTAAGGACTTAATGCAATAGAGGGAGTAAATACAATTGTTCCAAGAATCAGACTGGATAGGTTTGTTGGACAAAAAATATTATTAAACCCTATCGGTAGCTGGCTCTGTTGAATTGGGAGTAAGCCAGATTAATACTGTCCCCATTCTGGATTACTTTCCAACTTTTGTCAGGTTTTCAAATCATTCATATTAGCAATAAAGTAAAGCAAGCATTTTAAGAGTGAAATAAGAATATTTATTTAAATTCCATAATTTACCATCTTTGATGGCTGCATGCAGTACAAGGAAGCTATTTTGGCCTATGCGATCCTACTAAATGCAAACCAAGATCAGGTTTTCTCTTTCTCCTGATAATGTTTGCTGTGTTATTTCATGTCCTGAGTTTGCATAAAGCAACTACTCTAAATTCCCTATTATATGCCGCATTAAAATGGTTCTAGTAACCCCTGTGAAGTTGCTTTGTGTTAAAGTGTTAAGGTCTTGTTTAGTAATCATGTCAAGTTGTGTCATTGGAAAGCATTGTTATTTCATTAATCATGCTTTATAAAACTTCTATATTAAATTAGTATCAATTCATGTTGCTTTTGTGTTTGATGGTGTCTATTTGTGTCAGAAATTGCCATCCTCTTTTTCTTTTTCTTTTATTCATTTTTCTAATAAAAAGCTAGTTTTGGAATGTGTCCGCCTGTGACATAGAGTGATTGTCTAATATGAACATATAGAGGATAGGAAACACATAACTTACTTGAGTTGATTGATGGGGAATGGCTTTGGTAGTGTCAGATCCAGGTGCTGCATGTTGATGGTCAAAATTTGCTTTAGTGGCTGTTATGGATCAAGTCTCCAGCAATTTGAATCTATAGGATGAGTGCAAGCATAATTGCTCTACCAAATCAGCTTTTCTCTTTACCTTCTGAATCAGCATCACTTGAAAACCTAGGTGCATATTCACCAGTCCATCAGGTGCGATGTCTATGTAAATGAGGCTTCCCTCTTTTCCTTCCGGTTTGTAAAATTGTTGATTGCAGGACAGGGTTTTCTCTAACCATTGCCAAAAGCATTGCTACTTTCTATTACTGGTCCTTTCCATATCTGAGGCTTCTTGAAACTCTGAAAAGTTTGAGTTATCACACGGCCCTTTTCCTGCTTCACACCCGTGTTTGCAGAGGGCAGTCTACTGTCCTTATCTTCATCTTTTACTTCAAGAGACACTATGCAATTTTTAATTAGGAAAAGAAGTTTTAAAACCTGTAGCTTGAAAAACTAAGTCTGCTAATGCTTATGGAACACCTCATGCTTACATAGCCAACTTTCAACAAATATCCAATGAGTTTTTACCTCTCGCAGCAGCTGTTTTATGAATTTGTAGAGCCCGCACACTCTGTGGAATACCAGCTGCATTTCCTGAGATTCCTTCAACCATGACATGCTCCAAAATGTGGATTATCCCATTATACTTGCTTTATATAAGTGCAGTCAGTTGATCTTTGACATCTTTCCTTCAGGTTGATAGTATGTATGAATAGCTTTTAGAATGAATTAATGCACATGTGAAAGTCTCTGTATTTTTTACTTTAATATCACCAACGGTTGTGGTAAGTGTAGGTAAATGGTCGCCAGTGGATTGGAGACAAATGTGAGAAATTCATGTATGATACATTTAAAGTAAAGGTATGCATGTTTCCTATTCATGCATTATTGTTTGCATCCTGTGGCTTAGGGATATCAGCTCCATGCAGGTTGACATGCCGGTTGATAAAGCAATGGACACTTTGATGAGGTTAGGTCTAGTTAGCGAAAGACATATCAATGGAAGTGCCTCACTGCAGGCTATTCCCTGTGTAAAAGCATGTGGGGCCCTTAAGGTTCGATGGAACAGTATGCTTAGCTAGGGTTGGTCAGCTAATTGTCCAAGTCTTTTTGCCAAATCTATCTTGTCTTTGTAAATGTTTTAATCTTGGTTGTGCAATATCTCAATATTGCTATGTTTTCAGCGTTGCCATCTGTACCATTTTGCATTTGCTCTTTCTGAATGCTGAGCTCAGATTGTTTGGTGGGAAGGAAAGGGTTATGAAAAAATTTTCTTCCATGCATGCTCATCACTATTTTGTCTTATTATTTGGGCTTGGTTGCGGAGATATCTCAAATACGGCAGCTTCTCAATTGCTCTAGTTAAAAAGAAATAAATTAATTCTGCTGAATTCTGTCTGGTATAATTCTATACTACCGATAGTGTGTTGGTGAAACCATTAAATGCTGAGTCGGCACAGACATAATGTCGTTAATGTCTTTTTCAAAGTGTTTGCGTGGTAAAGAGCTTGAAAGGCCGTGCAAAATGATAATATACGTTCGCAACGGAGCCCTATGTTCGAAAAGTTCACCTTGGTCCGTGCAATATTGTGACTGTTCCTAAAGGGATATATTGGATTGGGTGGTCATTTGGAAGTATTATCGTAGGCATTCTTTAATCAGACGTGCATTTCAACTGCCAAGCCAGAAGATCGCGAAGGGAGACAAATTGATGAAAAAGTCGCAACTTATGCAAATCCTAGTTAGGTAATATACTGGAATGTCAGAAATACATACTAGCTCTTCTTCTGTTTTTATGAATTGAGGATAGAAAAGAAATGAGACGGCCAGTAAATTCAAATTGAAATTCGCCATTGGCTTCATAAAACCTTGTCATTGTGGTAGCACTTCTTAGATAGTTTCACTAGGCACAGATATTCTCCACAGAGGCATCTGGGCAAACTTCTAATGTAGTTCTCATTAGTCAAAAAGACTAAAGAGGTTGAGCTCTAGTGAAAACAAAAGCTCCTCCACCGCCAATGGCCCGCCCCAACAGCATGTTGTTATCTAAATATGAAAGATAGTACAATCCACCAACTGATCGCCTGCAAGTGGATTTATATTCCCATTTGTATAAGCATAAAGGGAAACACATGAGGAGTAGGATTGGGGTAACATGCAATTACCTATCTTGATTCTCTAAGGGAATCTGAGCCTTAAAAGCACGAATAAACTGCAAGATCTGCATTTAAAAATCCTTCAGCACTAATGAGAAAATCTCGCAATTTTATCATGGAAAAACATTCAGAAACTATGACCAAAAAAAAAAAAAAAAAAAAGAAATATCATCTAGATAGCTTGGTCAGTAGCAACTGCCCTTGTAACTAAAAATGCGCAGGTTCCAGAGTGATTACACGATCAAACATTCCTAGGAACCAACTTATCCATAATTTTTTAAACTTAAACTTGCTCTGTACACTTGGGGAACTACCCCAAGAGTAGTGAAATTGAGGTTCAACACGTTTTAGAGTGCTCTATACTAGTTTTCCGATCATTGACCAATTAATATATATATATATATTTTTATACCTAGGCTGCCAAGGTATTTGACATAAAATGACAGCAAATCACACAGGAGAAATCATATGATCCGTTAATATAGGCTTAAAGAGACGAAACCAACAAACATGTTCAATTAGACAAATAAGTACAACAAAGAGAGGTAAAACCGCCACCAAATGAAAGAAATCTCTTTATGCTTCATCCCTCTCTATATTTATAATTTCAATATGCAAGCAGAAGATTATTAAATCATTGTTGAAATAGCTGATGATACATTAACGTGACTATACTAAAAATTAGAGATATAATTCATTTACAAGTATTTCATAGGATTCTCGCTAGCAACTATTATCATCGAATGAAGATGTAGAATGGTTACAAGGTAAAATAATTTCATGCCTAAACCTATCATGTACCTATCGCTAGACCTGATGAACAGATAGGTGGCCCGCGGCCCGCGGCCCACGGCCCAGCTCAGGCCCGCCTATAAAATGGCCGAGCTTGGCTAAATTTCTTAGGCCTGCTGGGTGGGCAAAAGTTCCAAGCCTAACCAATCCATATATATTTTTAAAAAAAAATTCTGTTTTATTAAGAACTTTAATTTGAAATTAAAATCTATAACACTAATAGGATAAAATAAGCCAATTAGTAAATTTATGATAGAAGAATAATATAAAACTTATTGAGAAAGTAGTCAAGTAAAATAACACAAAGCCCTAATGTTCGGGCCTAAAGGGTGGGCCCGGCCCACCCATGTTTTACCCTGTGCCCTGCTCTAACGGTTCATTCCTGAGCAGGCCCGGCCCAGCCCGGCCCAGCCCAGCCCAGCCCAGCCCGACCCCGCACAGGCCCCACGGCCTATAATTCCAATTTTGAATCTTGAATCTATTCATCTCTCAAATAGCTATCCACAGGTTTTATAGCGCACCCCTTAACCCAGGAATGGTGAACTGGGTAGTCATATATTTAGAGATTGGCAGGGAAAAAAAGGCTGCAGGGATTCCCACACTGTTATGGTTGGACGATGTTACAGTCACCTACTCATCCAATAAAGAAAAAAAATGCAGTCATCTAACTGAAGCTTATGCTGAAGTTTATGCTGGGACACATGCAAACTGCACAAAGTTCTTCAGAAAGCATGACAATCAGGAAGCAATCATATGCTAAAAATGTGGATATGGTACACATTTAGTCTAGGATGAAAGAGCAGATCGATAGTAAATCAGCAAATCAAGTTACCTGCATGCTAAAAAATGACCGTGGAAGCAAAGCTGGAGCTATTAGAGCTTGCAGCTCTCCACTGATGTTTATATCTTGAAAAGTTACCTGCACGTGTCTTACAACCTTCATAAATATTTGGTGAAACAAGCATGTTGCATATTATAGAACATTCTGGCATTCCAACACTTGATCAATATGTGATATTCCAAATCCTCATTACTAATGGAATCGAAGCTGAATGAGGATAAAGGCAAAGCGCAAATGGTCTTCCCTATATAGGGCAGGAAAAGAAAACCGCCTCAAAAACCAAGACATCATATTGTATCCATCTAATTGAGTTAAACTGAGAAGAGGAAGGGGAGAGGGAAAAGGAGGATGAGTGACTGCACACATAGGAAAAGAGGGAGAAGAAGAAAGGAAAGGGAGAAAGATAAAAGAAGAAAGTAAAGGAGGAGAAAAATAAATAGAACGAGAAGAGGAGATGGAGGAGGAGAGATTGTTTTACCAAAGTTCAGGCTCCCCCCCCCCAGGCGACAAGAAAAAAAAACCAAAAATAACAAAAAAAAAGTAACGAGTCTCTCAGAGTAAGATCTACTGACCTCTTCAAACTGAAGGTAAATGTTACGAGCGGACAGGACTGAAAATTTTGCAGAAACA
Source organism: Angophora floribunda (assembly GCA_014182895.1). Lineage (NCBI taxonomy): Eukaryota > Viridiplantae > Streptophyta > Magnoliopsida > Myrtales > Myrtaceae > Angophora > Angophora floribunda. The sequence goes on from CM024709.1 coordinate 92,882, forward strand.
AGCAGAGTAACACCATTGTCTTCCTGTTAGTCAAAGCAAAAGAAGTATGAGATTCTGCTTTTTAAGGATTCCTTCAGTTTCTCTTTCAAGTTACTCTGACCCATCTATGGAGAATTATTAAAGTGTTTAGCTTCCCTCTCACCAAACTCCCAAGTGTGAAAAAATAAAATTTGCAATTTCAAAAATTATAATTTCTATGCACAAGCTACGTTCCCCTTCATACAGAGTGTTACAACTCCAATATGCTGTTCCATAACAGAATCTACAAATAGAATGAAGAGGAAAGCCTTGTCTTGCAGCTAAAAAGGAGAAGTCAAATCAAATTTTCAAATATGAAGTTTGTGAAATCAAACTAAACTGATTTATTAATAGTTCAGACACTAAACATCACAGTGACGGCTTTTTCATTTTCTATTTCAAGGCCTGTCGTGAAACATCTAGTGAAGCAGAATACTAAATTTCATGAGTCATGACTATAATGAAAGATCCTCATTTAGATTTTTCTGGTTTCCAGATTGTACGGCAGCATAATCATCCATCCCCTCCTTTTGAAATGCTCAAGGCAGAAAGCAACTTCCACTGATAAAACTCCCAACAAGGCTACCAATGTCAAGGACAAAACAATGAACCTTTCTTTACCTGGTGAGCTCTTCTGCATGTGTCTTTTTGCATGGTATGCCTACTATATTTTAGAGCTGCCTCATGGCCAGAAAGAGAATAGATTTCTATTAATGCAAACAATCAAGATCCTTATGTTTTCTATATCCGATCCCTTACACCTTTACCACTTTTGATATGGTGCTTCCCCAATCAAAATGTGTCAGGAATTTCCTTATTACTCAATATAAGCATAATCGGATGCTCCAAATTGAGAACACAAGACTTAGTTCAGAGATTCTGATCATCCCAGCAAACGTTGCAGCACTTGTGCTTTAAGAATTTATACATGGAAGGTCTGTCAAAACTAATCTATAGCATATCTCGGATACAGCTTCCAACCAAAATGCCCAAAATAATGTGGAGTTTGGAGAGGACCATCCAAATAGAAAAGTATATCCAATGATAATATTCTAAAAACAACTATAGTTTCAAGGTGGAATTGCCAAAATTTGAAGTTGATGGCCAAACTATGATTTGTGGCAAGTTTCAAATGCAAATATATACCTTCACTGGAAATATTTTCCTAGCAAGTCGGACAACAAAATATGGAAGGTAGAAAGGGGTGAAATTTACCTCTAGCAAGGTTGGGATGCTCCATTTGACAACATTGTAGACGACACCACCATTTGACTGATCTAGGCAATCAAATTTTTGGAAAATCTGCCCAACCTAGAATAATGCATTTACTTATAAATGACCAAGTAGAAGTTCTGGACATGATGTGAGACAAATGTACATATATCAGGAGATGCAAAATCCAAAAGCTGCATCCAATCTCTACAGAGGATGCAGTTTACAGCCAAGTTGCTGTGACAATTAATATGCAAAGCATGAAAGAAAATGTTCCAATGACCAGCATAAGCAAAGATTGCACTCATCTAACAACAAAGAAGAGTATATAAAAGGCAATCCACAGCAACACATAGAAGAAGCTAAAGCAAGAATAACTGAAAGAAACGAATTGCTCACGATATGTTATTTCGCTAGAGGAAGTAGAAATTTCGAGTCTCACTACCTGGAAGAAAGGGAGAGTAGCAGCAGACTCGAGAAGTATGAGAACATCACGAGCAGATGTATACTGTAGACGCCATGTCCCATCCAACTTCACCAGATCAATTGGTGCACCAGAACAGTAACACTCAAGGTTCACCTGCTAGCGTTTTATATGGAACAGTGTATGACGCATAACATTCTCTTTGAGTATCGATGACTAAGAGAGAGAGAGAGAGAGAGAGAGAGAGAGAGAGAGTCTTTTAAATTTAATAGAAGAGGGGAAGCATGCCATAGCCTCTTCAATGTTAGAACGTTGATCGGCACTGGTAACAAGACCTCGCTGGGTGTCCTGGATAGCTCTTAGAAGATTGTGTTTCTCCTTCTCCAACGAAAGCTCTGGCACCTTGAGGCTCAGACGAAGTGAATCAACAGGTAAGCCAAAGATAATGAGAAATGAGATAATCATTAGTGTATAACAAAACAAGGGAGAATCAAGTAACCTGGGCTCTCTGGGTGGCGCAACAAGCAACTGAACGAGCTCCTCGTTGATCGTATAGCTTGAACGGGACGTGGCGACTTGTTGGAAAACCATGAGTTTCATGGGTATACGTCTTCGCAGGCGGGAAGGATAACGGAGGTCCAAACGCCAATTCCATTGCTTTACCATATGATGTCAAAATGGATGAAACACAAAATGATAAGAAGAAGGTATCAATTTATGCAAGAGGAGGCAAAAGATGCATGAGTGAAATTGCAGAAGCCGAAGATCCCAGAGGGATGTTCAAGGGGGACCAAGAAAGGCCAGGCGCATTGTTGAACAAAACAAAAGCAGCCCCCATATCCCATACCTGTTCAATTTAGCGAAGTATCACTACAAACAACGCCACATCAATAGAAGTCGCTGGAGCGGCGAAGAGCCTTGGATGCAACCGGTTACCAAAACAAGAAGAGGTCAAGCTCAGAATTAACACATTGTAGACAGGCGAGTAGGGAAAAATCAGGAGGAACCCATATTCGATTTCATTCATTTGAGTCGGAGCAAAACTGGGCAACTGACGGTAGGCATTACCCTCCTCCCTCCTTCTGGCTCAACCAAGAAAGATACAGTCCTCTTCTTCTTTCCTTCCCTTCCTTTTTGGGTGGGTGGTGCACCGGATGCAGTGATTTTCGCAGGTATTTAAGATAGAGGTAATAAGTCGCATCTTTCACACATTCGTTGAATTACGCGCGCCTTCTTTAACGATTTACCGCAAAAGTCCTCCTTGACATTACTTCTTTTCGAAATATATCGCAAACTTGGTCACTCCTTTTGCTGTGCAACCATCGGTTCCCCAAACCCAATGCAACGTAACATATAAAATATTGCGCTCACGGAATGAAGAGAATGCCCACACCTTGAGCAACTCCATGGTAGCAGAAAATGTTTTCTGGGTAGTTTATCTTTTATTTTGCCTACCTATAATGTGACCGGCAATCTTTCTTTTTAGTGTCTTAATTTCACTTTAATATATAATTCGCTTCAAGTATAAATTAAATCATTCGAGACCCTTACTAGAATATGCAAGCTCAAATTGGCCTTACTCGATTGCTTATTGTGGATATTACTAAAGTAACCGGAAATTTATGACGAAATCAACTTAGCTCTTACTTGTTCTTTTTCCTTATTGTTTGAGGTCATATCAGGAAAGCAAAGGAGTCCATAAAAGTTAAAGTAGCATTAGATCATACAATGACCGAAATATGTACAAGATGAGAGAGAGCGAGAGAGCAGTGCCCACCTCGCCGGTGCTGCATTGGCTTGGCAACACGATAGTAGTGTCTCTTCGGGAAAAATAATTTTCTTTTTCATGGGATAGAAATTTATTTTTCAAAATTTTATTCCACCAATTCTAGTCAATAGAAAATATTCTGGTTGATATTTTCTTGCAAAATGACTCTACTTCAATCAAATGTGCACATATTGAGTATAAATAAGCAACTCTATAAAAAAATTAAAAATTTCTTAATTTCGGAGATTGAACCTAAAATGTAACATCTTCCTCTCTTTTCCAAGAGTATGATATTACCATCTTAGACAATCCATCATAATACAATGCTTATTCTCCATCCTGGACTGGACCAAAATGTCCAAGCATCCAGACAATTACAAGTTATTCATACCCAACAAAAAAAAAAAAATGAAATGAAGTAACACCTCAACATCTTTAAAGATTGAATGGGCCACCAGCAACATTTGTCTATCGCCTCAAGGTGTGCAATATGTATTCTGCATAAAGATCCCTGCATCATTGACGTTAAATTAGTTTTAGTTAAGCAAAAATTGTACGTGAAATCTGCTTAACTGGTGCAAAAAGGTGCTAACTGAGCAGAATATGATGTCCCTGTTCTAATCTTTGCTGATTTGTGCTTAACTCTCTGGTTTTGTTTTTGGTGTTGAGACATCGACTATTGATTGTAAACTTACATGGAATACTGAATGGCTTCAGTTGCGGTAGACGATGGTAGAAAATCGTTCACAGCTACCTCCTTGTTCTCATTCTTCTTGTCTGTACAATTATTAAAGAAAACAGTGGACTTCCAATCACAGACACCAGAAAATCTCAAAGGTGGAAAGGATACAATCTTCAAAAAAGCGGCGAATTTCTGAAAGGCGGTGAGGTGGGAGCTGTTTGATGTCGGTATAGTGCTTGTATTCCGGATCATCAGCACAGACTGCAATTATTTTATCGTCTTTTTCTCCCTGGATAAGACGAAAAGAATTTACCCAAACTTTATGCAAAAGCAACTGCAGGCATCTCTGTTTCTTTCATTTAGTCTTTTTCTTCTTTTGGAGGAGGGGGAAGTACCTGGTCAATCATGGGCATCAGTCCAATGGCTCTTGCACGTAGAAAGCAACCGGGAACGACTGGCTCCTGTTGAATTTAGTCATTGAGTTAAACCTATATTGCCTTTACATCATGTAATTCTGATTTGTACCATCCAAAACTCATCTGAGGTTGTAAACCTAGAGAGGACAGTGTTGCGCTTCCAAAATAATCTACTTATTCGGACTGACCATATTCACCCTATCGGTGTCTAACCTCTGCTTTCCGTGGAAGCTCAAAGCGGGGTATTCAACACTGACTTTCCTTGCAGAATGTCAGCTATACTAACACGAATTTACAATATTCATCTTTTCCTGTCACTCAGAGAGCAAGTTCGCAAGGTTACCGGGGAAGGGCCGTATGTTGGATCATAAAAATGAGGAATTCGTTGACGTGGAAAAGCCAAAAAAATAAAAACCATATTTCCATTCATAATTATGCTGTTGCCTATTATCGGTATACTGGTATGAGTTCATCAGATCAGCTCAACTTTTCCTATCGTGATACTAACAATTGAATAACCTAAGAAAAAATATTATAGCAGAAGGCCCTTTGTCTAGTTTGACGAGTTGAGGAGATACACTGAACAGCTATAAAGAAGTAAAAGAGATAACCTGCATGAGAACTAATACATCAATCGGATCATTGTCTTCGCATAACGTTCGGGGAATGAAGCCATAGTTATGAGGATAGACTACAGATGAGTATAAAATCCTGTCAACCTGCGCAAAGCAATACAATGATTCTGGAAAGCAATGAGGCATTAAAGAAACATAAACGGAAACTGTTAAGCAGCAGATAATTAATGAAATTGGGACAAACGTGATCCACTCAGTTAGGTTCATCTATCATTTCTCCTTTATCCAAATCTCCAACAATTTCAAGTCATGAAACATAACTACTAAACATGGACAAAATGAAGTAGAAACATCTAAGAATTGAAATGGCAGACAATCTCCCATTGTTAAGACACTTAGCAGGGCTAGATCTACGAGAGATTTTGCCTTGGATGAACTAATACCTTGATGAGTCCAGTCTTCTTGTCAAGTTCATACTTTACCTTGCTTCCCTTGGTTATCTCAACAACCTTAATTGTTAGTGGCAGAAAAGAAGGGAAAAAGATTAGAGAGGACATGGATTTAGTGTTGCTGGGACAAATAGATTTGAAGAGATAATTGAGAAGGACTAATTGCTTTTCTATCATAAATTATGAAACTTATATTTCCATTTTCGATCAAACAAGCAATATTCAAACCATCCTGGAGTATATCTAGTTAGAAACATTTCAAATAGACTCCTAGAAAGAAAACATTTTGGTTCCTCTTCGGAGACAAAGTATTAACATGACTAAGTTGGGATGGAAACCTACGCAATTGAAAATTTGGGGAGCTTCAGGTCCTGGACAAAAAATTAAGGGAGACATATTAGCAAGCTTAACGGTCATCACAAAATCGTATTGATGACAATGATATATTCAGCAATTGAAGGATGGGGAAACACCAATTTCAAGATCATGCCAAGGATGAGCAGCAACTGATCTTCTTGACAAGGAGGAAAGAATCCGCTCATTCAGGCGCGGAACTGGTCTATCTGGATGGCTTCCATCATCTGCACTCATTTTGACTTGATGAGAGACTGCGGGCAGAGAGAGACAGGTTGGATTAGAAACTTGAGAAATGGAGATATGTCTCTTCCCATCATGTCACAGTTCCTACGTTCGTTTGACAAGTAATTTGGCTACATCAAACTGCACCAGGATCAAAGAAAGATGCTATGATTCTATTTAGGCTCTTGTGAGGAAGCACAAGGGAGTAGCAAGTGCCAATACAAGACGGCAAGCAAGAAGGACAGCGTACCTGCAGAGGTAGAGAGAGAAAGGACTGAAAGAGGAACATAAGAGGGGCAGATGTTATATAGGCGACGGGCGTGAGAGGTTAAACATGAACTTGGCTGTCAGGGCGCTAAGCAGAGAGGAGACAGGTTGTACTTCCACCTGTTGGGGTTGGGGTTTGGTTGGTTATTTTTAGATCCTGAATCCATGGATGTCTCCACCCCAGATGCGCAAAACATGGCAAATCCTTCAACACCTACAATCATCATCACTGTCTAAAAATTTTCGAAAAGTCTTCGCAACTTTGGAGTGGCACATCAGCATGTCGGTGCAGCATTTGGTTATTACACATCTTTTTCCGGTGAATCCACTTGATCATGCTTCAACATTAGAACGATGCCCTTTAGCGAAAAGAAAAAGCATTAGAATTGTGATTTAGCAGGATGACCAGCTCAAATTGGAAGCAAGGTCAGACCATACACTTGAGGATATCAAATTACGTTGACTTTGTGGTATGCCAGTCAAGATGTTAGTGCAATTATTATCTGTGTTATGTTTCTCTCTCACCTACCATACGTGTGTGCAACTAGCATTATTTTTTTTTTCAATATCATTTTCCGAGTACTTGCTAACTTATAGCTTCTCCTTTCCATAATAAAGAAACCCGCAATATACAAATTCTTTTTGTGTTATGGACCTTTTTCGGCCGAATATTACCATGTCTTTACTGAGTTTAAATGCTGAAAACGAACACAAGAATGTGTTTATGATAGCTGAAATCAATTATATATATAATTGAAGTTGAGAGAATGTTCATTTATGTACTCATCATAATCATCATGTGACAATTGGTCATCTCTAAAATTATCTCTAATCGACATTGAGTTAAATTTCCCAAATGATAAAGAAAACACATCATCATCCACACAATATAATTTTTTTTTAGCATCAATTTTTAAATTTATTTGCAAATTCTAAGTAACCTTTCAGCGCAATCAACTCCATGGCCATGGCCTTCTTTCACACACTTGACATGATTAGGCATATGCCCATCTCCTTACCCAGTGGAGAAACTTTGTAACTAGGCACTACAATGGATTTATGGTGTATTTTCACCGTTTAATTTACACAGATAGAACATACACAAATCAAATAATATAAATTTTATCTTTTCGATTCAAAGAATCATGTACCCAAAATCTAGAAAACTTATCAGTCACAATTAATCGAAGTTTACCTAAAAATTACAGTGATACATAATATGTGATGGCATGTTTTTTAATAAAATGATAGTTGTGAGGTCATGCTTATGCGAGAACATGAGAAGCTTATGGTAATTGTAGAAGTGCGCAAAATAACTCAATTACTTTTTCAGTTGAAAAAGAAAATGCAGCTTTATGGCTATTATTGATCACCTTCTTCTTGTAAAAGAAAGTGACTTATCAACCTCTTCTTGTTCAATGAATTAGCGTCTAACCAAATGATATATGTATAATTCTCCAGCTAACAAGCATAATGAAAAAAGAAAATCCAAAAATGAAAATCAAAAGTTGGGACTGGGAAACTAAAAGCCCATTTCTAAAAGTGCTGTGATTATCATCAGCCTTTTGTCAATCATATTCTTTTGCTATTAAATCAGTGCTTTATCAGATTAAAATAAAAATAAAAATCTCTCACTAAACCAATAGAAGCAGAAAACAAAAGAAAATCAAAGATTTGGAACTTGGGTAGCTAAGAAAGAGAGAAGAATGCATTCAAAATTTCAACATCCAATAATCCTCAATGAGCAAGAACTCTATAGGTCCTACATATAGTGGGAAGAAGTATACCTCAAGTACCAAACTTAGCACGAGTAGACACATAAGTACTAAAACTTCCAAAAGGTTGTCATTTTTTTTAAAACTAGACACTTAAGTGCTAACTCCAAGGAAATGTGCCGGAAATTTAATGTGGCATTATCTTATTAATAAAATTGATCTATGTGATTGTCGGATATTCGATGTGGCTTGCCACAAATTTGACATGACTCATCAGATATCCGATGTGACTCTCTGTTGGCATTTAAGTGTTCATTTATTCTCCGATTTTAATACTTAAATGTACATTTTCAAAGTTTTGGCATTTATGTGTCCACTTATATCAAATTTTGACACTTGGGATGTCCACACCTCCGTATATTGGGTACTCGAAGATTAGAGATTAACTTAGAATGAGCTATATGAAAATCTAGGATTTGTATAACTTGATATAGAATAAAAGTGAAGGAATTGGGAAAATCTAAATGTGAAATATATTCAACAACATGATCGTAATATTCAGTGAATATAATAAAAATTTTCTAATGAAAGAATTAGTAAGAAGAGTTACAAAAAACTTAGAACTTTCATCAACTGCTAACTTGCAGCATTAAAATCCATCAAAATTAACGTTCTTATTGTTAAAATTAATGGTATTTGATGAACCAAGCACAAATTCCTAGTCAAAAGTAAAATAAGTGAAAAGGGCAAGAAAGTAATACTTGCAAAGAGAAAGATTATTCATTTACAAATTATCAACCTTAGAGGCAGCTTAATAAAATTCACCTCTCTAAATATCCATAGTTTGCTGTCCCAATTTGTAAATCAAGGTTTAATGTCTTTAGCATTGTTCTTTAAATGATCTTTGAACAAAACCTTAAGTTTGCAAGATCCAGTGGGATGGGTCAAGTGCTTAAAAGGTCCGAATAAAGTTTTTAGTGCACCACTGAGACTAACTTTGATCCGCCTCCAACGATTTCTTCCTTTCCAAGAGGTAGGGAGGGTGAATAGGCAGTCGAAAGAGAGAGAACAATCAAGGATCATAGCACCACTCACAAGTTAGCCTCCAAGAAGGCACCCCGGATACTTGATCTCATTCATAAAATGCTAATTTCTTAGAATTTGAAGTTGATAAAATGTGCTTCACCATTTGTCACAAACGGGTGACACAATCCTGTCCCTTCAAATACATGCCTGTCTGATAAATTTGCACTGGCGCTGAAGTTCCTCAGTTTTGGAGGAGATTATCTCAACAATGCCTCCACCTATCTAAAGAGAGAACCCTCCCCACAGAGGAACTCGCAAGAACAAAAACAGTAGCCTGCTTCTGTGGCTTGCAACCAATATGCAACGCAAAGATAGTAGAATGTAAGTTTTACACATTGATCGGCCAGTTATCTGTTTCCACAGGAAAAGCTTATGGCCACGGACTTGGTGGCCCCCATCTCTTTTCAATCATGACTAGATATATTTTAGTGAGGTACTGGCATTTCCAGCTTTGCACATTTGCAAGTATTCATCTCAACAGCTCAGCCAATATTAGGTCAAAGAGGAGATTGCCAACCGATGATATCAACCAAAAAGAAAAATCCAGTCGAGCAACTTTGTTGCTAGGAAGATCAGATGAATGGTATAGCTTATTACTAAAGAAAGCCCTTCCTGGTTACATCAGCGCAACAAGACTAGATCATTTAGGGTGCTTGGAATTTACAACAGCCAATAGTTTACAGATATTGGTGGGGAGTGGGGACTTAATAAGAAACGCTTGAAGAACATTACAGGAAATAGCTCTGGTCTAAGGTTGTTGATGCCGACATGTGCTCTGCACATTCCAATTGCAGAAACAGAGAATACTGCACTTCTTGCCAGCAACCACCGTTTCAGCTGCTTCCGGTAACCTCACCGTATATGTCCTTGATTTTCCTAACTAGAGCTTCCCTGAAATGTCGTTGACCTGATGTCAGGTCTAAGATGTTTGGCGAAGCTTACACTCCCAAGATCAAAACTACAGGATGTCTTGGGAGTTTTAGAGTGAAAATTTCGAAACCAAATTTCACGACTTACCTATCTGGTTTGAAAACAAGGTTCTTGTACGCAAACCACTGCAAAAGTAGACACAAAAGGGCAATCTGAGATGAGAATTGTGGATTTTATCACGCTGATGGCTGCACATTATCAGATGTATATGTGTGTAAACTGAGAAGTACGCAGTAATAACTCAGTTGATCGAGGCTGAAAAGGGCATGTAGTAGAATTCATGCAAATGGCATGAATCCACATGTTCACCTGATGGCACAAGCTCTTAAATCGCTTTTAGACAGAAGCATCGCAACATAAACTGTGCATAACGAGGGTAATTATGCTGCTTTTGGGGGGAGGAGCAAGACTAATGAAGCAGAGTTTGGAAGCCTGATGAACTCACCCCAGTATATCCAATGCCCACCAGCTCAAGAACGCCAGGAATCAGGGGAAGCCTATCGATCGCCTGAAACCAAAATGAATTGATCCCCGGAACAAGCTCTGTCAGAAGTACCAACGACCATCTTTTTTTCTCTCTTTAGTGAAGAGATGTGAAAACAAAGAGAGAAATGCAGAGCCTCACCGAGATCATTCCAGTAGAGCCCCAGACGGCAACCACACCAGCGACCGCCAGCGAACTGACGGCGTACTTATCTTCCACTTTGTCCCACTGCTTGTTTGAACAAAGAACAATACAGACCAATCAATCAACTTCCGAAATCTAACTTTCTTCTACGACAAGGGCATAAAATAACAACGGCGGGTATGGAGTGGGAGAATTACAGCTTCTTTGGCGGATTTGAGAATCTCAGGGAGCTCGGCGACGGCGACTTCGGCAGGAGCCTCACCAGTAGCCATAGCCGCCACATTGCGCGCAATCTTACGACCTGAAGAAGAACGCGTTGTATAGCCAAAAAAAGAAGAAGAAAAGGTGGGTCAGTGACAGTGAGTAGAGTAGAGTAGAGAGAGACAGAGAGACAAGAGGGAAGGTCATACAATAAGCGGAAGCAGAAGAGAGAGGGGGAGAGTGGAGAGCAGGGGGAGGGGGGAGGGAGGTGAGGAGGGTCTGGCTCTTCTGGGGCTGAGGTTGACGAGGGGCCTTGCCGTCCACCACAAGCGTCGACAGTGCGGAGGAGGATGAAGCGGTGCTGGTGGATGCCATCTCTCTTTTGCCAAGAGCCAAACTCCGCCCGCCTGGTCACAAAGAAGCAAAAGCAAACGAGAGAGAGAGGGGGGGTCGACGTTATGTGTTTGGAGGGAAGGGGGAGAGCCACTCGTTGCTGTTGCTATGGTGCGGATATTGTTGCTGACATGGCTGCACCAGAGCCTTTTCTCCCCTCCCGGTGGATAGCTTTTCGTTTTTGAGAAACAGTCCATCCAACTTCCACAAAACAGGGCACCTCCCAAATATCTTCCCTCATCCCTCCCTCCCTTCCATCACTACCTTAGTACCCAACCATTTCCATAGACTTACCTTTGGATTTCCAGTTTACGCCTTCTGGCCCGTGACCATTCCATCAAGATTCAAGGGTAGTATGACCCAACCTTTTCAAGAGGTGGAACAAAATTATGATATGGGATTTCTTCCCTGCTCTGACCTTTTTCTTTTCTTTATATAAATCAACAAATAGAATAGGGAGCAGGAAAGTGCCGGGGATTCCTTGGGCAATTCATCCTATCCGTCCAAGTTTAAGTGACTGATGCGTCCAAATTTGGATCCTTTAATGTGTTTGTGATGATGAGTTTAGAGGATAGGCCCAACAATATTATGATGCTCTTCTTTTCAGGCAAGTGAAGAGCCGAAAGGAATGAACGAATGATGGTCTGCATTGACAACGGGGATACCTATTTCTTCCCCACTTCTCCAGGCCCTTTTCTTTTTACCGTTGTCTCTTGTTTTCTTTCGCCCTGTGCAAAAACTCTTTTTCTATTCAGTATGGCATGTGATTTTACGCACCGGGGCAAGAGAATCTTGAGTAATCGGAGTAAAAACAACGGCATAAGGCTCTTTTCAAATGTCAACTAAACAATAATTGTGGATGATTTAGGCCAAGACTTGGAATATCAAGCAGTGCCAGGGGGTCATCATCACACAATCCTGGTTTATATATAGATAATTACAGAGAACTTCTGTCTTCTGGAATCGCTGTCATGGAGAGGAGAGACCTCAGGCAGGAACGAGCTGAGCCAACACGTATTCATCCATTAACAACTGATCTCCAATTTCTATCCAGCTAGGACGTAAGTTTTATCTGCTGCAAGCACAAGAAGTCTTACTTAGCTAGATCTGCAATATGGGCAATTGCCTTTCTAGTAAAGGGTCTCAGCAGGTTGAACAAATTGTAGAGGTGGTGACGACTGCCAGTGGCATCATGCAGTTCAAGGCACCCATCACACCCCAATGCATCACCAATGAATTCCCAGGTCATGCCATCTTCCGGAGCAGTGACCCTTTCTCAGGCCCTCTTCTTCACAATGAAGAGCTTCATCCTGGAGAATTGTACCACTTGCTCCCACTTCAGTCATATAGGGGATCCATATCGGCTACATCTCGACCCAGCTACCGCATATCCCTAGATCATCAGGGAATGATGCTCGGAAAGGCGGACCCTGAGGTGCTTCGTAGATACAACAGCGCTGGAGTGTGGAAGGTGAAGTTACACATAAGCCCTGAGCAGTTAACCGAGATACTGTCTCAGGACGCTCATACAGAGGCACTGATCGAGAGTCTCCGAACTGTGGCCAAGTCTGGTCATGTTGCTGGTAATGGAGCATCTTCTGTGGCCGATTCAGAGTACTGCAGCCTCTCCCAGAGTTAAATGGCATCCTCCATGTATTATGTTTTGTTCTTATCTTTGTTTGCTCTTCTTCATGTTGCATTCCTCGAAGTGGTCCATCTTTCAATACGACTGCAGCCAGTGTAGGTAACATATGCATCTACCAAAGTCACTAATTAGATAAATCTCTCTGTGGATATTGGAGATGTCTAGAGGACTATATCTTTTCCATAGACCTAGGTTGAAGAGAATGACCAGCTGAATCATGGTGCAATACTTACATTATACATTCTGCTCCAGCTAAGATGTCCAGAAATTTCCTGTTGCACGGTTTGGAAGCTACAGAAGATAAAGATTTATACGCCTTGTTAGCTAGGTAATTTTTATGGCAGACCGTCACCAGATTAGATTGAGCATCCCCATTGAAGAAGCTGAAGGTTAAATGGAATCTAGTATACTTTTACAATACCTCTTAAACATGAAAAGGGTTGAATGTTAAGATGAGTGGTCACAGAGTCAATCTTGACTACTAGAACTATTGACTATTACTAATAAAATACATTCTGCGGGTTAAATCAAATGATAGAAAGTCATTACAATTACAAGAAGACAATGATGCCCTGGGCAGTAAGTCAATTGCTGTTACTGGTTTTGACCCAAAAATGTACTAATATTGGCAGCAAGAGTTAATTTTGAAACCTATGACAGGATGATCATAGGTTGGATAGGATCGCTGTTCTAACTTTTGCTGCTCTAAGATCAACAATCATCCTCATCCAAACTGAACAGATCTATCTAGGTCAACTCATACTAGAGTAAGATGCTTGACATACAGATCATTCACATCAACCGTATCAGCAAGTGACTGAGCTCTTCTGCTTTAGCTTATTTTCTGCATGAGTGAAAAAAATGCTTGAAACTAGGTTTTTATTTTGTTTTTATATCACCAGGGTATCTAACACCTTGGCCACTGAGAAATCCTCACCGGATGTCCCCTGACATGTAAGGCTCAAAGTTCACCTTCATAAGCTTTACTATTAAACCAAACGTCAGGAAACAAAAATTCATTTGCTCCGGCAGTTGAGAAGAACCAGGCAGTGTCCATAATTATGTTAGTTCCAAAGTGTCTCTAGCCACTGCCATTGGCATCGTAGGAACCTTTCTCCCAACAGGAGAGCAAATGCCACGATTTGCTACTCATCCCCCTATTCACAATGTGATGAAGTTGGCAGTTGGATCACAGAATCTAGTAATTCGTAATGATCAACAGTCATTAAAAGACCTCAGATGAAAGTAGAAGCCCTCCATGACAGCATCAATTGCACATTTCCTTATCCTAGAAACCGTCAAACAAGGTGATATTATACAAATCAGTTAAAAATAGAAAATTAAACTAAAAAAAGAGCCAAAACGAGAGACTGAAACAAAAAAAGAAATTCAAGAATCGAGATAACGTTCGGCAAAGGTTCAATCTCCTCCACTAAAGTTGGCTCTAAACCCCGCCACTGACACAAGATGCCATGTCCCCCACACATCCCTTTCTTATGTGGAATGCCAGTGCTCAGTTTAAATGTGCAAAGGGTGAGGACAGATAAAAGCTTTGGCAACTGTATCCAATGGTATGCTTGGTCTGACTTCTGTATCACCTAAACAAGGGTATCAAGAAAGAGTCAAGTTCTTTGATCCCAACATTTGGGCAGGAAGGAGGGAGGGAGGGAGGAGAGAGAGAGAGAGAGAGAGAGAGAGAGAGGAGGGAGAGGGAGGGAGGGAGGGAGGGAGGGAGAGGGAGAGACCTTAAATCAGCAGTTTCGTCAGATTGCCAAACTATATCCTTCAAGCCCAACGAGAAGCTCTTATAAAACTGCCATATCATGCATTACTCAGCATACAGGATACTAGACATCACCACCCATAAATTTATTCATCTAATTTGTTGAATAGCAGATGAAGTGTCACACATAAAACTAATTGATTATGGCTCAAATGTAAGAACTGATATTCTTATCAAATATGCATAACATTCGAAAGACTCCTCACCTCCTGAATATCATTATTTACAAAATCTACTAAAACAACCATCTCATCATTAAATCATCAAAGATGGAATTTTTTAAGCGTTTATAGAAGGCTTGTTTTAGAAAATCAATTTACTATAGTATTAACTTGAGATAAACTTGACTCTTCATTCATGAGGATAGAATAATGATAACAAAGCTTCCTTGAAAATTTATGAAAAGGGAGTAGATAATAGATTTTCAGAATTATTAGAAAACACCTTCATGTAAACCCAACTACTAGTAAATTACCTCAATCATGCATTAGTTGGTCAACCCATAAAAACAGATGCTCAATAAGGTCCCAGAAAGAAAAAATCAGGATCTGTTCGGAAAACTGCCAAACCGCTATATAAAAGATATGCCTCTTCTAAAAATTTTCTTTCGCAAAAGTACACTCAAAAAAATTTTCAAGACATGTAAGAACTTATAGTGGAATACTCCTTTCAAATTAAAAGTACGCAATAAAAAACCATCAAGGCAAAAACAAAAACTAACTTCATGTTTCTGTTTGACTTTATTTGGGACAAATATGTGTGTCCAATAAACATGATCAACTATTTACTTCTATATGCTTTGAAAATAAACCAAACCAAAAAATAAGTACTTGCCTTATGAAACTCCAGCGTGTCACCACCAATTTTACGAAGCTCAACCATGTGAAGTGAAGGAGCCACCTCAAAAACCTGAAAGTGAAGAAGAAACCATTTCTTTAATTTATAGAAAATAATACCAAAGATACTACAATTGAAAGTATTGGCTAGTCTTAATTGAGCCTAACTTATTAAAGGCAGAGCCCGCATGAGGTACACCAACAAAGCCACTGAGCTTTATAAAGCTAGAATGCCAATGAACCATAGCACAGGTTGAATTACAATAGTCACCCAAGAATCGTTACATTTATTTTGACAATCTGTCAACAGGGCTAGGGGCCCTCCTGTGAGGATTTCCACCTAGCTCTCACTTACCCTATCTTCTTTGTTATTATGATTCAACAACTTGGTTCTTTTAGAGTATTAACTCCTATGATTCTGTATCCAAAAATCTCAACAGTTTTTCCTTACAAGTTATTAGGAGACCATACCTCTGTAGCCACGGACAGGTGGCCCTTTCTTCCAGTTTTATCCCCCCGCAGTTTCATCTGCAATCATTTGAGAAATTAACAATCAGCAACATTATGAAAGTTGAAGTCCCACAAACAATGAAAATTGCAAGACAGTCTTTGCCAAGTGATTGCCTTGTAATTTCTTTTATGAACATTAAAGCCCAAAGGCTTTGCTGTTTCCTCAATTTTAGACATGATTTCATTTGCAGGGTGCTGAGAAGTAAATCGGGTTTCTCGCTTCACAAGGTCCTACATCAGCATACCCAAGCAAAAAGAGAGTTAAACCAAAATCATCCAGCCACAGTAAACATTTACAGAAACTTCAGTGAATGCTGTAAATTGAGCAGACCAACATCAGACTTTCTATTCAAGAATCAAACTTATACCTTCACTAGTCTATAGAATGCATCCTTCCTCATTCTCAACTCAAGAATAGGCAACCTTCCCTTCCCTCAAGACTACATAGAATTCCATCTCATATCATACTTGTGAAATAAGTTGACAAACAGTTTTTATGGACACAATGAAGCAGAAGTCCATACAACAATACCACCACAGACTTCTCAAAAAATTAAAAAAAAAAAAAAAAGTGCCAAAAGGGTCATCTCTGTAAGTCAAATCAAGACCCATTCATTGATGAGCACAAACTCAAGACACTATTCAACATGCGTCATGAAGCATAAGCTCCAGCTCACTCATCCCCCGTTCGATCAATCCACACAGTTAGTAATGAATGTTTTATTGGATGTGATTTCATCTATGAAGAGGTCCATAACACATGAGTAGTTTATAGACATGAACTAAGCAATTTAGCAGTTCGGGGCAATACCATAAATACATACCATCTGCTTCTCAAATAAACTTTCGAGATTGAATCCTTGGGACCTTGAAATAAGCTCAAATGCATTCATGGATTCAGGCCTCTCTTTCCTCTCTGTTACAAGATGTTCCTGGGGAAGAAAAATGATGGTCAAATGGAGGTTGCCCTCATGATGTTGTTTAGACTATCCCCTGTTGTACACAACGACATGCTACAAAAGAATGGACTCATTTGGAGATAATAACATCAGAAAATTTTCACAGGGGTAGGTGAGGATATAAAGATAAGGAATCACATTGAAAATACATCCATTAGAATGCTTAAGAAATAATAAAGTCAGTGAAGTATAGATAGATGAAATAAAATTTTCCTCACCTGTGAATCATTGAAAGCAGCATCAATGTCATCAAGATTAACCTCCTCTTCCTGCTTGAAGTGAGGTTGCCTGTAACCCTTCTTGAACCATTCATCTTCCCGGATTTCAGGAATTGTTATTCGCTGAAACAGGTTCAACTTATTGTATTAAAGAATAAGCATAATCATCTAGCAAACCAATCTCCTAAAGTACGAGTGTGAGAAAATAAATGTAAGAGGAAGTTGGAGCTAACCGTGAGAGGACCTGGATCAAGAATACGTATAATAAGATTCTTTGCACCAGATGAGAACCATGAAGGACATGCAAAATCAGCATTGCAGATCTGAAAAGATTCTCATGAGTACAAGGACATATTTCAAGGATGGATTTTGAAAAAATTGAATATCCTCACCTTTTTATACAAAGCAATGAGATTGGCTTCATCGAAAGGCAAGTACCCAGCCATTAATACAAAAAGAATTACCCCACAAGACCAAATATCAGATGATGTACCATCATATCCATTATCAGTCAAGACCTGAAAATGGAAATATATGTGCTATACATAAAAAAATACAGAGAAGGTAAGGAAAACTAGAGATGAAGCCTCTCATGTTTGAGATTCAGACCTCGGGAGCTACATAATTTGGTGTTCCACAGGCGGTATGAAGCAACCCATCCTCCTACATGGGGGAAAAAAAGAATATCTTTCCTTTAGCTCATAATATAGATACTCATATTTTCTAGACATCCAACCCTATATTAGTTTCAGAAGTGCTCACTAAAGCAAAGCATAGACCATGCATCATCATAAGTGTAGAGATAATGATCTGTACAGACTATGCATCATAACATCATAAAGTACAAACAAGACAATGCTTTTTCCTACAGAAGGAAAAGGAAATTTTTAAGAACAATAATGCTTAGGAAAGGAGCACTTGTAAAGTAATGAAAGGCAATAGATTTTGGGTATACTACAATCAGGTCCCCATATTAGCAACTAAAGAAGAAATCAATTTAGAAAAATGTACTGCCCTGTTTTACCATTGCTATCTCAAATGACCAGTGAAAAGCAATGAATTATGACCTAATAATATAAAGACAGAGAGGAGACCACATAAATCTCAAGTTATGGATAAGAGTACTTGCCCTCACTTTCTTTGAGAATGTACTCAATCCGAAATCCGAAACTTTAAGAACTCCATAGGTGTCTAGAAGCAAATTTTCAGGCTGCCACGAGAGCAATATTATATAGAAATGATAATTAGAAGTCAGGAATATAGGACATGTACGAGCAAAATCTCATGAAAAATGAAATCAAGGAAAAGGAAGAATCTTATTGACCTTCAAATCTCTATGGTAAACACCCCTGCTATGACAGTAGTCCACAGCATCAATTAGTTGCTGAAAATAGCGCCTAGCGTCATCCTCTCTTAGCCTTCCATGTCTTGCCTGGGAGTCAATCATTACACCATTATAGAAGATGAGGATTTCCCTGATCACAGGCAATGATGGAGGTGCAGCACGAATGTTTTATCTTAGCAATATGAGGCCAAGCATTGATACAATTGCTTACTATTTCGTCAAAGAGCTCACCACCATCAACGAACTCAAGAACAATGTAGATCTTTGTTTTGCTGGCCATGACCTATACAGTGCAGGATGGAAGACATTTGTCAGGTGATATACACAATGGAAGTACCTTAGTTTCAAAGCAGCGACTACTGTGGGCTAAAAAGGGCACACAACTGCATGCTATAGTTCATTATTGATACGAGGATGAATGCCACTAGAGCCGGTGAAAGCATACAGCGGCAATTTGTCGGAGCAGAGGTAGCATACTTCACTATGAAGGAAGAAAGATAAAGAGAAGGAATACCTCAAAGATTTTAATAACGTTCGGATGCTTGATCAGCTTCATGGTTGATATCTCTCTCTTTATCTGTCCAAAAGAAACAAAAGCAGCGCAATCAACATTTCCTGAAGGTTGGGAAAATGTCGGGAGATAAGAATTGAGAGCACAACAGGAAGAAAAAAGGAGACCACTGGACGTAAGAAATGGGGGGGGGCGCGCACAGGCAGGCAGGCGGCATGAAGAATTTCTACGGCAACTCCCCATCATCTTGTAATCAGAGACGAGGCAGATGCAGCCAACTTAACAGCATATTTGGTGAGGGTAAATTTCCACTTAACCGCTATCTATCAGTAAGAAAATGCCCCGCAATTGCCTTAAAAATTGGAGATGGGTGCGGCTGGCCAAAGTAATAAAGAAATTCTCAAGGTAGTATATTTCCGAATGCCGTAACACCAACCAAGACCAACCCAAAAAAATAAAAACACAGAGAGAAGGCAAAGAAAAAATTTTGAGACGGTCTCTGCAATGGACAAAGCATATTATGGTTGGGGTTGACATGATGATATCAAGGTTCCATTTAATGAACGCAGAAGCGACGAAAGAAGTAACGGCATTGGATCCATGATGGGTGGCATAAGGGGTTCACGGATACAGGGTAGGATTCGGCACTAGTACAAAGCGAGAGAGAGAGAGAGAGAGAGAGAGAGACCTGCTCGACCATCTTATGACGAAGGACGTGGTGGCGGTCGATGATCTTGATGGCGAAGGAGTCGCCAGAGTCGAGGTGCTTGGCGAACTTGACCTTGGCAAAGCTGCCTTCCCCGATCGTCTTGCCCAGCTCGTACCTCCCCACGCGGGTCCTCGTCGCCGGTACCCTGACGCTCATTTCTCGCCCCGAAACTCGACCCCCGACGCCTTCCTTTGAGATGAGATGGGGATGGGAATGGGAATGGGATTGGGTGGGTGGACGGACAACAAAAGATGGAGAGGGAGAAGTGGACGGGGGACTGGACAGGATGACGATTTGCACTGGCAGGCGCGACGTTTCCAAACGGGAAAACGTAAATCTCTCTCTCCCTCTGTCTCTCGCGAGTGTGGCCCGCGTCTGGCCCGTGTACGGGAAGATAGAAGAGGAAAGATGATTGATTAATGATGATGTGGAGGAGGAGGAGGAGGAGGAGGAGGTGAGGGTCCCACCCACCCCCACGCGGTTATATATTCTTTCTCTTTTGGAATAATTTCCGGTCCTTGGTTCGGTCTGGTAAAAACTCTCCCTTTGGATTTTGACGTGGCTCATCATCAGATAAAGACGCCCATGTATTCTCGACAAGTTCGAATACGAATATACGGTATATACGATAATGTCCGCGTTCATGGGTTGACACATACACGTGTTCCCCCAGGAGAAATCCCGAGTCGGAGCCTCCGTCCACATTTTGGCTAGTCTCTGTATCTCTCTCTGATTCTCCTCCTCTCTTATCTTATTCCCCATTTGGCCTCCCCAGGCCACCTTCTCACTTTATAGTTACCCACCTTAGCCGCGCCAACCCCACCCCAACCTCACCTTTTTCTGTGTCCGGATCTTTATCCATTCAGTTACCCTGGTGATGGTGAAGAGTCTCTTCAACAGCCCATCAGCGATTCGCATTTTATGGTGTTTCTTCTGGGCATAATTCATTAGCAACTACTACTTCTGCAAGGATTTACTTTTTCAGAAATTGTATATGCGGATGTGTGCGCCATTCGTTTCATCCAGAGAGGCTGATTAGAAGGATTGGGATTTAGGAGAGAGGAGGAGGAGAGGAGCTCCAGATCGACTCCTTGCCTTTACTGCCCGAGACGTACATATTCACATGTAGGCACCAGGTTTTGACCTCCCAAAAGAGAAGAAAGAATAGAGGAAAGGGGAAAAAAAACAACACAGGGAGGCAGTAACGACTTTGGGGATTCTACTAGAGAAGAGAAAGGGAGAGAAGATGGGACAAACACGAATGACGAAGCATAGCACTATACATTAACATGCATGTAGTGTGGCCACTGGCCGCCCCAAATGAGTGATGGAACTTGGGCCACCCCTGGGCATCAATAATTGAGAACGTCCATATCTTTATCCTCGGCTGACCTCGATTTGATGAGATATCTCTCTCTCAAATCAAAGATGCACCCACATACAGACAAGGTCAATCGAGTGGAGAAGGAAAATATCTGTTTTTTTGCCAATCCTGCTTCCACGGTCGTTTCGTGAATTCTCCGGGCACCTCGGGTTGGGCCTTCGTCCAGCTCCGAAGCCTAGTTTTCTCATTAAAAAGAATAGTGGGTCAGGGGTGATGAAGCTTGAACTACCTGTTAAATTGGGCCTACGCTGCGAGAACAGATTAAAGGTCCCAAATTGGGCCCCCTGTTTCTTTACTCACCATGAGGAAAGATCGATATTATTATCAGTCGAAAATGCGCGTCATCAGGGTCTGAACACACATACCAGAGGAAGCTACTCGAGAAGAGCCAGGTAAATGCAACGGACAAACAAAAACGTGGCCTTGCTGCCCCCAGGAGAAACTTGCACCAGTACAATTTTTACCCGCACAGTTGATTCGAATGGTGGAGGTCTCATCATCCCAATTTGTAGTGAGTGCACATTTGAATAATGGGAAAGAAAAATATTCATCATCAAATGGCTAGAGCTATAAAATAAAAATAAAAAGCGACTAAGGATATGTAATTACTTATAACTCAATAGTTTAAACTCTTAAACGAATATGAATTTAACTAGATTGTCAATATGCTCGAGTTATGGACTTCTATGGTGTCTTCCTCAAAAATTCATGTACTCATTTGTGTAT
This sequence comes from Angophora floribunda, assembly GCA_014182895.1. NCBI lineage: Eukaryota > Viridiplantae > Streptophyta > Magnoliopsida > Myrtales > Myrtaceae > Angophora > Angophora floribunda. The sequence continues at coordinate 114,851 of CM024709.1, forward strand.
ATTTAATTATGGACATATGACCCACCTACCTAGCTAAATCCTATCCCAGATTGTTCTCTCTCTAATTGTTCTCTCCTCACTTCCGTTCAGGATCACCCAAAAAACCTAGGTGCAATCTGCCAAGTAATGGTTCCCTCAGTTCCCCCAATGAATAATTGGGGTTGATCATACTTGTAGTTCCGAGGATCCAATATAGTCCCTACGATAATACCTCATCAGGGAACACATATGTATGAAGCTAGATTGGGTTGAATCGGATTTGTTATTCGACTTAGGCTTGAGTTCCTTCTTACCAACTTCTTCCAATGACAAGGAATACAAAACTTCATCAACATGTCACGGGCCAATCGTTTGGGATCATGACCATGCAGCGACTTAAGCTATTTCGGATTGTTTGGGATCGGTGGAGCCTAAGCCAAGCCTTCTTCGGATTGATCAATCACTCAACTCACCCAAATCGTAAAGAGAGAGGTTTTGAAAAGATAATAGAATTTTGATTGCTAAAATGGTTGGATGTGATACAAATGAGGAGGAGAGCACCCCTTTTTTATACTTGAGTCCATTGGATTACAACCATTGATTAAGTTTGAATCCGGAAACGAGATCATACCGCCCCACCTACCATCTACCTGTATTTATGCTAAGAAAATTCTAGACCACGGCACAATTACAGTATCGCACATCCCTAAGAACGCTCCAGAAGCACTTAGATCCTCCTAGTGGCGTTTTGGTCGTTCTCTCTTAATCATGAATGCTCCACTGATCACAGAAACCTCAAATCCATGACATTTGCCCCCACTCATTCGAGCGACGTTCTCGACGCTTACGGCATGGGGAGAGTTCTTCTTGGCACAAGCTCTTTCACATTTCTTCATATTCCACTTGGCCCTCACCGACTCGAATAGTACTTCGAATAGCTTCTCGAACGATCGATTGTTCAGCTTCATGATCGGATGTTCAGCTTCACAATCAGTTGGACGCACGATCATTTCTTCAACTCAGGATGGCACGCAACACATACTCCACTTTGGGGAAGAGTACTTCAATCAACATGTCGCGAGTTAGAGTAGGAGGTCCCAACTCTACCTTTGAATTCTCGAATGGTTGTATCTTCGATTGTGGATCGGCCATGCACTTGGCTGCCTTCAAGCTTTTGTCGAGGAGATGAATCACAGCAATGGTCTTGGTGTTCATCACCTCTTTGAGCATCAGCACCATGGATGAACACTTTGGATCGAGCACTATGATACACTTGGACCCCATGTCGACCATAGCTCTCACCCGATCAAAGAATTGCATTCCAAGAATGAGGTCGTAGTCATCAAGCAGGACTACTTCAAACGGGAGCTTGCCTTTCCATCCGCCAATTTGGACTTCCACCTCCAAAGTGGTTCATCCACTTGCGAGGTCTTCCAAATTGACAGTCTTGAATCGTCTCCCATTCGGTATCATGTCCAAACCCAACTTCTTTGCTACCTCGGTCGCCATGAATACATTAGATGCACAAGTATCGACCAAGGCATGAAGGGTAATGCTATATACCTCGATCTCGATGAAGTACATATCCATTTACTCCTTCTTCTTGGGTGATGGTTGGGTTTTTACGAAGTTGAGCATCATCCCACCAAGTCAAACTTAGTGCTTCTCCTCCTTAGGTCGTTCTTCTTCATCCACGGAGAGGATGGCATTGACTCGGTGCTTTTGCGGACACTTTTGCATCCAATAATTTCCTTTGCAAATGAAGCAAAGAGCAAGTGGAGTTTGATCATACTTACTTATATAGTTTCCTTGCGATCGGCTTCCTTGGACGGGTTGCTTGGATGATCTTTCTCCCAAGTCTTCATTTGGCCACCTTGATCCTTGGGGCGACAAGGGTTGTCTCAACCTTCATCCTCAAAGGACCGATCCGACCTCCAATCCTTTGATCGATACTTCGTTGGATCGAACTTAGTGAGGTTGATGATCGATTCAACCACAATTAAGGCCCTCGAGAGACTCCTCACATCTCAATGCATGAGCTCTTGTCTTACCCACAACTTGAGTCTATCCAAGAACACTCCGAAAGCTTCCTCTTCTCTAAGGTTGTTGATTTGGAGCTTGAGTTCGGTGAATTCCTTCACGTACTCTCAGACCGTACCTCATTGCTCAAGACGATGGAGCTTGCTACGAACTTCTTGTTAAGCAAACTCAGGAAGAAGTACTCTCAAAACTCCTTCACAAAGTCATCCCACATCTCCACAAGATGGGCACCGCGCTTGGTCTCTTCACACCTGTTATGCCACCAAAGCATTGTGGTATCCGAAAGGAATATAGCAACGGTTCACACCTTGACACCCTCGTCTTGGATGTTGGCGGCTCCGAAGTACTGTTCTATGCTCCAAACGAAATTATCCACCTCTTTGGCAGATCCATCACTCTTGAACTCCTTGGGTTTCAGCACAAAATTATCCACATCTTTGAGTAGGCACCGCTCCATTCGCGATGCTTAGCTTGTATAGGGCAAGCTCCGTCTTGAGCTCTTAGACATCTACCTTCATGGCTTCAACCTCGTCCCATCGGGGGTTCTCCTCTTCGATCGCTTGGACTCGCTCCCTCAAGTCGTTAATTGATGATTCAAGGGCATCGTCCTTGGCTTAAAGAGGGGCCGTCGCATCATTGATGGTGTCCATTAAGTCCTTGCAAAGAGTGTCTTCGACCTCCATGATCTGGTCTTGAACATTATCGAGTCCGTCTATGAGTTTGGCCACGACACTTTGCATCCTCGTGAACTTTTCATCGAGCACGGCAACTACTTCTGACAAGGTTCCTCTTTTCTTGCTTCAGCCGCGAGTCTCTCTGACTTGAGCAACCTCTCCATCCACAATGGCTTCTTGGCTCAACATTCTCTCAAACAGTTGGTGCTCCTTGAATCTCTCTTCTTTACTCTGATACCACTTGTCACAGGCCAATCATTTGGGATCATGACCGTGTAGCAACTTAAGCTATTTCAGATTGCTTGTAATCGTTGGGCCTAAGTCAAGCCTTCTTCGGATCGATCAATCATTCAACTCACCCGAATCGTAAAGAGAGAGACTATGAAGAAAGAATGGAACTTAGATTGCTAAAATGGTTGGATGGGATACAAATGAGGAGGAGGGCGCCCATTTTTATACTTGAGGCCCTTAGATTACAACAAGTGATCAAGTTTGGATCCGGTGGATGAGATCGTACCGCCCCACCTACCATCTACCAACATTTATGCCGAGAAAATTCTAGATCACGGCATAATTATGGCATCGCCCATCCCTGAAAACGTTTCGAAAGCACTTGGATGCTTCCATAGGCGTTTTAGTCGTTCTCCCTCAATCATAAACGCTCCATTGATCATGAAAACCTCAGATCCGTGACAAACACATCTCAGTGCCTCCTAATGCTCCCACAATGAGTGCAACGAAACCATGAAATTTCTTTAGGGTATCCACTAGGAGATTTTGTGGAACCATTTCTTAATACTAAGCGTGGACATAATTAATTGGGGAGGTTAATGGGCTTGAAAAGATTTAGACTTGAAGTCTCCAATTCTAATACCATGTAAGATTTTGTGGAATCATTGCTACTATTTTAAAGCCTTAAATGCTTAGCATGATCTTTTTACCTAGTATTAGACATGAGAACGTTTAATTAGAGAAACCAATGGGGTCTAGAAATATTTAAACTCGGCACCTTCAGTTCTAATAGCAAGTGAAGGCCAAGTAAGAGTTCATGTACAAGCATTTAGAACATTTGATGATGGACCCACAAAATTTCACGTGAAAATATATCACTAGGAGGGAAATAGGGATGTAGAAGATTCAAACTCAATACTTCTTAACTATGATACCATATGAGATTTTGTAGAACCACTACCGATTGTTCTAAAAACTTAAACTGTTAGATGAATGCATGATTTATTATTTAAATTATCTTAACTCTCCACCAACTAGACAAAAAGCAACAAAAATTGATGGAAGTTAAACTACACTTCTTTGTTGTTCCACATTAAAGAATTGTCACCATACGCACTTAAGGGTACATTTGCATAATTAAGCTATGTATTCAAATAGGAAAATTGTCCAAAAAGTTATAAACCCATTGTACGTTTACCAACACAATCCTAACATTTCAATTTTGTCAATTCAATCCTAAACCTCTAAACTTATTGTCAATTGAGTTCATTTGGGCAAATTGACTGGAAATTACTGACATTGATGGCCAATGCCCACATGGCACTTTTTAATAATATTTTAATGATATTTTGACAATTTTTTGAATTTTGTATTCCTTTTTTCTTCTTCTTTTTTATTTTTTATTTTTTATAGAGTTTTGGAAAGGGCCAATGACCCTCGCCAGCCATGGACTAGGGCCAATCAACCCTCGTTGGCCCTAGGGGAGGGCGTCATGACCCTTACTCGTGACAACCCTCGGTAAAGGTTGTGACGCCCTTGCGAAATTTGGCTAGGCAAGGGCGGTGACCCCACTCAAGGCCCTTACCTAGCCAAATTTGGCAAGGGCATCATGACCCCCATCGATTCTAGGCGAGGGTCAATTGGCCCTAGCTCCCTAAAAAAAAGCAAAAATAGTAAAAAAAAAAAAAATCATTAAAAAAATCAAAATATTATTTAAAAAATGCTACGTCAGTGCTAGCCATCTAATTTAGCAATTTTTGACCAAAATTGGCCTAATGAACTCAATTGGCAATAAATGAAAAAAAATTAAGACTGAATTGGTAAAATTAAAAAGTTTGGGACTGAATTAATAAAAATGCAATAGGTTTATAACATTTTGGATAATTTTCCCCTTTCAAAACTCTCTTGCTGTATTTCCCTATCCAATTTCAATATGGTATGAATCTTTATTCCAAAGCCTTGCTACAACAAGATGATTGGCTCTGTTTCCAGCTAATGTATTAGCTAAGCCTAGAGGCCCGACCAGTTATGGCAACTTTTTCTTATTTAATGGCCTGGCGCCGGTCGCTAAAGTTTTCCAATAAGTAAAACAGTCAGATAATTTTCACATTAGAAGGAAAGAGTGAATCGAGCATGAGGCCACCAGTCTATGTAGGATGCTCTAGTTGAGCTCCTAGAGCAGTCCCGTCTCAATTAGATAGTCAATAATTTTCACAGTTATAAACTTGTGGTCTCGCTCCTGGTATCGTCTCTTCTTTATAAATAGCTTGTCTAGAATCAACCAATCGTTATCCACTTCACATGCACAGGTAGGCAGATCGAGATTATAGGAAGAGTCATGTTTTGGGAACACCTCCAATGTGAAGTGCAAAACAAGTGTACACTTCATTGTTCGTTGAGTTTATTCCAATTCCATCGGCCTAGTTTGTTATTTGTCAATTTGAGCTGCCTCTGGGTGAAGCTAGGTGCCGCGGCAACCACAGAACGTAATGGTATGAAAGAAGGGTAGAACTTTGCTATCTTGTGAGACCTTGCCAATGTCAGACCCATCAGGAGCGACCTCCACGTCATAGGAACATGTAACAATAGGTAATACAGAATATAAATAAGCAGAAGACAGAAAACAAGAATAGCTACACCAGATAGGTCCCCAAGCATTTCTCCGTGGCGGGGGTGTTTCAGTAGGAGTTAAAAGCGGAGACGTAATCCCTTTACTTGTTTATGCACGTTGTTTTAACAATCAACAACTTTGATAGAAAGGCACGCTTTGCCTTAGCTGGGTCGCTCAACCGGACAGTTTACATTTACTTATTTTATTGCTTTTCTAAGGTAGCAAAATCCAAGGTCCTGCTCTTCCCTCGGCCCCTTTTTATTATATTAACATATATACATTCTTCCTCTTTGCCTTGTTTATATCCCCAGTTCAGCACTGGCAAGCAACAACTGCATCCTTATATCCCTAGTTTAGCACTGGCAAACAACAACCGCATCCCCTCCCTCCCTCCCTCCCTCCCTCCCTCCCTCTCCAGAATACATTTACAAAAGCCATCTTCAGCAGCTACGCAACACAAACAAACCCGATATTCCTCTTCATCATATTTGCTTTTTCACACTTCGTATTCATCGTCAGGAAGTGCAAACAGCTAGCGGTTAAGGTAGCATAACCCGCAACCTCATGGGATCATCGTCAACAGATGAGAATATTGGTCAAGATGAAGCTGGGAAGAAGGGGAGGAGGTGGATTGGATGCGGATGCGGGTGGGCTTTTGCTGTGAGCATGGCCGGAGGATTGATGCTGGGCTGGTGGGAGCACCAGTACCACCGAAGCAACCGTCAGCTCTGGATGGTGCCAGTTGGCCTCATCCTCTTCCTCACTCCTCTGTTTGCTTGGCTCTCCCTTGTCATATCCGACTTGTCTTCATCTTCCTCATCCTCTTCCTCTTCCTTTTCCAAGGATCATCGCCCTTCATTAGTACCAACCCCACATGCCTCCATTGAAGTTGCAATTGCAGGTGGTGGATCAAGCCCTGCTTGCGCTCGATAACTACATAAAGCTTGGCCTCCGGTCAGTTGAAGGTTTTCACTTGTGTTGAGAGTGTACAAGCAGGCCCTTACAGACTCCCAATTTCGTCACCAGCGAGAGAAAGCCTTGTTCCTGGCTCGCTCAGTGAAAAATATGTTAAGAGTCTATAGGAGAAGATGAAGAAACGCAGATGGGAGGGAGCTAGTATAAATCATGTGTAAGCCTACCGGAGATAAATTTTCATGAGAGTGATTCGGCAAATTACCATTGAAATGTAGGATTTCAATTGGGACAGCCAGCGATGCCTGTGCCTATGTGTGTAGCCTAGAGATAGAGAAGGCAGGGTTTGATTCCCTCTGTATGTACAATTAGAGACTGTAATTGATTCTCCCTATATACCAGCTTTACTCCTTCATAGTTTCATCATTAAAAACAAAATAATACGGACATTAGGTCATCATAGGCAATAATTACGCCTCCCCCTCAACTTGAGCACTTTTCCATTAGATACAACAAAGGAAGAAGAAAAGAGGAAGCCGGGTTTTGTTCTTCATCTAGCTGGTCAAGATGCACATCGAGCCTCCCCCAGTTCAGGTTTTATGTAACGAAGGTTTTCTGGGGAATCCCACCGGCCATACCAATAAAAGATCCCCAGTTATCATCTAAGTCTTTATATCGTTTACTCTCTCGTTTCCTATAAGCCCACGTGGCTTCTCGCCATAACTCCGCCTTCTAATTTTATTATTTAGAGCATCACATATCAAACAATAATGAGATCCGGATCGAATTCCCAGAAAAAGAAAAAAGACACAATAGCTTTCACTCGTCCAATACACTCTGGTCGAGTATGTTAAATAACCTTTCATAGAATCCATCTATACAAGGCACACCCCCACTTTCTTTTCTTTTCCAACAAGGAGCAGGAGAATTATCGATCGAAGGAGACAAAAGTACAAGTATTAAAGTCCTAATGCAGGAAACACTGGCATGAGAATTCGCAGCAAAATGGGTTTAGGATATATTGACCGGGTTATACTTTGCGAAGTAAAATTTCTAGAAACCATTTTATTATATCTTCCCTGATCATCTTGGACAATGCAAAGAGAATGCAACATAAACAGGTCAAGCTCATAAACAAGAAAGACGCTGTCTATCCTTATTGTACAGATGACACGCACACCATCGTATTCAACATGTTTGCCTCCCTTGTTGTAATACTGGCTGGCCAGAGAAGATTTTGGTAACCCCTGATTTGCAGGCACCTTAAGTGAACCTCCCGAGGTTCATCCAATTAGAAAGTAGCGAGAGGGATGGGGAAAGAGAAGGCTGCTCCATATTCATCCAATTGTATAAGTTGTGCTCAGTTAGTAAAGACCTCATGAGTCACCGACTGAAGGAGCACTTTTCCTCACTTAACCATTCTCCATATAAAATTCCAGTTACCCTCATGTATTCTCCACAGAACATAATTCAACAGGTTGACGTCACTGCAAACTTAACAAACACAGGAATCAGGAAATTTGATTTCTGCCGCTACATCCGCAGCTCCTGGGTTTGCTACATCAAATCCAGTTTAAGGGCACATCACTCTCAACGACAAAATAGCCATATTGCACTTGGAATATTAAAGCCCTACAGTATGTACCAGCTTTGAATCCTGGTATTAGCCTGTCCTGCTGTGTGCAATCCTGGCAAAGCTGAGACCGCTGATTGACTCACGGCTGATCCTTTCCCAAAATATTGAGGTTCAAGTGTCACTGCTTCCTCCCTTGCCTTAAGTGACTAACAGATCACTTAAGGCGTGAATGATAAATTTCTAACTAAAAATTGATTTCTGGAAAAAAAAATAGATTTGTCTATTTCATTCTTGGATGAGTTTCTGAAAAAAAAAAACGTGTTTGATAATAATACAAAATTTCTATTTCTGAAATAGAAACTTTTTTGATAACGATACAAAATTTCTCCCTTTTGAACAGCAGTAGGGGGGAACGGTGGCTAGCAACTTGTGGCGATGGGGGAGGGGGCGGTGGCAGCGGCAGCGATAGCGATAGCGATTAGCCAACAGGGGGAGGTGGTGGCAGCAACAGCTAGCAATCGGAGGTGGGGGAAGGGGGTGGCGGTGGCGGTGTGGCGGTGGCGGTGGCGGTGGCCAATAGCTAGGGGAGGGGGTGATGGTGGTGGTCGGCGATCGGTGATTAGCGGCAAGGGGAGGGGGTGATGGTGGCAAGCAGCCGGCAATCAACAATGGAGGGAGTGGGGGCAATAACTGACGATTGACAACCAATAGTGAGGGGAGGGGGCAGTAGCGGCAAGGACAGTGGGGGTCGACAGTGGGGTCGGTAGCGGTGGCGGTGAGTGGCCGCCAACTGGTGGTGACAAGGGGAGGGGGCTACATCGATAACGATGTGGGCAACTGGTGAGGGGAACGGGTGGTAGGGGTGGCAATGGCAGGTGGCCAATAGGGGGAGAGAGCAGCGGCGGCAACGGTGGTGGGTGGCAACAACCGGAGGGGTTAAGGAGAAACTCCTTTAGATGAGAAGTAAAAAAGAGAAAAATAATTTCTGATTTATATTCCATAAATAGAAAAGTAAAAAGATTTTATTTCTGATTTATATTCCAAACCTATTTTTGGAATAAAAATCTGTTCAAAAAATAGAAAAATGAAATTGTTTTACCAAACGGACTTCTATTCAAGAAACAAGTTGTAATAGAATAATAATTCCGGAACAGAAATAAAATTGTTATCATGCGCACCCTTAACGTCAAGATGAGTTACAGTTAATGCAAATTAAATTACAGCATTCAAAGGTACCAGAATCAAGTGGCTAATACATTACTTTCAGTACGTGATTTACATTAGTTTCTAGCTTTGTCTTTTTTTTCAGCTGACAGCCTGATAATCATATGCATCACCCGCTCAAATGAATGAATTTGCATCAAGGAACCAATATTCAAAGAAAGAATGTACAGGCAAACCAACAATTCACAAGATAGGATTGTCAGCTTCATTCTAGCTGTTTAAGGGCAACATCTATGACCCCTGAATACTGATTCAGACTTCTACACCTCAACATCAGAGCGAGTTGGAAATTCTAGGCCATGAAGTGCTGGTATTTTTCCCAAATCCTCCTCTGAAAGTATTGGAAAGAACCACAATGCTTTTTTGGTGCCAAAGACCTTTAAACAAACAAAAATCAATAGTGTGAGCCTGAGAACTCAACAAAAAGATCAAGACACAATTTGCAGCCAAGGCAAGCTAAAGAATCCCGGCGGAAAACAATATCTTATCCTAGAATGCAGCATGTCAATTAGGAACATTTCCATAGGGGCCAACTTCTTCGACTTTTATCTAACAAGTTACTTCATTCTATCATAAGACACCAGGGAAAGGAAAATCTATCATCTACCCTCGAAAGATACCCTCATATTCACACATCTAGAAGTCATATCAGAGAAATCCAATTAGTTAATTACTTCCTTTAATTTTCATTTTTTGGCCAACATAAGAGAAGATCCACAACCTTTTTTTTCCCATTTTAAGGAAATCTCACAATGACCAATGGATAACATTGCTGATCAACAGTTAACACCATTGATAGAAAAACAAGTTAAAAGTGAACACAGTGAATTTGAGAGGCATATGCAAATTGGCATCATTAGACATAGTACGTGATAACTTGCAATCACTAGCCAAGAGAAGATCAGAGTTAAGTGATATGACCTGTTCGAAATTCTTCCTCCTGCCCAAGTCATACTTCCACCTGACCCCTTTCTTCTTCTCATAAACCTGTAATGTAAATTTCAGAGGGTCATGCACACCCATCTGCAGAGATCAATATTGCGAACATGCTTAACTGTTCTTGTATCAGACTTCCCGCAAAAATAATAAGGTGAATGATTCATTTCTTGCTTTGCTAAATTTTACTGTTCATAATACTTGTGAGATTTGGTGGGACCAAGACCAACTATCTAAGAGCTTTAGTTATTAGATGAAAATGTGATTTATTATTTAAATATTCTAACACTCCCCCTCACATTTAGTCAAGTATTTTGCCTAGTACTAAATGTAGAATTTAATTAGGGAGGCAAATGGAACCTGGGAGGATTCAAACTCAAGACCTCTAACTCTGATACCATGTGAGATTTTGTTGGAACCATGACCAACTATTCTAAAAGTTTAAGCTTTTAAATGAAAATGTGATTTATTATTTAAATATTCTAACAGTACTCCATAATGATTATCCAAACCTTTAGGCAATCGTGTTGATTAGTTTTCTGATATTTCACCATCTTGAACTCTTTCCTTTTTCTTAAGTTGGAACAGCTGACCTTCAATTCAAACATTCAGATGCTGGGAAAAGGCGATAACAACTTCAGACACAGCAACATTGTTTTAGGCACATTGTTTCCTAGTTCCAGAATCTGCCTAACTTTGGTTCCTTCCCATAAAGCTACAGATTTTGCAAATTCATTAACTCTTGATACCATGTTGATCATAAACAACTCACAGGTAAGCCCTCTTGGTGGCAGCCTATTCAGTTATTTGCACTAAAAGTAGACCAATTAACATTTCTGCATCCAGGATATACATCTAGTTAAGTATGAAGTTAATATACAACACTATAAATGCATTTATCTGAAACTACTAGGCATAATTTTCAAGTGGCTCAAGGTCCGGTACAATTTCAAGGACAACAATCTGTATAAGTTCAATTTATATGCTAAAGCAGCAAACATCACATATAAGCAAAACCCAGCTTATAATCAATTATAAACTAGAAGGAAATATAGAATGAGGAAGACAATAACTTTTCCTCACCTCTATAGAAGTGGTGTTGCTGAAAACAAGAGACCCGTGCATTACAAGGAAACAAAGAAGACTCAGCGCAAAAGCTAGATTAAGAACTGCATCAATGTACAAACTCTGTAATCGTTATATGAACTTGAGGAGATGTACGCAAGTATGAGCAACAAATTCAGAATACCAAATTGACCTCGCACACAAAGCACTTACCAAATGCCACGAAAATAACAGCAAGTTTGCCTGGAGAGTCGGAGTGATCCTTGGCTTCACTAAAGAAATCTATGAAGCTTGGAAGCAGTACTAAAGTATCCATTGTTGTCTCCACGAAGGTATACAGCTGACAAGGCCAAATTCAAGTCATGATATACCAATCTCAACAATAGAAAAGAGGAACCATATTGCATATCATAGAAAAATTCCATGAATGCAGAAAACATTTACAGTGTGACCAGTCTTGGTTAGTTGTGCCTTGCATCTGCTTGTTTTATGAAAAAGTGATATTCGCCTTCTATACGTATCCTTCACAAATATAAGTGATAACAATCACCAAGACCATAGCAGTAGACTATTACCAGCAAGATATACCAGAAATAACATGCCCTGTACAATCAGCAATTCAACCTCCAGAAAGTTTATCCCAAAATACTTCTCCTGAGTTACTTGACTAATCATAATCTTATCGAATATGAAATATATCGCAATGATTTCACCACCACAACAATCTAAAGCGCATATCCTACCTGCTACCTAAATGTTCAGTGAATCCAGACAAAGACGTGATTAAAAAGCATAAGTTTCTGCTGACCACCTTCTGTACATGAAGTGGCAACTATCATCTAACTCCAATTTTCAGCATTGAAAGAAAAACAGAAATACCAGGAAAAGAAGAAAGAACTTGTAGTTGCATGCGCCAACGCAATTCACAACCCAAACACAGTGGTGATCCATCTTAAGAACACATCTCTGGCCTGCAGAAGAATATAGGCAAGTTACTCAAGACATTTGAAAAGTGCCTTAGGCAAGATGGAGGGAACGCAGAAGCACCATCATAAAACACGGCATTCTGGAGACAGGAAGAGATACTATTGAATTGCTCGAAAACATCTAGCAACAGCAGCATTCAACTTTTTACTGACTCTTACTCCCAAAAGTTCCTAAATCCAAAAAAAAGAAAAAAAAGAAAAGGGCAACCAACTTTGAAGATCATCGTGATTAAGAGTGAAACACTCACAAACAGAGCAATGGTGACATCGAGGCGGTTTTCCATTTTGACAACGAATGCAGAACCCCAAACGTGGTCTTCCTTCCGATCCATTTGAGGAAGGCCAGGTAGAACCTGACCCTGGGGCCTCATGTGGTAAATAAGAACCATCACCTTCAAAATTCTCCTCATCTCGCGCTGGTCTCCAATTCTCAGGGACTGAACCGGGATCCCTCAAAACTACCATAAAATAGCTCCATGATAACAGAATGAGCTGCAAAAACAAATGGCCGACTTATTAAGCAAACTGAGTGACCCTACCACATCGTACCTTCTCTACAGTCCATGTTATCAAATGGCAATAGCAGAAGTTTAGACAAATAACTCATCGCAAGGTAAGAAAAGGAGACTTCTCCGCCTAAGCTAAGCTAACGGTTTTGGACAACTGGGTTTCCCCTTTCTTGTTGTCCCCCTTTTCCTTGCGTCTGATAATAACAAGCGCCTTCAGTTTCCAAGCAATTTGTAGCAGCCAGGCTTATTCTTAAGGTAAGATGCTCCCACAATGAATTAACTGAGAACATGTACGACGGTGGGGGCTGCTCTAGCACACTTGAACTTGCAAGAACGTTTATCGTCGTTCCAACACATACACTAGGGGCGAATGGAGAAAGGAAAGGAGCAAGAGAAGGAAAGGAGCGAGAAAGGAAGGGGTTACCAGGAGGTGGAAGAGGAGGAGGACGAAGAAGGCGAGGAAGGAAGAGAGACCGCCGCGGAGGAGGCGGGGACCCCAGGTGAGGAGGACGACGGCGTAGTAGGAGACGGCGACGATGGCGAGGACGAGGAGGATCATGAGGTAACCGAGGAACTTGAGGCCGGAGCAGAGCTTGAAGAGGTTGATGTCCATCGCATTTCCACATCCACGCCCACGCCCACACCCACATCCAATCCGAGGGAGCGTGAACCTGCTGCTGGCCCGGGCAGGGAACAGCCGTTTCCAGATATCGCGAGCCAGAGCTTTCCGATTCACCCAGTCGGAGAAGCTCAAATCAAATCTCCAACGAGACTTTTGATTGTTATCTACGCAACCCTTTTGCCAATCGACGACGATCTAGGCTTTTAAGCTTTGAAAGCGTTAATCGAAGTTTATTTCGACTCCCATCACATCACTGCTTTCTCCATCGTACCTCGTATTCCCCTCCTCCTCCTCCTCCTCCCGATGAGTCTCCCCCACTTAAAATATTTGTTGCTTCCATGTCCCTTCGCAATTCATCACACCATTTGACAAATCGAATTTCTCCATATTGCATTTGTCCTCTTTCCTCGCCTCAATGGAATTTAATGTTGTTACCTAGTTATTACTCGACTTCAGCTAGTACATTTGTACATACTTCCGCGTTCATTTTACATGATAATCGTTCGTTTAAAGTTGCATTCATGACACTAATCATAAATTTGTAAATAAAGAACATTGCTCACAAATAATCCATTTAATTTGGACATAATTGAATATTATGGTTTCATTCGCCTCGTATAAGTTCACTCTACTTTTACCAAATCATATCCTACATCGTTTAGATGAGGGGATGATTATCCAAAAAAATATTAAATATATCATACGGCGGCCAATTCAATCCTACAAATTTTGATGATTTGCCATTATAGTCCTTTTGGCCAATTTTAATCGGAAATTACCAACGTGGATATCGATTATCCTAAGTAACAAAACTAACATTAATTGAATCGAAGGGCCGCTACAAGCCAACACAAGAGCTCCAAAGTCACATGACATAGATGTGATGATGCCAAGGTCACACAATCTCAGGTAACACCACACCAAGATCATACAACCTTGGCAAGCCTCACAACTAACAAGTTGAAGTAGAACATATCTAAGCAAGGCCTCCAAGATACGCCACCCTTGGGCTAATTACACTAGTGACCTAGATATGCAACGTCAGAAAGATCAATAAACTTATTAGGGCAAAATTGAAAAATGATAATATTAGTAAGGGCCATTTTGGAAAAAAAGAAAATATCACTAACCCTAAGACTTACCTTTCGAAAATGCTGAAAGTCTAAAATAAGTTGTTGCCTGCCTTGAGCTTTTAACTTTGCCAATGTTTACATTTCCTCAAGTTGGTCCAACAAAAATTTGCCAAACGCTCTAACTTTTTCTTAAGGGATTTTAAAAGCCCCAAATCCATTGGGAAAAATGACTCAAACACATCCTAAGTAATCCGTGCTAGCTCTCACTCTTACTCTCACATTGAATAAAAGGAATTTTAGAGACATAAGGACACTAGAAATGTCAAAAGTTTTGCACAACGCTTACTTTAGTGCCTAAAATTTTTGCCAGCTCCCTTATTAAGTGCCAGTCTTGGCACAACCTTTAAGAAATATTTTAAAATAATAAGACTTGTAAAGAATATATCGGTCCACATTTGAAACCAAGAACTGAATCAATTATCAACTGTTCCAAATTTTAGGAATCAGGAACTAGATCAGTTCTTGATTCGATTTGATTTCAATGCTCACCTCTAATCGCAATAGTGGTTGTTATTCAGGACTGTTATACCCTAAATATGCATATCGGACGATTTTCAAGTTAGAAATTTACTAAATTGAGATTTTTTTAGTGTCCATTATCTTTCACTAATAATTTAAGTGAGTTAAAAAAAATTATATATTATCATTGTTTAGAATGAACAATGATTCCCTTGTTTATGCATTGATATGCAAAATACCTTAGAAATTTATCATCATATCTACTTTGGAATCATATAATTAAGCTAATTGTCACTTTTGGATCTGTACACATCTCTTGCATTCTCCACCTAGTATTTTTAATCCCAACGTCATCATTGCTTTTAACTTTGGTTAAACATTCTTATCCATTTGTAACTTATGTAAGTCTTCGGAGTATATCCCCTCTTGAATGCATGAAACCTATAAACTTACAAAATTCCAACATGTTTTTACAAAGAAAAATAGATCTCCTGTCCCTTCCCTCTTGTATTTTCGCTTTCCAATCTTTAGAGTAAAAACAGGGGTTCCACTCTTGTGCTGATCAAAACTTCTAATTTCATCTTTCAAAAGGGTACAAGGTGGTTAAGATCTTGGGTTGTCCAAGTATTTCCTCAAGATAAGTGAAACTCTAGGGTCCAAATTATATTAATTTACTTAATACTTGTCTCGATTGGTTGGTGCTCATTAACTTGGTCTGAATGATAATCTCGAGTGGGATCATGCTTCAATAATGGCATGTTGAAAAATTGTATTATCATTAGTTACATGAGAAATGATCAGAGGTAAGCATGTTATTATCACTATCCATATATGTGATCAAGGAAAGAGTAAGGTAATTGTATTTTGGAAATGATTTGCATAAAACGATGTTGCATACTAGATGTCGATTCTTGAAAATGAGTGTTGATTTCTTCGTTGATGCAAGGAGATCATATGATCACAAAAAATAATCTAGGCAACGAAGAACACATGCATGGCATGTGAATAGCACATGAATATAGATAATCACGGGCATGGCACATGAGTGTCACTACACACATGCCAGCTTATTGACAAACAGAGAAATTAACATGTGTTAATCGACATTGATATTCATCAACGCAACATATCTAATTTTCAAAATACAATGACGGATAGTTGGTAAATGTCGATATGAGCATTGGCGATGAATGATGATTAGAGACATTAAAACACCCTTCTAAAACTAAAAATTGACACAATAGTTAAGGTCAAGAGCATACATTTTTTTAGGGATTAGTTATCGCTTGAAAGCAGGATCGTGGCACAACCATCGTTACAAGAAAGATCATGGAGCAGTTCACATATGGCAATGGTAACCGTTTGAGAATATAGGTGAGAGACTTGTGGAGATATCAGAAAATTGAGGCAATCGACAGAAGTTACTCAAGGAAATGCAACTATTGGAAAACCGTAAGAAAGCACTTACTTCAAAATCATTATAAATTCTGCCAATCGTCCACAAGCGGGGCTAAAATAAAGTAAAATATTATCGTTCAATTATCTTTAGCATCCGAGCATTATACTTTAAATTTCACAGATTTGCATCGTAGATTGAATTTCGACGTGTATTTTCATCTTGGGTGTTATATCATTAATTAAATTCTAGCGTGGTATCATAATGTATTCAGACTTTGTCGTTGATTAAAATTATTATACGGTTTACATTTATACAATTCGGCTCAAAGTAAAATTGTTGAGTCCTTGGCTTACTTGGATATTTCATATCCAGAATCGCCACAAAATATGTTCCCTTCATTGAAAAGCCAAAGAACAACTTTGGATAAAAGATATTTCATCGCAGGAAAATTCTGAGGAAACAATAATGTTATCATGTGCATTGCTACTATGTGAGTATATATGGAAAGTATTATGTTATATTGTTGTCACCCATTTACTAGTGGCAAAGATTAGGGGTGTCAAAAATCGAATCGAAAACCAAACTAAATTAAACTAAAATTTCGTGTGTTTTCGATTCAATTTGGATAACCAAAAAATAACCATTAATTTTTCTAGTTTGGTTCGGTTTGGTTTTCGGTTGTGTTCAGTTAACCGATCCAAATTGAAATGCTTAACAAAAATTGAATGATAAACTTAAAACTTCTCTTCTTTCTCACTTCTTCTTCACTTTGGTTCCAATAAATAAAGCAAAAATAGGAAGACCGAAAAACCAAACTAAACTGGATTTTTGGTTTGATTCGCATTTGGGTCGGATCGGATTTGGTTCAGTTCAAAATTTCACCTTATCAATTTGGTTCGATTCGGTTTGGTTTTCCTAAAAACCCAAACTAAACCAAACCATTTACACCCCCAAAGACGATATCCTGTGTATCGAGATGTCTTGGAAGTCGAGATGCTTCATGAGTCGAAATGCACCAGGAGTGTTTGGAATGCTTCAAAGTTGTTATGCAGTGGGTGTCGGGATATCCCGGAAGTCTTTGAGATGAGATGATATGCTAGTAATGAATATGATACATGTTTATGTCCAAATGTAAATAAATGTATATATACATATTCGCATGTGTCTATCAACAAACTAATTGGTGGTATCTATGCATCATAATTTGTTATACCATCCTATTGCAATGAAGCGAATAATCCTATACCACGTTGTTCATCAATTTTCATTGGCCTATCATAATAGGAAGAATAGTGCATTTATTTATTCAATTGCCTCTAATAATTATTTTGTACTCGTCATGATTTAACATTGTTTTACGGATAACAAATTGTGTGATGAATTGATCTATGCCTTGGACTTAGAGATTTTATTTATTAAGCTTTTGCTTATACCTTATTTTTCAGAATTGTACGACGAATGACCTTCCACCACTGCAATTTAGAATTCCTCTATATTTGGGTTGCAAATATCAAATGTGTTAGTACCCGAATCAGCAGTAGTTTATACTAAGTTTAGTTTTGTTGTATGGATTGACATAGAGGTCCCCTGGTGGATCTCTCCTCAATTGATTGCCTGGTACTTTAATATCGACGAGGAGTTGGTTAGATTTCTTAGGGGCTTCAATGGTCCCCTAGTTTCGATGGTAGTGATGGCATGTCGATGAACGGGATGGTCAAGCCATAGTTTAGTACGTGACTTTGCGTAGGTAAGTTTTCGGGTGCAGTAGTATGGGGTAGCAATGCTACCCAGAGTTAATGCATTGCATTTTGTTTCTTTTTATATTTGTATTAATACTTGAAAAAGGGAAGATGATGGAAAAATGTATATGAATTGCCAAATTGACATTTCTCTCACGATGTGAATTCTATACTTCTGCATACTTCATAATAATATATTAATAAAAGATCGAGTGTCATGCATAATATTTTGGGATGTCACAAAAAAATTGCCATATTATCACTTAACCGAAAGGTTTCTCGATTAAGTGAGAGCATTAGATCGAATGGTTTAATTACACAAATCAAGAAAGTTAGATGATTGATTTTATAAAATAGACCCTAGAAGACCAAATTGAATGAATCAAGAAAACTAGAGGGCTTAACTGAACAACATAATACTTAGGGAAAATTCCAATTAAGCGCTCAAAGTGCCGATGTTTTCTCAAATGAAGGTCTGAAATTGACTTTGTTTTAAATAAAGGCCTAACGTAATTATAGTTGTTTTAAACAAGGGCCTAGCCTCGCCAGCTTATTGGTTAGCAAAATTTTTCGATAGATTAGGAACATTTTCGTCCAAACATAAATTAAATTAGATTAAAAAAATTTAGTTTTTTTTTTAAAGAACAACATTGGCCGCCCGATCATCGGTGGGGTGGTGGCAAAGGCCGGTTGGATCGTCGGCATCTAGGCAAAGATCAGTGACCCTCGCCGCATCCGAGAGAGGGTGGGGGACCTCTCCTAGATCTTTATGAAAGGAGCAGATGTGATTGGGCCGGTCAAGTGGAGAACTCGCGCTTGCTCAGGGCCTCCTGAACAAGGCGTTTGAGCTCGTGGAGGGCTTTCCTCTGAAACTCGGGGAGCTCCCCGACAACATTGGTCTCTTCCTTGAAGAAAGCGAATCTGGAGACCTTCACGATTTTCTCTTCTGCCTCTGCCTCTGCCTCCACGCCCTTCAGCCTTTCCTCTCCGACGGCCTCCGTAGGGGTGGCTCTTTTCCAAGCGCAGGCATTTCGGTTTCTTGCAGCGCTTCCGGGACCACCCCCACCACGACTTCCTCTACCAACGCCAGCGCTTCTGGAGCGGGATGCGAGTTCTGAGGGTCCTCAGCCATGACCACAAAACTTCAGAGAGAGAGACAGAGAGAGCGCGCACGTAGAGAGGTTGAAGATGAAGATGAAGATGAAGATGAAGATGAAAGAGAGGGGAGGAAATGTTCGTATTTGTATATGGAGCTGGTAAGCGACGGCAAGGCACAGAGACAAACTGGTAGGAGGAGGTAAGCCTGGGCGAGGGCCGACAATGCTCATGCCAGTCGCAGCGAGGGCGAGCGACCCTTGCCTAGATCTGTGAGAGACAAGGGTCGCCGGCTCTCATCCAAGCATTGGCAACCTCACATGGCCTTCACTACTGCTCCACCGGTGATGGGGCGGCAACCACGAGCGGGAGAAAGTCTCTCCCCGGTGCATGTCCTTCTTCTACCTTCAATGGAATGAAAAAAACAGAAAACATTCAAAGAAATTGAAAAAATTAAAAGATGAAATTGTCCTTCAATTACAATAAGTTCATCCCTTTTTTTTTATATTAATATGGTCATTTCGAACCCTTATTTGAAAATATGAAGACACTTTAAATCTTTATTTGAAATTTTCCCTAAAACTTAGAGCACCGAGTTGTACCGATGCTCAAATTTAGAGTATTCAAGACAGTACCAATGATTTTCCTGTCCTTTCTAAGTCTTCCTATCAATTCTTATTTATAAAATATATTTATATGATCTTGTCTGCGGAGTTAGGCTTTGATCGACGGAAAGATTTATAAACAATTGAAAATAGAATTTAAAAAGAGCGATTTTTTTTTTTGGTTGAACGAGCGAATTATGATTTGACTCATCATTTTCTGAGCTTTGACCTCACTTTAAGGTAGGTTGTGTCCTGATATGGGAGTATGGTGGGATCTTCAATCGATACCTGTGGCGGTCCCATAATTGCTAATCACATTGCTTCAGGGAACCGGAAAATGGCTAAGCAAATCTTTCTTATATGAATTCCTTGTCTTTTATCCCATTTTATATTTAATTGTTTTCTGAAACCATTTCTATATACAAATTTTCAAAGCTCTAAATTCAACAGATTTTTTATTTCTTATAATTTTGAATTTTTGAAAAATTATTACTAGTGAAAAAATGTGCTTTTCATATAGGTTCTTGTGATTTCTTAGATATTTCATTAAAATGATACAGTGTCCCTGTTTTAATCAGTTGAATATGCTACCTGGAACTCAATTTAGAATACAAATATTAACTTTAAATGAAATTGGGGCAATCCTCAAAAAAAATACTATGTATTAGATCTCTTTAATTAATAAAAACCCACAAATTGTGTTTACATACCAATAAATTACATTAACGTGCCAACATTTTGTAGACGTGTGTGTTTACAAAAGCATATTCGAAATCGTTCTGCATGATTTTAATTTCCATTTTTGTTTGTTGTTGAACCGAAATAAGAAAAATTGTCTAAAAAAATCCTAAATTTATTGCACTTTTACCAATTCAGTCATAAACATTTCAATATTGCCAATTCAATCATAAATATTTTTAGAAACATTTTTGTATCTTGCTAATTAATTTCATCCGGCCCATTTTGGGTGGAAATTGCTCATGCGGAAGGCTGACATGGTACAATTTTAATAATATTTTGAATTTTTTATGATTTTTTCTTCCTTTTTTTACTTTTTTGCTTCTTCTTTTTAAAGGTTTTTTAAGCTTTGGCTGGCAAATGACTGCCAACCAACCCTTCGCCAACAAAAGGGAGGATGCACAAGCCCTTGCCCAAAATCAGTAAGGGTTGCGATGGCCTCACTAGATTTAGCCAAGCAAGGGCTTGGCGGCCCTCACTAGCCCTCATTGATTCTAGGTGAGGGCTCTGGGCAAGGGTCGGCCTATGACTCTTGTCGGCCAAAGCTTCAAAGACCTTTTAAAAAAAAAAGGAAAAAAAGTTTAAAAAAAGAGATGAAAAATCATAAAAATTGAAAATATCATCAAAAAAGCGCCACACTAATGCCAATCGCTTATGTCAGCAATTTCCAAACAAAATTGATCGGATGGACTTAATTGATAAAATATGAAAATGTTTAGGAATAAATTGACAAAACTGAAAGATTTAGAATCGAATTGGTAAAAGTGCAAAAAATTTAAGATTTTTTAGACAATTTTCCCAACCCAAATGAACTAACATCATTCCTCAATTACAAAATCAAACTCCAAAACTGTCGTTTTTCTATGTGACTCCTGCAATCTGAACTTCACGTCATGTGCCTTTTCAATTCCTCATTTGCTATGCCGTTTGAACTTATTGCCCAATTGACAAATGGTCCTCCCACCTCCGCCATCAACTTGTCGTCTACTTTGCAAACAGTATAAATGAAGATTGTAACACTTGCTGCCGTGCATCAATCAATCATCAACAAAAACCCTACTTTCGTGTCACTCTTTTCCATGGCAATGCTGAGTCCTTCGATCACCCGAAGCCAAAGGAAGCAGATGGTGGCGGTTGTACATCTCCGATTGGGTAGCCCCAGTTGTCAAGCTTTAATATGTTTTTTTATCTCCTAGGACTTTGTGGAAACCTTAAATTTAACGCGAAGCACATGTTACAGGTGCGAAAGTAGTTGGTGGGTGGAGGTGGTGGGGCAAGCCAGAAAGCGGATTGCACGAACGCGTCCAATCTCGTATGCGACGCATTTTCCTGTTTCCTCCACATAAAGAAGGGTAGACATGATCGGATATTTTTGGCCATGCGAAAAATGAGGCTCTCTTCATCTCGCTCCACCCTTTTCACCCCCCTGTCCACGTCCACCTTTGTCGCTTTCTCTCTTTGCTCCTACCCCTCGTCCATGGATGTCGTTCTTGTGCTCGATTCAGGGGTTCCTGTGAACTCAAGAGTCGTGATGGACCCGATGGTACCAAAACTGGATCCGTGCAAACGAAGGTCTACACGATTTTAGATACTTTTAAATAAATAATATGCAAATAATGCTCAGACAGCTGATATTTAATATGGTTCTTCGTAGGGTTATGTTGTTGACGCGTTCCGCTGTTGAAATCAACAAAAAAAAGATATCTTGAGAGTGATGAATCCCTATGCAGAAGCACATGCTTATGCTGTGGAACAAGGACAAGGCCAGTCGGTCCCAAAGCCATCAAGCAGCACAAGCATCACTATAGACAAGACGAACCTGAGCCGTTAGTCGAATCACTTATAATCTTAGGGATGCTTGGGCAGTCCTTGCTCGCCCAATCCCATGACAGATCCTGCTCCTGATAAAAGAGGAGAAGTTTTCCTTTTGCAGCGCCTCAGGTCAAAGAGCTGATATTATATTTAATAACACAGTTTCCTCTTCAAGGATAAGAAGTCGGGGAATAAAGAGAAAGAGAAAGAAAGAAAGAAAAAGGAAACTAAGGAGATGCTAATGCACAAAGCCCATAGCTGCTGATCTTCTCTTAATATCCAGACTACAGATACGTACGCCACATTAAGTACACACCCATTACCCAGCATTTATGAAACACCACGGGATCGGCACAACGATTAATTGAACAGGGCTCTTTCTTGGGGAAGCCACAGTGAGACACAGTACGTTTCTCTCTCTCGCTCTCTCTCTCCCCGCAATTTCTCCGACCGTCATTGTTCTAGTGCCCGAAGAAGTGCAGCTCTGAGAGCTTCCTCGCCTTTGAGGCCCTCCGGAACCCTAACCACCACGTCTTGGAGCATGAGTTCGTTCACCGTCGACATGCTGGCGTGGTGTATGTGGAGCTCCAGGTCCCGCATCGCTGCCATCAACCTCGCCGACGGGTAGTTCGCATTCTCCGACTGGACCCTTATCATGGCGTCGCACCCCACGATCTTAACCTCCACTTCGAGCAAAGAACCGCCGCATCCGGATGGGCTACTGTGGTCGACGGAGGTGGTGGTGCTCAGGTTGTCGGTTGCGTCGGTGACCTCTTGTTTGATCTTCTTGGCCTCTCTCTGCAATTGGGACTCCAGGTCGCTGATCTTGGACTTGAGCTCGTTGATGTAGGACACCGCGTCGGAGAGAAGGGACGCCTTGTCCATCCTGGACACGTTGGGGACCACCGCTCGCAGCGCATAGAAGCGGTGGTTCAGCTTCTCCCGGCGCTGCCGTTCGGCTTCCACGTGGTTCAGCGGCGTGTCGCGGCCGAGGCCTGGCTTCCTCCCTCTCTTCTTGGGGGTCCTCTTCTCGGTCATCACCACCGCCATGAAAGGACTATCAGAATCGGAGTGCTCCGACTCCACCAGGTAGCTGGAGGAACCGAACGGGGCCTCCGGCTTCTCGCCAGTTACTTCCAGCAGCAGCTGCTTCCTCTTGACCTTCTTCTCGGGGTCATCGCGAGGAGCAAAATCATTCTCTTCAACGCCCGCGATTATTCCAATGTCAGCGAAAGAAATGTCGCTATGGTCCTGGTGGAGGTGGAAGGGAGTTGGAGGTGGAGGTGGGTGCTTGGGAAGGAGCAGATCGGAGCCGAAAAGGGACTTGGCTCGTTGAACAACGCCCCAGTTTTCAGGGGTGACATCGCAGGACCCCAATTCAAGGACTCCATCACCAGTCGGGATGCAGACAAGGGTGCGGATGCCATGGAGCTCGGCCTCCTTGGTTCGGTCGCACTTGTACGACTCGAGTTCGCGAGCGCCGGTGAGCCAGACCAAGGACCCCGTGCTCAGGGCCTTGCCGGGGATACCATCTCCCGCGGAGAAAGAGCGAGTCAAGGACATGACGTAGAACCACTCGGCATCGGTGACGTCTCCGATGGGGGCGGGGACATCGGGGGCAGCAGCATCTGGGCGACTGTTGGTGGGGTCGCGAGGGAGGGCTTGGAGGAGCTTCCTGCGGTCGGAACGGGAGGCGGGGGTGAGCTTGGTGGAGCCCTGGAAGTGGCCGTCGCCCCAGGCGAGGAGGAGGCGACCGTCGTCCTGGTTGAGGAGTTGCCAGAAGATGGCATAAGCCCACCACTGGGGCTGGCTCTGCACCATCAGCTGAAGCCTCTGCTGGAGGGTGAGGGTGAGGGTGGGAGGAGGAGTGGCCGTGGGAGACATGGATTTGGTTACGAGGGAAGAAGATGAAGAGGGAGAGATGATCAGCTCTTCCATCATCACCACCACCACCACCTTAGCTAAGACTTTTGATGACTTTTGTGGGGGCACAAGATGGAGGAGGGCTCGCACAGAGAGAGAGAGAGAGAGAGAAGCGAGGGTTTCTTTTTTGGTCACAGTGGGGGGAAGGCACCTGCCAAAAATGAGCGAATTACGAGAAATGGGAAGCAGGTTATATGCTGGTTGCGACTTAGAAGCCCGGACGAACCTTTGTCCATTTGCATCTGTATCTAATTTAGGTGACGTGTGCGGGAACGGAGAGTCAGAGAGAGGGAGAGTCCGAACAATCATAGAAAGGAGAAAAGGGTTCGTACATACAACACAGGGATACGAGTGGGAATTGGCGTATGGTGGGAAGAATTGTGGTGGGGTCGAGAAAATTCGCAAAAATTGCATCATCGCCCTATCAAATAAATGTATAAAAATAGGATAAGACGCTAACACTCAACGGGCACGTGAAATAAAATGGCCAAACGGGCCCATCGCTTCCCTCTCCTCCGTACGACTCTGGTTTTATTCATCAATGGCTTCTTTTGTTTCTTGGGGTCTCGATGGATCTACTTCTTCCTCAGCAAATTACTTCCAACATGCACTGCGGAAACCTCCCTCTCTCCCCAAACAGTCCAAACTCATGCCTAGTCCCTACTTATAAGATGGGTAGTGCTTTCTTTCAATCACCCTCTTAATTGGTAAGCTACAACCGTTAACATCATTTATGTTTAAATTCATTTTAGTTCTATACCTGCATGGTATAAACGACCTCTAACTCGATGATCATAAACGAGGGTTGTAGGAATTTGCTTGTTTTCATGGAAGTTAATTTGTTTGAACGAAACTGTTATCGAGTTTAAAGATGTTATTATAGGAGAAACTCTTCGATCAATAAATGATACAAGCTCATTATGCCTTTAAGGGGGTCCGATCTGGGTCCGATCCCTATAACTCAGATGTGATTGTCAACAACACAAATCAATCCCTCGTGATTGAGTCCAATAATCGAGGTCCTGAGTGCGATCACCAATGACGCCATAGATCGACTGGTAGCGATATGGGATGGCGATGCTAAATCTGAAAAAAAATAAAAATAAAAATATGATTTTCTGAGTGTTGATGGTTATCATTTCTAGCGCTTAATGGAATGAAAAACATGTGACACTAGTAAATTTGCAGCAAAGGGCAAAAGGCATCTTACTTATGTCGGCATTTTTTAAATTTCACCCAAGAGAGACTCCCCCTTGTTATAAAAGTGTGGTCCTGCTTTAGGAATATATGTCCTTTGAATATTGTTGCGCATATCTAAGGGAGGATCAGAAATCGCGATCATCCTTTATAATAACCACATATGGGCGCATTCTGGCCTTTGCTTGTATATTACTACTACTTGGTGCTTTAGAGAGAGAGAGAGAAAAAGGGAGAGATAACAGAGGGTCACATCTGCTTTAGCAGACACCTCCACATCCGCCCCCAAAACTCACGGCCACTTGAACAAAATAGATGCCCTCGAGTCGAAAAGAACCTCCGTGTGGTTTAACACCTTCAAAGTGTGTAATTGACCGATCACGTGCATGAAATCTTTCTAATCTTTTTTATAATTTCTTGTCTGGAGTCTGGAGTCTGATGCCAATCCCATTATGTCTTGATTTATGAATAATAAGGTGCGATGGAATAAGACTAGTGAATTAATCATAGCCGTAATTCTTGCCTTTGTTGAACATCTAAATAATGCAAGACCAGGTATAAAACTGAGTGTCGTCCACCGAAATATTCGTTCTTCGGCCGTAATCACGCCCATTTTGTGATAATTCCGATGCACGAAACACTTAAAAAATTATATAATCAATAAGCAATGACTTTTGAGCCGAGTTATTTTATTAATAATTAATGGGGACCATGACTAGATAGCGATGCGTTGGCTACTGAAACTTAAATATGTCCATAAATACATTAGTATTTTCACAATTTATAAAAACACGCAAAAGTGATGTTATCTCTTTGAAACACTCTCCGTATGCTATTTCATGA
Organism: Angophora floribunda; assembly: GCA_014182895.1. Taxonomy (NCBI): domain Eukaryota; kingdom Viridiplantae; phylum Streptophyta; class Magnoliopsida; order Myrtales; family Myrtaceae; genus Angophora; species Angophora floribunda. Next base: position 141,159 of record CM024709.1, read on the forward strand.
ACCGTCTTAAAAGCTTTTCTTAGTGACTATGTAGCAATTCTCACATGATTTCCCATCCAAACGTGATGGCAATTTTGCATCAGTTGAGTCGGTTAAAGATCATGTGTTCATAAATTTACAGTTAATTCATCAATTTTTCAACTGGTAATTCAAAATTATTCGTGGACCCTTATGATTTCTCATATATCCAAAATACTAATCCATCTTTCTTTTCTCCTCAATCTTGGATTAATTCATTTTCTCCTAAATCATAAGCAAAGGATCAAATATTTCCCCTTATTTCACTTTAGATCTAAAGTTTGAACTATACTGAGCTCCTTCATTCAATGAAGGGAGACGACGCTTCAATGGAAAAATTAATAATTGCGTGCTATTGCTTTGTAGTTTCATTCAATAACAACAAAGCATTCACATCATGATTATACACTATTCCAAAACTTGTGCTCCAATGAGAAATTAAACAAATCATTGCACACACACATTCTCTCTCTCATGCACGCAACAATTGCGGGATTTTCATATAACATGATTCCGAAACTTTTACAACTTTTGTAAGTAAAAAAGAATGAAAATGCATATACTGTGCATTTTTGGTCATTTTCTAGATTGATGTTATTACGTCCACTGTTTTTTTCCAAGAAATGCAATTTTTTCTCCTTTATGGGTGAGGTTATATGTTAGTTTAATAGTAGATACTTAAGCCCACTATACTTATTCATCTTAAATCCTTGTCATAAAGAAACTAATAATCAAGATGAACTTATCGGTTGACAAAATAACTTAGAAAAGTGGGTGAGATGAGAACCGACCGTAATATGAAAAGGGGAAAGTTTTTATTGTTCGAAAACTAATACGCCATGAAACACACGTGTGTAGGATTTGCTTTTTGTTTTAAATTAGAAAAGCAACGGGTATGCTCTAAAGTAGCCTTAGGTTAGGCTAACATAGCATCATTGACAATGGGAAAAGAGATTTCCTAAAATATTATTCTGATTAATATATAAGTACGGATAGATGACTAATTAATAATATCGGGATGCACGCCGTTAATTTCAGTCAAATTAAACACGGTAACTTAGGTGAGTTTCTAGTCCTTTGAAGGTAGAGTATCCTTATGGGCTTTCGCCATTAAAACAACTGAATATCTTCTAGCTTTCATAAGGCACAGTATATCGTGTTTAGTTTATTTATTAATGAGCGAGAAAGAGCTCCCAGGTGGAGCTGGCGGAAGTGCATCCAGAATCAGATGGGTGCCAAATTGCGATTGCAGTGTGTTTTTCTGTGTTCGTGTCTGAACAATTGCGTATAATACGGGGTCACCATCTCCCTTTCTTTCGCTTACGTTTCACCATCAATAATTCCATAATTTATACTATTCGAAAATCTTATTTAAGACAAGATGTCAACTCTACCCCTCTCGCTCTCTCTCTGTCTCTCTCTCTCTGGGGGAGCTCTGGACTTTACGGAGGAAAATGTCAGGCACCACCAGCCCCACCTGCACCCTAGTCCATTCAAAGGACAGACCTTTTCTGAATTAGCCTCGTGCTCTAGGTAAATTTGTCAATTACACGCGCAGAGAACCCGCTCCAAGAGAAATCTAGACCCACTTCAACCGCACAATCTGTTCTTTACGTGTCTTGTTTAAGCTGGGCCAAACGTTTGTGGTTTGGGAATATAAGAAAGCAGCAAAACATACGAAACGATGTGATGTGCTACGAGTGCAGTTCATCCATTTGTTCTCCGCTCCATTAGGGGAACCCCAACTCGAGAAAGCGCGAGAGAGAGAGACAAAAGCTTCAATGGAGTCGTACCCTCCCATCTATATCTTTTTCTCTGTCAACTGTGCCCCACGTGAACCTCGTTAAAAGTGGAGACTTCACAAATTACGGAGGCGTTTCCCCATCTCATTTGCCTAAAAGTCGTAGATTAATAAGCGACTTGCTGACTCATTGGGCGCAAGTACTCGCAAGTTTCTCTCGTGATCACGTCTTCATCCAACGACCCCTTGGTTTCTCGTGGTCCAAGAATTAACATAACTCTCTCCTCTCTCTTCGACTCCCTACAAGAGCAGAACGAAGTAGATGGACTTGAGGATCTGTTCCCAGTAGTGAATGTCAAAGACCATTCTATCATGGGCCACACCCCCACTGAAGGCCAGGCTCGTACGTTCGGGCCATCCAGTTTTAGCCAATTTGATTGCCTTCGCTGGCCTCACCAGTCAGTCACAAAAGTCACGGCCATCCAGCCCATTAGCCTTTCAGAAATGGTATGGTAACCCTCACAATTTGAGGCTCCATCTCCCCACTTCTATCATCCATACCATACAGGACACACACGGTTACACACACACACACACACACTCACACACACCCACAGCTCCTCTAATTACTGCATTCCCACCTTGTTCATCTTTAGCTACTCATATTACTTACTCAATACAAACGGCAATGAACTGACACACATACCAATGCTTACATCTCATGCCCAAGTCTCTCCTTCACCACCTCCTCTACTATTCACAGTCCCATAACTTCTCGTCTTCTTGGCCGGCTTGCTCAGCTGGAACACCGGATGCCTGTGCAGCTTCCTCACTCCTTTTCTCAAATTAAGCCAGTCCACGCTCCCATCTTCTACGTCTCCAGCCTCCACCATAGCCACAGTGCCGCTACTTGACTCCTCCTCTTCAACACTTCTCGTTTGGCATCCAGCAGATCCCTCCTTTGTTGTTGTTTCCAACTCATCCAAAGTGCCGCCGTTCAAGTGATTCATCACCACAGGCCCCTCGACTAAATGAGCACCTGGAGTTTGAACGTGAGATCTGTGTCTGTCGGAGATCGTTGCAGGATGGTCGGTGATTTCATCGCTCGGACAATTCAAGGACAACAGAGGCAACCTGACCTCGCAAACTGTTTCTTCCCTCTCCCTTAGTGTCTTTAAGATGAGCATCTTGAGGAAGTTCATCACTTGCACCGCATGAATCAATGCAGTCAAGGGATCGGCCATCTGCGACATGTAGACATGGCAGAGAATGAGATGCCACCGGATGACCAGAGGTAAAGCCTGGATCTCTCGGTAACTGAAAGCTACATAGTGTCCAATTGCATAGTCCTCAAATAACACTCAGACTAATACTCCATCCAAGGCATGGAAAATGATAATTATAATAATAATAATAATACGCATCTCGATCACCTGAGTCATGTTGGGTGCAAAAACCATGGCAATATTCCGTGCGTTCATCTTATTGTGTGTCTCATGCTGCACCACGTCAGCCATCAAGTTGATGGCCCAGTCAAGCAGGGCTGCTTCTGTTGGAGGGAGTAATTTTACTAGCTGACTGCACTCTTCTTCTGTGTTGCAGTGCATAACTTGTTCCGGTGTGAGAGAATCAAGAACCCCAGTTGGAAGCTCTCTGAGCCATGCCTGCATTGAATGGCACTCCCAGTGACTAAACTCAGTCAATAAACTTACGCAATAGCTTCCTCTAGATACATTCCAATCAGCTAAGTCGTCTCATCCATCCATAATATTGTGTCTTTCTAACAGATTCACTCTAGAGACATATTCCTTCTAAGAAGCCTCAGATCCAGTGCATTTGAAAGTGCATCCCACAGTAAGAGTATGGACTTTAGGGGAAGCAAGTTTAATCTAAGTTGAGAAGCCAAAAAGGATGTTTGTTTAACTACGATAAATGGACAAAGACAATTTCACTTTTAGAAGTAGTTGATGCCCACTGGTGAGGAAAACATACGCAAGAAAACCTAGCCGGCAGAAAATGAGATCAACTTGCCCAGCCAAGACGAAAGCAGAATTGAGATTCAGAATCATTTCATTCAACGCTGACTTGGAAGGCATGGAAAGCAAATGGCCAGCTGAATGAAGGCCATATATTCAGCCCCATGTATCAAGAAAATATAAAGGAGATGGTCCAAAGAATTAAAAGAGCGCAAGTAATTTTGACAGCGGAACATTTTGTAAATTCAATGATGATGGCCACTTGCTTACCTTAATCAAACCAGCCAAACAGTGAACATCAATTCCATGAGGCACGGCACCTTTATTGAGCTGTTCCCTTACGTACTCTTCTTGGCTATTCTCTGCATTTATTCTGAATATTCCCTCTGCCTTCAATGAAGATGGGCACCAGTTAAATGTCAAAGTCACAGGACAAAAGAAGTTCCTACTGCAAATTTATCAATAATTTCATCCAGAGTAAAAAGAAGATCATACTTTCAAGCCTCCTTCGGCATATAGTCGCCTTTGCATCATTAGAAGAATTGTCGGTACGCTGTTCCCCTCTCATCATATGAACACTGCATTGACTTGGCAGAAACCCCGAATACGCTGGCACTGAAAAGACAAATATTACAACGTAATTTTCAGAATATCAACATTGGTTGAGAGAGTTAATTGAAGCAAACACTACAGAGTACACCCTATCAATTGGAGAAACATTAAATCCAAATTGGACACCATACGATGCTGAATTTCAGAATTCTATCATCAATCATCATGTTCGTCTGATGATCCAATTATAGCTAGTTGTGGATCAGTGTCACAAATTGTCAATGAATCTCCCGGAAAAAAGAACTGCAGAAGAACTACTATATACCTAGCAATTAACAGCCAACCCAGGCAAATATAGCTCCGCATGCCAAACATGTGAGGCAAAAATTTAAAGACTACGTATCAGAAGATGTTTCTTCACTGTACTGTCTTTTATTGACGTATATGTGTCTATGCAACCACATTCTCCCGGGGAATATTTCACAGAGAGTCACCTTTTATGCTATCAATAATGTGATTTGTATATGCTTTGGTCTTTATGGAAGAGGAGAAGCATTATATGCTTGTTTTCTCAAGACTCCTCACTGTTCTAGTCTCCGATTGGGTTTAGTGAATTTTCGCATCCTCATCCAGCGAAATGTAATTTCAACCGATATGTGATCAATTGCACAAAATGCAATAGATGGAGACTCTTCACGGATGATGAAGAATTTAATCTTTGGCTGCATTCGATGCCAATGTCCCATTAATCAAACTGATAAAAAGGTTAGAATGAACTTCAGCATCGAAGGTAGATATACCCTGCTCTGAATTTCGAGAAGCAAACAAGCCAGAAAGGGTTCTACTTGTACAAATAAAACCAATCACCTAAGCTATTGTGACCTGAGAAAATTAGTATGATGCCATCATCGAGATTCGGAGCAACAGATAATCCCACTAATGGAAGTGGATCATGCACTGGCTCGCTCTTGTGGTGTTCATCTAATCTGATCAACAAAAACACAGCAGCATCTTCCACTTAACACGGTGTGCTGCGTTCATGCAAAACTTACGGAACGAGAACGGGCAAAGGAATGCAGGGATGAGACTGAGATTCACGTTAACTCAATAGCATGAACATCAATCAAGAAATTTCCACGAGCGAACTAAAGCAGACCCTCAGAGAGAAACGAACCTGGCACTAGGGACCTTGGGAGGGAGGTGGGGCTGGAGCTCGGTGGGGAGGCCGAGGAAGCCATTGAAGCGGTCAAAAGTGACGTGGGAGACATGGCGGACCTCGGTAGGCCAGCTGATGTCAGTGGAGGAGAGGTCGTCTCTCTCCACGCTGCATGTCACCAGCGACTTCCTCAACACTCCCACCAGAATGTCCAGTATCGGCATCTGCTGCTGCCTCTCCCACTTTCTTCCTTCTCTGCCTCCATTCTTTCCCATGTATTGGTTTTCCTCCTCCTCTTCTTCCTCCTCTTCCTCTTCCTCCTCTTCTTCTTCTTCCTCCTCTTCCTCCTCCTCCTCGTCTTCTTCCTCGTCGTACTCTACGACGTCGATGTAGTCGTTGGCAGGAGTGTGGAAGACGGTTCTCGGCTGAGCCCTGTCGAACTCTGTCTTTCCGGGGAGTCCACAAGATTTGGATCGAAAGAGCCTCGTCATCCTCTGACTCTCTCCTCTTTCCCGCGGGGCAAGAAAGGAAGGATCCGAACGTGGAGAGAAGGGAAGGCTCTCGGGATTCTGATCGAGAGATCCAGAAAAAAGAAAGAACAAGAAGATTGCCGAGGGGGGAAGAGGGGATAAGAAAGTGCAAAGAGTAAGAGAGAAAAAGAAGGCAGCAATAAGAGAGACAACTTGGGTGGATTAGAGTTGAGGGACTAGGAAAGAGAAAGCAAGAAATAGGGTGGATTTGGTGGTGAAGGGGTTGAATCATACAAACTATGCACCGCAAGAAAAGGGAGTCTTGCATTTGGAAGCAAAGCAATAGATTAGGGAGGGTGGTGGCGTTAATGCTATTATGCGGTAGCAACAACATCTTCTTTTCCTTTTTTTTTTTTTTTGTGTTTCGTAAAATATTTAAAAAATATGGGTGCATGTGGATTGTTTTTCCTTTTGTCATTTTCTTTTGGTCTAGTTTCGGTGATGCGAGGTTGTGAATGAGAGGAGGGAAGGGTGAGAAGCTCTTCTCGTGAATGACAAGGCTCCATGACAAGGACTTATAGCCAGAGCCAGGCAGGCAGGCAGGCAGGCAGGCAGGCAGCCTCCATGAAAGTGAGGGAGCCTCCATCGCAGTAAAGATTAAAAAAGAAGAAGAACAACAGTAGATTCCTACTCTCGTCTCATCACATGTATTACTTCTACCCACACAGGATGGAATGGGCAGTTTGCAGTTATGTACATGTCACCATCCTTCACAAATGTTAGGGAAGCCGAGTATGGGGGGATGAAATGGGGATACTCTGCTGCTCCTTTGGTGTATTTTAACCAAAAGACACCAAAGTAGAGTCACATGGCCACCTGTCTTTCTCTTCCATCCATGCGGATTCCCGTTCTTTAATCCGAGCTCTTAGAAATTTCTAATGTGAGGTGGAGTAAATGAGCATTAAATAGGACCATCCATCGGCAGGACCATTTTCGTTCCGCATCTATGGATCCATGAATTGGAGCGCTTTTCAGTAAAGAGGTTAAAACAGAGTAGCAGATGCTCCTGTGTCAAACGATGGGGACTAGAGATATTATCACCCATCGCCTTCCTCCTCTTCGTATCATTATTTGAATAGTAAAAGAAGCTCATCGCATAAGTCGCCCATCCCTCCGCTTGATGTCGATCCTACGGTGATCCGCGGCCACTTTTTGCGCCCCAATAATTAATTAATCTTCGCGGGGTGGGGGGCGAGGCACGCTGTTTAATGTTCATAATGCCAGCGCGTGGCTTCTTCCCCGAAATGTTTAGTTTAATTGCATCATATTCACGGGCATAATCTGTTCATTTCCTCAATCCCTACATAACATCCATCCCCTCGGTCGGTCTTCTTACCCGCAAACCCAAAAAAATATAATAGGGTTTAGTGCCTGAACATTATAGTAAAGCTCCGGCATTTACCTGTGTAACTTAGTCAATGGATCCTACGTTATCTTCTATGGATGGACTTGCCCCTTGGGAACTTGGAGGGATAGCTAGCTTTAGCCATGCTGCTCCCTCACCTCTCTATGGTCGATTGGCTAGCAATGCATACATCTTTTCTTTTCTTTTCTTTTCTTTTCTTAGACAAAAAATAGAAATTGCGGGACTCCGTCACTTGGCCCTTTACGTCATGCCCAAGTTTCCTTAGAGCCTCCAAAGGAAAGGTCATCGCCAAGCTACGGAGTCGAAGACTTGGAACTTTCCAAATGTCAGCTTTACCAAGGACGCTTGACCCTCTTTACCGTTTCAAAGGCATGATTGCAGATCCATCAGGACGTAATCCATCGTTTTGTATGTTGTGATCAGCGATCAAATGATCGTGTTGGATTGAAAAGAAGACCTGGGGACCATCTCTGTACTCATACCCTCTGCTATTAGCTTAGTGGGCTGGCTAAGCTAGGGTAGGGTGTAGATAACGCTCGTTTTAAATCCACGGCCAGGACGCGCAACCAACATCCCATCATGGTTCCGTGATAATGACTTCACATTTGCACATAAACGTCCCAACCAACCGAACACTCCTCCATCCTATCTTCCTTTAAGGAGCCCACAGGCTGGAGCTTGTAAAGACAAAGACAAGCTGCGGCAATATGCTTGGCGTTTTTGGACATGTGTTGCCGATGGCAAGTTCCTTTGAAGTCACTCCAAGAATCTCTGCTGCTGCTTCTTCTTCTCCTTCTTCTTCTCCTTCTTTTTGGAGGATGTGAGATTTGGTAGAAATCTTGCGTTACCAACTCGACTAAACCAACCCCACCAACTAAAAACAATCCTTTCTCTCGAAGGAATCTCTCCCCGTTACTCATCGCATGTGCAGGTGTATTGAACTCAAAATTAAATGGCCTCGTGCAGGTCTTCCGATCGCCGTCCCAGGCCAGCAGAGACAGACATCACAGCATTAGTAAAGGCAAGCCAACGGAGATCAGTCCCCCCAACCCTACTTGCAAATAAATGCGCTTTGCTTTGACCAAACCTAATATCCACGACTTTTAACTTTTCATAGCTTCAAGCAATGAGCCAAGATGTTTCCAGCTAATCGAATTATATGATGCCGTCAACACTGAATATCACCCTACTTTGGGCAGGTGCGCCTTTAGATTAAGCAGCATCAGAGGCACCCACCCACCTTCGCATTAATCAATGTGACTCGGGCCTCACTGACTGGCTCCATTTGAGCCATCTCTCTGAAACTCTGATCGCGGTTGGGCCTTCATGTCTGGGCTTTTCGTTCTGACCTCACCCGGCCCTGCTTTGACAGACTATGCACTGTTTCAGTGTCCTGCATCCGCATGTTGCAATCTTTAGACCATACACACACACACACACACACACAAGTTGCAATCTCCGAAGCTTTCTTTGCTTTCTTGTCTTATTACTAGCAATATACAAGTTTTTAACTAATTAAACAACGAACTAGTCTTTGAAGTATTTTTCCTAAACATGAATAATTTTAAGTTACTATCAACCTTGAAATATGCATAGTGATTGACGAGTCGCTGTTAGCTATTCAAGATTTGCTATTTTTCTATAATTTATTTGTAATGATCATAAAAGTAAGTCATAAAAAACTCAGAAAAATTACCAAAAAAATCATAAATCCATTACACATGCACCAATTCGGTCTTAAGCTTTTCAATTATGTCAATTCAATCCTCAACATTTTAACAATTTGCCAATTGAGTCATAAACTTTTTGATTGTGTCGATAAAATCATAAATATATTAACGATATATGCCAATTTACCCATAAAAATTTTAACGATTTGTCATTTCACCATTTCAACTAATTTTAGGTGAAAAACACTAATGTCATGATCAAATTAGTGCCGGCCACAAGCAAGGGCCCAACTACATCCGGCCCTCGCTTGTGAATGATGACCTCTGTGCCCATGCTGGCCAAGAGTTGGAAAAAAAAGGGGAGGAAAAAAGAAGAAAAGAAAAGAATAACAAATTAAAAAAATTAAAAATTATCCACTTTAGTATCGGCTATGCCACATAAGATGCTAAGCGTTGACTAGATCATTGTATCAGCATTCACAATTAATTCTAAATTAGCAAATCATTAAAAGATTTATAAAATGAATTGACAAATTGTCAAAATATCTAAGACTTAGTTGGCCATATTATAAGGTTTAAGGTTGAATTAATTCAAATACAATAGATCTAAAATTTTCTTGATAATTTCTCCTAAAAAAGTTGGGTCACTATCCAATGTAAAGAACAAAAAAACAATATCTTTCCAAAGTGATAACACAACATAAAAACAACATACACACATAAATAAATGTTGATGAATGTTGATCATAATAAGTTGGAGTTTGATAACACACCCACACACGCATATATATTATATCCATCATGCCAAATTGAGATGCCCTTGAAAGATTAAAAAGAATGGATAAACTCATTGTTAAAAAAAAGTCTCAGCGAGAAAACATATGTTAAAAACAACATGAATCCTTCAAGCAAAATAACTAATGACCTGGCACTTTCCTAGACACCCTCAGAGAACTCATTCTAGTTATCCAAAGTACTTTAAACAACGCTATTGACTTCATTGGTGTTTTGGAATGTTATTTTCATAGGATGTCCAATTAAACCCAATAATCCGAATCAATAATATGATAGCACGAAGACAGACAAGTAGGGCTTTAAAGGGGGTTCCTCGCAGGTTTTACTAAAAAGGTAACTCTCACCATGTGGCTCCACTAAACGGATTAAGAGGCGTTTCACGACACAGATTTTATCATATGAGACACCTAATTATCGTACTTTTGCCTGAGGTAAGAGTACTGCTCCGTCATCTTGGGCTAGTACTTCTTTTGTGGGCTTATTCATATTGATCAGACCATGCAACATACACATCATCCACCTTATTGAGAAGCGGACACGGCTGCTGAGGACTTTCAAGAGCTTCTGACAGGCGAAGTTACAGCCCGCGGGTCTGGAGAGGGAGGGCCCATTCGGGAAGGGAGTAGGTCACGAGCAATGGGTTTATTAAAGCAAGACACCGAGCTTTTGGAGGGATATTTTGTAACGTATTGGGGCTTTGAAGAAACACAAACATTAAAGTTTGATCCTCAGCAAAGTGTTGACTTCTTTCGTCTTTCGCTAGATTTCATTCGTGGATTGGATCATAATAAAATTCAGATAGGATGTCAAAAAATGATCATAACCTTTGTTTCGACAGGAGTCACGAGCCCTGTAATACCAATTTAGAAAGTTTCTTTTGACCGTTATGTCATGATTAATTGATAACTTTTTAACCGTTGTTTCATGTCTTGAAAATCCTTCATTTAGGTGTGTTTCCCTGCACTCCTCTATTATTTGGCTTAGTAGAACAGCCTGCATATTATTATGAAAAAAATTAAATCTTCTAACTAATTCCTTTTTTCAGCAAAGACATTATTACCACATCATTACTTTTCTTTAATTTCAAACGCCTTTGTTGATCATTGATACACACACGTAACATATGTCACTTGTTAGGAAAAAAGAAAGTCCTCTCACGCTATACCTTCTTTGTACTCTTTTGAGACGATTGATAATGTAATCACAATACTTCTATAAAATGCAAGTGTCTCTTCTCCTTATTGTATTATATTAGGTGTGATAATTTGATATAATCACAATGCAAAATTAATGGACGCAAACACAAAAGACATTTGTATAATTGGATACGAAAGATAATTTGGTGAAGAGATAATTTTTATCAGAAAATTAATTTATTGTTTTGCCAATATTAATTTATTAGCCTAAGCTTTAGTTGGATAAAATGAACTAATTCGATAAGAAAGCATCGGTTATCTAACAATAAAACTGTACTCAAAAGATAAAGTTGGAAAACAGGAAAAATAAAAGAAGATAAATTCGTCCTCAATTGGATTGAAAAAAAAAAAAACAGAGAGAGAGTTGAGGGCTAGAGGTGCATGATTCAAACCGGCCATTTTTTTTTTTTACGCGGAAAAGATGTGAAAGTATATAAACAAGGTAAATGAGACCGGGCGGGTTAATCAATAATCGCAAAACGGCAAGTGGGTGGTGGATGGATGCTCGGGGCACTTCTCTCTTGATAGATTAAAAACCCCCCAAACCCCACTCCACTCTAATGTGTCTTCTTATTTATTTAAAGATTTCGATTTCTGCCCTGAATCTGGGCTCTTTGTTAATCATCTGAATTCCTTTTACTACTTTGGGTATTCAAGGAACCCGGAGGAGGACAAACAAATCGTTGAACTTACCCCATATATATATATATATATTTTATCATCACGAAGTATCAATTAATTTCATCTTAATGCGGATGTTTTGCGACCAGGTTGGCTAGAGGTTTCTTGTAAAAACATTGGCCCCGCTCAATCAATATCGAGAACATCTCCATCTTTATTTTTATTCTATTTTATTTCATGTGTTATTTCATTATTCATATGCAGGTAAAAGTATTTTCAAATTTTTCTTGCGACGCCTATTTATCTTTGGACTTATTTATTTCGTTCATTTCGATGTTTCAGACAACTTTTCAACATAATTTTAGTAGAATATAGATTGAGAGAGTTTCCTCTGAATTGCAATTCTGAAGGCGTTGCGAATTGATTTATACATGTTTAGTGTTTATTAATCATTGCCGCCCGCCAACATGAATGGCGAGAAAGACCAAGGTTTAGTGTTTATTTTCTGCATTTGGTCACGTGACTATAAGAATTAAAATAATAATAAAATAATAATAATAATAATAATAATTAATAATAATAATAATAATAATAATTGCTAAATGACTTCATTGGATGGACCGAATCTGATTTCAATAACATTAGATCAATTTTGGATCTTATCACAGGTTCAACTGCAATTTTGCATCATGTCACAAGTCAACTCTCCCACAAGGGGTCGTTCAACTAGCTCGCTTGATTGCCTTGGACTTTGTAGTATTATACTCATCTCTATCCATACCTCCTAATAAGGATATGCAAAACAAGAAAGGGAGTGATTTTATATTAGGGTATAGAAAACAGACCGTTCAAATTGAGAATCATCTGGATCGGCCAGTTTAGTCCAAATCCTAGTTCCTAAAAGTGGAACAGGGGATCCAATTCTTAATTCCAAGAAGGGATTGAATTGGACCAGGCTAGACCGACTACATATTACCTTTTTTCTTTAGTAAAATGTGAACTAAATATTATTTCTTTCAATAATGATAACCATAAACTATGGCAAAATATCTTAAGATTTGTCATTTTCTTTTATTGTGCACAATCGCTTTTTAGTGAGAAAAAGAAAGTGGTTGGTTCGGACCAATCTGATTCCTAGTCCAAAAACTAGATGGTCCGATCCCCAACTCTCAAAATTGGTAACCAATCCTCTTGGTTCAATTCCTGATTATATATTGGAATCGGTTTGGACCAATGGAATAATGAACTAATCACCCCTAATTTTATATGTGTTTGTTTTTCTTTATGTACTAAATTTTTCATATGGGGTTTATTTGGTTTTGTTTAGCATGGAATTGAATGAACCAAGGATCAAGCAAAAACATTAATGGAATGGGACATACTGAATGCGTGGGGCCCCCATAGTTTCGAACTTATCATTTTAGATAAATAATCTACTAATAGGGTAAATTTAAAAAAGAAGAGTTTGGTCAACATTATCTTCTTCAAATAGTAGATTAATAAATGAAAATTCAAGAGCTCATCTTTTATAAATATTTTTTTTTATCGAATTTCAAATTAGCGGATTTTGGGAATTTTTGTTGTTGTTGGCGTTGTTATTTTTAGTAATTAAATTACAAGAATACATACAGAAGGAGTCAAAGAAGGATGCCAGCGGAGGGGAGGGGTCACCTGCAAAGGGCAAGTAAAAAAAGACGTAAGTTTTGACGTTGGACCGCACCCGCAGAGGTCGAGACATGGAAAGTGTAATAAGGAACGAGGGGAGCCAGTAAAGAAGAAGAATGGTTAGATTATAAAGGAGGAGGAGGATGTTGCTTTTTGTTAAATGAGAGGGGGGGTAGTTAATGTCGACCGGTGAGGGTGAGGCGGAGACCGAGAGAGGGGAGAGTAGGGGAAGGGGGAGGGATTTAACAAATGGAGAAAGGGGTTGACAACGTCACCGGGAGCGGAAAGAAAGAAAGAAAAGAAGGGCAAAATATGACAAAATCTCAGAAATAATAACTTTAAACAAACGCCGCCTTCCTTGGCTACCTCACTCTCTGTCTCTGTCTCTGTCTGTGTCTCTCTGTCTCTCTCCTCATTTGACCAGCATGACACAGAGGGAGGAGAGGGAGGATTAGAATCTGGAGAGGGGATTACACGTGTGAGAAATATCCCTCGTAGATCATCCCAGTCTTTAGCTTGGAATCGGATCCAGATGCAAGCTCATAATTGTCCCCGACCCTACTGTTAACCATTTCTCCCAGGGGGTGCGGGTGCGGGTGCGGGTGCGTGCGTGCGTGCGGGTTAATGGGAGTTGAAATGAGTGTATGTGCCGGGGAGATGTGAATTGGGAGGGTGGTGGATGCAGCAGATACTTGTAGAGATCCTATTCCATTTCCATTCCCTCTTCCTTTTTCTTAAGTCCAATCGCCCCTCATCACCCACACCCGCAGCATTCCCCAGCATAACCGGAAGAAGAAGAAGAAGATTAGACAGACGGAGGGCGAGAGAGAGAGAGAGAGAGAGAGAGGACGGACAGAGAAACAGAGAAGAATCGGAAGTTTTTTTTTTAGGGGGCGGGGTTCCTTTTCGTTGTTCCCGTCTCTCTCTCTCTCTCTCTGTGTCTCTTCTCTTCTCGCCGCCACCCTCTCCGCCCCCGCCCTCCCCTTCCCTCCCCTTCCCTTCTGTCTCACTCTCTGATTCTGAGGAACCCAAAAAAAGAACAAAGAAAAAAGAAAAAGAAGAAGGATCCTTTTTTCATTCCTTCTTCTTCTTCTTCTTCTTCTTCTTTATCGTTTTGCGCCCGTTTTGGGATCTTCCTGGGGGGGAATGTTCGCGGTCAGATCTGCTTCCCTCGGCAAAATCCCCCCTCTCCACCGTCTGATGTAGCCTAAGCCTCTTTCGATCCATCCGTCCCCTTCTCTCCTGCTCCTTCCTACTTATACCTCCTCCCGCCGCAAGGCGGACGCCATGGGCCAATGCTACGGCAAGACTGCTCCCGCCGCCGCCGCCGTCTCCTCCTCCGACAATGACCTCGTCACCCTCTCCGTCTCCGGCGATCACCACCCCTCCCAACCTCCTCTTCCTCCTCCTCCTCCTCCTTACTCCTCCTCTACTCCCTCCCAACTCCGCCATGGCTCCACCACTCCCGCCAGGCCCTCTAACCCTAGTCCCTGGGCCAGCCCCTATCCCCACGGCGTCGGCGTTTCCCCGTCCCCTGGGAGGGCCACCCCCCGTCGCAACTTCTTCAGGCGCCCATTCCCTCCGCCCTCCCCCGCCAAGCACATCAAGGCTTCTCTGGCCAAGCGCTTCCGCTACATGTCCCCCAAGCACAGCACCATCCCCGAGGAAGGCCGCGAGGCTGACTTAGGTGGTGTCGGAGGTGGCGCAGCGGCACCGGCAGCTGAGCCCGAGGTGCAGCAGCTGGATAAGAGCTTCGGCTACAACAGCAACTTCGGGGCCAAATACGAGCTCGGGAAGGAAGTCGGGAGGGGTCATTTTGGTCATACTTGCTCTGCCAAGGGCCGGAAGGGCGACCTCAAAGATCAGCTTCTCGCCGTCAAGATCATCTCCAAAGCTAAGGTACACACTGCTCCTGCTGTGATTCCCATTAGATAACTATGCCTGCGCGCGCATTTCCTGATTACTTTTCCACGGGTGCCCGAATTGCAAAGTTATTAAGGGGCTAAAGATGATGCTGGGGAATGGATCATTACCACATCTGGCTTTCTTTGCCTGATGAAAATGCAGGCATTGCGTGATTCAATTCATGCATGCGTATCGTATTCCACTGGGTTTTCACTCTGTTTACTGCTTTATTCCGACTGCAGAGCTTAATTGTTACTGCATTTGAACGTTTATGTGTGGACTCCAGTTCTTGTTGAAATTCAGGACATTACTGACTGCCTCATTATAGTTTCTCTTGAATGTAATATCTGTAGCCAATGTTGATTCTGAGGTGATTGTCTAGTGTCCGGCGCTGCCATTGCTAGTCACAATAACATTGCCTAATTGTCGTAATGTATGCAAGTTCCGTAGTAAAAAATAATTATGTCCTGGCCTTATGAACATTAACAAATTGTCTGATTATTGTACTTATACTAAAAATGTGGTCCATGGAGTTCAGGATTTGGGCATGATTGATATGATTCAGGGTAAGTACATGGCATAATAGTGTCTCGAAATCATTTATCTGTAGTAAGTTTGCTGAAACTGGGAGATGCACTGTCAGTTTGGCAAAAGTTTTATGTGCTATTTCTTTAATTTTAAAATACTTTTGTTTTTTGGTCGGTAATTTTTAATACTTTTCATGCTGGAAGTTCTTACCACTTCATTTCATCAGTTTCATTGTGCCTGATTGTGTGGTTATATAATCACCATCTGAGTCCTATCTGAACTTTTGTGGCAGATGACAACTGCAATATCAATTGAAGATGTCCGCAGGGAGGTGAAAATTTTGAAGGATCTATCTGGCCACAAGCACCTAGTCAAATTTTATGATGCATGTGAGGATGCCAATAACGTTTACATAGTCATGGAGTATGTCTTTTCTTTTTGTCCCCTACTAGTTACATCGTGGCTAAAGCTGCTTTTGTTTCGTATTTTCAAAAATATTCGCCCATGATGTGCTTAGGACTTAGTATTCTTACTTTGGCTTTTTGATTGAATCATTATGACAGTTCTGTTAGCTGTTGAACTATGCCTTTGGAAATCATTGAGGATGAGGGTAATGAGCTGCAGAAGAAAGCCATGCCATAGATGTTAATATGTTTTGTATTCTTCCCGATCACGTGCAATAAACTGGAAGAGGGGAAAGAATCTATGCAACTACTGAGTTACCAAAATGCCCTTGACTATTGGCATCTTACAAATTTTAATTTTCTGTCTTATCAGATTGTGTGAAGGTGGGGAACTTCTTGACAGAATTTTATCGAGGTTGGGGATCATTCATGAGCACGTGCTTTTGTTATTATATGCATAGTAGATAAGACCTTAAAAAGTTATCTCCATTGGTGCTACAGAGGAGGCAGATATGCCGAGGAAGATGCGAAAGTAATGGTTGTGCAAATTCTCAGTGTCGTTGCATTTTGTCATCTGCAAGGTGTTGTGCATCGTGACTTAAAGCCAGAGGTCTGCTATCATATTCTTAATCTTAATTATGCTAGGAAAAGTCTATTCAGCATTTTCTTTCATAATGTGAAGATCCTGCCTAGGTTTTAAAGGTGCTCAAAGGTTTGCATGACTATGTTTGATCGCATGTCGGCACCCATGCCACGTGCACGTGCGCGCGCGAGAGAGAGAGAGAGAGAGAGAGACACACACACACACACACACACACACAAAGGAGTGTAGTCTAACATAACACATGCATGCTATTTTAGACTGCACCACTTAACAGTAAAATGCTGCTTGACAGAATTTCCTATTCGCTTCTAGAAGTGAAGATGCTGATATGAAGCTTATTGATTTCGGTCTTTCTGACTTCATCCGACCAGGTATTCAAAATTTTAATTGGTATTTGCTTGATGAATGATGTTTGTAGACCTGTATATGTGAAAGAGGTAGAGTCATTCTTTATTCGATCTTATCAGCTTTCCAGTTGTTCAATGAAGATAATAAAGAACTGTACTTAGCAACAAAGAAAACGAAAAAGAAGATGAAGAACGAAGCAGCTGATAGCTAGCTGTCATTAAGTCTTTCATGTCCTGTTGCATATAGTAACTGCACCCTGTGGCAACAAAACTAGTAAACGGTGGTGGATCAATCCAACTGTCACGTTGAGATTCTAGTCATTAATTAAAATTCCATTTCTTCAGGTTATGAGTTGTATTAAATTGGACAAAGGCTACCCAGAATCAAATGTTATGCAGGCATAATGAGTGATTCATTTTTTTTCTTCGATAATCTTACTATCTATGGAGCATGATTAATGGTTTGATAACCTTTGTTTAAGACACGTCATGGGGATTTCAACCACTTATATACTGTGTCTTTTTCTTTTTTTATGGTGGATGTATACATACATGTGTCTGTGGGCGCTCACCCAATCTTTTGCCTGTGTGATGCAGCTTACTGTATATATGTGCATTATAAACCCTTCTTATCGATCTTTTACATACAAATTTTTTCTAGTTTATGTTAGAACAAATATTGGAGTAAGTTCCTTTTTTTCCTTTTCCTTTCTTTCCTTTTCTCTTGAGAAGGGTTGGGCAATTAAATTTTAGATTTTGTAAAAAGAAAAACCATCCCTCCAAGTTAGAATCGTATAAGCACTGTCGAAGCTTGAAGGGTAACGAGACTTATATCTCGTAAAGTCTTTTTCTCAAAATTCTACATAGTCTAACCAATACTTTGACACAAGTAGAAATAGAGATGTACCATCAGAAACTTGAACTGTACTGTTAACTGTAGAGAATGTTCTTTTGTGCTTTGTACACTTATCGGGGTGAAGTCATGCTTAGGCAGGTTACTTAAGGCTAAATCAACATCAACTATTCTGGCCAATCATGTCCACGTACTCAATGCGGGTTACTATTGATTTCAGCTCAGGATATTTAATTGTCTTGTTCCAATATGAACAGATGAAAGACTGAACGATATTGTTGGAAGTGCATACTACGTGGCTCCTGAAGTCCTTCATAGATCATATAGTCTGGAAGCAGATATTTGGAGCACTGGCGTGATCACATATATTCTGTTATGTGGAAGCCGGCCATTTTGGGCAAGGACAGAATCTGGAATTTTTCGCGCTGTACTAAGGGCTGATCCTAATTTTGAGGACTTACCGTGGCCTTCTGTCTCTCGGGAGGCCAAGGACTTTGTAAAAAGGCTCTTGAACAAGGACTATAGAAAAAGAATGACTGCTGTGCAAGCTTTGAGTAAGTCCCTCTTGTAGCAACTTACTTAATTGCTATGCAAGTTTTGAGCCTTTGTTTTTGCCATTACCATTATTAGTATGTCATGTTGACCAGAAAGTTGCTGAATTGTTATTTCTTGGTTCACACAACCTCAATGTTGGATATTTTCTGACTCCCAAGATTGATCTGCTAATGTGCTTGTAATTATTTGCAATGATCTTTTGGGGCGTAGAGATAGAATTAATTGTTAAAATACTTTTAAGTGGCATTGGGGCTGACCTTCCTGGTTCTGCCTTGCATTGTGATCCTTAAGCTCTATCTGCTTTTTTGGCAGCAATATTTTTTTGAGTGCTGAGATAGAAGTAATTGTTAAATACTTTAAAGGGCATCGGGGCTGACCTCCCCGGTTCTGCCTTGCATCAAGATCCTTAAGCTCTCTTTGCCACCAACATGAGGGCAAACCCTTATGATCATTAAGTCTCCCCCTTCCTTCTCTACTTAATTTTGCTTCTAAATGCACATGCATGGTTGGGTCCACATGCAACTCTCCTCCCCCCCCCTGGCATGTACACTCGTGCTTGTTGCTGTGCATGTGGAGATGCTATTTGGTCTTCATTGCTTACCAATCTAGTGGACAATAGCAGTTTAGCTGCTAGGTAATTTTCATCACTTACATATGGAAAGTTAGATTACTGCGTTGACCATGGAATTTGTTTATATTGTCGAGTGCTTTAACATATGTTATACTATGTTCTCTTAAGTTACTGTCTTTAACATGGAAAAATCCAGATTGGTGAGCATGGTGGATTGTTGCTTTTGTTTGATATCTAAAATAGAATTTGCGTCATTGCAGCTCACCCTTGGTTGCGGGATGAGAGTCGTCCCATTCCTCTGGACATATTGATCTTTAAGCTAGTTAAATTGTATCTTCATGCAACGCCTTTGAAACGAGCAGCTTTGAAGGTGAATCTCTCTCTCTTTCTATCTTTGTGGCCATTTTTTGGGGGCTTCTCTGAACAAGTCAAGATTTGCACTTGTATTTGCACTCTTGGATGGCATGGTCCCTCCTGTTTAATTGCTAATATGTGCATACTCTGAAAGTTCAAATAAGCGAGTCCTTTTCTCTTGCCTCTGGACTGTGACTCAAGTTTGCTTTTGTTCTTGGGGTACTTGCAGGCTCTCTCAAAAGCTTTGACAGAAGATGAGCTGGTATATCTTAGGGCTCAGTTCCAGTTGCTGGAACCAAATAAAGATGGGTTTGTCTCTTTTGACAATTTCAAAAGGGTAAAAGTGCTGCTCCATCCATTGATGTTTTAATGTCATCATTTGGTCTTTTTGTGGGAAAAAGAGAATTATTGGTTGCACATCGTGTGGTCCTTTTCTTTTTCCACATGTTTGAGAACTGTGGTTTTGTACCTTTCACCATTTTCCCTGTCTAGTTGATCTATTGTCAATTTTTGCATGTCCATAGAAATTGGCAGTTTTTGAAAATTCTCTCATTTTCTTCTAGTGTAGGCAAACTAATGAGAACAATAATGTGCAGGTTCTTGAGCGAAATGGTACCGATGCTATGAAGGAATCCAGGGTTCCTGAGATTTTGAAAGCAGTAAGGCACTGAGTCCTGTATTATGTGTCTGTCCACATGGTGCAACTGCTATTGCTAGTGATTGTCAAGATTTTCTTGTTCACAGGCTCATCAAAGCAACGTTTTCTAATGATTTAAGCAGCTCTCTCTCTCTCTCTCCCCCTCCTCTCTATGAAAAAAATCACTCTGCTCTCTTTCTAAGTTGCAATGTGATCAACTATATTGTCTAGGATTCTCTTTTGTCTGCAAAAGATGGGAATTTAATCGACAGAGAATGAATTTAGGATCTTAATATACCTTGTGCAACTTTGTTTTGATAGTTGTTATTTTCAGATGGAGCCTCTTGCTTACAGAAGGATGGGCTTTGAAGAGTTTTGTGCGGCTGCAATCAGCGTACATCAACTGGAGGCTCTTGAAGGGTGGGAGCAGATAGCGTCTGATGCTTTTGATCACTTTGAACGAGAGGGTAACCGAGTCATCTCAGTTGAAGAGTTGGCGCGGGTACGAAATATCAGTCTTTTCAAAGGAAACATTAGCTATTCTTGTGCTTGTGCACAATTTGCTTACATTTGTCGGATTCTGTTACCATTAACTGCAGGAATTGAATGTTCACCCTTCAGCGGCTCACTTGAACCTAAAAGACTGGATCAGAAATTCAGATGGAAAACTTAATTTGCTTGGATATACCAGATTTTTACATGGTGTGACGCTTCGAAGCTCAAATGCCAGACAACGTTAGAATCCTTTTATTTTTATTTTTTTAGCATTTCTTCTCCTTGGGGTTTTCTTTGGCGTAGCATATATCTGCCATTTTTCATGGTTTCTGAGGGTTTGAAGGTTCTCTCCCTTTTCTCTCTCTTGGTGGGCAGGCAGGATGAAAGAAAAATGAAAATTAAAGGGGCTTTATTAGTTTAATGCTGTGATTATTGCGTATAATTCAGGTTGAATGATTTCCTTTCGGGTGCACTATCTTACGTTTCTTTTGAATGTTTCATTCTATTTTTGTTATTTTTTTGTGCGGGGAGAGAGAATCGCAAGTTGGGAGGTGGCAACTGGACATTTATGAACAATCATTTGAGGATTGAGCTAGGTGGTGGGACTATGGGGGAGAGAGAGAGAGAGAGATAGATTTATGGGGAGGCACTTGATCTGTCATTCCACTATCCTGCGTCCAGTTTGTCGTGATGAAGATGACCAACAATACGCACGAGTTGGATTAGTGACTGTCGTATGTAATCAAATGTACGAAGTTTGTACTTTTTAATACACTGACATTTTAGTGGCAGCGGCTCCTTTTTGAGACCCTTGTTTGGTCTTCAAAATCCTGCCACTTCAGAGAAAAATCACAGACGGCCACGGCATTTTGTGTGAAATAAAAAGTAGCATTGATGTTGCTCGTAATGCAAGAGCGACTGGTAAATCGCTGATATGATGACTTATTAGTTACTTATCAATTATTATATCAAATCATCAATGTTCCATTTGATTGTTTTAAATTATCGAGGGTTTATGTAAAGTAACATTTTCTATTGCTTAGCTTACAAACGTGTTAAAGGTATAAACTCTTATGTAAATTAAATATTCATAGATGACTCGACTTGTTTTGCCGCATTCGGTTTTCCGGGGTTCACTTTAGTACTATAGTTTCGACTTGAAGAAAATACTTTGGAAGATCCTCGGAAGCACTCTTGTGGCAACCTTGCAACTTGGGATTCAATTGACAAATATTGAGATCTAAGACACGTAGTCTGCCAGATCTAAGACACGTAGTCTGCCAGGTCTAGTACACTGTTTATCCACGCCTTTTTTGAGAGCCTATCATTCTTTTTCTTCCTTTATGATGGTCAAAGCACCGTCGCTTTGAGTGAGGTTATGTACAGGCTTTTCAACTTTTTGCTGCAAGGCCGGGTAACTACGTCTATTAGTCATTACTAGACACTGAATCTCCATATAGACAGGAATAAGACTTTGGATTTTGAGTGCTATGGAAAATTGGGTTCTTGAAATCACACAAGCCTTTGGTCTTATGGGAGTTTATGACTATACGGTCGTCTTTGAGTTAGCATGCGTGACTATGGAATTTCCTAGGCACTGATTGCCTTAATCTTGCATTTGCATTTGTCCATCATATTGGATGTTCGATAACGCATTTGTAATATGTTGATTTGTAACTTGATGCAGCCTCTTCCATCCCCCCTCTTTTTGTGGCGGAAGGTTGACACATCACACTCCTCTTGCCTACCTCAGTGATATTAGGCTGATGACCTTATATTACATAATTGAAGGTTTCAACTCATGCTACTCTTCATTATTTTTTGGGGGGACCATCTATACAACGACTTTGGTAGTTGCCAAAGTTAGAGAAATGTTTCGTACGGATGAGTGCAATGGTACTAGTATAGTTACACAGAGCGAAGTCATTCTTGCGAGAACAATACGACAGCAGGGTCTATGATCTCGTAGTGCTTCTTGATGATGAGCAATTGCAAAAAGATAAATGGTAGAGCAATAACTTCGTATCTTGGCTGAATCAAATAAAGACCAGTTGGAAGAGAGGAGTCATGGGATAGGTGTCCGACTCATTTTCAAGTTTGGACGCAGTCCCCGTTCCACTACCCTGTGGATTATGTCATGAACTCCCCACAATTCACCTTCGGAAATAGTAGTCTCTAATCTCGTTGTGTAAACCAATCTCTGAAGTTTCTTTTGGAGCTTCCCAGGTCCCGACCACTAGTGAATTTTAAACAATCTCTTCTTCTTGTCCACTACCGCACCATACAAGGCCTTTTAATACCAAAAAGAAGAAAGATTTCGCGGAATGCAGGAGGTTTTCATTGTCTTGCATATGTCTCTATGCTCTCATTTCTAGGCTTCTCATCATACAGGATCATTTTTCTTTTTAATTCAACTCTAGGAATAAACAGCCATTGTGAAAAGGGATCCCAGGAGACTTTAGCTAATTAATTTTTACATTTGAGATGACGGTTGTTATTTTACCCACTTCCAAATAAATTGTCTAAAAGTATACGCCAGGTAAGACCGGCTGGTCTTAGTGTTCTGCTTCCACATTCCTGGAACTGGCCAGGGATGGGTCCGTTGCCGTTCCTCGCTGAACAGGACCACTGGGCCAAGCATGCCCTACGACTGACAAATTCCAAGACGGACAACTTCTTTGGATTGATCATTCAAACGACTGAAGGTAACCATATGTTAATCTTACCCAGCTAGTAAAGGCCAGAAAAGCTAAAATCTTAACAAAATGCAAGTTGGTAGGATACTTGCAGTTGACATATTCTGGTGAGGACCTGTTGCATTAAGCGGTCTCATGAATCTACTAGTTCCTTTATTTGATAATGTCATGACTATTTAATCTAATGGTCATTAGTTTCTCTTGTATCAGAAGAAATAACTTCTTTGTTGTTTTACTTTATGGAAACTGTCATGCATCAATGACCATCTGGAAGAGAGTATTAAATTTGTCACAGGTGCACCATTATAGATTTTCTCATGGTATTAACCCTAAATTAAAAGAGGAACAAAAGATCTTCCCAAGGTAGGTGATGTCTAGAATACTCAGATGATTGTGCTGGTGAGACCAACTGCTGGTGAAGGAATATGCATGCTGCTCTCAGACAGACACTAATGGACATCGGTGGAAAATCAGTTAATAGTCCTATCTACAAAACTATGCAGTTCTATCTAAGGGAGTACTATATTTTGTTATCCAATGCGCATACTATCCATTTTATGATTACATGGTTGTGACGATTCATTCCCAGATTGTCATGAAATTTATTTGAAGTTAGTATTCAAATTTGACACGCTTTTTCCATAGTTTACAATGATATGTGCTGGTTATGTAATATCAAGGTCCTCTATTTGATTGGGAAGTATAATATATAACCCATCGTTCAGTGTTGACTTCCTTCAAGGCACACCAAAGCTAAACAATGACGAATACAAAAGAAAGAGAATGCAGAAAGCTGTTATGGTTGTTGAATTTCTGTGTTCCGCAATGTCAGCATGAAAGCAAAGCCTCCCAAAGTGGTGGGAGCGTGCCTCCTAATGTTGGACTAACGCCCTTCCTTCGTCATGCACTCGTTAACTTCCATGATTTGATTTATTGGTCCGTCTCTACGTATGATTACGCTTCCCCATACAATGTATTAGACTAATGCCCTTACTCATACATTATATATATGATTTGGCTACCATCGGCAGCTTCCATCCACTCTTAGCTCAATCCAAAACTGAAACAAACTTGTGAGGTTCCCTCTCTCAGTCGCTCCGATGAAAACCGATGTCAAAACCGCCCTCTGGGCTTTTAGTCTTGCCACCAAACTAGGCGGAGCCTTTATGCAACCGAATGTTGTAATGGCAGAAGCGTTTCTCCTCTTCGTGGCTTTAGCTTGGTTGTCGATTTCCTTAATTTGCTGGGCTCATCCCGGTGGTCCCGCTTGGGGCAAGCACTGCTTTTCGAAGCGAAAGCCTACCTCCTTCAGTACCTTCAACAAGCCTATTCCAGGTCCTAGAGGATTACCTTTCTTTGGCAGCATCAAACTGATGGCCAGCCAGGTCGCGCATCGCCAGATTGCAGCTGCTGCTCAATCATACGATGCAAAGCGGTTGATGGCCTTCAGCTTGGGCCACACACGTGTTGTTGTCACATGTGATGCCGACGTGGCCAAAGAAATCCTCCAAAGCCCCATGTTTGTAGATCGTCCAGCGAAGGAGTCTGCTCAGAGGTTGATGTTTAATCGAGCCATCGGGTTTGCTCCTTGTAATGACTACTGGAGATTGTTGAGGAGAATCGCTGCCACCCATTTCTTCAGTCCAAAGCAAATCAAGGCTACTGAGCATCAGAGACATGCGATTGCTTCTGGGATGGTTTCATTCTTGGGCCACCGCAACCATCGTCAACCTTTCACAGTTCACCAAGTCCTCAGACGAGCGTCGCTCCACCACATGACGTTCCTGGCGTTTGGACGCAGATATGAACCAGATCATATGAATGAAGAAGCGGAAGAAGTGGAGAGGCTGGTCAATGAAGGGTATGAATTGCTGGGCATGCTCAACTGGTCGGACCACTTTTCTTGGCTATCTGATTTTGATCCTCAGAACATTCGGGCTAGATGCTGCCGACTCTTACCTAAGGTCAAGGTCTTTGTCAGCCGAATGATCAGGGAACATAGAGAGAAGACCGGCGACAGCTACTGCGGGGACTTCACTGATGTTTTGCTCTCTCTTCAGGCTTCTGAAAAATTGTCCGACTTGGATATTATTGCTGTTCTTTGGGTATGTGAGCAGAATTTAATTTAGATATGCACACCTCATTCACAATTTCTCCCCTTTATCCTGTCATACAAATCTAGTGGCAAATGTTCCTAGTACGCATTTTTTGCAAATATAGAAAGAAGTGAGTAAAGACTTATTGATATCAAGGAATATAAAGTATAGGTGGTTGTACATTATCATATGATTGCCGCCTCGCGGATGACATATTTACTATATATATCTATGTGCAAATTGGTGTAGGAAATTATGTTCAGAGGGACAGACACGGTTGCTGTCTTGATCGAGTGGATTCTGGCAAGGCTGGTGCTGCATCCTGAGGTGCAATCCAAGGTACAAAATGAGCTGGACGAAGTGGTGGGATGCCATAACGTCGTGGGCGAGGGACACGTGGCACAGCTGGTTTATCTGCAGGCCGTGGTGAAGGAGGTCCTAAGACTGCACCCGCCGGGTCCCCTCCTCTCCTGGGCACGATTGGCAGCAGCGGATACATTGGTCAACGGGCACCACGTGCCGGCAGGGACTACAGCAATGGTCAACATGTGGGCCATATCCAGGGACCCGAAGGTGTGGAAGGACCCTCATCGGTTCATGCCCGAAAGGTTCGTCGTGGGTAAGGAAGGAGGGGTGGAGTTCTCGGTGTATGGTGCGGATCTAAGGCTTGCTCCGTTCGGATCGGGCAAGAGAAGCTGCCCAGGGAAGACCGTGGCGATGATCACCGTCATTCATTGGGTGGCCCTTCTTTTGCATGAGTATGAGTGGTTGCCCTCGGCCTCAGACCGGAGCAACGGGGTCGACTTGACCGAGGTGCTCAGGCTTTCTTGCGAGATGGCGTATCCACTCACGGTCACTGTGCGCCCACGCCATGG
Organism: Angophora floribunda; assembly: GCA_014182895.1. NCBI lineage: Eukaryota > Viridiplantae > Streptophyta > Magnoliopsida > Myrtales > Myrtaceae > Angophora > Angophora floribunda. The sequence continues at coordinate 167,365 of CM024709.1, forward strand.
AAGCTCTTAAAAGTACCGATGAAAGAGTATTGAGGGATTGAAGAACTTGTTTTCGAGTTTGGTTTAGTTGGTTGATCAGATACTAGCCTTTCATGATCAACTATATAATATGTCGTAATATCTTAATAGAGATTTCGGTATATGTAATCTTATTTGGTATGCTTTTAATAGATAAAGTGACTAGTATTACGTATGTTGACATTTATCATCATATATAAATCATATCTCTCTTGTCGATTTATTTAAACCAATATGATTACTCCGATCCAAAATCTCAACGCCAAAAAAAAATTAGGTCTTTACAAGTGACGGGGGAGGATCTAAGAGTGACGGTATCTTTTGCAACGAGAAAAGGACAATAATAATTTCTTTAAAAAACAGAAGAAGATGGAGATGTCTTGGGAATCATGTCAACCTCAATTTAACCTCACATGACCTGACATCAATGAAAAGTCGAGCATTACATCGGTCTTACGCAGACAATGAAGTGGTCCATATCGGTGACGTATCCATTTGCTCCAGGAGGTGGCCAAATGTCCCAGCCCCATTTGAACTGTTGGTTTGTAACGTCAGGCTAGTAACGCCAAAACTCCAACAACATAACATTATCAAAATTTAGTTAGAAATCTATTGCGATTTCTTTGAGTAGATCCTAGCTTAGTTAATTACTTTCTACACGTCAGATTTCTAGTAGAAAATAAATAAATCTTCACTTTATGAAGAGAAAAAACAAAAATCATTTGCCAAAGTGGATCGTCATCCTAATGATGGACCCTTTCTCCCTTGAAGGACACCTTCTCACTAGCTCTATCGCGGTAATTGGGGGTCTCTTTCAAATTCTCACTTAGGAGAGGCAACTCAAAGATGAAAGTATCTATGATGCAAATGATGACTTAACATCTTATTTCATTCTATATCTATATGTCGAGAATACTATATATTGTGCCCTAGAGTATCTACTCGATTAGGTTAAAGAACAAAATCAAATATCTGCATTATTGATATGTCATATTGAAATTTAGGAGGAGGAAAAATTCAGGTTGAGAGAGCAGGTCCTTCTCACCCCAAAATCTTAAATTTGTTTGTCCACGATCTTCATCTCATATAAAATCACGAAAGATGGGTAAACTTCTGCACGAGTATTCAGCCGGCCCCAACTTGAAAAACTTTTTGTAGATGAATGGTGAAGGAAGGATACCCTCCAAGTGTTAAATCCTGTCGACTAGGGTTCCGAATCTCGATACTTTGTCTTCTTGTTAACTATCTGGAAATTTACATTATTAGATTTTAAAGACGAAGACAGGCAACATGTGCTTCCCCGAAGTGTATGTGGCCTGACTTCTGCGCCAAAACCAGAGGAGAGGAGAATGCAATCATCTGATACCTTTTTGCTGTATGGTATGGAACTAAAACTAATCTAACGTCATTCTCAAGGGGTTGACCGATTGCTTATTAGTTGGTTAGAGTCTCATATGACCTGTCCAACCGAGACAGCTGAAGAAGTAAGAACATACATAAATATGGTGACAAGGTCTAACACGCAACCCCACTAAGTGGCTTAAATGCAAATTCATTCTATAAACAAGATGAAGACATCCATGGATAGGATTCCTGGACCGTGGAAAGGAAATCCAACAAACAAAGAAGAAACGAAGGGAGACTTTGCCACCTCTGGATGAGGAAGCAATCATTATGTCTACATTCCCTCTCCAGGACGGATCATGCCCTTATTAAATCCGGTTGTCACTTTCAGCGCGGATCGCGCCCTTCTTATTTGATCCCTCTCCAGGACTTACTAGAATGCCCACTTGCCTGACGATTACATTACGCCAGGTCGAGCTCAGCTCCATCCAGCTCCTTCTCTTAGTTTTATTTGCTATCCATTGTCACCTTTCCGTGTGCCCTCGACGGCTTCGATCTTCTTTCCTTATATTCCTTGGTAAGATGCTTCACTAAATCAAACTATATATGATGTGATATGATGTCGATAATCCCGCTAATAAATCCAGTCATTCAAATTACCAGGTCTTTGGCCATTCTATATGGAAAATGTATCTAAAACCTCTGCGTAAGATTCTTTTGGATTATCACGGCTGGTAAGGAGGGATGTAATTCTGCATTCATTCACAAGGAAAAAATTGCCCTCGAATTCTTGGTCTAGAACTTTGGTTATATTGAGAAACCAGCCGTGGTTTAAGTTGATAATTACCTATATTCGTAAATATTAACAGTTGATTTAGTAATAATACCTGTGTAAAGTTTCATTCCATTGCTGTTAAAGGACCAGTTCCAATTCCCCGCTGAGTTTTAAGTTGTGATGAGACATTCATATTTCAATACAAACTGACAGAACACCTCTTTGGGATAAATCCGTTGGAAAGAGGATCAACTCACATCCTAAAGCTGATCGGCAAAGTAAAGCTTTCGAGTACCATTGAAACCAAAGTTTGATTCAGTTCATGAAGCCTACTCAGATATTATTATCGCATTTATCTATAACTGTCATTTAGATTGCTTATAAGCTACACATTTCTAATCTAATCCATAAGACTATCTTCAAGCACAACTTCATAGATCACTCTGTTTCATCAGATCAACACACTCATAGCCCCATAACATTTGAGAACATTTTCACGTAGAATAAATGATGCCACAGAAGGCATGTATGCAGCCAAGTCCAAAATCTCAAGACAACACATGCTCAAATTTAATCACCGATTCTTGTTTTCACTTTCCTGGAACATAACGTCTTGGGGATGGTTTCAGTAAGAATTCTCAATTTCAGGCTGAAGAGAACTCGTGCATGCCCCTAGCAATTTTTGGGATAGGGGAAGGTTACATCTCTCTTAGCGAAAAATATCAACAGAAAGGAGCTGAGCTGGGAACTAGCCTAAACTGAGGCAAGATACAATTATATTCTCCAGACATAAAGTTACTTAGAGAGTACAATACCGATAGAGAAGCAACATGTCATGCTTAGCAGCATTGGCATCATGATTTTCAGCTGCTAGCCACATATATAGCCAGATGATGCACAGTGCAATCTTCTGATGCTATAATAATGGAACTACCTGATCACTGGCATTTCATTACAATGGCTTCATCTGAACACTCTAATTCATCAGACATCTAATTAGTCTTTTTTGCCAAAGTACCTTAGCGCAAATGCGATGCCTAAGACCAGCAGCGGAACAAGAAACTGCAAGATTTTTATCGCAATCCCAGAAGATTGGACCAGGCCAGAAGGCACTTGTGTCGGTGGAGTGTACTCACTCTTTGCTGGAAGAGTGGAGCTGTCGACTTTGCCAATATAATACTTCTCCATCATCTCCTTTGCAGAATCACTATGACCAACATCTTCAAAATCATCAGTTGCATCTTTCCCTGCACAGCCAAGACAGTGCAATTGATAAATAACAATATCTGTGGTCAGATCAGTGTGAAAGTTAAAGGGACTAATATTCGCTTCACCTGTGTTATTCAGCAATACTTCATCCCCTCCAGGATGATCCTCCAGAAAAGGAGTTACATCATAGACCTGAGACAAAGCCACTTGCTTGCTATTTATATAATCCCAAAAGAAAATTGTAAAAGTTCCACATGCCATTTACCAGAATATGGCTCATAATGTATAATTCATTTTTAGCAGTGATCAACTAATTCATCATCAAATCAAAAACACATTAGAAGAAGAAAAAATGGGATAAAAGGAGTTGTAATTGTATACGGTCCATAATGAATCTGTAAAATCATTCATGTAAATATGCAGAAAGCCATCAAAGAGTTTTTGTTCCATGTCATTCTCCAACTAAAGTCCCTTTCGCAAAGAAAAGATCTCAACAATCATGACAGAAGGAGAACTCGTTTTGTCCAGACCGACAACACAGAGAGATAAAAAGAATAAAGAAAGAGATATTTTTCATTTCTATCTCATGTTTTACAACAGTATTGACTTGTTAAAGAAGCATCGCTCTATTTTCTAGATTATTTAGAAAAATTCCTGTTGGAAAAATAGGCAACTATAATGGGCATGCATGCTCAAACTTGGTGTTAGCAAAGCTGGAGAACCGAATGTACTAAGAGGGCTGAGAATTCTCCACAATATCCACCACAGTGATTAAAAACATTAAGGTTTGCAAAGGCTAGTAACACTTGATGCAATATGCTGAAAGGGAAATCCAATTTTTGCATTGATAAGTGAACAGGTTACTTGACCAGAGCAACTAAAAGGAACTTGTAGGAAGATAAATTCTTTTCGCCCTCCTAACCAAAAGTTCCTCCTGGTGTTTCAAAAGCTCAGGCCATTACCAATAGCAGCATCAATCATCAGGAGAATATGGAAAGAACATATACGAATGAAGAGGCTAGCCCGAAGTCCTTTGACATCCTCTAGCTGATATATCTAGTTTAGTCATTACTAGATACAACGAGTTCAAAAGAGAAAAGTCAAAAACAGAAGCGCAAGATAAAAAATGACAATCGCAAAAGAATTGCAAGTAGTAGCTTGACTTAGCTCAATGGGGCTTGGGCCTCAAGGCGGAAGGTTACCAAGCAATTCGAAGAAAGACGCTACACATGCAGATATAGCAACCCACCAAGATCCTTTGCTACTGACGAGTAGAGAACATTCTCATCCAAACAGTAACGGGCAAACAGAAACTCAATCATTAGAAAAAAGGACAATGCATCTTCAGAACCATAGCCTCTGTAAACATGCATCGAGGAGTTTCTCAACCCAATCCAAGGTACATTAAGCTACATCGATGGCAGATCTAGAAAGATCAATACCGATCAAGTCAAGAACATAGCAAGCAATCCGTAAGCGTGCACGCTAACTGTAATTAAGCATACACAAACAAGCAATGGCCCAACCGAGACTCTCCAAGGGTAATTTGCTCGCGATCTTCCCAATTAGATAATACGGAATAATGAGAAATAAGAAAAAAGAACGGAAGCAAGTGAAACACAAACCTTGCCAGAGATAATAAGCCAGCAATCAGTGCGACTGGTGTGCTTGGCGACCTCATCAAAGGAATGGACTTTAGGCTTAGAGCCCATTTTCCTTCAATTCACTCACTGCTGCTTCCACAGATCACGTATCAACGCAACCAGACTAAACTGTCCAAAAAGAACAGAGAAACACTGAGAGAGAGAGAAACTCCCGAAGACCAAAATCCATCGACCCAGAAAAAATCTTACACGGCAGAGAGACGAAGCGATCCCCGTGATGAGTTCTTCTTCTTCTCCTTCCGCTGACCAGTTGTGACAGAAACAGAATCAGGCAGACTTCATTGTTTCGGGCAGAGTTTCCCTGCTCCGTAGCTTCCACGGTCTGTGCCCCCGTTCACCGTGCTTGGTCAACGGCAACTAGTAGGGGTGATCGGGTTGAGGGTGGGTATCCTGTTACAGCCGATTCCTCTTTTTTGGACTCAGTATCCTACCTATTTTTATTGGATCCCATTTTGAACCCAACTCTATTTTTCCGGTCCGAGAACATGGTCAACCCTATTTTCATTAGAACCTATTTTGCAACCATTCAATATTCTATATGGCTTCAAATTTTACATTAATTAGTGAAAAAAACAACAACGTAATTCTCATAATATTATAAAACAAATAAAAAAATCCTAAAAATGCATAAGCATTAGCAATAAATATGGATTTAATATTAGTCTCATTCCCATAAATACTTTTAATATGACTTAATGTGCTTACTTATGTGTATGTGACGGAACTCTTATTAAGAAGACATCTTTCTTGAGTTTGACTGAGAATGCTTTAATTAGTACTATAATAATTAGTAGCATTTGTCCTACGACTATAGTAATAGTTGAAAGTGGGGCCGTTAAAAGAGAAAAATAATTCATGAAAACAATTCTTTTTGACAATTCTTTCAAAACAATTATCTCTTAACTTGATTCAGAGATAATCTTTCTTTTTTTAACATTTCTTCAAAGACAAAGAGACTCAAAAGCATTATACAGAGAGATGATTTTTTTTAACAGGGTAAAAACCGGTCCGGTTCTGGGTGGGTCTTTGCTTGGACCATGTTCTCGGACCGGTTTCAACTGGTTCCCAAAAACTAAAATCTGTACTCGAACCGGTTTAACCGGGAACCGGTTCCCGACACAGTTTTTCGGGTGGTCCGATCTGGATTCCGGGTAAACCTGATCCGATTGCACACTCCTAACAACCAGCCAACCGATGGCCTAACAAGTAAACAAACAAACAAGAACATGCTAAAATTATCATTATCATTATTATCATTGTTTGTAAGTTACCAGCTCTCATTTCTAATACTTACTTTTTTATTATTATTCAGCAATATTTAATTTTTATTTACATCTTATCAACACTTTAAATTTACCAAATCTTAATTAGCTACTTTAATTTAAGTAATTTACTTACTTTTCTCCCATCAAGTGATACTATCTCTTATATATCTCTTATATGATTCACTTGACATTATTTCCAAATTACCCACTAATGAGTTACCAACTTTTATCTATATAACCTATTGAAGTTATAAATTTATTCACTGTTAGATGAAATTACCAATCTCCATTTGTGTTGTTTACCAATTTTCCTAAGATTAAATTATTATTAAAATTAGGTTACCAACTTGTATTTGATCACATACCAATAAAATAATTGTATCATCATTTTAGGAAAAATTTCAAAAAATGATCCGAAGTGAACCTATTTTCTCAAATAAGGACCCAAAGTGGCCATCGTCTCAAATAAGGACTTGAAGTGGCTAAATCAATATCAAATAAGAACCTCAAATCGCCGAGCAGCCAAATGTTCGCCGACCGGTTAGCGTGTGGCATTTCTGGTGGCCAGAACAAGGGCAATATTGTCAAAAAAATTGATAGAATTTAACAAATCCTAAAAACAAAACCCTCAAACTCTTCACGTTATCACGTTTTTCTTCTCCGTTCACATTGTAAAGCCTATCACGGTCAACGAAGCTGAGCTCGCACGTCTCGTAGGCCGAGCTCACCGCCGTCAGCGACACCACGGTGCAGCTTAGTATCGCCGCGAGGAGAAGAAGAAGTAGCGGTGCCGCCAACAGTGAACCACCACTGCCACGGTGAATCATCTCCATTGCCTTCGGGCAGAGAGATCTTTGGGTGAGCTCAATCGCTCGATTCCATCATGGGAGTTTCGTGGAAGATTGCGAGAGAGGAACCGTGAGAGCCGAGAGAATGAGATGGAATGCGAATCCACTTCCACGAACCCAATCAAGAGACACAGAACATCTCAATCTCAAGGACCCACATCTTGGGCACAATGCAAATCCACTTCCATGGAAAGAGAGAGAGGGGCAGGCGAGGGGGGTGCTAGCACATACCTTTAGAATTCAAGGAGTTAGGATCTTGCTCCATTAACAAATAATTTGGGTTCTTCAAGTAAGAGGGGACAAAGAGCCTAGAAGATGAAGTGCAGAAGAAGAGCGTGAAGAGTTTGGGGCTTTTGTTTTTAGGGTTTGTTAATTTCTATCAATTTTTTTGACAAAATTACCCCTATTTTGGCCACCAAAAATGCCACATGCTCGCTGGCCGGCGAACATTTGGCTGCCCTGCGATTTGAGGTCCTTACTTGAGATTGGTTTAGCCATTTCGAGTCCTCATTTGAGACAACGACCACTTTAGATCCTTATTTGGGAAAATATGCTCACTTTGGGTCATTTTTTGAAATTTTCCCCATCATTTTATATTGAAAATGATAATATAATTATTTTAATATTAAAGAAAAGGATATCAAGAGCCAATAAGAATGTGGAAATAGCATGAGTAAAAAAAGCATATAAAATATTGGTAATTTCATGTATGAGTTTGTAATTTAATAGATGTTGGTAAGTGATCAAATATAAGTTGGATCCTAGTTGAAATGTAATGAGGGTGGTGAAAAAAAATTGCTTGGAATGCATGTGGGTAAGTTTTTTTGTTTAGTGAAATTGAAAAAAGAAGAAGAAAAATTTAAGAAATAAATTTAAATTAAGAGCGGGATCGGTAAGAGATTATGTGGTCAATTAATATGACAAAGGAAGTAGGAGCCAATAAAGGACGGAAATAGCGAGAGCCTTTTTGGGGGGAGAAATTACAAATTTTTGTTTACATAACTTACCAACAATTTAAACTTACAAACTATTATACCATATTACCGACGATATGATGAATTGTTGACAACGTTTCGCCCTTTAAGTTGCTAACTAATTGTAAGTAACCAATTTTTATCCAATTCACTTATCTACATCTGTTTGTATTTTTGGAAATTATAAACTTCTTCAATAGTTTACTAATATATAATTGCACAACTTGCCAACAATTACCAACTTTTATCTGAAACTATTTCAAGTCATTTATTAATATCATAAACTCTTCCTTTTCTTTTACCCACAAGCAAGTTCTTTTTATAGCTAAAATGACCAAGAGGTTCTGGGTGGACTAATCCCATTTACAAGCCCGAAACAACTCTCTTTTTCATAGTTAAAATAAGAATACTCTGTTTATACAAAACTAGGATTTTGTAGATCCTTCCTTATAATTGTTGAGGTTGAGGATTAAAATAGCTAGAGTGTCATAATTTTTACGTGGCTTTCATTTGAGTATCATAACTTTTTTTTTTCACTCACTTAAGTACCACAAATTTGAAAAATTGATTACTCAAATGACATTGGTGATTTGTTTTGCCAAAAAATCCAATGTGGTGTGCTGACAAGATGAAGTTAGCATTTGAGTTGCTAAACAATGTTGTAGGACTCAACAAATTAAAGAACCCAACATTACTTCAATAAATTGGGGCAAAATCTAAATTTTAACCTTCAAGAACCCTAACCCTAACCGTGTGAGAATAGAAGTTGAACATAAGCTATAGGCCTATTTGTTGATGTTTCCATTCTTCAATTTTTCTATTCTTTTGTTCCTTGGAATAGAAAAAGAATAGAAATTCATTGGCAACATTAGCTAATTTTTCTATTACTCGAAACAAATTAGTGGTTAGGGAATAGACTTGGAACAAAAACAAGAAGTACAAAAAACCAACTTCTTTATTCCTGGAAATAAAAAGAGAAATAAGACCATTTTAGAATGAAAAGCTCAACATAACCTAATACTTGTCTTTACACAATCGACACAAGGTCCAGTCTCCAAACCCGATCCGAGTTCCCTTTTTTAAAATAAATAAAAAATAAAAAATATAGGAAAAATATAGAAATTAGATTTTGAGTAGTTTTAGTGTTAATTTAGTTTAGCATAAAAATGTGAAAATCTCTTGATGAAAATTGGATTCAAAATTGAATTATAGCTTTACTATATGGATTTTTTGAATTCCATTTTCTTTTAAAGACAATGCTATGTTGCAAAAACTTGGCGATTCCAATCATCTTTCCTTAAGATTCTATTGAAGACATCTTTTAAAAACTTGGCTCTGAACAAGTTTTTTTGCATTACCATTTGTCTTGTGTTCATAGTAGTCAAATAAGCCTCTGCTCCATGGATTTCTGATATCATTTGCTTAAAGGTTTGATGAGTTTGTGCAAATAAACGTGCCAAAGATTGCCTCCATCCTCAATTGTTTTGTCAATGCCCATTCTACCACTCAACACTTGATCTTCTTCTTGCTGCTAAAATAAAATTAAAAGGTTTATGTACCTAGTTATTGTAATGTTGAAAAATTTATTGTCAACCTCATCACAATATAAGTTATAAACCAATAGAACTCTCTAATACTATTTCCAGTCATCCATCTTTGACTAACTATTAGGTTGGATATTCTGAGGTCATCTTAGAATATATTGATCAATTAAATCCTTACAAAACTTCAGTTTTACTCAAATATGAATTGTAAAGTCTCCACTAACATTTTAATATTTAAATGAAAACAAATTGAAAATAGATATTTTTAGGGTCATACAAAACACATTTATGTTCTTTTTTCTACTAAAAGAATAGAAAATTTGTATAGTTACCAAGCACGTTTTTTTTGTTCAGAGACTTGTCTAGGGAATAAAAATAGAAAAAATTATTTCCGAACATAAATTACTTATGAGAATAGAAATATTACCAAACGCACCTTAAAACCATCATTGTCCATCAGCCAAGGGCTAAAGAAGAAGAAATGGGAGGGCGCATGACCAATGCATGAGCCTATGCTTGTAGGGATAGCACAACAATGACTAAAGCTCATGTTTATCTTTGTCATCTTCTTTGTTGGCTGCGGGCAAGCTCAACTAGGCTATGGCAAGATCTATCAAGGGTTGTAGCCCTCACCAATGGTCGGTGAGGGCTTCACAATTCCAGTGGCTGCAAGCTAGTACATATGTGAGTGAGAGAGAGAGAGAGAGAGAGAGAGACATGCAAGCCCTAATTTGCGATTCAAAGACGAACAACAAAAGAGACATGCAAGCCCTAATTTGCGATTCAAAGACGAACAACAAAGAGAAACATGTCATTTATATCAAAGAAAGAGATACAATGGATTGGATGAAACCACATAGTTTTTCCAAATGGACAAAAATTGGGAAAATTACCAAAATAATCCTAAATCTATTGCAATTTTTTTAGTTCAATTCTAAATCTTTTTTTATTAATTTAGTCATAAATCTTTTGCAATTGTGTTAGTTCAGTCCATCCGGTCAATTTTGGCCAACTGACGTTGACATGGATGTCGGCCAGCATTGGCCATCTGGTTGATGCTAACATGATGAATATTTTAATAATATATATTTTTAAAAAATTCTTTTTTTTTTCCATTCCCTTCTTCCTTCTTCCTCATTCCTTTGGCTACTGGTGACCGACTAGAGGCATAGTTGGTGAGGGACCTCGCCAGCCTCAAGGAAGCCTGGTTGTGGCTGAGCGGCCTCGCCTAGGTCGCCTGCTGGGTTGGGCGAGCCCCAACCTGGCTAGAGGCTACGAGGTTGAAGGTCATGACCTCACGTGACCTTTGACGAGGGCTACCAAAGGCTAGGCATGGCTCAACTTCAATGGATCTAGCGAGGTCGAGCCATACTAGCCATGCACACCGCTTGTTGGGTTTGCCATTGGCAAGGTACGGACGATTGACCTCTTGATGAAATTAGTTATCTTGTCGGTGAGGCTCAACCATCGCTAGGTCCAACGAGGGCGAGCCTCACCCAGCCCAGTGGGCGGCCTAGGCAAGGCCACCCAACCACAGCTAGGCTTCCCCGAGGTCGACAAGGGACCTCTGGCCGATCACCAACGGCCAGAGGAAGGAGAAAAGAGGAAGAAGGGGAGGGAGGGGGGGAGAGAGGGGGAAAGAAAAATTAATAATTTTTTTTAATAAAGTAAAATTTTATTAAAATATTGGCCACGTTAGTGTCAGATGGACATTCAGTGCCAACTGGCATCCACATTAGTGCCGCAACCAAAATTAACCGAATGGATTAAACTGACACAATTGCAAAAAGTTTATGATTAAATTGGAAAAAAAAATTATAACTGAATTGGAAAAATTGCAATAGGTTTAAGACTATTTTGATAATTTTCCCGACAAAAATTTCCACATTGGACTTCAATTTATTTTTAAAAATTCCAAGTCAGAATGAAAAATTAAGGAAAATTTTTATGTAGGATGATTTACTCCAATGTGGTATTTAAGTGGCAAAAAAAAGTTATAATATTCAAGTAAGCGTCGTACAAAAATCATGAGATTTCCACTATTCTTATTCCTAAATTATTGTGTAATTTGACATGATCACTAAGCTAAAAAGGAAAGTACCATAATTTCTTGGAGTTAATGTTGATTCTTATGTGAAAGAGCACATTTTTTTTTTAAATTTCGAGGGTCACTTTGGAGTATGAATACTTTATAATTGCTTTCAAACTTTTGCTGATGACTTGAGAGATGGGGAAATTGTTGAAATATGAGTGGGGTATGTGTAAGATGTACAAGGTTTAGTTTGCATGTGAAAGTAGACGATGATCACTTGCAAGGATAAACCTAGAGAAGAGTTTGCCAACGATTAGGTTGGATAATGTTGATCGTACAGACAGGTGCACTTTGAGGACATTAAATGTGGTTTAAGCAATCGATCATGCGTACCACAAACGCATGGGAAGTTGTTTTACTAGGTGTCTTGCTTATTATTAAGAGACCGCGATATGATACAAAATGTAAAACTAAAGGATGTAATTTAAAGTTATTAAACCTTAGTTGTGATTCATTATCAAGGGATAATGGGTGAGTGAAAGTGCTTCTTATTCGGGAAAATTACCTCATGAGCCATAAACCTATCGTATGGATACCAATTCGGCTATAAATATTTTAATTTTATCAATTTAGTTTTAAATATTTACATGAAATTACAATGTAATTCTTTTGGTCAAATTTTACCAGAAAACATTGAGATAGTGGTCCAGTCATCACCAACTGCCTCATATGGCACGTCGCTCTATGTGGCACACCACCACATCAGCGATTTTAGCTAGATTGGCCAAAATGTCTATATTGGAATTTCACATAAAAGTTTAAGACTAAAATGATAAAATTAATAAATTTATAACTAAATTAACGTCATTTTAATTTTGGTAATGATTGGACAATTATTCCCATCTTACTGGGGTCCATTGAAATACTAGCTTGCTTCTATGTAAAACACAAGAGCAGTGAAATAAAGGTTGGGCAGTTAATTATGTCGGAAGTGACTAAACCTAGTACAATAGAACGCCAACAGACATGAATAGTCCTTCAAGTTGGTGGTTACTGTGGTCAAGGACATAGACAAGAAATCGATTGTCGTGACCAAGAAGAGCTTTGAATCACAAGCTAAACAAATGAATGATCGAGCAGGTTCCTTCGTGTCCTAACCCAGAGGACATAGGTACCCCATCATCACGTTCATCAGCTGGTTGGTATTAAACAAAAGGACACAAACACAATCGCTGTTTAGGTCTGAAACAAGGGCAACATTGAAAATTTTCACATGAAATAAAACCCTAGCAAAGGTTTTCAACACAAGATAATTCCATTCAGAAGGACAGCCAATCGCACCAAATAGCAACAAGAATGGTCGGCAGAGAAGACCCCCGAGTTCTGATCACACCATGGCATCTGCAAAAATAGCCGGCAGACCTGGAAAATTAAGAACAAACATATCCATAACCCATGAACAACAAAGAAAGATAACGATGAAGATTGTACTTGCACATGCAATGACCAATCAATATCGTTTTTTAATAGTAACAATGTTATACATTTTATTTGAACATGTAGACAAGCCTACTATCTTGCATGTCTATCTCACTAATTATAATGAATACTTTCATTAAAATCAAAGACCTAATTTCATATGTACATGCATATATGTATCTAGCTAGCGTATGTCAACTTTAAGTGGAAAGTAAGACAAAAAAGATAACAACAGGATTAACTGTATAATGCTCCTCTATTCTCATTTCAACCTTGGTGCGTTTTTTGGTGAAAAAAATAGGGAAAAGAACATACTTTACCCAAAAAAGAATGACGAAAAGATGTCGATGCCTATAGAGTGGCGGACACGTGGTGGCCCACTGGGCCCACCGTCAAAATTGATCACCAATCAAAGCCACTAGACCAACTTTTTCTTACTTGGATTCATGCTTTGGAAGTTTTCTACGGGGGACCCCTTTATCAGAAGCCCGGTTATTTCGCCTGGGAAAATGATTACATGAAATCAAACTCTTATAAGACTGCCATAAAATGACGCTTACGAAATACGTTTTGCATCATTTTAAAACTTTCTATCCAATGCAATCATTTTCAAAGTTTTCTTGACATATATAATTTCTTATTATACATTATTACTTTTTTAGGATGGCCTATTCTAGATAAATAAGGTCTGAACCCACTAATCCAATTAACATCATGGATCAAATGAGATTATGTGCCAAGTCTTCACCCACCTCTGTATTCCTTGATTTACTTGTTAGCAAGAATAATGTAAAGTATGTTATTGGACCTATTTTGAATATTACGTACAATGATAGACATCATTAATTGAAGTGCACAAATCTGTGGGACAAAGTTCTCTCCATATGGTTCCTGGCTTAGTCGAGTGTAAAAGGTCTTAGGAAACAATAAAAAGTTATTCACCCATATTCTACAATTGATGTGGTAAATATAATCATTCTAGCTTTCAGATCTATGTGAAGTTTATCTAATTTTGTGGGTTTTCAATGGTCACCCCCATGGAACCATGCTTATGATATAACATATCTTGTAAGCCTTGTCTTCAAACACCATCTTATCATTGGGTCCTTGTGTCGTGATGCTGGCACTACCTAGCCATACAGTACTACTCCCCGATCTTGCTATGCTACCTCGTGAAAAAACTCATGCTCTTGACTCATTTTACGCTAGCATGATAAATAAGAACAACCACATTGCAATGTGCACAATGACATAAGGACTAGTGTTTTTGGTAGCTTTTCAACTTCAAGAATAAGTGTCACTAGATTTGTCTCGATTTAATATTTGATGAAGCAATAATAGCCACATGAAGTTTGACAAGTAAGCATTGTTGCTACTAATCAATAACGGAACTCTGTAGACCGGTCTTGTTTAACTGTTTTTTGTTATATAGATGTGGTATACAAATGGTCTAATGTTTGTGTAAAAGTTGCCTCAGAGGCAACCGTTTTCGTACAATGGATGACGGAGAGAAAGGGACGGTAACATGGAAGATTTAGCGTTCAGATTTATGGATGGGGAATCGAGTCAAGACCATCAATTGGATAATATTTGCTAAAGGGAAGATGAGTGCGCAATGCCAATGTGCTTTTGTCACAGACAGAACAATATGACCACTCATTTGTAAGGTTGGGCATCTTGTACATCAGATCATCATATCATATCTATCTGTCTATCCACAATACAAAAAAGTTCAGTCCTTGTTTTGCACTTTTCTATCTGTTTTACTTTAATGACAAGAGTTTAAAGCTAAGGACTGCTCCCACTCTCAACATATATTGTTTGGAGTTTAACTAGTGTTGATGCTTATGTTATTGTACCGATGAACATATTCGCCTTGATGAAAAAGAAAGAAAGAAGAGATCGAACTTGCCTTGAGGAGATTGAAGGAGAGAAAGGTACTCGTCCTTCTGCTGATTGTTGGTGACAAGGAGTTGGTGTATACAACCAGGCTTCATCATTTGATTGTCCTTGTCATTTATCTTGCTCCCCAGCTCCGGATGGATCTTCTTCTTCAACATCTTCCTCATCAACTGCATGCATTGGGTTGGCATTCACTACATCTATTAATCTTTGCCCTTATTTTGTCATTAGCGTTGTTTGTGTCTCCAAAACAAAAGTACATACTATTTGATTCTTCACTTTTCATGATTGGGTTTGCTAGCTGCCCGTGTTTACGACCTAAGGAAGTGCTTAGCATGTGAAGATGGAAAGGAGCTTAAGTATACCACATGTTTGATCCACAATACCCCACACTAATTAGGTGTACGTTCATCTGAATAACTTCATCAGAGCCAAAGTGAAACAAGATAGACCTCTAAAACGGATATAAAGGCTCACTTTGTGAAGATACCTTAGCTTGCTGAGTAAAACGACACTCACCCTGTGTAGTTTTCTAGTGGGGCGTGAATCTTCAGACACCATGTGATGAATGAGCTTCTTCGCAAAAGACTGGCCATCTTTCTTGGTTGAAGCGGCCTCTTTTTTCCCCGGTGGCTTCGTGGGCTGATCAACTTCACTTGGATATGGTTTTTCTTTGACATCAGAATCTGCTGAGAAGAGGTCGGCCAGGGTCACTCTCTGCCCTTTCTTCTTCTTTTCTTCTTCAAAGACCACTCCCTTGGTCAGCTCAACATTGTCAACCACCATCGACCTGTCGGATTTAGCAATTTCATCTTTGAATGGATTCAGTAGTCGCAACTCATCATTGAGGACGAGGTCGTTGTTGCAGAATGTTGTCAACATCAAAGGGTTCTGTTCCTCATCCTCCACATTCGGTTCCTCCTGATCATCAAGATAGTGATCATGATCATGTTGATCATCCTCTTCCTGACTCTCATGATGACTCTCCAAGAAGAGCTCATCCTTTTCTTGTTCCAAGGGTTTCAGCGGATCATAACCAAAAGTTCCAATTGTCAATATGCCATCTTTCCAACCATCCAGCACGCCCGCGAATGTGAGCCCTTCAAGTAATGCTAACGCATCCGCAGTGATGGATTCAGGCTCTTTCACGCTTCGGCCTAGCTCATGATCTGCACAAACCCAAAACAACTTTCAAATAGTGATCGCCACAACTTCCTGTGAAAGTTAGTAACCGCTGTAGAACACTGTTCCAACGACACTGATGCGCCAAAGCACTCGACAAATGCATGGGATCTGGCAGAAAAGGAACATTGTGTCGTCATTTTGGGTAGGGGAAATTTGCAAAATCAAACCTTGGAGGATGTTAACATTCAACCTCTTCCTCTTTTGCACCCAGTTAAAGATCTGATGAGAAGATTATAGAAAGTGATGAGCATTTTGGACAGTATTAACAAACAAGCTGAGACATGCAAAAAGAAAGCCGTGATCATAATGATAACGGTAATGGGGGATGAATGCAATAACCTTCATTTTCCCTCTGCAAGTTGGCGGATGGTGAAATGAAACAAAGTGTCGGAGTGAATGAACGAGGCAAATCAATTATGGTGGTGAAGAGGGAAGCGAAGGGAAGAGGAGGGCCGTGGCCAACCGGTGGAAGAATGCGGTGAGGACACGTAGCAGGGGGGGGGGGGTTGGAGTGGGGCCACATTTCTTTGGGGTTACATGGCATGTTGGATCAGCATCAACCCATGTCCATGTTGGGTCTTGCTGGCACGATCGATAGCTCGATATTCTTGACGTGACGTGGGGTTTTCCTTTTCTCAATTCAGAAAGACAAGGGAGAGGCTCCATTAAATCCCTCACGTTCCCATTTTTAATTAAAACGGGTGGTTGCATAGCATGAGAGCAAGAAGTTTCATCAGAAAAAGAAGGGTCTCCTTTTGGACTTTTTTGTTGGAACCAAGCTTAACACTGCAAAAATCCTTCAAGAATTAGAGTTTAGCCGGTAGTGTATTTACTTCTAATCGATTCATCATAGAACTAGTACAACGTATATACAACAATCACGAGAACCATGTGCTTTTAACTTCTTAAAGGACATGTGCCATAGGGGACTTGATAATTTGGAAGACTGTGATTTGATATATTTTTCTTGCTTTTTTGGGACTTTGGAATTTTAGGTAGTTATCTTAGAAGTTTGAGTGATTTCTTTTTGAGCTATCTAATTAGATCTAAGATAATATCTTTAGGATTTTCTACATATCTTTTCTAAGGTTTTATTCCTAAGGATTTTAGGCTATTTATATTCGTAGTATTATAAGAAGCTTCTGACATTGAATCAATAATGATATTGATAGTTTATTTCTTTGCGCTTCGAACTTATCGCACCTTCTCGTGTGTTTGCTAGTTTTACTTGCATGTTGAATTGCGATTTGTGTCATCTTTGTTTCCACTGCGTGAGGTGATACCGGAATAGGTTCACTGTGGGAACCCGAGGCTCAACACTATCTGCTTTGGGGACTACCATTTAAGATTGGGAGGTGCACGCTGAATGACGGTAGTCTTAGGAGGTCTTGACAAGTAATAGAACGACGATCAAATGAGACAGCTATTCAGGTGGAAGGCTAGCGAAATGCTCAGGGGAAGCTCTTGGTTTGAAAACAAAGCCAGACTAGGATTAGGATAACGATGTATGGGCCATGGGGAACTACACCTTTGTCCAACCGTACCGTAAACCTGTTACGACCTTGCGGAGCAACGGACGTCCAGCCTATCTGGAGTACCACAAGTCATACAGGAATATGTTGGATTACAGTGGAGAAACTGTGCATTTCGAGTGGGTCGCGTCTCGTGCGCGTTTTGCGAGTTTCCATCTATAATGAATTGCGGTTCGCCTTATTTTTTTTTTCTTCTTTTCATCATGACAATGTGTTTGGTAAATTAAATATAAGTCATAGTCAAGTCACATCTATGTTAAAGATGGACATGATGCGACTACTTGTTGGCAAACTAAAGCGACAGTCAACAAATAGAGTCAATCACAACAAGTGGATAAAAAAGATGTACTACCATAGGCGGAGCCGGGACGACCCTCGTGGAAGTCCTGCGAGGCCGCAACCGGAGGGCGATGAGCTGCGGTTGGAGATAGAGAAGATTTTGATTTAGGTTTTGGCTTTTCTTCCTTAAGTGCGAATGGATGGACACTTAGCCACTTTTTTCATAAGGAGCTTCGACCCGAGTCTACCCAATTTTAATTTTCTACTGTCTAGATTGGAATAAAGTGCTTTCTCATGATGGAGGTGCTAAAATATATGACATTGTTTGCCTCCGCAGTTAACATAAAAGAATTTTATATTAATGAATCTCTTTTCATTTACTAGTTTAAACGTTTCGAACATGCATGCACTTTCAACTTTGGCTTGTTAATAGCATATCCAACCAACTTAGGGAGTAAAAACCAAGCAAAGAAGAAAAACCTCCAAACCGAATTGAGGTTCTGAATTGTTTAGCTTGACTTGTTTGGGTCCCCATAAACATCTTATTGCCCCTGTAAATACATATGATTTGAATTCTATTGGAAGCCACGATAATTCACTATAAGCATTCACAAAATTATATTCATGCATACATTCAAAATAGAAAATTAGTGTTCAAGCCCACTCTGAGCGCGTGCATAACTAGTCCTTTCCCATCCTACGCCTAGATTTGACTGTAATAAAAATAGTGGGAACGACGAGAAAGGAAATATCCCTATCCTCGATAGCTACTACTGTTAATCATAAGGAGTGTCCACAGAAAACTAAGAAGATGTCATAACACGTCGAAGCAGTTGAAGTTGATGCAAAATATTTTCTTCTGCAGACGGGAATCATTGCAGCATTTGTGCATTTCATCCTGAAATGAAAACAAAGAAATTAGGTATGTTTAGCTACTAGCTAGCGTGTCTAGAAACCGACGATGGACAATGCATTGTAGGAGTGTGCAACGGGAATTGCCCAACCCAAGAACCACCCAACCCAGACTGGACCGGTCGGTTTTGGGTGGTTCCCATAGCTGGCAGCGGTTCCCAGTTCCCATTCTCGAAATCGGTGATCGGTTGGTCCGGTTCCCAATTCCAAGGTAGGAACCAGACCGATCGGTAGTTTTTAAAAATATATTTATTATTAAACAAATTCTTAAGAATTAAAAGAAAATTTTTTTTTCAATTTCAAATTCCAAATACACCCCTCTTTGCAGTGCATGCCACCGTGGCCCATAACTCCATTTAGCTCACTCTTACTTGTATATTGTTGTAGAAAATATGAAAAATGTCTTACCACTAGCCATTATGCATCAATTACATTGAACATTACTCGGTACCATTTGGAAATTAATGCCTCTTTCTGAATTGTAATTAGGGTTGCTTGCAAGTTATCGGTCCCACCGGACCGGTCGATTGGTCCAGTTCCTGGTTTCAAGATTGGCCGATCCCGTCCACCATCCCAAAATTTGGGAACCGGACTGGGAACCGATCCCCCATAATGCATTGCATTGATTAGCGATTTGGTCACTCTCAGAAAAGTGACCAAGTCCACGCAAATATCGGGGAAAAGCAAAGTTCCATGTCTAGAATGGAAGGAGAGATGAGTAAGTGTCGAGGAAGAAGATGGCAAATGTCAGAGGTCATTTCGACCAGTAGCCATTTGTCGCTCTGCTTTGCCCTTCAAAACATCGGGTGGTGCACCTTAACATGCAGCTTCGGATGCTTTCGGGAGCTCATCTTCTTCTTCAATGATGGAGAGGGTTTGGTCGTGGCGGGTCATCTCTGGTCCCTCTCCATTTCCACAAAACCCGTGTATCTTTCTCTCCCCTCTCTTGTTTGATTATGCACCAAGCTTTCATGCCATCCACCACATTGCGCACGCAGTCACCTTCTCTGTGTTATCTTCACATGCTTTGTCCAGTATTTCACCCAAACTCCCATTCCAATATAAGAACATACTTTTACTTTATTATTCTTTTCTCATGTTATATATTCAATTCCATTTGGATTCATGTCTAAATATATGAGAAAGTTTTTCAATAGCATATAGTTTCGCATTCTTTTCTTCATCATCCGCTCACTCACACATCCAAAGTTAAAATTATCGTCATTTTTCAATTTTCAATAGTTAGAAAAAACGTTGTATATAGATATATAAAGGAGTGAATCGAATCAGTAAACTAACATAAGAAATGCAGTATTTTTCCAGGATGTTTAAGTGACCACTAACCAAATGCATTTAAAGAAACGCACAAAACAAAATGTCAAAGTTAAGAAGAATTTAAAAACTAGTAATGCTTCAGTGAATGGTAAAACAATTATATTTCTAATATAATATTATGAAAATTACCCTATTTATGTTTGGCAGAGTAGATTCACAACAAAACGAAAAGTGGATATATTTACAAATCATTAAAGTGAGTATATAACAAATATAGTATCTTCCCACGATGTTCAAGTGATTTATTAAAATTAAGTAAAAAAAATATATCGTAGGTTCACAAGAACACGAAACCCTTCGGAAGGAACCTCGTCCTTCCTATATCGATCAGTTTTAATGAACTTAAAATGAATTATAAATTTTAAATAGATTAACTCAACTTAAATAGTAAAATGGGTTCTTGGGATAAGCACTTATACACACACATATAAGATATTACATTTATAGGACATATGTTACTTGCCACAACATGGATTTGGATTTTTATACATATATTTGTTATATTAATGACACAAACTTTCAAGTTTCTCCAAGAGTGGATTTGTAAAGATGTACAAGAACATTATTTGTCTTTGTTTCAGATTTGACAAAATAAAAGTTATGGTAACGGCAAGTCGTTGAGGATATTTTGTAGGAGCTTGTGAGGAAGATGGATCCATATTAGATAGGTGGTGTCAACGGTTCGAATATCAGGTTTCCATGATACCCGAATCATACCGAACCAAAATTAAAGTGTTCTTGACCTGATCGAACTGAAATGGAAGTGTGTTCTACTTTATATCAAATAGCCATGACTAATACAAAAAGCTCAGTCATCTTCTATAGCAACTAATGGTTCAGATATAGAATTCTACTTCTGCCTTGCTTGCAAGAGGTCCTTACTTCTTATCAGGCAGGCAATCTGAATTTGCAATACTTTTCAGCAAGGACAGATTATAAACACAAAATTTTATACGAACCAAGATGACTTAAAAGTGGCATCTAGATCCTAAGTTCTATAACCCAACAAGACAAGGAACAAAACTTGATATAGTTTGTTAACTTATTGCCAAGGAAACAAAATGCACAATTTCTTGAAAACAAAATGTTCTCTCAATCGAAACATGAACTCTCTTCTTTACTTTGCACAACTTCTTGAAAACTCCAAATACAATTGACATCACAAAAGATCTTTTCCCCAAATTGCTTCCCATGATATTAGTATTCAGCTACTTAGAGAGCACAAGAGCTCTAAATCGCTCTACAGCCCCAATTAGTTCAAATTTGGGAAGGGCCTTTAGAGGTCCAAAGCCCCCTGAGAAAAATACAAAGCATTTGGCAAGTGTTTTTGAGACTCCCTCGGTCAAATGCTAGCATTCCAAAGGCTGAAAAGCCCAATGCAGATAGGGACTTACTTTGACCTTTCATCATTTTGGAAATGCTAAGTCCATAGTTCATCTTCTTCCCCATTCATCCACAATTGTTCATCCTCCCCAATTTGCCACCTAAGAGCCAAGCTTCTTCAGTGACCGACACCACCGCCTAGGGGTCATGCCTCCCCGGCAACAACTGCCTGGGGTGGCAAGACCCATGACTCAGGCAACATTGCCTGAGTGCGCGACCTCAGGTGGTGTCGCCTAAGGTTGCCCACAACCCTGGCTATGCCACTTGTGGTCATGCGAACTCAAGCAATGCCATTAGGGTCACACAAACCCTAGCAACGTTGAGGCTATTCAACTGCCAGATCTAGCCATCAATGGTTGTCTGGCAACCAAATTTGGCTATCCAGCAGCTAGATGTAACTATTGCCGACGATTGGTTGGCATCAGATTTAATTATCAGACTTAAAAAAAGAAAAGAAAAGCAAAAGCCCTTTATAAATGTGGGTTTTAGCAAACGGCATCTAAGCTAAAGCTATTTGTCAATACTATTTAAAGTTACACTTTACCAAATGCTATAGCATTTTGAAAAACCCATTTATCTCAAAGGTATTTACATTTTCCTAAAACCATTTTCCCAAAGCCGAATCAAATGAACTCTACATGTATAAGCACATAAAATTGTATATGTGCATACATAAAAAATTTCAACCTCAAAATATGAAGACACTAGTTTGTTCACCTAGAAACAATTCAAGAACTAATAAATGCAATGAACGCCATTTCCCAGGGTAGGAAAATGGAAGTTTGTAGACATCTGTGAGGCCTCACTCATTTACAAAGATGTTTCATGTGAAACACAACATATATCTTTTACACTATTTAAACTAGAAGTGTGATTCATGTTGGACTTGGACAAAAAATCATACATGCATTATGGCCCCATTTGGTTGGGCATTTCAAAGGGGTTTTGGGGCTCAAAGCCCTTTCGGGAAAATATAAAGCATTTGGTAAGGTTTTTTCAAACTCCTTTGGCCAAATGTCAACATTGAGAATGCTGAAAACCCAATGTAGGTCTTGAGTTGCTTTGGGCTTTTAGCATTTGGAGGATGCAAATTTTACTATTCACTTTGTTACTTTCATCGTCTTTTCCATATTCACCAAAGAGCCGCTGGAGGCTAACGACTACCGCCTGAGTAGCACCACTAGAGATTGACGATCGTCACCCGAGGTCGCATGATCCAAGGCATTGCCACCGGAGGTTGCACGACTTCGAGTGTCGCCTAGGTTGCGCGACCCACTCCGCAGCCAACTGGCCGCCATGCCTAGGTCGCGCAACCAAATCTAGTTGTCACACCACCAAGTGTGCAATTAAATCTAGCCACCGCCTAGGTCACACGACCCAAGCAAGGCTACTCGACAACCAAATCTAGTCGCAACGCTTGGGTCCCGTGACCTCAGGCTGCTTTGCCTAGGTGACGCGACCTGAGGGCACCTTGCCTAGGTTGCCCAACCTTAGGCGAGGTTGTCGGCAACCAAATTTGGTTGTTGGCATTGAAGCTCGCCGGATTGATTTTTTTGTTTAAAAAATAATAATAAAAGCCATTTTCAAATGTGATTTACTTAACGGTATCTAAGTCAAGACTATTTTTCAATGTACTTTAAAGTTATAATTTACCAAATACGATAGCATTTCGAAAAACCTCATTAATCCAAAGGTATTTGCATTTTCCCAAAATCATTTCCTCAAAATCAAACCAAACATGCCCTATGCTATCTTTCGAAAGCAACATCCAAAGAAGGGGTCTACGGTCTCATAATTTGAGCACATAAGAGCCATAAGAAGAAATGAGATGGGCAGGAGCGATGGATGTCGGCCAGAACTTTTGTAGGAAATAGTGTTGGAAGATATGTCTGAAGATATCGAGAATATATCAATTATAATTAAGTCAAGTTAGGATTAAATTTGATATACGTAGAATAGAGTATATAATCTTTCCTTCTTTATTGTCCTTTCCTTTCACTATATATTGTTGCTTCTGTACATTGTTCAATACATAGAAAAAATACAGAAAATCCTTCTACAATTCTTCTCTCGTGTCAATTCTTCCTTGTCTTCATTGCATTCTTCCCATCTTCTGTCAAATAGGCCCCTCATCAGTTTTGGCGTATCCCTACACTTCAATCGCACTCCTCCATATGCTAGTCTCTCCATCCAGGGATGGACCTACAATTCAATGGTGGATACAAGTCTTCTTCCAAGAAAACTATTCATCCCGTGTTTCAAATTAAACAGTCGGTCGAGAGACGCGTGGCAGCTTCCCTACTTACTTAGCATGCTTATGGAAATACTTTGAATATCTAGCCCTCTTCTGCTCCCGGTTAAAGGATTTCGTTTGATTAATCAAGATATGCATCCACGCTCTGCAAACCAAACCACAAAAGAAACATCTCAGAGAGCTATCTCTCTCCATATAAAGAGAGAGTGCAACTGACTTGGGGGCGCATAAATGTCCACCGCAACCCCTTGACTAAAGCTGTTCACTTTTAGAGGCGCTTGTGCCCCGGGTGGACTTCGGCCTTGGGCCTTAACAATCCCCCTAAGAAGTGGCCTCGACAACTGATCCCAAATTCGAGGACCATCGTCGCAGAGGCTGAGTCTCGCATCCCATTATTGATCTCGTGAGGAGCAGATAAATACATCTGGTCATGCTAATTTCCTCGGATCTTTGCTAGTCTCAATAATGAGGTGTTCGACATCTATTATGCATTCCAAAAGGTCCGCCCGTTTCGGAGAAAGCCATTGCACGATAGCCTAGCTAGCTAACTTCAGCTGGCTGTTATTTTAAATTGTAGTGCGCCTTCCCTCCACCTCTCACATCGGAAATATTTAGCAGTACTTTTATGAAGATGACCTGATCGGTAGAGTACGATACACTGGTGTACCAGATCGAGTGGGATTGGTGAGGTTGGTTATAGGAAGGCCTGGCATGTGAGGTTGGATTTGAAAGAGCAGCTCCAAAACCCCCTTATAAGAAGTGAAAGCAGAGTTTTTTTAATGCATTTAAAAGACGGCAAAGTCCACATACTCCCTATGCACCCAGAGCAAGTGCACATAGCGAAAAGCGAGATGGGCCGTTGATTTGAAAGAATCTCATATGATATATATATTTAAAATTTATGCCGACTCAATTTAGAAAGAAACTTGTTCCTATCTAAATAGTTAAATCATGTGAAAAATAATGACCAACTAGTCGATAAGTCTTTGCAATAAGGATAGTATGGTAATGACACATTATTCTGCTTGATTTGTTGCATCCACTATCCACCTAACTCCCCTTATCACAATGATCATGATTGGACATTTTTTAGTAGAGAAGGGCGATGAATCTTTCTAAAAGAAAACTCGTCTTATATGTGGAAAGCCTATGACTTTTGCTTTTGCCCCAAAATTGGCTACAACTAACTAATCCCTCATACTAGTCATGCAAGGATTATGATATTTGCCTCTTTGCTGAAGATTTTGCTTGCTTTCCGATGGACTTTGATTGCTTTTTTTTTTCTTTGGTCTGATGGACTTTGATTGTTAGATTGCCAAAACAACGCTGAAAGGAACGACTGCAGATGGGAAGACAGGTATACACACATGGACCGCAATTTGTACTCTTTAATTTGATTCGCGGGTTGGGGGTTTATTTTTTATACAAGATAGGATCATCATCGCATATCTAAATCTCAGTAGAAGGGAAAGCATCTTCGCCAACTAATTTAGTACTAATTTAGTAGTCACTTCATTAGAAAAAGAGTAGAATAATATGGAGAAAAATCAAACATGAAGGGACACAAAAGGATTTTCCTTAGTTGGCTCTTCTTTTTTGACTCTTGGCGGTGTTTTTTTCCTTCTTTTTCGACCCTTTTCTCAAGGGGTTTCAGGTTCATGCTTGAACTTGAAGAACGCCAGAACTCCACTCGAGTATCGCTCGTCATACTACATGCTTAATTCAGCAGGAGCAGGCAGATGGTTTCTTCAAGTCACTGACATCTTCCAAATCAAATCCTGAGCCTGAAGACAGAATATGAATCTTCTTGGACGACCCTGAATACAAGGCAGCGTTACTCACACCATTAAGATTGTTCCCATTTAGATCACCACCGCCACATTCCAGTGCTTTCCTCTTAGCGATGACACCGTGGATCTCCTCCAGTAGCCTCAGGAACGCGGCATCCACGTTGTCGCCGCTGAGCGCAGAGGTCTCTGAGAAGAACAGGCCTTGGTCTTGTGCGAAGTCCACTGCATTCTCCGTAGGAACTGCCCTCATGTCCCCGGCGAGGTCGGCCTTGTTGCCGATGAGCATGATCACTATGGAGTGGTTCGCGTGGGCCCGGAGCTCCTCGATCCACTTGGCCACATGATCGAAGCTCTGCCTTTTGGTGATGTCGTATACCAGCATGGCCCCTAGTGCTCCTCGGTAGTATGCGCTCGTCACTGCCCTATATCTGTTTAATTCATTGCAGCAATTGATTATTGAACCACCGACCATTGCATTTGCATATGCATTAACTACCCAATCCCGGTACGGCTCCAGTGATGAATGTTAGTGGACAATTATTCTCTACAACGGGAAAATAAATTAATTCTGATGGATCTCACATTTTTAACGGCTCAAATCACTCTGTCCATAGTAGACTAGACGAGTGTGGGTAAGAATTTATAGAAAGAGAGGGAGCACCTTTCTTGGCCGGCAGTGTCCCAGATCTGGGCCTTGATGATTTTTCCGGCGATGGAAACGGTTCGGGTCTGGAACTCGACGCCAATGGTGGACTTGGAGTCGAAGCGGAACTCGTTCTTGGCGAACCTGGAGAGCAGCTGGGTCTTCCCCACGGCAGAGTCGCCGATCACCACCACCTTGAACACATAGTCGATCCTATCGTGGCCGTTCTCTCCGTAGCTCTCCGTGTCGATCCCATTCATTTCTTCCCCCATCGTCTTTACTTACACAGAATGGTATCAGCAAGAAGTGAAGGACCAACAACCTCACCACTACTTATCTAATCTAATACCGAGAGAGCTTGCTAGTGCTATAATGCTGAGTTTGGTTTGGTTATTAGTTGTCTTTGGTCGCTGGGTTAAGTGGGGGCAAGTATAGAGAGAGGGACAGAGACAGAGAGACAGAGACAGAGAGAGAAAGATATTACAGAGGTTAATGGGTTCAAAGGTGAGAAAAAGAAGAGAAAGATGAAGGTTACAGGGACACCGGTTAAGTGACAAAATTGGCGTTGCCTCCTTTATCCTTTCTTTTCAGTGCTTTTGGCATGGCGGACGTACCCTGGCATTTTGCATATATACAGTGACTTGCGTTCGAATCGCGGATGAATCAACAAAGTCTCTACTCCTTCCACGACCCAAGTCTTCTCTCCCAAATAAAATAAAATAAAATAAAAAGAAGAGGGACCATTGTTGTCAAGTTGACCAAATTATGCCGATATTTACTGAGAAAAGCAAGTAAGCCGAGCAGGGTCCCGTGGTAGACTGAAATAATGTGTTTTAGGTTTAAAACTCATGGTGATAAACTGCAAGAGAGAGACATCAATGATTAACATGCCCTTTTTCCTGGCGGGTTGACCTAACTTCCGAGTTGGCATTGATTATTCTACAGTGGATATTTCATGGTCCCGTGCATAATTGCAATGCATATGCTCGTACTTTGAGATTGAAACCATGCGGCAATTTAGATTGTCTTTGATTTGTTGAGTTGCCTAAGCTAAGCTTTTTCCCAATGATCAATCACTCGATCACTAACTCACCCAAATCATAAAGAGAAGCTGTGTAAAGAGAAACTTTGAGAGAAACTTTGAGAGAGAACATACTTATATTTGCTCACAAACTTACCTAGATCGTTAAGAGAAACTGTATGAAGAGAAACTATGAGAAAACATACTTACATTTGCTTAAATTGAATGTTAAATGACATAAATGAGGAGAAGAGCGCTACAATTTATGTGGGGAGTGCGCATTCACATGGGGAGATCACTTATAAGGAGCCAAGTTCGAACCCATCAACATATCTAATTTGACACACCTCCATTCAAAAGTTTAAGCTAATAAGTTATAAACAAATTATGATATATTAATTGCTTTATACCATATTAATTATTTGATGTGGAACTTCTCTAATACAACTCACATATGCATTTTAACAATTTTCTTCTCATGTGTGAACTCTGATGTTAAGTTAACTCCATTATTAATTTGGATATTCTTTTGCATAAACTAATCTGAACATGAATCTCCAACGCCCAATTTCATTCTTAGTCTCTTTTTCCTTTACCAAACCATGAAGTTTGCCATCAAACTCGCGTTACTACACCACAATATTCACCTGCTCAGAAATTGGGTTGATCACCATATTCCTTCCTTAAGATATTCATTAAGGACCAATACACATTATGATTAGGCCACTAATCAACCATCGGTTTCAATACCATTTGTTTGGAGCGCATTACAAAAACCTAATTATTTCACCTAGGCTTTTAAGTGAATATAGATTTAACTAGATATGTTAACGAGCTCGAACTTAATCTTCCTCTTGGCAATCTCCCCATATAAAGGTATCGGACTTTTGCTATACACTCCTAACAATATATACATAAAGAGATCTACTTTTCTCAACTACCTTCTACCTTATTTACTATTGTCTACCTTATTGAATATAAGATATCGTCTACTTCATTAAATATCATCAATACAAATGCACATTTTCAAGAACTAGTTCAAAGCTTATTATGTTCCCTAGGATCATTTTTTGGTATACCTTGAGATCCTAACATTCTCCCCCACTCAATTGAGCGACATCCTCGATGCTCTCAACTTGGTGTCTTTTGCTTGAATTTTCAGTTTCTTCGAGTGTTGTCAATTCTTCCGTGTTCAATGCCACTTGGTCTTTTCCTTCTAGACTTGCCTATACAGCTCTTGAATCCTAACCTGTCTCACAAGCAAATCTTTCTTCGGTTCGGCCATTTCCATGCTGTTCGGCAAGTTATCCACTTCCGGAAAAGGGACATGGATTGGAATCTCACTTTGAGTTGGCATAGGTTGCCCCAACTCCTCCTTCAATGAGGTTTTGCCCCGTGAAAACACTCTTTAATAGAACTTTACTTTAACTGTTTGTGGCCAAGAAATCACCGGTTTCACTTGGAAGGCCCGGAATGCATGATTTATCAATTTATACGGTAAACTGCTAGAGGCTTATGTGATCCATGCCGATTAATTATATTTGGGGTCAAAGCAATGAACTTAATTAAAGTGGCTCATTTCATACTAGAAAAACCCATGTATGAACAAGGATTGATTTTACTTCGCAACTTAGCTACTCTAAGTGGAAAAGTAGGTCCAGGTTGGTAAGCTATTGATAAATTTTCATATTTTGTATTTGAAATACTTCACTTAATTTCTCTATAGCATTAGACATTTGCAGTATTTATTATGACTTTTGGGCTGAGACTCGAAGCATTTTTTTCCTTTCTTTTACTATGTATGGAAAGATAATAATAAAAAGACTGCAATTTTGGGTATTCACTTAATCTTGTTAGATACAGGTGCTTTGCTTCTATTATTCAAGACTTTTTATTTTGGAGACATATGGTGACTGGGCTCCTCCAAATGTTGGGGTTTTACTCTCAACTTGCCGGCAAATTCCTCAACTCTCAGTTTGTCATCCACGAGTTGGATCATGGAGATGCTTTTAGTTTTTGTCAACCCAAAGATCATTGGTACCACCAATGCACATTTTGGGTTGGTGATAATAATTGACTTGGTTCTCATATCGATTATGGTATATGCACTATCAAAAAATTCTAAACCCAAAAGAAGATCATATTCATCAAGTGAAATTACTTCTATAGAGAACTTGGATAGGATGCGCATCTAATAGATTCTAGGAGACTATTACAAGTTTCCAATTTAAATTAGGATTCAGCGTAATTTATTTCCTAGTTTAAATTAGATAATATACCAATCTTGATAGTTACTTTTGAGTAATTTTTAATTACGAATTTAATAAAAAGTACAAAAAAATCAATTTAGGATAGATTAGATTATATTTACTCTTTTCAACTACCTTCTACCTATTAAATTTAAGACTTCCATTTATCACATTAAATATCTTAAAATAAATATACATTTTCAAGAAGTATTGGAACGTTTATTCAGTTCTTTAGGATCATTTCTCGGCATGTAATCTTGGGAGCATGACACATGTATGGAGTATTATTTAATGTTGGAAGGTTCCTTTGATCTATAACATTAGTTTGGCCCTGTCGCTGGTCAATCATGTCATGTACGGCAAGAAAAGGAATCTGTGGCTGTGGATGAACGGAGCAGGGAAGGACCAGTGTGCATGATACATGGGAGCTACCCGGAATAAAAGGGAAGCTTCAAAAATGGCAACATTTATCTTTTTATATGTTGGCACCGACAGTCGCTCACGGTACCATCACGTCCCTTTGCTTGCATGGAAAGTGTTATTCCGAAGGGAGGAAGGCCCGCCAAATTTGGACAGAAATTGCTGTCAGCCACACCATAGACATGTTCATAGGTAAAGCCCAAGCTCCAGAAACAGGGTCATCTCTTGCATTTGTATGGAAAATTTCAAAAAAATACTTAAAATGCCCATATTTTCTCAAATGATGACTTAAAATGGACACTATTTCAAATAAGGATTTGAATTGTCATTATTTTCTCAAATAATAGCCTAAAATAAATCTTATTTCAAATAAGGACTTGAAGTGATTATATATGTTTTAAATAAGAATTTGACATGGTTATATCCGAACTGTTAAAAGCATTTTCGTCATTTATCATTTTTCTTTTTTTCTTTCCTTTTTTTTTTTTTTTTTTGTGATTCTACTTCTTCCTCTTCTCTGATGGCCGAGCGACCACCGATGATGCCCACAAAGGGCTGGGTGAGAATCGCCCTCGTCGATCATAGGCAAGGGGCAACCATCCGCGAGGCTGCCCCTCACCAGATTGGGCGAGGGGCAGCCTCGCGGATGGCCGCAAGGGGCGGCCTCCAGACAAGGTGACCCTCACCCAACCCTCTATGAGCATCATCGGTGGTTGGACAAAGATGAAGAAGAAAAACCAGAAAAAAGAAAAGAAAAAAATTTTAAAAAAATGGAAAAAGAAAAATGGAAGAGAAAAAAGTTTGAAAAGAAAAGAAGATTTGAATGAAAATGCCCTTAACCTGTTGGAAAATTTCGGCGTTTGGCAAGATGAGGCCCTTATTTGAAATAACTATAGCTACTGCAAGTTCTTATTTGAAACAACCAACGCAATTCTAAGCCCTTATTTAAAACAATGTTCACTTCATGCCTTTATTTGAGAAAATAAGGGAATTTCAAGCCTTTTTCCAGAATTTTTTCCATTTGTAAATCAAATGGAGGTTGTGTTTTGTGAAGTGAATTGTATGTCCCTGACGCCATTACACCACATGATATGCACATTAATCCTATACAATTTTGTGCATATCCTATTATGTCATGCCCCAAAACATCAAGAATAAAATATCACACGATTGTCCTTCTCAAACCAAACCCAATCCACCTCCTAAAAAAAAAACTCACAATAACACTCTTACTCTACTAGCTACTAACTAAAAAATCATAAAAGATTGGGAAGGAGAGGGATAATCTATCACAACTCAATAAATTATACGTATCTCTTCTAAGCAGATCAAGTACCCATTATACACTGTACAAACGATATCGAAACTTATTTATCTCAATTCCATTATATGATACACATACAAAATAAAAATGATTTATATCGCTTTGACACAACCATACACATATCAAAAAATATTTAATAAATCAATAATATCATAACAAACATCAATATTCAGTCCATTGATCAATCTCGATAATTTACATATCAATGGTCAATTTCATTGATTAATCTCAACAAATCACAAGTCCATGGTCCATTCATCAACCAATCTTTTGCTCAAAATCAAATTATGGTCACAACACGATGCTTGGTGATAAGGCAATTAATATTCTCCAAGACAAGGTCTCCACCTACTATCAACTTGTGACTCTCAACTTAGAAGAATATCCTAAACTAGTATGCACCTACCCACAAGCCTCTCAATAGACTTACAATGATATTGAGTACCAACACAAACTCACGACAATATTCTTCGCCATTCACAAAGCCATTCGGAATCAATATTACCAAAGGTTTCACAAACCAAACATATGATTTTTCCTAACCCATTCATCAAATAGAATACATTTTACAACACGTTGCTAATACCATTTTGAAATCCGTTTCATAATCCAAGTTTATAATTCATTATATATAACATTTTGCAACACATTTCCTAAAACATTTTCAAAACCATTCTCAAATACCAAAATCTAGTAAATGTCCGATCGAGATTTTTATGCATCAAACATACTCTTTCATACACTTTCATAACTTATAATATATTGAATTTGTATTGCAATTAAGACATGACTTTAGAAATTCATAGAAGATATATCATCACTTATTTGGGAATACCCATATCAACTAAAACGTAACTAAACAAACCGACAATCTCGTAATCCTATCAATTAAGCATAAATCAATGTTAAAATCAAGTAAAATACTATGATAGTTAAGAATCGGATGCTTAAACGCTTACAAAACAATTCATACACATCAATTCACACACCCAAAGTGATTATTCAAGCTGTACTCATACACGAAACCCCAAAATTTCGCTTTGACTAAATAATTGCTCCAAGTTGACTCCCGTCAAGATCTAGGGCTTTATAACATCATAATTCATCATTTTCATGAAATCCCAAAGCTTAATAATTAAAAAGGAAAATATCACCAAAAATCACAAACTATGCTACTTGTGACAAATTTACTTTAACTTTTTTATGCAATACTAAAAACCCAAAACTATGTCACCTATGAGGATTTGCCTTAAATATTTTTATGACATGAAAAATCCCAAACTATATCCATTATGACACATTTATCTCAATTTTTTTTTGTAATACAAAAAAAACCCTTAAATTATACTCATGTAACACATTTACCCCTAAATTCTTTGGTTGAATAACATTTTTGTCTTTTTCCTTGTTCTTTTTTTTTCTTCTTCTCTCTTCCTTTTGTCATGGCCAGCGGGGAAGCCAACGAGGGCCACCCTCATTGGCATCAAAGTTGAGCGAAGGTTGTCGTCACTAGCATCAAGCAAGAGTCGCCCTCACCAAATCCAACGAGGGCGGCCCTCACCTGAGTTGAGAGAGGGCAGCCCTCACTAGTGCTAGGCGAGGGTCACCTAACTTTGACGTCGTCCCTCTACCGTCCATGGCAAAGGGAAGAGAAAAGAAAAGGAAAAAAAAAACAAAATAAAAATGCCATTCGACCAAAGAATTTGGATTAAAAGTATTATACAAACATAAATTCATGATTTTTTATGTCATAAAAAAAGTTTGAGGTAAGTATGTCACAATAAATATAATTTAGAATTTTTAGTGTCATAAATTTTTTTTAGGATAAACATGTTACAAGTGATATTTTGAGATTTTTAATATCGAAAAAATTTTATGATAAATTTATCATAAATGATATAATTTAATTTTTTTGTGGCATTTTCCTTGACTAAAAAATCAAATTTCACAACTCAAATTTCACAAAACTTCAAATTTAATTTGAGTTATAATCCCAAAAACTACTCCAATCAAACTAACGTAGGGGGCGAGCAGTTGTGGGATGCTGCAAT
The DNA here is from genome assembly GCA_014182895.1 of Angophora floribunda. Lineage (NCBI taxonomy): Eukaryota > Viridiplantae > Streptophyta > Magnoliopsida > Myrtales > Myrtaceae > Angophora > Angophora floribunda. The sequence goes on from CM024709.1 coordinate 200,797, forward strand.
TTGTAGTTAATTCGACTTGACGAAAGTTTGGTAGCGCGTTCGCGAGTTGTCTTTTTCCTTGCTTAGTTTCCTTTCTTTCTTTTCTCCTCGCTCCTGGCTACTCCCGCCGCGCACTCCCCTTTTCCCTTTTGTTTGTTTGGCTGTACGGTCAGGTCGGGTCATGCTTTGATGTTACATGACCTGACCTGAATCATAAGGCAATGTGTGTCCGACCCGACCGGACCCAACTCGAAAAGCATGTGACCCGAAACAAAATTTCAGGTCGGGGTTCATGTGTACTCTTCTCTCTTTCCAGGTAGAACCTTCCTCCAGAGAGAGGCCGTAGGATCAATTCCTTCACATACAACATCGTAGTAGTAATGCTTCAAGCAACCACCTATTTTTGACTCACACAACCATTATGCCTTCTGTAATGGTAGTGCCTCATTCCAACTCAAATGTCATTACCTTCGGCATTCCAGTAGAAATCAAATCTTTCTTTCAGCTAACACTATCAGAAAAGTTGGTGAAAAACCCAAGCAACAGGACAGAGTATAAAACAACAACTGCCACAAGACCTCACCTATAACCTTAACTAATTTGTATCATGGAAAGTTAGTGAACTAAGATGCTAAAGAAGACGATCTTCAAATTCATGTTGTGCCCAGTAGAAATGCAAGGCCTTTTATATATTCAACAATTTCAGATCCCCCAAGCTTTGAACTTCCAAACACTCCATCAACAAATGTAATAGGAACCTGCAGATTGATTAAAACACTAATGTAGACATGAAATGGCGCCATGCAATTTACAGCTAAAGTATGGACAAATTTGAGTTCGTTCCATTGCAAGACAGCGTCATACATGTGATGACTCAACCACTCAACACAAAATGCTGAAACTTCATTTTCTTTGAGAAGGAATGAGCTCAATAGAACCCTCCATGCACATTCAGCAACTGACAGATCAAAAAAGAAAGATCATGCTGCTATACAAGCTATTTGAAACTTCATTTTCTTTGAGGTGCAGTTTATCTATGATCTCACAATCTTGCATGTCAAAGAAATGGCTATAATTGCATAACAGTGACTGAATGGGAAATCTCAGCTATGAGTGCGTGAAATCATAGGTTCAGCTTCAGCACACAATGATTTGAAATAAGAGAGGTGGAACAAAGACCATCCTTTGTTGCAGATTACAAACATTGCTATTTCTTCGCCTTAATGTTCAGTGTTCACTGAAGGGAACAAAAAACTTACCATTCTAGGCAATGCAAGGAGTTTAAAATTTTGCACCAGAGGAATGACTAGGGGAATCAACCCTTGTCAAGATCCGGGAGATACTATCGTTTCACCTGCAAGCAAAGAGTTTAATAATTAAAAAGACAGGTTCTGTCATGGCTCAAAACAAGCAATAAAGAAAATCATAGATTTTAGTTGATATCTTTTAGCTGAAACACTGAACTATGCCCAACTTTCAGAATTATCATCTCAACTAGACTTTGAGACACAGGGCAAGTGGCTTATGAACTGGAATTAATCTCACAGACCAAGAACCGAAGAGCTTATGCATGTTGAAGAAATGGAAGTATCTGATGGGAAGTTGAGGTGAAGGCAAGCCCAGTGAAGCCCAAGAAGAAGCTTGAGGAAGACCAAGCAAGGAATACTAAGCCGCCAGTCATCTACCATCATACGTCATATAAGAACTCGAGGAAGCAGTTGACAAGCAAATTACAACTTTACTATTATTAATCCATGCGTTCAGATAGTTGTTGTAATTGTCTAGCTAAAAGATAATTGTCATAATCAAAGAGTAAATCTATCTTCAGTAGGCAAGATCATCCACAAATGAGAATACATGAAGCTTTCCAATTCTGTATGTGCGTTTCATCCCTCATTCCCCTCCTCCTTGATCTTGCTCATTTCCTCAAATTTCTTCTTCTTTCTCACATCTTGCCTAAAAGTTGCAATGCATCAAAAACTCTCACTGCTATGCCCACTATTCAAATGCGCATTGAGCACCATCTCGACAAAAAAGCACTCAGAGGCTCTTCAATATTGATGCACAGCCCTTTAATTCCTCGATAACCATGCTTATGAATTTACTGCCCCAACCTCTGTCATCCACAAAGAAGATTAATCCCATAATTGACTCGAATATGCATAATGGGAGACCGTACCAACTCGATTAAGAATAAAAAGAAAAGCTTCAAACCTTTAAGGGGCACCCACACGTTCAAGAATGTAAATTCAGAATCCAGTGAACAAACAAAAAGAAAGCTTCAAACCTTTATGGGCACCCACAAGTTCAAGAATGAAAATTCTGAATCCAGCGAACAAAAGAAAAGCAGTTTCCAATGGCAGGGCAGAGAGGCAAACCTATAAACCCAACCAAGAAAAGATAAGAGGGCAATACCTCCGACGAACAATTTGGTGCACGCACTCGTAGACGCACTCCGCGTCGTCGACCATCAATGACAGGGACGACACCGGCGCCAAGGCGGAGGCCGATCAGCAGCAGCAATCAAAGCGAATCAGAGCGAATCAAAACCCTAGAATGCGTGGGGATGGGCCCAAGGGACGAGAGGAGGCCGTTGAGTCAGAGACTCAGAGCGCCGTCGTCGACGGCGGAGGAGAAGAGGGGCGATCGTGCGTCGCGCGGGATCAGAATTCACTGCTCAGAACAGAGGTTTCGACCTTAATGGGCTGGACGAATGTGTTTGGAAATAATGCGATTGAGAACCTGACCCTAATACGAACTCTGTTTGTTTTATGATTGTTGCCCGGACAAGTATATTCCGGTGGTGTTCGTGTTCGGGTCGTGGTTGGATCTTGTTCGGGTAGGGTAGGGTAGTGCACCTTAGTCTTAGCGATGAAACTCAACCACAAAATGCACCCGGCGACTTCTTATCTTCTCATTTTGCTTGCATCCTCTGCTCTCCCTCAGTCCTACCTTGCCGGTATTCCCGAATGGAGACATTGTCGAGCAGCGTCTCCTCCACCCTCCTCCACAACAAGCTCCCCTCCTCCCGCATCTGCATCCCTCCTCTTCCTCATCTCATCACCTCCACTTCATCTCCCACCGATCCCCCCGCCGCAACTTATTTCCTCTCTTCTTCATCCCTTCACTCTTCCTCACCATCTAATCCTCTTTACAGCATCAGCGGGGACGCCGACAATCTTCCCTTATCTCCTGTTACGGTCCACAGAAAAGCCGCCACTGGCTATGCGGCAGCTCTCATAGACGCGGCTCAGTGTAACCACTCCCTCAGACAAGTCGAGTCGGACGTCCACAGGCTGTCCCTGTTGCTCCGCTCCGTGCAGCTCGGAGAAATCTTTAGCGACCCTTTCGCGAGCCCTGCCGACAAAGAAAGGATTCTCATTCTCAAGGCAATATCCAAGCAGGGGAGGTTCCACAGGCACCTGGTTGCCCTATTGAAGATGTTCATACGCAAAAACCAGTTCGAAATGGTCGGCGAGGTGTTGGGGGAATTCAAGAGGATCTACCGCGACATGATGAGTGGATCGGGAGCAGCATCGACCTCACTATCTTTGGCCATGTGAAGGATTGTCAGTTTGTGTTGATTGGGCAGTTTTCTTCACAACCTTGTATTATGTATGGTATTTGAATCGATTTATGTCAATTTAGAACATCATCGATATCGATGCTCTTTTGTGATGGATCAATCGAAATGCATGCCTAATTACATTCTTTATCGCGAATTTGTCAAATGCTGATGTTATGAATTCGAACACGTGCGGTTAGCAACCCTGAGCTGTCCGTCCCATTAATAATCATCGGTGCCCGAACGGAGGACGGAACGCTGGCTGTCCCACTCGCGGCCGCTGATGAACGCAGCGCTCTCGATTGAAATGTGGGGATGCTTCCGCCACGGCCACCTCAACGGCGCTCGCGCCGCCCTCGCCCTCGCCCTCGCCCTCGCCCGCTCCTCCCCCACCATCCATTCGCTGCCCTCCGCCGAGCTCCTCGGCAGCGTCTCCGCCCTCGATCTCAACTCCTACACGGTGACTCCACCCATCAAGCCCTGGCCCAAGCGCCTCTACCCGAAGCGCCTGGTCTCCATGGTCACCCGCCAGCAAAACCTCGACCTTGCCCTCCAAATCTTCGAGTACGCTGGCAAATACCACCGGGGCTTCTCGCACAATTACGACACCTATCTCTCCATCATCCAACGCCTCTCTCGCGCCCGCGCCTTTGAGCCCATGGAATCTCTCCTCTCTCAGCTCCGGGCCTCCCGCATCCCCTGCGGCGAGAACGTCTTCATCTTCGTCATCCGCAACTACGGCCTCGCAGGCAAGCCCAGATTGGCCCTCCGGACGTTCTTGCGCATCGACGGTTTTGGCGTCCGGCGTTCCGTCCGATCTTTGAACACTCTGCTCAACGCTTTGGTCCAAAACAAGCGCTTCGATTTGGTCCACACGATTTTCAAGAACTCCAAGACCAAATTTGGGGTTGTCCCCAACGTGTTCACCTGCAACATTCTGATCAAAGCGCTTTGCAGGCAGAACGATGTGGAGGGCGCGCTCAAGGTGTTAGACGAAATGCCTTCCATGGGTATGATTCCTAATGTGGTCACTTACACCACCATTCTGGGTGGATATGTGTCTGGCGGAGATATGGAAGGTGGCAAGAGGGTGTTTTCCGAGATTCTGGACCGCGGATGGCTGCCGGATGCCACTACCTACACCATTTTGATGGATGGGTATTGTAAGTTGGGGAGGTTGGTCGATGCCATTAAGGTTATGGATGATATGGAGGAAAACGGAGTTGAGCCCAATGATGTGACTTATGGGGTTATGATTGAAGCCTACTGCAAGGAGAAGAAGTCCGGTGAAGCACGCAACTTGCTCGACGATATGCTCGAGAAGAAGTATGTGCCAAGCTCGGTACTTTGCTGTAAAGTAATTGATGTTTTGTGTGAGCAAGGGAAGGTCGACGATGCCTGTGACTTATGGAAGAGGCTTTTGCACAAGAACTGTATGCCAGATAATGTCATATCGAGCACGCTTATATATTGGCTCTGTAAGGAAGGAAAGATTTGGGAGGCCAGGAGGCTCTTTGACGAATTTGAGAAAGGATCTATTCCCAGTGTGTTGACATATAACACACTTATTGCTGGAATGTGCGAGAGAGGCGAGTTGTGCGAGGCAGGGAAGCTATGGGATGACATGGTGGAGAAAGGGCATGTTCCTAATGCATTTACGTATAACATGTTAATCAAAGGGTTCTGTGAGTTGGGTAATGTGGACGAAGGCGTAAGAATTTTTGAGGAGATGGTGGAGAAAAGTTGCATGCCGAATCAATCCACTTACTATATATTGATTGAGGGTCTCTATAATTTCGGAAGAGCAGAGGAAATCTCCAGGATTCTGTCAACCGCCATTTCTTGTCAATCACTTGATAGTGATTCTTGGGAGTTTTTGGTAGCAAAGTGTATCAGTAATTTGGACAAGGGGGAAGGGCATCTTGAGAGAGTGATGTCAGAGATTTCTACTTTTTGATATCAGTCAATACAGATTACCATCAGGATTTTGAGCACCAGGATTCACGTCTCAACTGTCCAACCTTAGTACTTCCTTATGCAATGTACGCAATAGACAAGCCAAAGTTTCTAGTGCATATAACTCTAGGGACTTTGAACTGATAATTGCAGCTTGTCTTTCATGCGGGAGAAAAGCATGATGCTAACAAGAAGAAAATGTAGGTTTGATTGCTCAAGCTGTGCTTGCTTCCTGTTACTGCGTTGCAACTGGGACACATGGACAGGACCTGGGTTAAGCTTCGAAGGACTTCATAGACTACCAGCTTGCAGAGTAATTTCATTATAAGTCAGAAATGAAGTTTCCCGCTTGGGGTTCTTGGGCTGCATATTTGGAGTGATTGCCCAGACTTGCCCTGATGCCTTCCTCATTGACTGATGAAGACATTGAAGTAGTTGCCTCGAATTTATGGCAGCAGGAATCGTATGCTTGCTCGTTCATGAAGAGATTCAACTTAGTCGTTTCACCTTTGATATATGTAAATGATTGTAAAATAAGACACCTGAGTTATTTAGATCAGGTTTTTTCTTTCAGCGGGCGTTGTGTCTGCACGTGATGATTGCAGTTTTGATTTACAACTAAAGCAACTTCTTTGGACAAAATTGTTAAAGAGTAAACTGGGTTGCATCCAGGATTGATCTTGTCCAAAGTAAAACCATGTGCATGCATGTTCCTTTCAATCGCTGAACAAGATTTAGGGTGTGATTGTTTAAATGAAAGAATTTTCCGCAAATTAGTTTTCTGAATTTTCACGGTTTAATTTGCTGAATATAATCTGTCAACTGAAAATCATTTATGATTAACAAAAATAAGTATATTTAAAGTTAGGAAAAAATCCCCTAAATCGAAAAAGTGGCTCCAGTGGCTCTGCCATGCGAAGGTTGTGGCTGGCTGGCTATATAGCTGTTCCCCAGGTTCCCATGGTCTGTCCTGGGTGACAGTATTTTCAGGCGATAATTCACATCCTATGAACCGATTGAGACAAATCCATGCCTACACGCTCAGGAGTGGCATAGACAACACCAAACTTCTCATCGTCGAGCTCCTTCGGATCCCAAACATCTCCTACGCCCACCGGCTCTTGGACCACACTCCCAACCCAACTCTCTTCCCCTTCAACAAGCTCATCCAGGCCTACTCCTCTCAACGCCAACCCCTCCAATGCCTCCACCTCTACTCCCAAATGCGCCTCCGTGGCTGTCCTCCCAACCAACACTCCTTCACTTTCCTCTTCGCCGCCTCTGCTTCCCTTTCCTCGCCTCTGCCGGGCATGATGCTCCATACCCATTTTGTCAAGTCCGGTTACGACTTCGATGTCTTCGCGTTGACGGCTTTGATTGATATGTATGCTAAGCTTGGCGAACTGGGATCAGCTCGTCAGGTGTTCGACGAAACGCCCATAAGAGATACCCCCATCTGGAACTCCATTGTTTCCGGCTACGCGAAACGTGGTCGCATGGTGGAAGCTTTGCAGTTGTTCAGGATAATGCCTTGTAAGAATGTGATCTCATGGACATCCATCATATCGGGTTACTCGCAAAACGGGCAGAGTGCGGATGCCCTGAAGATGTTCCTGGAGATGGAAGAGGGAGGCTTTAGACCTAATGAAGTGACCGCAGCTAGTGTTCTCCCAGCTTGCGCGAATCTTGGCTCTTTGGAGATTGGGGAAAGGATTGAAATATATGCAAGAGAAAATGGTTTTTTCAAGAACATCTTTGTATGTAATGCTTTATTGGAAATGTATGCTAAATGTGGTAAAATTGATGCTGCAAGGCGGGTGTTTGATGAGATTGGAAGCAGAAGGGGCTTGTGCTCCTGGAATACAATGATCACTGGCTTGGCTGCCCACGGAAAGTGCAATGAGGTTCTTGAGCTCTATGACCAGATGCTGGTAAGTTGTCATCCGAGGTATTTTCTTCTGTTTTCGTGAGGAGTATTGAGGTCCAGATTTCCTGTTAACATGTTTGCTGTCTCCAAATCTATTGTGGCACTAGAGTGAAGGAACCATACCAGATGACATCACATTTGTGGGACTTCTCTTGGCATGCACCCATGGAGGCTTGGTCGAAGTAGGCAGACGGCTGTTTAAATCCATGGGAAGCGATTATGGGATTTCTCCAAAACTAGAGCACTATGGTTGCATGGTTGATCTTCTGGGTCGTGCTGGCAAGTTGCAAGAAGCTCGTTATCTTATCCAGAGTATGCCTATGAAGCCAGATTCTGTGATATGGGGTGCTCTTTTAGGAGCCTGCAGTTTCCATGGCAACGTTGAATTTGCCGAGGAGGCAGCAGAGTCCCTCATTGAGCTTGAGCCATGGAACCCAGGAAATTATGTCATCCTATCTAACATATATGCATCAGTAGGCCGATGGCATGGAGTCGCCAAGTTAAGGAAGATGATGAAGGGCGAAAATATAACAAAGGTAGCCGGATATAGTATCATTCAAGAGGGAGGAGAAATCCACAAGTTTATAGTTGAAGATAAGTCGCATGTAAAATCAAGTGAAATTTATGCTATGTTGCAGGGCATTGCAGCTGCAATGAAGATTCAAAAACAGCCAACGGATTTTGATTGTGAACTTGTAGAGTTCTGATTGATGTTATTCTTTAGGCATTTTGTCTTTTGAAAAAGTCACTGTTCGAATGTAATTATTCCGTGTAATGCTGCCCAAAGCACAATTATATAGTACCTTTTTCTTTTCTTTTCTTTTTTCTTTTTTTTGTGGTCAGCGCCCCAAGGTACACAGTTGACATCTTTTGTCCACCGTAACGTGGTGCAATAGTCGATCTCCAAGATGGTGCTCAACGCATTCCACATAAAATTCTCAGATCCACTGATAGCAGAGGGACGCAGCAAGTTACTGCTCATGCAAAGCTAGGCAAGAAGGGATACTGGGCTGCTAATATAACAGAGTGGGAAACGAACATTTCCAGATATTTCATCTTATTCAATAACGGACAGATTCATCTCTTTTCACTTTTGCTGTTGTAAGATATAAATTAATCTTAATTCACACAAGAACTGTTTAAAAAAGCTCCCAAACGAGTTAGTTCAATTGTTGTTTCCTTCGTCACACTGTCAAGCAAGCTGGATTATGCACTCTTCTCTTTTGTTCTCCGTCTTCGACTCCTTCCCACCAACTTAAGAACCTCATCAATAAGGACCACTGGTGCAGAAACCAATATGACCAGCAACCACTCGCTCAAACTCAAAGGAACAATTCCAAACACATCAGCGAGGAGTGGAACATAGAGAATAAGACAGTGAAGCCCAAAGGAGATCGACATGGCCAGCAAAAGCCAAGGGTTTTTCCAAGGAGGCATCGTGAGCAAGCTGTTGTCTTCTGACAAGGCATTCAAGGAATTGAACATCTCAATTGCCACCAAGACAGAGAGTGATAGAGTCATGGCTTTCACTTTACCAACCGTGAAGTAGTCACAAGGATTGACAAAGGTGATCGTCTGTCCCCCACTCACAGTGAAAGGAGTCACGGTAAAATTTGACCATGAGGAGCACTCTCCCCAGTTGCGAAGCTGAGAAAGTTCAATCAGTGTATGGCCATCACTGACAAGATTGATACCCAGAAAAGATGGCTGTGTATACCAAAGGATGAAGATGCCAACAGTTGCCATGCCCACATACGTGCCAATCACCTGTAGAGATTTTGAGCATAGTGTAAACTACCTCAAAAGTAACAGTACTTTTCACCATTGCCACGTGGTGGTGGATCACTTCTGATTTCCAACATTGCAAAGAGCCATAGCAATTTAAAAGAGGATTGGCCAGTTTTGTGGTTCAGCGACAATTGCAGTAACAGTTAAAATATAGCAAGTCAACTCATGGAAACTGGAAATAAACAATACACGAACTAAGATGCTAATTGGATGAATATATATGCAACGATAAGTCGAATAGTATTGAACGGTACTGACCAAGTAGCGTAAGAGAACCCAAGATGTGATCAATGCATCATCACTTTTGCGGGGTGGCTTCCGCATGATATCAACGTCAGCAGGGTTAAAACCAAGAGCAGTAGCAGGCGGCCCATCGGTAACCAAATTTACCCATAGAAGCTGCACAGGTATCATACATTCTGGTATACCCAATGCAGCAGTCAAGAAAATGGAAATTACCTCGCCGACATTTGATGAAATCATATAACTGCACATTGAAGAACGAGTGAGACCTTCATTTTCTAACCACATAGCAATGTGGACTACGCATCTAATAGCAAGATACTCACCGAATAAAAGCCTTCATGTTATTGTAGATAGAGCGACCTTCTGCCACCGCCAATACTATGGTACTGAAATTATCATCTGCCAAAACCATATCTGAAGCTTCTTTTGCCACCTGTAAGTCCACATGCAGGATTAATTATGCCATCTTCTACTTTGCTTGAAAAAAAAAACATTTCATTAGCCCAGGCTACTGGAGGACTGCAAGGATAACACAGGGATACTGACATTTCGGAGAAATAAGCAACTGCTGTACCTAGAGTACCCTTCAAAAGGCAATGTGTTATAATTTTATCTTAAATAAAGGGCACAGGCAAATAATTAGTCAAATTTAAAATCTTCTGAGCTGACCTCTGTTCCTGTTATGCCCATGGCAATACCAATGTCAGCAAGTTTAAGGGCAGGTGCATCATTCACACCATCACCTGTCATTGCAACAATGTGTCCCATCTCCTTCAGCATTCTTACAATTTCTTGCTTGTGCCTAGGTTCTGCTCGAGAAAAAACAATCCCTCCAGGTCTTTTCAGAATTTCAGTTTGCTTCGAAGGAGAAAGACCCATGAACTCTTTACCCGTGAAACTTCTGCCCCGAAGATCATCATTTTCAGAGAGCAATCTAATTTCCCGGCAAATGGCCTCAGCTGTGGACTTGTTATCGCCAGTTATTACCATGACCTTAATGCCTGCCCTTCGACAATCCTCAATAGCCTTGTCTATTTCATCACGTGGAGGATCCTGTTGAATGAGATTGCGAGTCAACAATCATAAATAATCACAGCAACATCTGGAGGTAATGCTGACCAAGTAAGAAGTGACACTTACTCGTAATCCAACAACTCCTACAAAAACCAAGTCACTTTCAACTAAGGAGTAGAAGGCGGGGTCCAGCAACTTCCCATGGGCTGGGTGGCTGTCATTGTTGTAGTCCGAAAATTCTCCAAGGTCATCCTTATATGCCAATCCCAAGCATCGCAACCCCTTTGATGACATCTCCATAAGTTTTGAAAGCAGTAATTCCTTACAAGTTTCATCAATTGGAACAAGAGATCCATCTGCCAGTTGTACGTGTGAACTACGATCCAGTAAGCTCTCCACGGCTCCCTGCATATAACACGACAAACAATTCAGGAGAAACACTAGGCAAATACAGACAAGTACTTGAAAAGTTATCCTAAGATGAATTTTCGTTCAGAGAAATACTTGGTAGTGCATAAAAAAAACAAAAAATACTGCCAACCAATTCATCACAAACCAGAGATTGGATGTAAGAGTCCTCATGATATTGCTTCAAAGAGTGAAATAAAAACAATGGGTTCCACTTTATCAATATTTTGGCTCCCTGCTAAAACCAAGGACTTTAAAAGAATTCCATGTGGGTGACATGTATATATATATACATATAGTACATATAGTACTGAAAGCATTGTTTACAGACACTTGATACAAGTTAATTCTAGAACTAACTTTGTAATTAGGAATAAGATAAGAAAGAAGCACGACTTTACCTATCAATTTACCAAATTGTGTTGACTTTGACAGAGGAATATCAGAAATATGAAATCACGAAATGCATCTATAATAGCCAATCTTCTACAGTAATGTATTAAGGATTGATCAAACCTAGAACCAATGGAGAATCAGGGAAAAAATTTTAAATACTGTGGTGAACTTCCAATAAGGCATCCAAGTCAGTCAATCTTCTGGGACACAAAAACCACCAAGTATTTCTAAATGTTTAAATTTGACTTCTGGTTGACTTTTTAACGGCAAACATAAAGAAAGATGCATCCTGTATATTAGAAACTACATAACACTGTTCTGTTATTCACCTTTACAAGAAGGCGATTACGCCCTGTTGGCTCCCGGGCAATGACACTCATTGATTTCCGAATGCGATCAAACTCCAAAGTGGCAATCCGTCTTGATCTCTTGTTCCACCAATCACAACAGCCTATATTGAACCAGACTCGTGAGATATACAGTAGAGTATGTATGCCTTCAAAATATATACCAAGCAAGAAACAGATCAATCCTCACCTAAATTCACTGATCTGCTATCAATCAAGTAGTTTGCAGCAAGCCTTGCATCACGGATTTTATTCCTGATCGTAGCATCTGGAATTCCCATTTTTTCAACTAAAACCTTGAGAGCAGCCTCAGTTGGCAATCCCGTGGCTCGGAAAAGACGACCTTCACTATATATCCCAGAGTCATTGCAAACTGCACAGATTTCTGCGACAGCTTGTAAGTTAGCATCCATGTTGTAGCAGTTCCAATCAACAATACCGCCATCTTTCGGATCATAGGTCGTGCCTTCTACATGAAAAATCCGTGACGTGGTGGTCTTCCCCCCCAAAGTGAAAAATTCACTAACAGACATCTGATTTGTGGTTAAAGTTCCTGTTTTATCAGAGCAAATCACAGTTGTGCATCCTAAAGTTTCTACACTAGGAAGCTTCCGCACTATTGCATTCTTTTGTGCCATCTTCCTGGTTCCCAAAGCTAAACTAGTCGTAATAACTGCAGGAAGACCTTCTGGAATTGCAGCAACAGCAAGGGCAACTGCAATTTCAAAATAGTAGGTGCACTTTTGGAATGAGAACTGCACATTCACAGGCCACCCGTCCACAACCTCCCATGAGAGGAAGTTTCTGTAGTTTGTAATCCATACAATGAGACAAACAAGCCCAATCGCAGTGGTAAGCCTGCCCCCAAATTCATCCAGCTTCTTTTTCAAGGGAGTGTCAGTCTCTTCTAAAGAAGCCTCATGTATTTGCTTTTGAATTTTCCCAAGCTCAGTGTTCATTCCGGTGCTTACAACAACACACGTGCAGCTCCCATTGACAACTATGGTACCAGCAAAAACCATATTTTCCTTTGCTTGCAACTCACAGTCAACCATAACGATAGGATTAGTTCCTTTCAGAACAGGTACTGCCTCACCAGTCAATGAGCTCTGCTCAACTCTGAATGTCAATGTCTTCAGAGAAACGACTCTCATATCAGCGGGGACCTTGTCACCAACCCTTAATTCCGCTATATCCCCTGGAACAAGCTCCCTCGCAGGCAAATCAGGGACCAAGTAACCATCCCTCAGAACTCTTCCAGATTCGCATTGCATCTCCTTGAGGGCCTGAAGTGCCTTTTCGGCATTAGTTTCTTGCCACACGCCGACAATGGCATTAAGCACCAAAATCAACAAAATCACAAAGGGTTCAACATATGCCTCAAAACCAGAATCTACCGACTCGCTTCCATGCATATAGGCTAAGATGAACGAAATAAACGCTGCACCCAAAAGTATCTTAACAAGGATATCGTCGAATTGATCTAGGACAAGCTGCCATAAAGGCTTTCCCTTCTCTTTGGAAAGTTCATTCCAGCCATATCTCTCACGCAGCTTCTCAACCTCATAAGAGCTAAGACCCTTGTCTAGTTTCACTTTGTATTCCTTTAGACACTGCTCTACCGAGCACGACCATGCTGGAAATGGCCTTTCCTCCATTGACAATTCGGTATGAAGTCGAGAGTTTCACGGAGAGTACGAAGCTCAGACCGAAGTCACCAAGAAGTCATCCGAGCGCCCCTATGACCACAAAATAAACGTACGATGTTAACACGAACAATCTAAAAGCAAGAGAGCACTCTACTCAATGGAGAGAAGGTATTATTGCCCAGCAACGGTGAAGCCCGGCCTGAAGAAACCGGCCGTTTTTTCTCAAATTGCAATTGCCATATAGTTCTCTACGCCGATTACCAAAAAACCAGTGACAAATTGAAGTACACCGGATCTACAAAAACATGCAGAAATCAAAGAAATTTTGTATAAGAGACTGAGCTGACCGTATAACTCCCTACCAAAATAAGGAGAGAGACCGCCAGGCACGAACGAACGCTGAAACTGAAAACAATAGAGAAGAGAAGCACAAAACTCAAAAATACACTCGAAGCAGAGTCAGAGCCAGACGTTTAGCATTCCAACTAGAGAACTTACCAAGCCAAAGCAACCCAGCAGGAACCTGGGATCTCAAGAGAAGAGGGAGAGCTTAAAAGCACACAAAAAAAAAAAAAAAAAAAAAAAAAAAAAAAAGGCGACGCAGCGAGCACCGCGGAAGGTGGGACTAGGAGCTTTACAGGCAAAGTTGAACGAAAAAAAGAAGCAGGCTTATAGACAACGCTAAAAACGCAAAAGCAGAAATTCTCGGGTTCCCTCTGTTTGTTATCTTCGAGTGACCAGACGACTGCGATGTGTCGCAAAATTTGAACTTGTCGACTGGGTTTCGCCTGCTTTTTTCTCAGAATCACGAGAACGAAAGCTCCCCGAGAGGAATTCCCTTTCTCTCTCTTCTTTCTTTTGAACGAGAATAAAATTCCCACGACGCTAAGCAGTTTATCAGAGGATTTTTGAACGAGGCACGTGGTTACGAGAATGCCCTCCGCTCTCGGGTCATTTACACGAATGGAATCAGCCTCGCAAAGTTGACTTTCCGTAGGGCTGTGCTGTTCATTGACTGTTCTAATGCGGCGATAACGGAACTAATCAAGGTTTACGCGCGTACCAGGCCTGAGGTCTTGCTTGCAGTTGCAGGCCACACTTGAACCCAGCACCATGGAATCCTAAGAAACCGAAACTGAAACTGCTGGAGACGTTACGATGAGACCACCAATTCGAACGTTTCAACCAAGAAAGATACAAAATAAGTAGTAGTACTAGCTAGAGTCCACCTCCGTTAGCTCAGTACCTTTAAAACCATCCCAAAAGATCGAATTAGCCAACTTCTTCTTTTTTTGTATCTTCTTATCGAGTCATATTCAGATAATATACCGCATGCAATTTAATTCTATATCCATATCCAACCCCACATGCTCTACATGTTGTACGTACACATGCCGGGTACTAAACTTGCAGAGGAAGTTGATTCGGGCATATGAAAAGGGACCGTTGTGGCTGGATCCAGCTCCATTAATCATTTGCATCTTCAGCAGGAAAAAAAAAAAGGGGTGGTTTATGAAAAGCGACCGATTGGACCGAAATCTAAATTTAAAGAAATGGGTGGTGACAGGGCACAGATATGGACCTTCTAATGCCTGCTTTCTCATTAAGTTATTTTTTTAGCTTCCTCTGTTGGGTTGGCAGCGGGCGGGCGGGCGTGTTGTTTACTAATATAATAAACAAAAGAATGGTTCTTTCTTTGATTATTATTATTATCTTATGTTACTTTTTGGGGACTGAAATTCCACGAAGCTTCTTGGTACCTACCCCCCCAATTACACACACATCACATGACGTCGTCTGTTCCGTCATCCGATTGCGAACGTCGCTTTTCTCGAGATTTCTTCTTCTTTTTTTGTGGCTCTCCTTCTTCGTCCGGACGTCCGGACCACAACACATTTCAGAGGGATTATTATCCAAAAGTTCATGAATTTATTGTACTCATTTTATTTTACACTTTTTAATAATTATGTTAATTTAATCATAAATATTTTAATAATTTATCAAATTAATTTTAAATTTATGAATTCTATCAACTTAACCCCACACCCTTTTAACGATGTTGGTCGAAAATCACTGACGTGATGATTTAATTAATGTGAGATATCTTATGCAATATAATTGATATTAACATGAATAATTTTTAAATTTTTAAATTTTTTAACTTTATGAACTTTTTTCTTTCTTTCTTTTTTCGTTTCATTTTTCTTTTCCTTTCTTCCTTTTTCCCTTTATTGGGCCTCTTCGATGACCCCCCCACCCTTTGGCAAAGGCGACCCATGACTGCCCAAGCAAGGGTGACCCTCACCGAGAGTCAACGAGAGCAACATGCGAATGGCAAAAGAAAAGGAAAAATAAAAAAATTAGAAAATTAAAAAAATCATTTATGCCGTCGATTTACAGTCAAAATTGACCAAAATGACTAAATTGATCAATCATTAAAAGGTCTATAACTAAATGGACAAAATTGAAAAGTTTATGATTAATTGACAAATTATCAAAATATTTATAATTAAATTGACACAATTAAAAGGTTTAAGTCCAAATTAGTTATCGTATAATGAGTTTGGTACTTTTTGAGCAATTTTCATACGTTTCATAACTCAATTTGTAAGTAGAAATACCCAGTTGAAAACGAGGAATGGGGAGCTTGTTGTGTTAGTGGATGTCCATATTTGAGGTTGGTTGGTGAACGAAGTTGCCATTGTGAACGGGGGGTCTCCAGTTGTTGATGGACACGTCGCATGCCTTTGCCTCATAAGGGAACTAGATATTTTGCTTTCAGAGAGTACCGTAGCTTGATAGGTCAGCAGGTCTCAAGGGTCATTATTTTTTTTTTCTTCTTTTTTTGTCTTGAAGCTTCATAATTCAACTCCCCACTTTTCCATTCCGGAGGTGATTAGAGTAAATGCGGCCCACTCTTTCTCTTTCTAGTCAAAAGGTTTAGGTGGGAAGGAGCCACAGCAGGCGTGAGGGATTCAAAACGGTCCCCAGGAAACCAGAGAAAGAAAAGGGAAAAAGGGTGAACAGATGATTCCTGATTTAGGAATGACTTCCGACTAAAAGCGACGAGGGGGACCTCCCTAGTCTAGGGAACTCGACTTTTGTCGTGCCTCCAGTTTCCTCGCGCTCATGGAGAACTGCCCCTTGCCTTGCCTTGACTTGACTGATGCAGACAAGTGCTCGCAGGTTTAGCTTTATTCATTTTTCCCTCGAGCTGATACGATGGAGGTCGAGGGCCATTTTATAGTGTTCAGAAGCCAAAATCGTGAAGGAGACCTTTTCGAGGATATTTAGGGCTTATTTGATAGTCGTGCTAAAAAGTGTGAATTTATATTCGAAATAAAAAAAAAATCAAAAATCTGTTTAGTAATATTCTTATTCTTGAAACTAAATTTGAAACAGAATCATAAAGTCAAAAAAATTTGATTCTTTATCCTCAAGAACAATTCCAAAATCAAGCTCAAACCACTTTCTTTTTTTTCTCTTTTCTTTCTTTTTTCTCTTCCTCTTCTTTTTCTTTTAGTCGATCGCCAATTACGGCAATGGCCATACAAGGTTTGACAACCTCGTCGACTCTCAACAAGGCTCAATTTCACTGTGGTTAGATGAGGTCAATCCTCGCCGGTGCTCTATGGCTAGGCAAGGCTTCCCTAAGACAAACGACCTCATTGACTCTTGTCTAGCCAACTACCAGCCATTGTCATGGGCCAACAACGTGCTAGAGGAAGAAGAAGAGAAGAAAGAAAAGGAAAGATAAAAGAGGAAGATGTAATAAAATTATTTAAAAATTAATAGAAATTCTAAGTGACAAAAAAATTTGAGGATCATATCAAAAGTATTTCTAGTATGGAAATAGAAATTTTATATAGTTACCGAGTATTTTCGAATGCTAAAAAACTCATCTTAGATTAGAATTAAAAAAAAAATTCTAAGTGACAAAAAAAGTGTGTATTTAAAAACTCGTCCTTGTTGGTCATGCTTAAGTACTCAACTCTTCTACCAAAGTTATTGGCGCTTAAGCTCGAGTCCATAAAGGTTGGGCCTAGGTCTATAAAGACTGGGCCTATGACCCTAATGCCCATACTCGAGTCTTTAGTGGCCATGCCTAAGTACCTCACTCCCATACCCTAGTCACTAACGCGAAACCTAAATCCTCAAAGTCCAAGCTTGGGTCCTTAGTGGCCATGTCAAAGTATCAAGCTCCACACCTAAGTCACTAGTGGTAGGGCTCGATTCTTTAGTGACCAAGCCCAAGTCACTCAAGGTTGAGCCTTAGTGCTTGGCACCCCCATAGAGGTCCCAACAATCATGCCCAAGTACCCAAATGTTGTGCTCAGGAACTTAGCTTCCGTGCCCAAAGTCATTGGCACTTAGCTCGTGGATCACAACGCTTCTTGTCCAAGTACTAGTCTCCCATGCCAAAGTCGCCAACACCCTTGCTTGGGTCCACATAGGCCAAGTACCCAATTCCTAAGCCCCAACTTATCACAGCCTCGTTTCTCAAGGTCGAGCTTTGGTGTCCATGCCTAAGTCCTCAATGACCATGCTTAGGTACTCGACTCTTGTGTCCAAGCTAGGGCCCAAGTCTCGAGAGACCTCGGTGCCCATACTCAAGTACTCATGCGCCCAAGTCATTGGCGTCAGCCTCTTGTTCCTTGTCAATCAAGCCCGAGTCCCTCAAGGTTGGGCCCCAAATGTCGATGCTCAATCCCTAGTCCTCAACACCTATGTCTGGATACTTTAGTCCCATGCCCAAGTCATCATTACCTAAGCTTGGGTCCACCGAGGCTTGGGATGGGTCCCTAGTGCATGCTCGGGTTCCAAGTGGCTACCCGAACTCCTACAATCGAGACATTGGCGGCTAAGTATCCATTCCGTCACATAAATATTGCATATTTCTTTATGAAAATAAAATGAAATTTTCATTCCAAACAATGAAAAAGTAGTTTTTAATTAATTTTTAGATTTCAGGTAAACACAAGGACAAAAAAATTGTCATTATCTTAAAAAAAAATACTTTTTTTCTTTTAGAAATGTTAAATTTTGTGCGAAACAAACCGGAGGCTCCGTAGAGGCCGAAAGCCATCAGAAGATCCTCTTCCTCGACGGAACACGTAGAAAGAAGGTCGGCTTTTTGCTTCAAAAGATGTTGGGTTGGGCTTAAGCTCATGGGCCCATTTTCAGACGGAATAAACAATAATCAACGGATGAAATCCCGCCACGCTAGAGCCGCTCCAAATGCTTTTGTGCCTCCTCCTCCTCCATTCAGTTCACGTATAAACTCCGAACTCCTCTTCTTCTCCTCCTCCTCCTCCTCCTCGATCCTTATTCTCTTCCACAACTTCTGCGCGTGCCAGGATCGACCCGGATTCAAGCCCTACTTCGAAGGTACTCCTCCTACTTTTGTCCGTAGATCATCCTCAGGTTCTCCATCAAGCTCTTGACGATACTGGCGCTGAACTCAGTTTACTTGTAGTAGCAATCTGGATGTTCATCCTCACGATTTTGCTGCGTTATCATCTGATGCTGCCCTGTTTGATTTCGTGACTTTTTTTCTTTGGCGAATACGACGGCTGCATTCGCTTTTGTTTGTCTGTCTTGAAAACACCTGTAGCTACAATCACCGGAAAGAGGTGCAAGTTTTTTTTGGAGCATCTTTCATTCTCTCTTTTACTATCCGATTCAGTTTCCTCCTCTGTCTTCTCAATTTCGTGTTCCAGGGTGATTCGCTTTGCAAATTAGCGAGGATGAGGCCGGTTTTCGTGGGCAACTTTGAGTACGATACTCGCCAGTACGAGCTGGAGCGCCTCTTCTCCAAGTATGGGAGGGTTGAGCGTGTCGACATGAAATCTGGTAAATCAATTGATTGATTCTGTGCTAAATCGCCTATATACATTTGCAACATTTATTTTTCACGTATTGTAATCCTCTTAAGATGGTAAAGTCTGAACCTTTTGGGGAGCTCGTGATTATGAGCCGGCATGGAACGAATCGGGTTTACCCATTTATTACCCCTCTGTGTTGCACCCGACACCATCTTTACTATCTTTCATTAGCTGCAAATTTTCTTGAGGAATTAAGTTGATAACGTTATATGATTCCTTTCTATGACTCGATTTGATAGGTTTCATGAGTTTGGCTGTGCATAGAACTCTTGAAATTATATACTTCCCTTGTCCCCTTATCCTATTTCTTGTTCTTCTTATTTGTGATATTTACTTTTTGTTAAGGCCTTGTGACATGCGATTTTCTGTATATTCTATGCACGCATGGTGGTGACTGTATCCCTCTTCCCTGCTTAAACTAGCTGCGGAAGTCACTTAACATTAACAAACTCGATAATTTTATCAATTTAGATTATTTGATAACCAGCTTACTGCTGGATGTGCAACTTATCATGTCAATATTTTCTGGTGCTACTTTAATTTGGATGTTAGGTTCAGAAAATGACTGCTGTTGTCTGGAGATCAAAAAGAATCCAGTTTCCATGTCCCAAACTGTTAGAAAGTAACTCTTAGAAAGTAGAATCTGGTCATTGGCCCTCTGTTGTATTGCGCGTCTGTCTTAGTGGGCTGCATGTCTGGTCGGTACCCTGATTTAAGTCAAAAAGGAAAGATGACCTCTATTTCTTGAAAATTTCTGTTTCTGATAATTGAATACAATCTCTGGTAAATGAACCCTGTGATAGAGCATTTAACATGCATATTGCAAAATCCCATTTTTCAAGTACTCAAGACAGCTTGGGAACCAAAATAATAATGTACAAACCTGCGGGAGAAGAATTTGGCAGCAGCCATGAATCTGCATTCTATTCAGATAAGACCTCAATGTTCAAGTGTTTACTTTGACGCAGGAAATCTCTGCTAATGGAAAATGAGCTGAGCTTCTGTCTGACTCACAATTCTGTGCTCAATTTCTTTTGGAAAGGAAACCTATCGTGCTTCCTTTATCTTCTGCCACGCATGGGTTCAACATTCTGATTTCTAGTAGTATCCTTTGCTCTCCCACCTTGCTGCAAAGAGCTGCCAATAGAAGGAGTGGTCATGGTGGGATCAGTAATGCATGCCACATGTACAGATAATAAGAGGATAAATGTGAACGAATCTTGCCAATCATGCCGTGCCTTCCATTTCCCCAAGTTGTGCTCTCTGACTGCTGAAGTACGCTTACCAATGACACCTCAGACCCGAGAATTTGGACTGAAATCTTTAGCATGCCTCGGTTATCAGGATTTAGTTCATCTTGCAAGACCTCTACATCATACTGTGTCTCCAGCCATCAGTTATGGACAGGTGTCATGTATTTTTAGTTTAAACTGGGTGAACAAACAAAATAATTGGCTGATCTTCTGGTGACTAGGTGGGATGATGACAATGATAACAATTCTACTGCTCCCATTGATTCTGCCATACCTTTGCAGGCTTTGCATTTGTCTATTTTGAGGATGAGCGTGATGCTGAAGATGCTATCCATGGCCTTGATAATGTCCCATTTGGTCATGATAGACGCAGATTGTCTGTTGAGTGGGCTAAGGTAGGCACTTTCCTGGTCTGTTCATAACTATTTCTTCATTCTGGGGTCTCATTTCCTCCACGGGTGGTGCAAGTGTCCTCCTATGCCTGCTTTGAATTGGCATGGCTACTATTGGGTTTCAATACAATGGGATATGTTGTTGGTTCCAGGGTGAACGTGGACGGTATGGAGATGGTTCTAGGTCAGTGCCGAACCAGAGGCCCACTAAAACGCTGTTTGTTATAAACTTTGATCCCCTTCGCACAAGGGCTCGTGATATAGAAAGACACTTTGAGCCCTATGGGAGAATTCTTAATGTTCGAATCCGGCGTAACTTTGCATTTGTGCAATTTGAGACACAAGAAGATGCAACAAGAGCTCTTGAATGCACTCACATGAGGTAGTATGCTGTTAGATGAAGACAGTTTTAGCCTCTGTTATTTTCTTATTTGTCATTATGGTATCTGGCCTGACATTTTTGGATGCACTTCTGGTGTTCAGCAAGATGTTAGATAGGGTGGTGTCTGTTGAATATGCTCTGAGGGATGATGATGAGAGGGATGACTTCAGAGGAAGTTATGGTCGGCATGGAAGTAGTCCTTATGGGCGGTCAGTGAGCCCTGGATATCGCCGTCGGCCTAGCCCTGATTATGGTCATGCTCGCAGCCCTGGTTATGACCGATACAGTGGCCTAGCTTACAGAAGTCCTGTTTATGATAGAAACAGGAGTTCAGAGTACGGAAGATATCGCAGGTAGAAATGATGTTAAGAGATCAGCACTCCATGTTATTTAATGCAGCTTTCTCCATGCACTCTCTTCATTAAGACAATTTTCTTTGTTGTTCTTGTTCAAACAGCCGCTCACCCATTCGAAGATAAAGAACTTGGAGGCTTTTCTGCGAGCATCAGCGTCTAGCTTTTCGACCAGGCTTTTGCAGTGTTGGCTTGTGCAAGAGATGCATATTTGTATCCTGAGAGTATACCTGGCTATGCATAGTTCTGGTTATCTTTTCTCGCTCCCTGGTTACCATAGATACAGTTGTCGATTAGCATGGGTATCCTGTTTCTCTTTGCCTGACTGATGGATTTTGTTGATTTGCTTCAACTTGGAGGTTTTGGCAACACTATTTCATTTTGTGTTAGCATAGATACAGTTGTCAATTACAGCATAAGTATCCTATCTCTCTCTGTCCAACTGATAGATTTTGTCGATTTGCTTCAATTGATAGAGGTTGTGGCATACTATATCATAGTGTGTTGCAGAGTCATTGTTATTAGCCTATGCAAGGTGGTTTATGCCCTTATCCTCTCTGTCGGTTAAAATATCCAGACTGCCATCTCAGAAGCTATAGAATTACTCAGTGAACTCCACAAACCAGTCCAAATCAATTTCAGCAAGTACCTTTAAACTCTCATTTCATGGAACAAAACGAAAAACTGTGTTACTGCAAGAGCACAATACCACTCGTAGGAGCAGCATGAGCTAACGTCACAGCCTCTGTGGTGAGAGACCTTGGAGGTTCCATCGTTTCATGGCCGGACTATAGCAAGTAACGACTCAGCCACTGCCTTAGTTGCGGTTAAACTTGGTTCTTTGCAGAACCAGGTGATTATTTTTATTAAGAGATATGAAAGTCATTGAGTGCTGCAATTTATGAAGCACAAATCTGTCTAATAACGTGACAGGCCAACTGATCACCCATCTCATATGTGGAATAATCAATACGTGAAATTTACATTTTTGATGATTCTGTACAGAGGGGAAAAGCGAGAACCGTTTAATCGACTTGTGATGGATTAGAGAAGGGACCTCTGTGTGCGTGGTGCTACCAGTTATGCTTGACAATCTTGAATTTTTCAAGCACGACTTTCCCCTCCTTATACTTCTCGGATTCCTCGTACGCTCGTTCATACTTCCATCCCAAATTCTCCAGGCAATCGACGCAGTGTATATCTGAAACCACATGGAGACCAGTTATGAGATTCCTGTTCTCCTTGGGACCTTCTGCTATGTTCATGGCGTGTGAGAACAGAAACGCTCTGCCATGGCTTGCCTATGAAAGAAGCACATTCCCATGATCAGCGATCCCCATCAATTTGGACAGCACGGGTAAGGTGACCGAGGGACTATTCCCTAAATCAATCACGAGAGAATCAGCAAGAACACGAATCTCACCTGGAAATTCTTGGAGATGATGTCATCATGGCAGCAAACTAGATTCCCACACTTGAAGCAGCCATACAGACGTTGTCCGGCTGAATCCGCCATTGCAAGATAAGCTCCAAGTCAATAGCCGAAAGGTTGTGTAGGTGGAGGAGGGGCAGAATTCATCACCGCATAATACCAGCACTCAGTTTGGCTATACGATTCAACCAAAGATCGTTATCCACCTAAAGGAACAGAAGAAACATTAGTTCTATGCTGAAATAAGAATTTGATTGAGTGTAGATTCCAAATAGTTTGAAAGAGACACCCTATTGAATGTATTAAACAAATATAAACAGGAGGTGTTGGCAAAGACCGGAATAGAGAGCGTCTCGAGTACATTAGAATATTCCCATTACGTACAAGCCACTATATGTGAAAACTAAAGTTAAAGATAAGACAATTATGTGCAGCAACTCACAAATGAGATGCGGCGTTTGCTTCTCTCTTGCCTCTTGGCCTAAAATAATGAGCAAAGGCCGGTCCTAGCCTAGCCTTTAACCAGAGCTCCAATATGATCATGGGTTTTACCATGGTTTTCTCTTTCTTCTTCTCATTGCGGTTTTCTGTAGCGTTATTTGAATTCGATTCAATTGATCAAATTCAGCCGGCGTGATCGTAATGTAATCTGTACAGACTTCAATTCGAATTTGTTCTGCTGTTGCTTTGAGATGTCTCTGCGAAATGTGATAAATGTTACGTCTTGATAAGGTAAGCAAGACAGAGGATGGGAAAAATGACATTTTAGAATGGTAGCTTCAATGGGTTAGTTAGCTCAATCATTATTTAATCACAATCGAACCAAAGGGAAAACTGCTTTGACTTGGTGAGCCTACTTTTCGTCCTTCAATCATTAGATGCTTCCGTGAACTTACGCATTTTTGCGTGGTCCGGAACATGGTATTCAATGCTGCAAAGCTGAAATAACAAAAATTATAAGAATGCGATGACTGACTTCAATTGTCTGTAGGATATAATCAACCAAGTTTTAAGATGAGAATACGGAGAGATTGCTTTTCCTTAAAAGTAAAAACCCCTTCTTTCTATTAATTTTCTCTAGACGCTCCATTAGTTACCTTTAAGCGAAGGGGACGGCAACCACAGAGGGTGGTTGGCCAAGCAGGGTTTATCCTCTTCGCTCCAGACTTAAATTGGAATCATACGTTTGTCCTCTCTCTTAGAAGCACAGACATGCGTGTCTTCAATAATTATTCGATGGGTGCTAAATGAGGGGCTGCCACACTCGGTAGGAATTAGTCGAGTATTCTAAAAGTCTTGAACACCTCATCAATACAAAAAGAGAACATTATGTTTGCGATTATTTAATCAACATCAATCGTATAATTGAGTTTTAAACTTTTAACTCATAAACTTAAATCCTTCTAATTTATAGAATTTGTGCGATTGAGTTATTTTGTACGTTCTATCAAGTAAACCCGCATGTTGGCATTGCAATTAGTAGAAGTTTGGAAATCAAAACAAAAATGGGAAGAAGATGAAACCTCAAAAGAAAGAAACAAGGGAGAGGGCCGCTACTGATGAGGGGTCCTGTACTAGTGTGGAGGTAGCCACAATGGTGGTGTCGGTGGCGACGAGAATATGATTCCTCCTACAACTTTCGCACCCTTCTTTTTTCCCCTTTTTTTGAGTCGCTTTCTCAGTTTAACATTTAATTGAATTTAAAATATGTTTTTTTTTTCCCTAAAAGACCATATCAGCACCAATAAGTGTGTTAAAGTTAAAGTTAAAGTTAAAGGTCTCTGTTGAGCATATGATGCAAGTAAAAAAACGATTAGAATGGTTGGAAAACTCCATTAGAGAATTGACGATGTTGAAAGAAAATAAATAAAATTCCGGTCATGATTTGATGAACAAAAGAATTGATTAGACATAAGACGGGAAGAATAGCGTACGGGTTTAAAAATGGCTGTTAAACAAAATCCGCGGAACTAGAGAGCGGTTAATGTCAATTCAGCATTTAAAGGGATTGGGTAAATCAAGATGGGGGGGGAGGGGGAAATGGGAAGAGGGGAACAAGGGAGATTCCATATGTGCAAGTGAAGGGAAGGAGTAGGTATTTGGTAAAAAGGGTTGGCCTACTTGCCCTCCCTCGTTGGTTAAAGCAGAGAGGGACGACAGGAATCTCTTGCTGATGGGGACATTGGATAGGATCCAAAGAAGGAAGCAGCATGGGGCGGGGTCATGGCATCTTCTGCTTCCTCCTGAAATAGGGAGGGGAGGAGGCGAGGGAAGTGACTTGGGGACACCAGCAAAGAATCCGAAGCCATCGTCACGTCGATTGGGCGTGGATTGTGGAGTGGGGGGAGTGGGGTCCATCCCCGACAACCATCAATAAAAAGAGATGGGATGGGGATGGGATGCCATTGCCATTGGAGAGAGAAAACGCAGGTGAGGGTGAGGGAACGAGAGTCGGAAAGCCCACCCACGCCCCAACCCAAAACCCGAATCAATCATTTTTTTTACCCAATTTGTTGTTGTTCGTCGGCAATTGCATCATCATTTGATCGCGACTCTCTCTCTCTCTCTCTCTCTCCTTTTCCTCTTTCCTTTTTTTAAGACAATCTCCCAACGACCGGAACTAAAGAAGAATACTTGGGTTTTTTGGTAGGGTCAACCCCCCGGCGAATAAAGTCTGGTTGAGCAGATTCGTTGGGGTTAGCCAATCCCAAGAGGCCACGTCCCTTTCTTTGGCTGCCCTTTTATTTTTGGTTTTTTGGTGATGTAAAGTCCAATGGGGGACAAATCAACATCATCTTCCTCCTTCCCTTCCTCCTCTTCTTCCATGGAGTGGAGTGGAGTGGAGCCTAGAGGGGAGCGTGAATTGTCCGTCGTCTGCGAAGCAAAAAAGCATCAAACCCGCAGTCTCGAAAGTCCAGTCTGGGGTTGTGGATTGTAGGGGATGGGACTGCTGAGCAACCGCGTGGAGCGGAGCGAGATCAAGCCAGGCGACCACATCTACACTTACCGCGCCGTCTTCACCTACTCTCACCACGGTACCCCCTCTCTCTCTCTCTCTCTCTCTCTCTCTCTTTCTCCCTACTCCTCCGTGGGGTTGTTCAATTCGAGTGGTTCGCTTCGCTTGCTTGGCGTTCCTTTCGTGAGCACTGCGCTTGACGTGTCCCCCCGGTTTCCGTCGCCCCCTGAATTGCCTCTGAATTCGGGGATTCTGATCGCCTCTTTTCTTCATTTCCACGTTTCAGTTTCTCCTTAATGTGGCTCACGATGCTCCGAAACCATGCGTTTTACCGATTCTCTCTTGGATTTGCTCGGGAATTACATTATGCTGTTCCGTCGTTTGGTTGAAAGTTATCGGATCTGATACGAGTATGCAGCTTTACTTGATGAACATATTAAATTATCTACCAAAGACGAATTTAGATGAAAGACTTGAACTTTGCTAGTTTAATCGTTGATCTAGGCCTTTCCCGTATGAGGAATTCGATTTTTCCCCGTTAAAGACGATCTCAATTTTTCTCAGTTGAGTGGTTCCATTAACTTGTTTCGCCCACCGTCTGGATTACTTCAGCACTTAGACCTTCTAACAATCACGACTTAACTTTTTTTGTATTGAATATAAATGGAATTTGAAGCTTCCCGGCAGATGTGCTGCAGTGGATGTTATAGCAATTGCAACAGGTTAGAGCATGTGTTAGATATTAGAGACATATCATATGTGGACTGACAAGAGCTGGTAAGTATTCAGAAACTCGGATTGGGTGATTCTTTCAATTGTAGAGGTTAACACTACCATTGCTGTATAGAATATACATCCATTTATAGATTAAGGAATAAAGCGGGTATAGCTTAAGAATATGGCATATAATAGCCATTCGGGACTGCTGATTGAATTGACCGTGCTGCTGCATCAATAGTGTGTCGTAGCGACAGCAATTTATAGGATGGATCTAATGGCTATATGCCATAGGAAGATGTAGCTTACTTATAATTGCCTCCTATTTCTTACTTGGTTGAGGTTTATTTTGCTGGTGTCCTGCTACACTATGTAGAATTTTTTCTGCTTCCTACCCTTTTGTTTCTGAATAACATAGGTGGCAAGCATATAAGTTTACCTTATATTAGTTGGGTCTTCAGATGCTTTTCGGACCCTACAGCCGACCGACTGGATTGCCTAGTGGTTGAAGTGTTACTGAAACTTTAGATGAATTAGCATCCTCTAACACCATCCAAGACAATGGATGAATATATTTATATATTCATCATCTGATGGCATAAGCGACAGAAGAAGGGAGATACTTACTTCAAGGATGGAGTACCCTAGATTTTATTTTCTGTTGCTAAACTATCTATGGTGGAGCATTTTAGATATATGCTGCATGTTAAATCGAGAATGATTCTGATTATAGTCTTCAACCAGCTGTAGGCTTTTACTTTGATGACTCTGTGAAGGTAGCAAGTATTGTAGCTTTTCATTGAGTTTCCATGATTGAATCTCGAATCCATTTGATGTTTATCATGTAGGAATCTATGTCGGGGGAAGCAAGGTTGTTCATTTTAGACCTGAACGCAATGCTGATTCAAGCATCGAAGAAACCGACTCCTATGATTCAATGTCTTCATCCTGTCCAACCTTCCCTGATTGTGGATTCAAGCTACCCAACAGCGGCGTGACACTCACATGCCTGGATTGCTTCCTCGGGAAGGGATCTCTGTACTGCTTTGAGTATGGGGTTGCCCCCTCAGTGTTCCTGGTCAAAGTCCGCGGAGGCACTTGCACCACTGCCCCCTCTGACCTGCCAGAATCTGTCATCCACAGGGCAATGTATCTCCTTCAAAATGGATTTGGCAATTATGATATCTTCCAGAACAACTGCGAGGACTTTGCGCTTTATTGTAAAACGGGTCTTTTGATAATGGACAAACTTGGGGTTGGAAGAAGTGGGCAAGCTTCATCCGCTGTTGGTGCTCCCCTGGCTGCCATTCTTTCGTCTCCTCTGAAGTTGCTAATGCCAAGTCCTGTTGGGGTGGCTACAGTGACAGCTGGAATGTATTGTATGAGCCGGTATGCTACTGACATAGGGGTGCGATCAGATGTGATCAAAGTAGCAGTGGAGGACTTGCCCGTGAACCTAGGCTGGGCAGAAGACCATAATGAGGAAGCAGTGGAGAGGGTACCTTCTGACAGGTTGATTACAGGGTGATGTAAATGAATGTCCTTCATGTGCATATACAACGGCATATACTCATCGACAGAGACTTCTCCTAGGCATGCATTTCTATGCATTTCTATCCATCCTCCACCCTCTGGTATTCAGAGTTTGTCACCAAATAACCAGTTACAATTGACTGCAGTTTGGATGTAATTCTTCAATGGTTTTAATTAATTGGTTATATATCTAGTGTATGGCGCATCGTCACACATTGAAGCTTCTCTTGTTTCTTTTCCTGTTAATCTGACGAAGAGCGAGGCTTGCTTGAAGTATGACCTCATTTTTTGTGCCTTTAATTGCTATTCTAACGCTCATGTTGATTCAGTTATGCCTAAAGAGAAGGTTCATGCAAGATTGCTAGTAAGCTATTCTTATACCATTGAGTCTAGTCCCAGATTAGGGCAATAAACATTGAAGGATACTTATTCTATTTATTAAGAATTTTGTTAAAAGATGCACAATTGTTCAGATGCAATAATAGGCTTCTTTGAATGGAAAAAGGCCATTCGCTTGTATTCTTTTTCTTGTAATGCATGGTGTTCAGTTGCTTTTTCCATTTTCAATTTCTTGATAGTACGAAGATACAAGACTCGATTACCCTCAAGAATTGTCCTCAGGGACCTGTTGAAATGGAGCAAGAGGAATCTTTTGAACATCTGGAGCTATAGCACTCATAAAAAATCCTTGCTGAATGGTTGCGTCACTGAACAAAAGATTTTCTGTTCTTTTTATTTTGTTTTTTATGAATGAAGTGGAATCCATAAAGTCAAGGTGGTGCATTGAATGTTATCATGCAATTTGCCTAAAGCAAGCAATGGATGTTCTCAAAGCACCCACAGCCTCAAGCTGGTGGGCCTTGCTTCTTATAAATTCCCTTCCATCATGTATCACCAGGTGTGATGTCCAAAAAGTGGAAGTTAACTTTACCAAGAATTTGGTGAGAAAGTGTTAATAGACTCAGATTTGAATATTTGGTACATGGCAGTCCTGTTTCACGGCTCAGGTTATCTGAACTTTGGTTACTGCTAGCAGACTGAGTATGAGACATTTTGTCCTCGTTGGACGCCCTGAACCCTGCCAACTCGATCACTCCGTCGACAGTTTCTTCAATTCTTGCCGCAATTTCTGTCAACTAAGACACTAATGTGGCCAGTGGAAATATCCCCAGGAGAGGCAGCGCAGAGTCTTTTTTAGCTGTCGACTTATTCTCATTTAATTCTACGGGAAGTAGTGGCTGAAGAATGAGTAGAGTTGGAAGAGATTTCAGGGCATTTTTTAGTTCTCTACAACTGATAAATCTTATTTGGATGAATCGGTCATTGTGACGGCACACAAATATGCTGGCATCCCTGAGATATCCCTTTAAAATCTCGGTTGCTTGATGCCAATAGGAAAACGCTCTTGAATGATTCTCTAAATGTAATTCATGAAAACAACGAAAGCTCTGGATTTTAAAGAAGAGCTGCTGTTGTGTTTATGCACCTGCATTTCAGAGTTAAGACAACCACTGAGAGCCTCAATACAGCAAGCACAGTTACGCAGGAGGGCTCTTTTCTTGAGGTACTCTTTCCATAAATGCCGGAAATTGAAAGTGCCATGTACAGGTTCCCATCTCGCAAATTTGCATACATCATAGTGGATACTAATTATAAAACGTTCGAGCACTTGAAGCTACGCAACAAGCACTTATTAGATAGTTTGCTATTTTTCCCTGGTGAACAAGAAGTTACCATAGATTCCTCTAGGCCTTCATGTTTAAAACCCACTCATATGCTTGTGTTTTCTTGGAATTGTCTTCTTCGCTCAGATGCCTACTTTGATTGTCCTTGAAATACTCCGCAACCCACCCAGTGCATTTTTAAGTGAGAGAATCAGAAACTTAGGATAGTTAATATCATGCTATTACTATTAATTCTACAGAGAGAAATGCCGAACTTGTGTTAACATGATTACCTTCGAGAGATTCAGCCATCTTCTCCATGTTCCTATGGATGAGACAAGCATACCGATTAGAATGCAAAAGGATGTCCCCATAGCTATTGTCGATAATCTCTGATGTGCCAGTTCGAACAGTTTGTTGACGCGATATTTAGAGAGTGAAGCTAAAGTTGAAGGTGAGTATAAAGATCATGGCACTGTAATCAAATCGTGCTTTCACCAATGGCATGAACCGAGAAAATGTTGCTGCTGAAGCTGCAGAAGTACTT
Organism: Angophora floribunda; assembly: GCA_014182895.1. Classification (NCBI taxonomy): domain Eukaryota; kingdom Viridiplantae; phylum Streptophyta; class Magnoliopsida; order Myrtales; family Myrtaceae; genus Angophora; species Angophora floribunda. The sequence continues at coordinate 231,186 of CM024709.1, forward strand.
TTTACGTTCGCTACTACTATTAGTGTTCACCACTGGAGGATCTCACTGTTTTAGATGTCTCTTTCACCGACTTACCTAGTGAAAACGGATCCTCCCAGTGGACTTGACTATTTTTCCTGACTGACTTGCCATGCGGTGTACGCCTATGCCAAGTGACCCAGCAACAAACGTGCCCGTGACTCTATTTATGCTCTTGGAGAGTGTAGAACTAGACAAATAATATTTAACAGCAGTAACAGGCAAAAGCAACAATGACATTGCAAATAAGGAGAAAATATTAGGTGAGTTCCATACTCCACGTGGGATGGTGCAGCACACCATTCAGTTATGGACACGTGTCCATCCGGGTTCACGCTGTCTTCCTCCCCTCTCTATCTGTCAGATCCGGGCCCACATTGACAGCAGACCCTCTCTCTCCTCTCTCTCTCTTCTGGTTCCAATGCTCCGTTCTCTTACGGAGGAAAAAAAATGTTAAAAATCGATTTGCTCGAGGGGCGACGGCGGGGCTCGAGGAGGCGACGGCGGCGTCGGCATCGGTGAGCAGGGGGTGCTTTGCAGAGAAAAGAGAGAGAACAGAGTGGAGGTCGCGAAAAGTGAGGGAGAGCGAGGGAAAAATGCGACAGCGGAGACGGGGCGAACGGCAGAGGCGGAGGCGGGGGCATTGGCTTGTGGTTCGCTCTCAAAGACGCACTTCTTCGCAGAGGAGATAGAGCGATTTTTTTTTTCCTCCATAACTTCTTCGCGGAGGAGAGAGAGCGGAGCGTCGAAACCAGAAGAGAGGAGAGAGGAGCGTCGAAACCAGAAACCAGAAGACAGGAGAGAGGAGAGAGGAGCGTCGAAACCAGAAACCAGAACCAGAAGAGAGGAGAGAGGAGAGCGTCGAAACCAGAAACTAGACGACAGGAGAGAGGAGAGAGGAGCGTCGAAACCATAAACCAGAACCAGAAGAGAGGAGAGAGGCGAGAGGAGCGTCGAAACCATAAACCAGAACCAGAAGAGAGGAGAGAGGAGAGAGGGTCTGCTGTTAATGTGGGCCCGGATCTGACAGAGAGAGAGAGGAGGAAGACAACGTGGACCGAGATGGACACGTGTCCATAAATGAGTGGTATGCTGCACCATCCCACGTGGAGTATGGAACTCACCCAATATTTTCCCGCAAATAAGACCCACAACATAGATTTTCAAATATTGATTATCAATTTTATAGAAAAATCTAGTATTTTCAATTTGTAATAGCTTCTTATCTAGATTGCCTAGTTAAGGTCATAGTAAGAAAGATGTCAGCGAATTTTTTCTAACAATTGTACATTCAATAGATGTTTCGAAAGCACTTATTAACATATTCTGCAATCACGGAGCAGAGTTGATCAACGGACGGGTGACCTGCTCAAGCCCAACATGCCAAAAAATGCAAATGAGTGGCTTTAAGTACTGCCCTTACCTTTGTGAGCATTGCAAGGTGTTCTATGAGCTTCCAAGTAATCGGGCCTTTACATCCGTGCCTCTAGATTATATAAAGATAAGACTCGATGACATGGGAACTGATAACAAATGTCTTAATTATATATTTTCTTCTTACTCATATGAGGTTATTTTTGCTGGTGTCCTGCTACAGAGTGTAGAACCTCTTCTGGTCTGTACCTTTTTGGCCCTGAAAAAACATAAGATGGAAGCTTATAAATTTACCTTATATTAGTTGGGTCTCCAGATGCTTTTCTGACCCTAATGCAGATCAACTGGATTGCCCAGTGGTTGGAGTTAAGGAACATGGAGTTGCCGGAACTTTAGAGAAATGAGCATCGCCTACCCCATCCAAGACAATGGATAAACACAAGTGCATATTCTCCTTCAAATCTGATGACACAACTAACAGAAGAAGGGAGATACTTGCCAGAATCTGACATTCACAGGGCAATGTATCTCCTTCAAATTTGATTTGGCAATTACGATGTCTTTCAGAACAACTGCGAGGACATTGTGCTTTACTGTAAAATGGGTCTTTTGATATTGGACAAGCTTGGGGTCAGAAGAAGTGGCCAAGCTTCTTCTGGCGTTGGTGCTCCCCTGGCTGCCATTCTCTCATCTCCTCTGATGTTGCTAATGCCAAGTCCTGGTGTGGTGGCTACAGTAACAGCTGGAATGTATTGTCTGAGCTGGTATGCTACTGACATAGGGGTGTGATCAGTTGTAATCAAAGTAGGCGTGGAGGACTTGGCTGTGAACCTTGGCTGAAGCAGCAGAGAGGGCATCTTCTGACAGATTGATTACAGGCTAAAGTAAATAAATGTCCTCCATGTGCATATACAACGGGATACACTCACCAATAGGGATTTTTCCTAGCCATTCTTTTCCATCCTCCACCCTCTGGTATTCAAACTTTGTCACCAAGTTACCAGTTATAATTTAATACAGTTTGGATGTAATTATTTGATGTTTTTTAGCAATTGGTCATATTTAGCATATGGTGTGTTGTCATAAATTGAAGCTTGTCTCTTTTCTTTTCTTGTTAATCTGATGAAGAAAGAGGCTTACTTGGACTATGACCTTATTATTTGTGCCTTTACTTGCTATTCTAACGCTCAGGTTGCTTCAATTATGCCTAACAAGAAAGTTCGTGTAGACAGCTAGTAAACTATTTTTATCCCATTAAAATTCTAGCTCCAGATTAGGGCAATAAACATCGATGGATACTTATCCTATTTAATAAGAATTTTGTTAACTGATGCACGGAACTCTTTCAGATGCAATAATAGGCTTTTCTGAATGAAAAAAAGGAGATTTGCATTTTTTTAACTTGTGATGCATGGTGTTCAATTGCTTTTTCCATTTTCGATTTCTTGATAGTTAGAACTTAAGAGACTTATTTACCTTTCGAAATTGTTCTCAGGGACCTGTTTTCAGTGAGTGGTCTGATGATTTCATCTATGAATGGCGCAAAAAGAGCGCAGATGATCATCTGGAGCTATTGCAGTCAGAAAAAATATCTCCTGATGCATTAGTTGCAGATCATTGAACAAAAAAAAATCTGTTTCTTTTTTTATGAATGATGTGGAATCCATAAAGTCAAGGTGGTGCATTGCCTGGTGTCTTGCAATATACCTAAAGCAAGCAATGGATGTTGTCAAAGCACCCACAGCCACAAGCTGGCGAACCTTGCTTCTTATAAATTCCCTTCTATCAGACATCACCAGGCATGATATCCAAAAAGTGAAAGTCAACTTCACCAATAATTTGGTGAGAAAGTGTTAATAGACTGAGATTTGAACATATAAGCGTCTGACCCTGTATATGGCTACTCTTGGTGACTTGTGCTTATGAACTCAGGCCCCTGAAAGGGCCCTCATGGTTCTGTTTCACAACCCGGGCTATCTGAACTTCGGTTGTTGTTAGTGGACTGATTTTGTGCTATTATCTCCTCATCAGAAGCCTTGAACTCTGCCAACTCCGCCAACTTGACCACTCCATCAACAATTTCTTCAATTCTTGCCACAATTTCTGTCAACAAAGACACTAATGTTGCCAGAGGAATTACCCCCATGACAGGCGGTGCACATTCTTTTTTAGTAGTTGACTTATTCTCATCAGATTCGACGGCAAGTGGCTGCTGAAGAATGAGTTGAGTAGGAAGAGATTTCAGGGCATTTTGCAGTTCTTGTAGTGCGGAGTTCATCTCTCCAACTGATGAATGTAACCCGGATGAATAGGTCGTTGTTTTCACCGACATTAAAAGTTCTCTCAAGACATTACATGAACGAGAGCACACTGCCATGCTGGCGTCTCTGAGATATCCCTTTAAATGCTCCGTTCCCTGGTGCCAATAGGAATACACTCTTGAATAATGCTTTAAATAAAATTCATTCAAACAACAAAAGTTCCGAATTTTAAAAAAGAGCTGCTGTCAAGTTTATGCACCTGCTTTTCAGAGTTAAGACAACCACTGAGAGTCTCAATACAGCAAGCACAGTTGCGCAGGAGAGCTCCTATCTTGAGGTACTCTTTCCAGGGATGCCAGAAATTAAAAGGGCCATGTGCAGGTTCCCATCTTGCGAAATTTGCCTACATCATATTGTATAAGAGTTATAAAATTTTGAGCACATGAAGTTACATGACAAGCGTTCATTATATAGTTTGCCATTTCCCTGGCGAACAAGAAGTTACCATAGATTCCTCAGTGGCCTTTGAGTTTAGCACACATTTATATGCCTGTGTTTTATAGGAATTGTCTTCTTCGCTTGGATGCCCACTTTGATTGTCCTTGAAGTAGTTTGCAACACACCCTGTGCATTTTTAAGTTACAGAAACAGAAACTTGGTATAGTTAGTATCTTGCTGTCACTCTTAGTTCCACAGAGAGAGAGAGAGAGAGAGAGATGCCAAACTTGTGTTAACATGATTACCTTCGAGAGATTCAGCAAGCTTCTCCATGTTCCTATGGATGAGCCGGTGAAGCTCATCACCTGCCCAAATGGGAGAGATACACATACTGATGAGAAAGCATAAGGATGTGCCAATAGCTATTGTTGATAATCTCTGTTGCGCCATTCCAAAAAGTTGGTCAACACGATAACCGGATACTGAAACTAAGCTGAAGGTGAGTATGAAGATCATGGCACCATAATCAAATCGTGCTTTTACTGATGGTATGAACCGAGAAAATGTTGCTGCCGAAGCTGCAAAAGTAACCTTTTACGTTAGCTACTGCTATTAGCGTTCACCACTAGAAGATCTCACTGTTTAAGATGTCTTTTTCACCTACTTACCCAGTACGAAAACAGATATTCCAAGAATTATGGGCTCGAGTTTTTCTCCCGACTGACTTGCCACCCAGTGTACGCCTATGCCAAGTGACCCGGCAAGAAACGTGCCTGTGACTCTATTTATGCTTTTGTATAGTGTGGCTCCTGCATGCATACATTTAAATGAATCACAAATGGACAAAGCATATGACTAAAAGCGGTCACAGGTAAAAACAACGATGACTTCGTAAATAAGGCTTCCATCATAGAGTTCAAATACTAACCAACAGTGTATTCAAAAACCACCACCACAGTCATGACAGCCCACATAGCATTTCCTCCAACACCATCGTATAAGGGCCTCATGTAGTAGAACAGCGAAACCAGGGACAGAGCAATCCCAACTTTGATGCCATGAATGACTTTCTTAGGCTCCGAAACTCCTAACGCCCACGCCTTGTCCAGAAACCTCAGGACCCTGGCCACGAGCCCTCTGACCAAGCCCTTCAATGCCAGCCAAGGTTTGCAGTAATAACTACATTCAGGAACTAGTACCTTCGACGTTCCATTGGGAACATTGATCCTCCATTCTAGCCCTCCCAGCACTTGTTTTTCCATCACCAGATAAATTTGGCTGAAAGTTGGCTATTTGTTTTGTAAAGGACACAAACTGAACTAAGCTGCATATATGTGGAACAGCCTTTGTTTGGCTTTCTTCAGGTCAAAATGTTCTTGTCCTAGGCTGTGTTGTCTGCTTGGAGACCAGTCAAGCGTGTATATATATATATACACACGCACACGACTGTCTCAATGTGTCTCAAAGATAATAGGAAGTTGTATTGGCTCGCTGAAACATAAGATATTGCCCCCAAAGTAGTGGGACACGTTATACGGAGGTGATATCTTCAATTTTGTTGGGTTCCTAAGCTCAGGGTTTGTACACCCTTATCAGTCACTAACATTATAGATGCAAATTCTTTTTAGCTCTACCGACGAATGCAATGTCAGCCTTTTTTAAATTAAGAAAAGAAGAGATGCCGAGGCCTAAAGGATCCCATCACGCTTTCTGCAAGACGTCATGGCAATATTGCATGAAATTTCATGATGGATCATATATATCATCTCCAAAGATCTCATGCGTCCCTTTGATCTCTTGTCCTCTGCGACAAGCGGATCTTCTCAAAGACCACACCACTCACGAGTCACGTCCCGTAGATATCCTCATTCAGTTCTCACCCGGATAAAGAAACAGCTTGAAACGGCACTAACTCGAGGAAAAGAACGCGAACCCCGTTGCCCGGAGATCTATCTAGCTCTTTTAAGCTTTGTCTTAATCCCCTAAAGACCAATCCGCTAATTCGGAGGATTGTATAGTTTCGCTTTTGCACCATCCGGGGAAGGTTCTTCTAAGTGAAAAGTGAAAAGTGAAAATAAACTATTATCCTCGCCCATGTGCATGTAGTGGCGCACCGATTGATTAACGCACGTAACCGAAGCTGTGAAAATGTACATTGATATCGATCTTTGGCTAGTGGTGAAGTGCAAAAGTGAGATAGTGACCTAATTTTAGGTACCGTGCTAAAACGTTTGAAGGCGCAATTGCGAGAGAGATGACCTAATTTGTCGGGGCCTAGAAGTGGAAATCCCACAATGGGGTTTAAAAATTCAAAGGTGGATCATTCTCTACCTAACAAGTGCTTTTCTCTTTATTTGGTGGTCTTTGTAGTATATAAATGTAAGGGATAATTCGTTAGCTTATCGCCATGGTCGTGCCCTTTTCACGTCATGGTCCTCTATTGATCCTATCCTCGACTGTTCTTGCTTCACGTGTTCAATGAGATGATTCTACTCGCCGGAGTTGCTCCTAAAACCTCATCACAACCTTTTCCAAGGGTGGGTAAGTGACCAGAATAGAGGGAATATTCTTCTTTGATTGTCATCCTCAACTATAAAAAATCATTTCCACTTTTCATTCCTATATTGATTTGCATCTTGAGTTTGAAAATATAAAATTTACATCTCCAAATAGAACCCCAAATTCATACAGACCAAGCTACCATCAAGCTCATCCAAATCCTAAACTATACCTTCAAACCACCACCCCCCTCTCCCCAACCTCTCTCTCCCCGCCATGGGCTCGGACCATGGTCACGTTACCACAATTTTCGATGACGCTGTCACCCCAACCCCAGGTGACCCCTCTCTGCATATCTCTCTCTCCCCCTCCATCCCTCCCTCCCTGTCAGCGTTGAACTTGGGAAGAGCTCGGCGATGTTAAGCTCGACTATGGCAGAGCTTAGCAATGGTGAGTCAAGTTCAACGCCAACGGTCACGACTCACGACTCAATTGGGGTGGTGGTTGGCGGTGAGTGGTGATGTCGTGGCAGGCATTGGCAGGGTCAGAAAAAGAGGGGTAGAGCAATGGGGTGGGTGGGTAGGGTTGTGAATAAGTTGGTTTTCAAGATTGGTAGATTTGAGATGGTTAAAAGGACAAAAATTAAGACTGCATTTGATAATTTGGATTTTTAGTCAAGATAAGGCTGAATATGATATGATAAGAAATGTAGGAATTTTATTGTATCATATCCAATGTTTAATGAATCACAATAATAAAGCTGGACATTTTATATCTAATATCTATTGTTTGATATGGACATAAAAATGCAACGACATAAATGATAAGAATCTCTTATGATTCACTACCAAAGAAACCACAGATTCATAAAGAGAGATAGCCTCCATCTAGCAAATCATAATTACTGTATGATCTACATTTTAAATTGAAAAGGAACTCATTGAAGCATTCCAAAAGCCACAAGTTCCACAATCACAATAAATGTTAATGAGATATAATAACATCGATGAGGCTAGCAAACACCAAATATAGCAAAAGAGAGAGAACATGATTATTAACCTTTTCAACTTCCAAAAGTATAGTGCTTTGATTCTCTTGGCATTTTCATGAAATTTCAATATGAACCACGAAGGTAGGAAAAAGATGGATTACGACTCTTTTGCTACTCATGTGGACTTTTGAAGTGAACCAAAGAGCTCCTAAGAAGGAAGAACTTTGACTTTCTTGTCGTATTCGCAGAGCTTTAATGTGAACAATGAACTATGGAGTAACCGTGAAATTTAAACATGAACTAGAGATATGGAGAAGGAATAAACGAAATGAATTAGAAAGATTGTTTCAAATTAAATTTGTTTATTTAAAATTGGAGTTTTTCTACTCCAAATTTGTTTACTTATTTTTTAATTATTTTTCCTCTCAATTTTTATTCCCTTCCATTCCTTAATAAAAATTTTATTATTTATGTATATTGTAGAATAGAAAAAAAATTCAGATATATAAATAAAAGGGAGAATACCACAAAAAAAACCCCAAATTTTGCCCCGTGCGATACATTTACCCTAAACTTTTTTTTGTGATACAAAAAACCTCAAATTTTGCCATATGTGACACATTTACCCTAAACTTTACCCCGCATGACACATTTACTCAAAAAAAAAAATTTATGATACAAAAAATCCCAAACTTTGCCTTGTGTGACACATTTACCCCAAACTTTTATTTTGAAGGGCATTTTTGTCTTTTACTTTTTCTTTTTTTTTTTTTTCCTATTTTTTCCCTTTTTTTTTTCCTCCTCCACTACCGTTGACGTCGGTCGAGGGTTGCCCTTGCTTGGGTAGGCGAGGTTAGGGCGAGGGCTGGCCTAGGGGCCGCCCTCCCTTGGGTCGGGTGAGGGTGGCCCTCGCTGTCGCCTTGGCCTTAGTAGGTGAGGGCAACCCTCACCAAATCTAGCGAGGGTCGCCCTCACTTGGGCAGTCGAGCTTGTCCTGGCCTCGCCCACCGAGGTGAGGGTGGCCCTCGTTGGATTGGCGAGGGTTGCCCTCGCCTGCTAGGGCTGGGCGACGGCGAGGGCAACCCTCGCCAAATCCGACGAGGGCCGCCCTCGCCGGTGTCGGTTAAGGGCGCCATTGCCGGGATTTGGGGAGGGCAGCCCTCGCTTGAGTCGGGCAAGGGCTGATGCTGGCGGCTCCTCCGGCGGCGTTGGAGGAGAAAAAAAAGGCAAAAAAGAAATGGGAAAAAGGGAAGAAAAAGTAAAAGACGAAAATGCCATTCAGAATAAAAGTTTAGGGTAAATGTATCACATAGGGCAAAGTTTGGGTTTTTTGTATTACAAAAAAAGTTTAAGATAAATGTGTCACAATAGGTAAAGTTTGGGGTTTTTGGTGGTATTATCCCTAAATAAAAAATTTTCCATTTTTTTGTTAATTGGAATTTTATTTTTTAAATAAGAATCCAAATATTATATTATATTATATTCTATTATTTTTATTTTTTTTTTTTTTTTAAGAAGTTTGTTATTTGAAAAAAATAGCTTTTATGCCATGGATATAAGAAATTATATCACCTTTATCCTACATCCTTTAGGCTATGTTTGGTAATCTAGATAAAATTCAAGATAAGATAAAATTTATCCTATCCTGCATTTGGTGTTACTCAATACAGAATAAAGTTGGATATAACTTGGATAAAATTATCTCATAGAAGAGGTGGGATAAAGGTAGATAAGATTTTCAATATTCATAATATGTAAGTTATTTTTTACGAATAACAAACTTCTTAAATTAACAAAATTAAAACTATATTTCAATATAAATAATATTTGAATTCTAAAATAAGAAATTCAAAATAACAAAAAACAACAATTTAGTTTTTTAACTTAATCTTATTTTATATATACATTCAAATTTAATTCTATCTCATAATATAAATTCAATATAAATTTATTTTTATTACATATCTTAGGTATTTCATTATTTTAGGTATATTAGTACAGTTTACTATTTAATAAAAATTTTAGAGAATGATGGAAGGGGAAGAAAGAAAAAACAAAAAAGAGGAAAATAAAATATTAAAAGCAAATAAAAATAAAGTAGGCAAGAGTGTTGCAAGAGAGTTTGACTATATTCATTTGTAAAATTTTTAGTTCATTTATACTAATATGCTATTTATATCAAATAATGTATATGAGATAATGTAAATATATTTGATTTTATTACCGTAATAATCAAACAGTTGATAGGATATTGCAAATCCTTGAATTTCATATCATATCCTATTTAGTCCTATTATGATTAAAAATATAGACGGCCAAGCATAGCCTCATAGGATATTTTTATCTAGACTATATCCCCATTAAATATGACTTTATCCTATCTTGAGAAAGAACTAAAAATGAAATAGGATAAATTTTCTTCAATCCCTACTTTCATCTTAGCTATTAAACATAGCCTAAGGGTTCACTTATTTGAAGGAAAACCATTTTTTGATTTTTCAGCATTTGGATGACGAAAAACTAAAATCGATTTACAAAAAACATTTTTCATGGACCAAAATAACCAGCTTAAATTAAGGGGGATGACGAAAAACTAAAATTGATTTACAAAAAACGTTTTCCATGGACAGAAAATAACCAACTTAAATTAAGGGGAAATGACTTTTCTATTAGCAAGAATAAAATTACTTTTCCTTAAACTACCAAATGATGACTACTGATCATTTTTCTAGAAATGATTTTTGTGGAAAATATTTTCCTTTATCATAAACTTTTCATTGAAATAAACAAATCCTAAACGAAAATGGCAAATTTGTAAGTAGGATCTAAATGTTAGATGCAATTTGAATTGCTAAATGTAGACTTTCAAGCCTAATGTGCAAATGAGAAAAGTATCACAAAAGTCATAAACTTATCATATTTGTGCTAATTTAGTCCAACCAACCAATTTTGGACGAAACTTACTAACGTAAACATCAACCGTCCTATGTGGCATAGCTAACACCGATGTTGACATTTTTTTTTTATAATACTTTGAATTTTTTATAATTTTTTTGGCCTTTTCTTTTATTTATTTTTTTAATTGAGGGCTACCAAGGGTCGTTGGCCGACTCTCACCAACACTAGGGCAAGGGCGTCGCGACCCTCACCAGCTAAGGGCAGGAGATTTGTGGAAGTCACTTAATCTAAGCAAGACCTTAATGTCTAGATTGGCAAGTGCATAACCAATGTGCTAAGAATAGAGGTGAGTGGTTCAGGTTTTTCACAAATTCCTCTTGGAACTTGGAACTTGGAACTTACCATCGAGTACATGTTCCTCAATTTTTGGAACTTGGAATCTACTTATTGAAACTTGGAACCTAGAAACTATCCTGTTATCGGTTCTAGGTTCCAACTGGTTCTTTTTTTTTATTCCATCTTTAGTTAAGTAAAATAAAAATAAACACAACAATAAAAATAAATAATGATTTTATTATCGATTGTCTAAAAACGAATGTCCATATGTACTTGTTGAATAGTATTAAGGAATTTTTATGATTTTCAATGTACTAATTGCTCTTATATTATATAAAATCATTATCTCAAATGAAGTAATTGCCTAAACATAGGTTCTAAGAAAATCATAAAAACTTGTTCTATGTTACATGTTATAGGTTTCAAGTTCTAGATTTCAGGTTTTACCAACTTAAAACCTAGAATCTACTCAGCATACTTTGAAACCTGGAACATACAAGTTATTATCGGTGAATTCTCAAGTTTCATATTCTACCTTAGAACCATGCTCACCCTAGTTGAGAATGATTACGTTTCTTATGGATCAATGCCCAAGAGCACTTAATTAACAAGATCATATCTAGAAACTTAAGAAAACCAAGACCATAAAAAAAAAAAAAAAAAAGCCTAGGAGAAATGGAATTCACTCCAATGCCCGAAATTTTTCATTTCATACTAGAAGGACAAGGCGGATCTAAGCATATCCTTAAAAGGTTCAAGGAAGTAATAGGCGGGAGCTTGGCTAGGGGTGGGAGATCCTGCTTGCCTCTCTTATTCCCCGGGAGTGGGGGGGAAAATATCCACTTCCAACAAGGAATACGAGATGTGTAAGTACCACCACGTTAAAATAAAGAATACAGTCTAACAGGCCGCTCTCGCTGGAGGGATTGCTGCAAGCGGGTCTCGTAGGTGGCAACGCCCTAGGTGTAGGGAGGTTAGAGAAAAAGACATTCAACATCTCTTCTCTAACCAAGACCATATAAGAAAACCCAAGAGACATGGAATTCACTCCAATGCTCGAACTTTTCATTTTGTACCGGAAGCACAAGCAATGTGTGGAGATGTAATGGAGGCAAGAGCCACAAATTTACTCAACGGCCACATGTAATCACAAAGATTTCCACAGCCTATCTCTCCATTTCCTCTTTGTTATTATTGCGATTAAATCATTGCCTATGTTTGTTGAGTAGACTGAAATCTCTAATTGTAATTACAAAGAAAAGAAAAAGAAAAAGAAAAGCCCTATTGACCTCATCGCATGATTGTATACACATGATAGATGGACAATGAAACAAGTATGGTCCATTTAATTCACACACGATATTTTCATTCATTAACTACTAAATATCGTTTTCTACCATAAGAGTTTTTTTAATTATCATTTCCTGTTGAATTTAAGTCCAATATATTTATCTTTACATGAAAAATATTTTTTTATATTTTGGTTTTTGGAATTATGAAAATTTTCAATCAACAAAACTTCATTAGTAAAGCTAATTTTTATTAATTAAGCAATAAAAGAAGCTAGTGATGGGTGCCGGGTGTCGGAAAGTACTTTTTGTCCGACTACGACCGAAGCTGTGGGACCTGGCTAGTAGACGGTGGTGATTGAAATGTTTTGACTTTTCAGCACCTCCAACGGTTTGATTTCTCTCAACGGCGATGATTAAAAAATCAGCTGAACTATTAGGCCCAGTCTAAACCGGGGCATGGCCCATGATCAATGGGCCCATAAGGCCCAATAGAAGTGGTGGGCCGACACGTCGTCGTGTCCTGGGCCTCGCGGCCAGTCTGTCCGTCCGTCCGTCTCCCTGCGTGCGGAGGGAGGGAAGGCAGGTGGGAATGGGATGGCGAGTCATAATTATCGTCAATTCACCACCATCGTCTTCACCACCACAATCACCAAACCCATCACCTCCTTCTCGTCCTTCCTTGAATTCCTGATTTCTGTCTGTGTACCAAGCCATAGCTCCCTCGAATTTACCTCCCTCCCTCCCTCTTCTTTCTCTCTCGTTGGAGGGGGATTATTATCCCGTCCGTTGCTGTTGCAGCTGTAGCGGCTGCGGGGGAAAACCGAAACGAGACGCTTCTTCCTTTTTCTCTTGTCTTATGCCGTTGAATTGATCCCCGGCGATTGAGGCCCGGGCCTGATAGAGTGGATTTTCGCTTCGCGTTGCGGAGGGGAGGGCCGACGATGGCGAATTTGTATGTGAAAGCGGTGCAGCCGGCGGATCTGAACCGGAACACCGAGTGGTTCATGTACCCTGGAGTTTGGACCACCTACATTCTCATCCTCTTCTTCTCTTGGCTCCTCGTCCTCTCCCTCACCTCCTGCTCTCCCGGCATGGCCTGGACCGTCGTCAACCTCTCCCACTTCCTCGTAATTCCTTTTTTCTCTCCTCTCCTCTCCTCTCCTCTCCTCTTCTGCCCTTTAGAAATTCGCTTCTGTCTTCTGTTTCGCATGTGCTGAATGGAGTCCTCGTTCGCTTCTCGCTCTTTAATTGCTAGGCGAACCTCCCTTTGTTTCTACTGCTTTCCTCTGCTCTGATGTTTAACTGGGCAAACACCTCCTGCAAGCTTGCATTTTTTTTATGCCTCGATTAAGATATTCAAAATTTTGTTTTTAATGCCTCGTGGCTTCGAAAACTCTTGTGAAAGTTTGTCGTCGTCCGTGTATACGTGTTTTGATGACGGAACATTTGCATAGCGTATGCGCATATGATGCACGTCTCTCCCTCTTTTAGGTAGGTGTAGGAGTAGGAGGAGGATCGTGTGGGGTGACTGCTTGACATATCTTTAGCCTTCTTTCCTAATCTTCTTAGGTTCCAGTTGAAATTTGGTATTCATGATTGGCAACATACAATGTTATTATCTGTTTTCAAGGAAGAATAGAGCTTCCCCACCTATTAGATAGAGCCTATCACCTGCTTCATTCCGTCGTCTCTGTTGCATGTTGTATGAATATCTGGCATTTGCATTTGCAAAAGGTCAACTCTTGTATAGCTTGCCCTTGCCCCTTTTGGGAAAATGAGCCGGAGATTAGGTCCATCGTCTCTACATGTCTTTTGGTAAAATTTTTGGCATAATAATAGGATGCTCTTAAATCATATCGTGTCACTCATGACTTGATCCTCCAATTTACCGGTTGTAGAAAATTAATTACAGCCGTCCCATTTGGCCTATCTCGCACTCCAAGGCAATTATCCATTCAATTGTAGCGTTTGGTAGATAAGTGGGCATGGCTGGTTTGGGTTTGTTCTTTCCACGTTCTATTAAGTTACTTAATGTGGCCATACTGTTTTTGGGTCTCTCCTTTCCATTCTTGGTTGAGTTGCTTAACACCTCCAGATACAGAATTCTAAGCTCTGGACTCCCCCTTCAGGTCACTTACCACTTCTTCCATTGGAAGAAAGGAACGCCTTTCTCAGAAGATCAAGGAATCTACAATGGCCTGACATGGTGGGAGCAGATGGACAATGGGAAACAACTCACACGGAACAGAAAGTTTCTTACTGTTGTACCAGTGGTGCTGTAAGTTCATTTCTGCAAAGTTATATAGATATGATGATTCAATTATTCTATTCTAGGCCCTAGCATATCAAAGTTATAAATCGTTGCTAGATAGAGTGCTTGACACTACGGTCATGGTTCTTATATTACCATTCAGGATCCAGGTTGATGATTCTCTGTTGCTACTCCATACCGTTTGGTTGTTTTCTGTAGTCACGAGCTTGTCAATTGGAGCAGTTGAGGAAAAAAATGGTTGAAACATTAAAAAATTGGGGTGAGATCAGGTTGTCAGGGTTTTCTAAAATGAATGGGGCTACATTTGCAGATCATGTGTATAAAGTTTGTGTTGGAAGACTTGTGAGACGTGTTAGAACTATCAGCATTTGGTGCGATGCATTTTAGAACAATTTTGATATTTGATGTTTACTTCATTGGAGTAATACTGCACATTTGTAAAGTTAATTAGTATAATATGCATATAGATTTAAAACTTGTCTTTGATTTGATGTTCTGAAGTTGAATAAAAAAGCTTAAGCTGTGAGTGAAAGGATACTACATGTATATGAGGACATAAATCCCTTAAGTAAGCAATGTGAAATGCTTTGAAGGTTTAGTCAAATTAAAAGCTAAGATGTTTAATATTATCTATTAAGCTTGTGCTCCTAAAATAACTTAATTTTACATCACCTATGAGCAATGATGTCCCAGAGATGGATGGAACTATTTTGTTGAGAACTATATGGAAAAATGATGAGTTTTTGGTCTACTCGGTCTTGGCAGGCTAAAGTTATTATCTGTGTCAATTGTCCTAGTAAAGGGAGTTCATGTCTTGCCAATGGTATTGATTCTTAAGCAAGACCCATGGTTAGTTGCTAGTCTTCTCTGCACTTCATAACAGTAATCTCCATAAGTCAGCGACTCATAGTTGTCTTAATGACTACAAGAAACTTTGAATTCTCTTCCAATTCTCAACTCTAAGCAAGATTCAAGGTTGTGTATTATTTAAGTCAGTTATGCACTGTTTTTCCTGAAATTACAAGTTGTAATTATCATCAATTTTCCTTCAATAGCTAAAAGCATGGCCTACAAAAGATAGATTAGCTAATAATTTCATGAAACATAGTAGCTAGTTTGGATGACGGTATTGTGAACTTCCTTGATTTCAAATTTTGAGAGTGAGAATCTGTAACACATGATTGCTCAACCCCACTGATCGGGCAGTAGAGCATGTGCTTTTACATTCCCTTGGCATTTTATTATATTTCGTTACGTTGAAGGCTAGTTCTTGTTTAATAAAAAAAAGAAAGAAAAGATAATAACCTTCTTCATTTGCATCATTAGAGTATTCGCGAATTGTTGCTGACAATGTTGATGGCTTTCACAAGTTAAAATCTACAGTGTTAGAGGAAGTGAACCTCCTTCCCTGTTGTTGTTCGTTGTCCTCTTTGCTATGCTAGTGTCATATATTTGTGAACTGACTTTACTTTTGGGGTTGATTCATCATGCGAGCACCAACTCTTTTGTTCTAATGGTTCTTGACAGTTACTTGATAGCATCTCACACAACCGACTACCAGAATCCTATGCTCTTCCTGAACACACTTGCTGTGATGGTGCTAGTTGTTGCCAAATTTCCCAATATGCACAAGGTCCGAATCTTTGGAATCAATGCGGACAAATAATTGGACTCACAAGGAGCTTTGAGACTATGATCTAATGAGAAGTGAGCAGTTGATCTGCTTCATCTCTGTGTAGAAGTCAGATAGGGGTGTGCTCTGAATAGTGTTATCGTGCCAACTGCTTTTGCAGGCTCTGTCATATAAGTGTAGCAGTTTACTTATGTACAGCAAAGAAACTCCTTGTATTCAGATAACAGAGCAAGCACTTGTTGCTTTTGTAAGTGTATAGCGCATTGTCTGTGTTCTACCAGTACATCCGTTTATTTTTATTATGGTAAATTTTCTGTACCCTTTTATGTTCTACATGGCGAATAGAAGTTTCTGCCAAAATATATATATAAATAATAAAAGAGAGAGAGAGAGAGAGAGAGGGAGGGAGAGTCACGGGACGGACTGAGGGACTTCATGACCGAACAATCCCAAGGCTTGTTGCTGACATTTGTTGCCTCTGAAATGGCTGGTGTTAAATGTCGTGTTGTAGCGCGTTGATTTTACGGGTGTTAGGATATTGTCTGTGGCCCTCAGCATTCTTAATCTAGTTGCTGGGCTATCCAGTTTGGTATGAATCGATCGGCTAACTCATGAACATTATTACTGTGAAGGACTTTCTGCGAAATTTCCTGATAGAGCTTATTGAACTGAATTTGGAGCGGCCCATCAGGTCCGTGCCTTCTCTTTTAACAACAAAGTGGAGTCTCCATTATGAGGCTGCCGGACGAGAGAAGGGATCTCCATGTCCAGAATACGAATTGACATCAACGGGCCATGTGCAACTTATATGATACTAAATTCCATTTTTTCACAAGAAAGTCTCCTCCGTAGGTTGAAGAAAATGGCGAAGGTGACAATAGAATATTGCCAGATTTTCTTGGCATAGTGGAGAATAGCTAGTGTTTATTTCAACACGCTTGCCAATTGGGAATGTTCGGGTGGTCCCGGGTCAGGCCAAAAAGAAGGGTCGGACTTGCACAAATTTTCCTTTGGTGTCTTTTACTTTAGGTATATTTAAAGGGCAGTGGATAACATGCAAGTAATGATCAAATTCAGGCAACGACACATTGTTTGGGGTCCTCCAAATCTCAGTGGATACCGAATAAAAAAGAACATTAGGTGAGCATTTGGTTGAGGCAGGTAACTCTCTCTTTTTCTTTTCTTTTCTTTTTTTCCAATTTTTCTCTCTAGGCTCTGCCCATGAAGCTTCGTCTTCTCTCCCTCATTTTGAATTATTTTGAAAAGAGAAATTCCTAACGCCACTCCCCATTTACTGCCACAAGACTCATCTTTTACCCTCACCTATGCCGTCAATGACAGGCTCATGCAACAGCAGCTCGAGAACCAAGTAGAGTTCCCGCACATCAAATTCCAGAAAACCAGAGAAAGACAAATTCACAGATGTTAAGTCTTCGATACCATGCTCTATCGTGACATTACTTAAAACCCAGGCCATCTAACAATTTTCTTTAGACATGCGAGGTGGATTGGAGTTCGAGGTTCTTTGCTAAGGAGAACCGGCTCATTGGTACTTGAGAAGCAAACTAAAGGTGGTCTTCACCGATCGCATCCACCACACACATCCCATATCTATACCATGGATAATATCTTCATGATATCGTCCAGGCCAGGGTATTACTAAAATACTCAGGCAGGAAGATACTCCTAATAATACTTAGGTATCTATTAACCTCTGAGTACAACTTTTCCTTTCTTTGATATGATAAGGAAGCACATCTCAGATAGGTAAACTCCAAACCGATGAACTTCATCCAACTTTTCTCGAGTAACTAGCAAAGCCAAACCCTTTTAAAACTCCAAAAAGCTTAAAATTGTTTAGAAGAAAAAAAAGAAAGCCATACAATACATGTATTCTATCTGTTAGCTCTGAACAGTTTCAGACATGTAGTAACAACCACGAGAGGCGAAAAAAGAAAAGAAAAAGGTTAACACAAAAGAGAGGAAGAGAGCCAGCACACGCAGCTTCCCCAGTTGAACGATCCCTCCTTACCACGATCCTCCACCTAACACTCCATTCCAATATGCACTTGAACTGCTCTGACCCTTTCCATTGTGATCTACATGATCGCTGCCACTCGTGCTCGAAAGCTGCTTCATCATTCCTCCAAAAGGGAACAGTAACTTCCCACCATTCTCTTGATGAACAACTCCATGGGCACTCGCGTACCTGCTATCCACAGAGAAGCTAAGAGAGGGCTTGAGTTCTTGCAAATTAAACCCTGCCGATGAGTAGAGAGCATTGGAATCGGCCTGTATGTTCGCTGGGAGGAAAGGAAGACTCAGGCCCCTTGAACCCATTCCACCAGAACTATTCCTGAGCAGCTCTAGAGCTGAAGAAGGTGCACTAGAGTTGTTATCCGGACCGCTACTACTAGTCTCATGATCAACTTTGGGAAGTTGAACGTATTGAGCAATTGTCGCGTGGTACTCTTGGGTGCCTGGAAAGCCCAAATTGAGATCTTGACCTTCGTACAGTAGTCCTGCCTTAGGGTTTTGAGCAGAGAAGTGAGAGATTACAGTTGATGGGTTAAGATCGGGGAGCCTAGAAGAAGCTGACGGTGATGATGACGTCGACGAGGTGGATACTTTCTTGTTCTTCCTCGAACCGCCTCCCACTGGGACATTCCTTAGAGACCCACCGTCTGTCCAGTACCTTCTGCAAGTCTTGCAAAAGTATCTGGGTTGAGTGAGGCTGTAGTTGTTGTAATAGCAGAACTTGGTGTTGTTTGAATTACACCTTGGGCAATTCAGCTGCTCCTGAGGCCTTGCTCTCTTCTCCAACATGGCCCTATTATTGCATGTATTTGGAGATGTCTCTTCCATTCCCTTGACCGCCCTTGTGTCCTAGTTCACAATAAGGACTCACAAAAATTAGGGTTTGACAGGATGAGGTAGGTGAGAAAGGTCTTTATTCCCACTATGAGTAAAAGATCAATCTTCACAATCCACCACTGACTTGTATGATAGGAACCATCTCAGACATGTAGGCTAGAGACAATCAAATTGAACATCGACAATTAGCTAGCGGTTTACGGCTTCTAGATATTAGATATTGTTCTTCTCCCTGGCCAAAGTAGTTTCTGTTAAAGGAATTAAAGAGAAAGAAAGGGAGAGAGAAGAGCTAAAAAGAACAAAGGCTGATTACAAATGATGCCTTTTCCCCTATTCCTTTATGATCACAGTTAACATAAGCAAAAGAAAAGGTGAAGAAAGGAAAAGTCGCAGTAAGCAATTGCCCTCACATTTCAAAAAGTTAAAGTTTTCACTTTTGCAAAAGAGAAAACAGCAACATCATGAAAGTAAGATCAACGCCAAAAGAACACCATGCATCTTATGTGCAGGTAGAAAAGGACACCAAACAAACAACCTCTTAATCCATGGAAGCTCTGAGAGAAAAAAAGAGAGCTCAGGAAAAAAGAGAGCTGAAAATTGCAAAAAAGAAGAAAGCGAGAGGGACAATAGAGAGACGGACGTCTCTACCTGTGATGGCCATTGAGCAGTATCCATGAACAAGCCCTGATGGAGCAAGTTAAGGAAAAAGGCAAAAGGTGACTTGAGGGAGAGAGAGAGAGAGAGAGAGAGAGAGAGTCCACCTTCTGTTTGTCTGGAGCTGCAGTTGATGCAAGAAAGAATGTTTTAGGTTGTATGTATGATGGCTTTATGCGTTGGCTTTACTTTATGAGAGAGAGAGAGAGAGAGAGAGAGAGAGAGAGAGGAGAGGAGAGGTTTGTTTTGACTACACCTCATGATATATGTTAGAATACTTTCTTAGAGGGGTTTTGAGATGTGGATTCAAAATAGTGCAAATATGTGTCCTAGTCTGGTCTTTTTAAATTCATTGTGGGGTGGACTAGAGCTGGTGGTTCTCTACCTTTTTGACTCAAACAATGGAAAGCTCTTCATTTGATTCTCTGTCTTTCCAAGGGCCGTTCAATCTCATTGGCAAAGATGAGATTTTTCAAAACCACAAAGATTTCATTACATCAAAAACTCCATCTCAGTGCATGCATTCACTTTTGATGTTTCTAAAAGCATCTCCTCAAATTTCCAGTTTTGCTCCATTAGGAATAGCTCAGTCTTATTAGCAGAATATCGACCCTCATTACTTTCATGAGTCTGATAACTCATGGAAAACCCCCTCTTTACTTTATCTTCTATGCAATCATATTTTTGGTTCGAAAAAAATTCATTCAAATGAAGATGAAAAACGACAAATATTGAAATTTGTATGAGTTGAATAATCTCTTGGCAAAGGACATGGGGGTGTGCATGCATGGTAAAAAGAAGGCTTTTGAGCGTGCGCGTCTTTGATGTAATCTTTTGTTCCATTCATATTTTGATATAACGGGGAAGGAATAAATCAGAGAGCACGAATATATGTGAAGGGAAATCAAGGAAATGGAAAACGTAACATAAATATAATATGACATAAGAATGGAGGTGGAAAATGGCAAAGGCAGCCGACAGGAGCCGACAAAAACAACGAGTGCTCGGACCCACTCCCACCCTCAGTTGTGCGGTAGGAGTAGGATTGACTATGATATTCAATCGCCAAATAGTTTCCAATTGTTGGCGAATTGCAAAATGACTTTAAAATAGTTAAGTCGTATGCTTAAGAAAAAAAGTCGTTCGTTCCTGCTTCACAAAAAGTTAAGAAAACAAATCTCTAATTTCCTCTTCCCAAATTCAATATATTATTCAGAGTCATGAAAAACTTATAAATAAAGTTACTCGTTCAAATTTACATGTTATCGTAGAGTCTCGGATATCATGGATCAAATTAGAATTATATCCGTCAATTGGTAAGAAAAAGGTTTATCTAGACGTAAAATCATATAGCAATTTCTCGTAACATTCTGAAATGTCTATCTTCTCGCATGGATGGTACAAGAACAAGGGGGCGGTCTCTTTCGTCCTTTTTCGTTGCGAAAGTGACAGTGCCGCCTTGCAACGACAAAGTTAATATTACATGGACTCCGCGGAGTGGATGTAATAATAGTTCTCCACCAGAAACGTCCAAAAGCTAAAAACCCCATCAAAGCTCGATTCGTCATCATCATCATTCACCGTCCGCCTCAATCGCCGTGCCCCTGTCGATGATTGTAGCCGAAGCCACCACCCATCTGAGAAAGTGGATCATCACTTGGCTCTCGTAATTGAAGGGAATGGACCGGTCCGGCCTTGAGAAAATAAGCCCGCTCTCCATCCAAGCATATGATTTAAGTGCTGCTTTCTCCACAACCAATGCCTTCCATCCGCTCACATCGCAAGCCTCAAGCTAGCTCGCGTCCCCGGATTTATTAATGCATTTGCTTCCTACACGGGACTATCCTCAATCGTATGCACGTTGAGCTAGCGCTACTCGTACCCTCGACGTCGAAGTTTCTGGTTTGTTCGAGTGCAGCAAGGAGTGCCTCTGCTCCTGCAGACAATAAATTCGAGATGAAGGTGGGTGTCGTGTGTAATATCGGAGTTAAAATGGATTGTTTTTTACTGCTCTCTCGCATCGATTTTCTTCGTGTATACAGATCAGCCGGTTCGAATAGTATCCTTACATTTCCAAAGGGAGGAAAGGGTGCTTCTCTTGGCGTGCTTTTAAGCGTGGGATGATGAGTGGTGATGCTACTTTGGCTTTTAAAAGATCTAAGAACGAAAAGTGTGTAAGTTGGAACTTGTTTATGTTTTTCATTCTATCATGAAGAGATGCATGCATAAATGCTTCCTTTAATCAACAGATGCCTATAACAAAAGCCTCCATTAAAAACAAATCATAGTCCAATCTGACATATATTACTATTTCCTAAATCGTATCGGTATTTTAGTAAATTACAAAAAACTGTCGATAAAAAACTGAGGTAACTTGATGGTAACTTATTAATACATTCATGGACTTACCAAGTTTTCTTGATAGTGTGCAAATTAGTGGCTTTTGCACAAAAGTACCAACTTTTGCTTCCCAACCCTACTTGAGGCAAAACATTAGATATTTTAACTTGAGGTGAGTTAACAGAAAATCAAGTAAGCACATATGATTCCTCTATCAAAATGGCATTCACACTTAGTGCAAGTTTTCTCAAATCCTACTTGTTGCAACTTAATTTGATTCGATTAAGTATGAAAATGTGTTTTTATTTTAGGATTCACTACAAACTTATTGGAAGCCGGTTATAGGCCAAATAAAACATGTGAGATCGTCTTATTACTGCAAACCAAAGAATCGAACCTAGGGACTTGATTACACTAGAGGTTAATCTAATACCCTAAAATTGGTAACTTGTCTCTTTATATGAAAACACTACGCCATCTTCCCAATTTTTTGATGCCCCTAGGCAAGCACATCTAAATGGCCATGCATCGTCAACACATATAACGGAATTTAAACACATTAACGATTACATGAAATACAATGTCATCATAAATAAACCAGAGTAACAATAAAGCGACAAAGTGAACGAGTACCCAATAACAAGGCAGTGTGATATCCTTTGTCCGACTTGTTATAAAGCCTCAGGACGGGACTTGTAAGCTATACTTAAATTTAAATATGCAAGTACTCTAAATTAAAGATGCATGCATCCTAAAACTAAACAATAATAATGGAATATCTATTAACAGGAGATGCAATTGAGCATAAATGAAAGTTCCATTTTTTTGTCCTTTCTATATAGTAGTTTTTGTCATTTTCCATTTACACTTAAGATAACATTATTAACATCTAAGTTACACTAAAATGCGACAAAAAAAATTTACATTAAAACATGTCATTGAACCACAAATCAATCACGATAAGACAAATTCAACATCGTTATGGCATAATCATACAATTTTGACCCCGAAATAATATTTTAACATAATAAATAAATAAATAAATAAAAGGACAGCAACCCAGGACCCTTATTGAAGCCCAATGAGAAGACTGTTGTCCAGCCCTTAAACGTGTTGGACAGCGAGCTCCAAAGGTTCGTTCGCTCTTCAAATGGTCCCAAGCGAACCCAAAAACACCCTAAATGCAACACTGGGCCATGGAAACAGCCAACACATCGTACCAACCATGGTTTGGCCGAGTTTAAGGCCGGGCTGAGCGGTCTTCCAAATATCGGTTTGCACGTTGTTATGTAGTTGTTGTTATGTAGTGAACACATAAAATGATTTAACACAAAATGCGAACGCTATATACTAACCTAATATGAGATATGACTTTACTACAAGTAAATGAAGGAGAAATGAGGCTAAAGTGACACTTGCTGTCACGGTCCAAAGGTTTTTTAGGCACGAAGGACTGAGAGATGATATAAGATGACCAGAACCTTGAAGCTTCTAAGGGCCTAGGATTTCTTGAGTACTCTAAAATGTTCCTAGTGATGATACGGAAAATGCACACTATTTTAGAGTATTTTTACAATTGGTAAGGGTAGTTGGTAGATGGAGAGAGAAAATCTCTACTATTAAATAAATAGGAGATCTACGCTTGTAGTCAAAAGAGTATGTGCATATATAAGGATCCCCTACCACTCATTCGTATCATAATAAGAATCCAAAGTTTCACTCTCTAATATTCTTGTGAATGTGGTGAGAAAAGTTTATTAGGAAAGAAAATTGTAAGGCTGCACAGGTGAGGAAACACTAAATCAACCAGCCTGTGACAACCGGTATTAGATCGAGTCAATCCAAGATGCAATGGACCCACGTTCCGACATAATGCCTGTCTAGGGTGAGAACTGATAAGGTGAGAAATTCATTGAGGAATGAAGTAGGAGCGCCACCAAGCAACATGGTGCCTAGGCAAAGAAGGGCCGCGTGGGTTCAGGGGATATGCTGCATGAGTTGGAGGTCCGCGTGGCGAGGATGGGAATCGCCATGAGGGAGATTCAAGGAGTGGTTGAGGAAATGTCTAAAAGCATCGAAGGCCTTAAACTAAAAAGAAAAAGAGAGAGCTCCAAGTAGAAGTGCAAGGGCTCGAATCCGATATGGGAGAGTTCCAAGGAGAGATGCTAGGCGCCTTGAGCGCTACTACCGATGAACTCCGGCAGCGAGATGATGTATTGGATGCTTTGGTGGAGGCCATGTGCATGGAGATGATTGAATTCAAGGCGAAACTCATCGAGATGGAAGCTACACATGTGAGCAGGGTGATCATTGTGTAACCTAGGCCACAAGTGACTACTCCCAAGCCGAAAGAGTTCAAGGGCTTAAGGGTGGTTAAGGACAAGGACAACTTCATGTGGTACATAGAATAATATTTCCATGCAACAGGGTTTATTGACAGTACACTTCAGGTAAGTAACCGCAGCCATGTATTTGACTAACAATGCCAAATTGTGATGGCGACGTAGGTATGATGATAGGAGAAGCAAACCTATCACAACTTAGGAAATATTCGTCGAGGAGTTCTGATGATAATACTACCGTGTGTATGTGGAGGAAGAGGCTTGGAACAAACTTAATTGCCTCAAGCAAAGAGGTGGAGCCCGAGAGTATGTGAAGAAATTCTCCGAATTGCCGCTACAAATCCCTTCTATGAATCAGACGGAAGCCTGTTTCTAATTCGTGGGTGGTGTCAAACCATGGATGAAGCTCGAGTTGAAGCAGCATAACAAGAATGACCTCTCGATAGCTATGCCCCTAGCCAAGACACTCATGGAATACAATGGCAAACTCTAGAGATAAGTGGAATCCCGACCTAAGCACAAAGGCACCAGTGGGGGAGATTGCAACAAATTCAACTATGAAGGCAAACTACCAGTGGTCCCTACAAAGGCATAGCCTGAATCGAGCGGTGGAGAAAACAAGTAAGGAACGTTTCTCCTTGAAGTGTTTTTTCTTTGATGGGGCGCACAAAGCTCATGATATATCAACACGAGGTAAACTCATGGCGCTTATCAAGGCCCACAAGGAGGTGCAAGAGGAGACACAATTAGGTTAGTCACGAATCTTAAGTTCCATCATGGCAAAGAAGGCAAAGAAGGTCAAGGGACTCTTGATCGCGGATGTAACAATTGTGGGTACCACGATGACTACACTCATATATATTGGTACATCTGACCTTTTAGTTATAGGGAGGAGGAAGGTCCGACTAAGAGCGCAAGAGTGAAGAGCTCTTGGACAAATAAAATTCCCGGGGAGGGAGAGAGCTTCGGCATTTTAGGGAGAGAAGAGAAAGAGGGGTCCCTTTCACCCTTATCCCCCTTTGTACTTTGAGATCTTTATTTTATCGGAAAAATTATCATGTCCTTAATGTATTGTACTATTGTTAATTCACTCCTAAACATTTTAATTTTGTTAAGTGAGTTTTAAACATTTTTAATTTTTGTCAATTAAGTTCATTTTTTTGACAAAAAATGAAGAAGTTCATTCGACCAATTTTGGTTGAAAACTACTAATGTGGATACAATGTGGCACAGCTAACCTTAACATACACATTTTTTTATAATATTTTAATTTAAAAAAATATTAATTTTCACATTTTCTTTTCTTTTTATTCTATTTCTCCTTTTTTTGTCATTTTTGGTCTCGCCAACCACCAACTGAGGGCTAGCAAACTCCACTGACCACTAACCAAGGTTTGGCGACCCTTGTCGAGCCCTAGGCGAGGGCCACAAAGCCCTTGCCAACCGTAGGTGTGGGGTTGAGGCCAAAGAGGGCGTCACAAGCCCTTGTGGCCACACAAAGGGCATCATGGCCCTAGCTCATTCTCGCCTCATCAAATCTAGTGAGAACTCACAAACCTTTGCCAAATCCAACGAAGGCAAGACCCTCGCCTAGGGGGTGATAGAGATCACTAGGCCTTAGTTAGTGGTTGGCGGCCCCATCGGCCCTTTGAACCAAAAAAGAAATAGATAAAAGAAAAAGAAAAGAAAAATATAAAATATAAAAAATTTATTAGAATTTGTTCACGTGAGCAATTTTTAACCAAAAATAATAGGAATGATTCAATAGGTAAAATATCAAAAATTTAGAATTCAATTAATAAAATTAAAGATTTAGGACTATAATGATAATTACACAATAAATTTGAGAGCTTTTAAATAATTTTCTCTTATTTATCTTTGGAAATGTCCTTTTAGTCCTTTGCATATCTCTTTTTCACTTTAAAGTACATAAGGTACCCTTTTAGGGCTAAGAGGTACAAGAGTTGGTGGACTAAAAAGCCCAAGCCTCCTTCGGTCAAAATTTGGATCTTTTGGTCCAGTGCAAAAAGAAATTAGTGGAAAAAATTGGATGCAATATGATGAATGACGACATTTTCAATTAGGAGTCAAATTTGGAAATTATCTAGCAAATCTAACCCTTGATCTTGGTGCAGTACATGCATGATGTTAGTTTCTTGATGTGGGGTCCAAGATCCTAAAATTATAAGATATCTAATTCCGAGATGCTGTGGTTTGAAGACAGAAATGTGGATGTGCAATAGTGCAGTGCCTGTTAGGGGTGAACGGTTCCAAATTCCTTATAGGTTCCACTTGAAACCTAAAACTTACCATCGGGTACATATTTCTCATTTTCTGAACCTGAAACCTACCCATCAAAACTTGGAACTTGAAACTTATCATGTAATAGGTTCTAGAGTCGGTTCCAAATTCCAACAAGTTCTTTTTTCTAAAACTAGTTTAAGAAATAATGTGCAAGTTTTACTTCAGTAACTAGTGAGATCATCAACAAAGTAATAGGTTTGTCTAAACACCTGATTGACAAAGTATTGAGTAAACAAATATTATAAAAGCTATCAATCTGTTCAGCATTCATACTTCCAAGTGCAAACTACCATGCTAGTCGAAGTACCCTAATAATCCAGAAAACATAATAAAGCCTTATATTTTAGGTAAGAGTTAAAGTGTCTGACACCATTTTGAGCAATGCGTTTTAGCCTACACATAGGAAATTGTCATCACTCATAAACAAACAATTCCTCTTACCAGCATGTAATATGGCAACAATCCTGAGTGAGCTTCAATCATTCTATGACACTACTGGCAACGGCTCCATCTTTTGTTTGCTGCAAGATGATGCAAAGTGATGTCTTCAGCATCTCTTTCCTTTGTCAGAAGATCTTGGTACTCTTCACAGGTCAATGAAAAGTGCCAGGGGACACCACACTCCAGACAAATAAACCTCTAACAAGCCGGATACTCAATGCAGTTGTTTTCTGACTGACTTGAGGAACTTGCCCTAGTTGACAAGCATCCTTGAGGATCAAGCAGGACAGAACAATTCGGAAAAGGGTGATAGAGTTTATCAGAGTGAATATTTGCTTCCCCCAAGGACTCTTTCTAGAGATTCATATGAATCAAGTGGAAGGAAAAACTTGCACTCTGGGATATAAAGCAAACAACACATAGCAAATTAGCCAAGAGCACCTAAGCACTTGAACAGCCAAGCAAACAACAGTACAGCCAAAAGCACTTAAGCACTTGAACTGAACAACCGAGCAAATAAGCTGAAAATAGATTAGCAAAGAGCACTTGAACAGCCAATCAAACAGCATGAGAATAGATTAGTCAATAGTACTTGAGCACTTGAATAGCCAAGCAAACACAATGAAGAGAAATGCTAACTTGAATGGCCTTGATCTATAGAGAGCTCATCGATGAGAGGTAAGATTCCGACAAAGGGGCGTATGCACGACTACCTTGGGCGGGTAGAGAATACATCAACATGGCAAAATATGTAGAAAGCAAGCAGGATTCGACAAAATATAAACGCAGATATGAATCGAGCTTCGAGCCAAAACGCCTAAATGTGAAAATTCCTTAGTCTTCCTGTTAGGCATTTTAGCAAACACATGATATGCGATTCAAAATCCGAGTTACAAATTCTGCTTCAATGTTTCCTTCAGTTGAAACATGACAACAGATGTTCAAATCAAACATTATTCGCTTAAAACAACTTCGATTTCATACGATTAAACTACGAATCTATCAATCGAACTCGGCGTTATTGATTCGTAAGGAATAAAACCATTACCTAGTTCGTGATGGACGATGGAGTTAACCAAGATCAGTACGCATAACCAGCACATTCAAATTTCACACAGTCCATAGACTAATCTGAGTCAACGTACGTTGTTGTCCAGACTTCAACTCCCATCTTGGTCCTTTTACAGTTAACGACACATCCAAACAGACACTCGCCTACAGACAATCAGACATATAGAGAGAAGGGGGTGAGAAGGAGGGTTCGCTCCCTACTTGGTCCTCCAAGATCTTCACAGTGAACCCATCAATGATGACAAGGGAGAAGGTCTTCTTATAAGTCCCGTCCCCGCTATTGTATGAGGAGTGAGCAATGAGGAGCAACAAGCGTCAAGGGCGACGAGCGGTGGACGGCGAGGAGCTAGGAGCATTGAGGGTGAGTGTCGAGGTTGACGATCAACGAGCGGCAGGCGGCAAAGTGGGTCGAGGGCAACAAGAAGCAAGGTGCGTTGGGGAAGAGAGGGAAGAGAGAAACGGGAGAAGATTGAAGGGGAAATAAAATTAGTTTTAGATCGGGGATTTCTTATAAACCCCCGTTCGGTCTGGTCCCGTTCCCGAAAAAGGAGGAACCAGGAGCTGGAACCGGAATCCTTAAAATTAGGAACCAAACTAGACCCTCCAGTTCGGTTCCCGGTTAGAATCAGAAACCGTGCTCACCCCTAGTACCTGTATCTTCGATAAGGGATCAAATTGCGTCATTATTAGTAAAGCCAATCCCTAATCTTTATGGAATTCATGGGTGGCCTATATGAAATGAAACATATGTATCTTATACTATAATCCCTATAGTTTGTACATGTAGAAATGTAGCAAGAAAAATGAATGTAAGAACATATAAATTGACTATTTTTTATTAGGATGAAATTTCACTGTTATTGACAAACTCAACCCTCAGATTTTTTACGATGGAATTTACATGATGAATTTGCAAACAAAATTTAAAAGTTAATAAACTTAGCAACACTTTGAATTTCTATCTCTCGTATGGAATTACCAATATAAATTAGAGTGATTTACCCATTTTGATCAACTGAATTACCAACTAGTTTCCGATCTCTAATTCTCATTTGAGTTACTCTTTAGTTTTTATTTTAATTTACCAACGTTTCTATGGTGTTACTTATTTTTATATATGACTTGGTTGGCTAGCTCTTACATTTATAAACTCTTTTAAGATTTTACCAACCTAAATAAATGTAACTCATCAACCTCTCTTATTGAATTATCACCACTTAATATCATATGAAGAATTGTCATCCGACTTACTTACTGCCATTTACCGTGTTGGCTTTTTTTAGTTTGTCAAATTTTCTTATTGTTTGCAAATTTTTATTTGTATTTCTTGGTAGAGCCGTAAATTTAACAACTTTTTTTTTGTTGTAAATTATTAACGTTGTTTTGAGTGACTTGCCAACTTTCTCTATTTAAATTACCAGCTAGTTTTGGATTACAAAAGTTCATTGTTACTTTCCAAGCCTATTTTATCTAATTATTACCTTTTACAATTACACCTTAAAACTACCAACTTTTATATGAAATTATTACTTCAATTTGAGAGATTTATAAACTTTACTCGGATTAACCAATTATAATTTTGAGTTATTAACTCTCACTTGAATTTGGTTACCAACATTTATTTGGCTTTTTCCAATTTACTAATTTTTCTATGGGTTTACTTAATTCATAACAAAATTGGTAACTTGCCAATTAAACGTTTCTAATTTCATACAATAGTTCGTAGAGTTAAGATGTTGATAACAAAGTTACAAAAAAACTTAGTAAATGTAAAAGAAGTTTTTTATGAGAAAAATTAGTTGGTAACTTCTAAAAGGAGTTATTAAATTTAAGACGTAAGTAAGAAAGGTAGGTAATCGCTCTAATTGATGTAGGAAGTTTATGAAAATAGTTGAGAATTTGACGGATTGGTAAGTAAGGCAAGTAAATGTGATAAGTCAATAGAAAGTTGGTAAATTTAAATATAACCGAATAAAAATTGGTTAACAATTTCGATGAGAATTGGTAAACTAAAACTAGTCAATTACATAATGAGACCAAAAATGGTAAGCCACCTAACTAATGGTTGGTAAACTCATGTAAGAATTAACAAATTTAAATCGTTTGTAAAGGAAACAAATAAAAGTTGAGTTATAATTGAAGAAAAATTGGTATGTAATTCAAATAGAGTTAATAACCAAAACTAGTTGTTAATTCAATTGGGAAAAAAAGTTGGTGAGACACTCAAATAAATAAGAATTGAAAAAATTGAAGCGCCGGTGAGAAAGACAAATACAAGTCAGTTAAAAAAAAAGTTACTGATCTGTAAGCTGTAAAAAATATACCGATAATTTAACGAAAAATCAGATGGTCACTAACTTTTTTGGCCAATAATTTTGGAACACTTAACAACTCTTTTGAAGATCTACCGACATAGAAAAACTCCCGTTTTTTGTAATATCGTCTTCCGGTTTCTATAGTGACCCTACAGGCTTTAGCGGAGAAGATGCTTGTAAATTTGGCCGGAGAGACGGATATGGGGAATACGCCAACAAAAATCCATGTAGATAAGAGACAACTTCGTTTGAAGGTCCACGAAAAATCATTATAAGCAACTCAAATAAGTAGTCTACAAATCTCACGAAACCACACTATAATCGTAACTAAGCCTAGATGAAAACCAAAATTAATAAATAATTAAGGAAACATATGTCGGTTAGCGACAGTGCTTTGTTCACATCAATCAAACTACCAATTTGACTAGTCGCATCCAATCGTAGAAGCCAAGAAAGCCAAAGAAACTTCAATGGTAGCATTCATCAGCAAGACCCTCAACATTCATTTCCTCTAGTTGGTCGCCAGACCTTAGTGATGGTCGACGACCAACTAGAGACTTGACTTAGCCAGCCTCAAGCGAGCCTTGCCCAATCCTGGCAAGGCTTGCTCAACCTCGCCATGGCTAAACGAGGCTTAAACTCGCCAAATCTAGCAAGGTTGGCCTCGCTCATCACTAGGAGAGGTCGGTCATGTCATGCCATGGCTTGGTGAGGCTCACCCTAGTCAGCCACTTGTGAGGTCGACCTCACTAGCCCCGCAATGGTGAGCCTTGCCCACCCCTAGCAAGGCTCAAACTTGCATGCACCAAATTTGGCAAGGGTCGAGCCTCACCAGTGGCCATAGGAGCAAGCTTTGCCAAAGTTTGGCGAGGTTGACTTTGGGCAATTGCCACTCAACAATCAATAAGAAGGGGAGAAAGAAAAAAAATAAAACTAAAATATTATTTAAAATTGTCCATATTAGCACCGACCATACCTTATAAGACAACTAGTGTACACGTTATTGATTTCCTGTAAAATTGGCTATATTGGCTCAATTAGCAAAACATTAAAAGGTTTTTGATAATTTTCTTAGGAAAAGTGTCAAAAAAGTTATAAACATTTTACATTAGTGCCAATTTAGCCCTAAACTTTTTATTGGTCAATTTAATCCTAAACATTTTGACTTGATGCCAATTTAATCTAAACATTTTAACTTGGTGCTAATTTAGTCCTAAAACTTTTAACCCGGTGTCAATTCGGTCATTCCGGCTAATTTTGACTGGATTTTGCTGATATGACATGGTCGGCATTAACATGGACAACTTTGAAAAATATTTTTCGAATTCTTTCTTTCTTTCTTTTATTTTATTTTCTTTCCTTTTTCCTTTCCTTTTTTTTTTCTTTTTTTTTTTCCCCTTTTCTCTCTTTCCTTCCGCCATCGCCAACTGGGCAACCAACCTTGACCTCGTCAGCCTCGCGTCGTGGGAGCAAGGTTCATCCTCGCTGAATTTGGCGAGGGTCTAACCGTTGTAGGCACGACCTCTAGCAATGGCTCAAGTCCTTGCCAGTGGTTGGACGAGGCTTGATCTCACTGGATTTGGCAAGGTTGGGCCTCGCTATGGACAACGAGACTCGACCCTCTCCAGATCCAGTGAGGGTGAGCCTCGCTTGCCCTTGCAACCATTGGCAAGGGCTTGAGCCTCGCTAGTGACTGGTGAGGCACGCTGGAGGCTGGTGAGGTCAACCTCGACCTTGTCGGCCTCCCCTCTGGCCAATTGCCCAACCGATGACTAACTGGAGGAAAGAAGGAACAAGAAAAAAAAAAAAAAGAAAAAAAAATAAAAGGAAAAGATAATAAAATAAATAATTTAAAAAATATTAAAATTTGTCCATGTTAGTGCCGATTGTGCCATGTTAGCCGTCCGGCGTCCACGTCAATAAAATCTTCTAAAATTAACCGGAATGACCGAATTGGCAATAGGTTAAAAGTTGTATAACTAAATTAACACTAAATTAAAAGGTTTGTGACTAAATTGATACCAATAAAAGGTTTAGCACTAAATTGACATCAAATGCAAAATGTTTGGGACTTTTTTGACACTTTTCCCCAAATTTTCCCATAAACCATTCAGCCTTAAGACTAGTGTAGAGAGAAGATCATATCATCTCATTTTCCGTCAATGAAAACTTATATTCCCAACTCATATTGGTCTCGATCTTGGAGCATTAGTTTGTGTTAATGTTTTTTTTTATGGGAATCACTGCCAATATTTACTGAAAAGCAAACTTATGTCAGTAAAAAACAAAAGAATCTAATCTTAATCGCAAGACATATATATACGTATAACGAAAGAAAATAATGGGGTAAAATGACAAATCCATAAGAAAGGTTCTCCTCCGATGAAAGTTACATTCCCGTGCGCACACAATGCTTAGAAGTTCCAAGGGCAGATCAACTCCTCAAATCCTTGAAAGTGAGGCTTCCCATGCAAAGCATCTTACCCTAATGAGCATCCAACTTTTTACTCCCAACGACGTTGGAAAACGGCAACATGTTGTCATAAAATGGAATACTCATTTGAGCAAGAGGCCTTCCACCGGAAGGAACAGAACAGCACCACCGTAAAAAGCAAACAAGAAGGTATCGCAGTGCTGATAATGAGAATGGTGTGATTTTGATGGACTGAGGAAGACGCGGACGGGTCTCTTCTGCATTTATACGCATGGTTCCCTCATCTGCCTAAGTGTGGAAAAAGAAAAGTAGAACGTTTGAGAGGTGGTTGCAACAGCCTAATGTTTCCTTGTTTTTTGCGCAAAATGGTATAGTTGAAAGTATAGTAAGCCAAGCGGGCTTCTCATCACCACTCCTTTTGTTTATTCTCCCATCTTAAGCCAAAGTGAAGAGTATGCAGGAGGATGATGAGTTTGGCTGTTAGCTGAAGTCTCGAGTCATCTTCAAAGTCCTCGCTGTCCAATCTTGAACATGCATGCTAACGGGGTCCGCTCACCAGCTACTTTTCACGATTGTACTTCCCATAGATGTCTGTACTGTGCCCTCGTGTACTGAGGGACTTCGCTGTAGCCACCTTGTATTTTTCTTGTTTGGAGTTTTATATTATCTTTTTTTGTGGTCGGAAGAGGTTTATATTAGCATTAAAGCAACGGTTTTTAACATTTGAACATGAGAGCTCTCTCTCTCTCTCTCTCTCTCTCCTCTCTCTCTTTTTCAATCTATGATCTTCAATAGCCTTGAGGTGTATCGTGTGGTGCCGCTTCACTGCG
This sequence comes from Angophora floribunda, assembly GCA_014182895.1. NCBI lineage: Eukaryota > Viridiplantae > Streptophyta > Magnoliopsida > Myrtales > Myrtaceae > Angophora > Angophora floribunda. The sequence goes on from CM024709.1 coordinate 264,803, forward strand.
ACTGGATAATGCGGTCAGTTTGAAAAGATGCGAATGCCTTTTTCAGTAGATATTTGCAGGTATATATATGGTGCCCATCGTTTTGCCAGATTCACCATTTAACTTCATCGTCTAGGTTTGACCTTCTTCCACCACACATGCATACTACACTGTTGGCACTATAAGACTGTTAACCACCTTTCAATGGACCCTTTATGATCAGCTGATATTCTTGCTATTGCTAGTGGGACTTCCCTTACAATTACTAATCAACAGTTCCTTGAGGAATTTATGGCGTTTTACTTTATATGGTGCTATCTATAACTTCGCAGCTGATGAACTCTGGTCAACTTCCTTATCGATTTCGACTTCTTTTACACGCCTTACGATGCACCTAACTGATGGTCCTGAGTCATTCACGCCATTCTTTCCACTCAATCTCTCCAATCAAGCAATTTTCTGTCTCAACTTGGACTGGTCTAAAGAGAATCTTCTCATCTTATGGAGCTAAGTTAGACTCATTCAATCAGAGCCAAGCTTTTTATATGCAAACTAAAATTAATGACCCACGCAACACGCAGATTTTGAATTCCATGCACTGGCTTGAGCGTCTTTCATGGAACCCCCTAGAAGACCCGTCTGAGCTAACTATGAGTTAATATCAATCTCACTATGTCAACTCCTCATAAGTTTATGTCCTGCTATTCTCATCAGTAAAAACATTTCCGGGAAAAGACAGACATTTGAGTCATACAAGATATATTTCCTGCTCTCTCTCTCTATCCCGCACTCACCCGCGTTAATAACGGCAAAGCATCCTGCAATAACCCGATAACGGCGCAGCTAGGTTCATTAACAGCGACTACAACGCCTTCCTCTGCTTGGATTTTCCAATCTTTTCAATATTCCTCTCACTTTAGATTACACTAAAATTTGTCCCACTCTTAGAGCCGGCACATATATTCATGCTTTTATCCGGATTTAATTATTCCTCCGGTCAGAGTACACCGGGAAATTTCTTATAGGATGTGTAGATATCTAATCCGGCCTAATAGGTCAACTTCATCTTTCGAAAAATCGTAAATATTGGACTTTGATCATAATCCTGTTTATTATACATGTCCATTTTAATCCCAAATGCCACTTCTTCTTTTTGTCCAAAATCCCAAGTGCTTGTTTGTGTTAGTTTCATTCTCTACATCTTTTAACAGGTCATTGTCTCAAATCAATCAAAAGAAGTTCAAAAGGACATTATTATACAAGCTAAGAGTACCATACGCACCGACAGCACCATGTGCTTTATTGAAAACTGAGATGCCTTGAGTTCTAAAAACTTCACTACATAGAGTTTAACATTAATGAAAAAGAAATAACTGGGGTCCCTTCACGAGGCCTATTATTCGATGAGATAATATTTAAAAATGCAAGTGCTGTTGGAAGCGGTACTGCCTTCTTAATAAAATGGTTTATGTAATAGATGCCATTTTAGCTCTGAAATCATGAATGGCTTGGTTAGTTAAGTGGTGGTTGCGATTGTCAACTGGAATGTCTAGTTTTGTGCATCTCATCCATGTCATGATGCTTGACTTCATTTAGTAATAGGATGCCGTCAAATTAGAAATGCAAACTACAGAGATGTACATTGTTTGGTGAAGATCGTCGTTCGTTTCTGGTCAAGAGCTCATATATCGACATTGGACATAAAACATCGCATTATCTCATGAATCGACACTGGACATGGAACATTGCATTAGCTTGGAGCTAGGAAATGATTTAGAGAACAAGCATCCTCGTTTTATTCCTGAACATAGCTTCTTTGCACTTCCATTTCAGTCACTCAAAGAGGAGAACAGATCCGACGTATTACACACTTGATGCCAAAGAATTATTGACTGGAAACAGCACAGTTAATCACGAAAGCAAAAGCTCTAGCACCGGGGCAGGTCTGCCGGCGGATGAGGAAGGGTCTCGAGCTCCCCTTTGCCATTCTTCACTATAAACACTGAAGCTAATCCCCATGACAAGTGTATATCGAAGTGACAATGCATGAACCATACTCCTGCATATCATTAATCAAACTCGATTTATGTTAAGCAACTCCAAAAACATGACCAGAACACACTAGCAATCACAAGGCTCAAACCAATCACATAAGCGGCACAATCACAAAGACAAGGAGGATCGGCTCACCTGGATTGTCTGCCACAAATCGAATTGCCGCCCATCCGCCCACAGGAACTCCAATTGTGTTCAAATAAGGCGGATCCACCAAGTTGAATTGTGCGGTCTGGGGATTATAGTTGCCAGAGCCATATCCAACTACATAGAAGCTATATCCATGAAGGTGAATTGGGTGGTTTTCAGTAGAGACCGTCCCTGTGTCCTGTAATATAAGTTGTACCCTAGTTCCGTATTCAAGGACAAAGGTTCTAGTTCCAATCATCGATTGGGTGTTGTTAGGACTGTTATTAGGTGCCCCATTGACAAAGTCGTAGAACTTCAAAGGCACACCAGGAAAATCCTCAGTGAACTGGCCATTAATTCTATTGTAATAAGCTTCGAGAAGAGAAATTTTGGGTTTGACAAAGCTTATATTGTTCATAGATGCAGCCATCGTCCCATTGTTCAAGCCCTGGCAATTTTGCTGTGGCGTTGGGGAATGGCATTGTTGAACATTTAGTCCTATTGTGTAATAAAGATTCTGATCTATCTCCTTTGGAACATGACCAGATTTTAAACTCCTAAGCCCATCCATGACCGTCTTAACTGCAAGATTATCATTAAAACTTGGTAGTCTAGCAGGCAAAGACAGGGAAGTGGGCAAAGCACCGAGGTATTGGAAGTGTGCTATGGCCGATATATTTTGAAAGGGTATGCCTTGGGCCGACATGTAAGGACCCATGGCCATAGAATATTTTCCGATAGATTGATCAGCTGTGACAAGGACATTCATTGTCTGGCCTGGTCCAAGCATCACACGATCAGTTGTGAATGGCTTTGTGTACTCTCCATCAGCTTCGACAATTGTCATTCTGTGATTTGCAATGGAGAAGAAGTTTTCCATGTTCAGACCTGCATTTACCAGCCTCAGCAGGTAGGTCTTTCCTGGGACCACGTCAATCTTGTATGCATCTGCAATTTTTGGCAATATGTACAACAGGAAACTAGTGGTGAGTCCATAACACTAGATTACATGTAGGTTACCAAGTTATATAACACAGTGATATTAGTCATGATAGATTTATGAAGAAAGTAATCATTTCACACTGCAGTGATTGCTTATCAAGAAGATAGTCTTAACAGGATCACAGGATATTGGGCAGCACTGAATCGAAAAAAGCCAATCACTTACACTGGAGACTAATTAGGACTTACTGTTTTAAATTTTCCATCAGGCACAGAATGCTGTAACTAGCAGTAAATTCCCAATCATTTTCTAGCTAGAAGATTTCTCAAATAGATGGAGAACTCTAAGGGTCATAATTATTTGAGGTCAGAGTTTTGCTGAGTACCATTGTTGGAGCAATTGTAGTTAGGGCCAGGATGGCCATTGATTGTAAATGCATCAGATGGTGGAGGACCTCCTCCGCTAGCTAGAACAGCTTTCTCAAGTTGTACTACATCCTTCAGCCAATATTCCCCTGTAATGTGGAGATTATGGTCAATAGATCTTGAATAATTGAATTTTCATGCAAAACTATGCAACTGTCAGCGCAGACTACCAGATTTCGAGCTGGATGAATTTTGTTCAGAAACATGGTTCATTAACTCACAGGCAAAACTTACTTACCTAGAATAATGATGTGCTCTTCGTAAGGATATGTAAAGGGATAAGGGACCCCTGTCTTAGGATACATGACTATAGCACCATAGACAGTGCCCCGAAGCCAAGAGACGTGAGCATGCCAGAGAAGGGTGCCTTTCTGCTTTACCAATGTGAACTCATACGTAAAACTCTGTCCAGCTTGAATAGGACACTGTGTGATGTACGATGGTCCATCAGACCAGCAGGATAGCATCTGCCGGATGCCATGCCTTGAATCACCCAACACAACAAAAGAATACTCAAATTAGCAAACTCTCATACTCCCACATACAAAAAAGATTTCCACATTTTTCTTACCAGTGAATTGTCACATTGTATGGACTCTCATTTGTAACTTTGACGATCACTCTGTCATCTTCTTGGGCGTAAACAACTGGTCCTGGATACATTCCATTGACTGTTACTATGTCCTTGGTGTTGCATAGCTTGGTAATCCTTGTGGTTTGCACCTAGTCATTTGGGGTTAGATACACAATTGTTAGTTATTAGCATCAAGCATGGAACAGTGAGAACTTGAACTTGGAGAGTATGAGTGAATCAGGTAAATGAAATAAAAAGACATCTGACAGATGTATATCGGTGAGACCTTGAAGTCATAGAACCTGGTCGATCTTCCTCCAGGCCACTGTGCAAGAACATGCAGAGGGCTGAGAAAAGATATTAATGAGATAATGGAGAGCATGACCCCCATGGTTGTCTTCTCCATCAGGGGCTAAAACAGGAGATTGAGGATGATGAGGTTTACAGGGCAGGGTCATTAATAAAGAACGAACCTATCCAATCATGTTTAAAAAATTCGAGATAAAGAAAAAAGATTGTGATCGTCATCTTTCATGATTCCTTCATGATGTACTCAACAAAATAAGACGTTGGGGGAGTGATTATTTGAAGAGCTGACCAATTTGCTAAAGGATTTATTTCAGCTACCTCTATCTCTGTGGTTCTTTACTATTAAAGCTGAAACGATTGTGGTACCTGCTCCGGAGTACCATGTCAAAACCACAGCAGGACAATCAACAGCTGCATTCACCTTCTTATAGTGTCTTTCTCATTGGACAAGCTTTGAGGTAATTATGTTTAAGCACGAACACATTGCTATTTGCTTCTCCTGAAAGATCAAGTGTATTGCCATTTCATGATACGTCATGTGCAAGGAGGATAGGTGGGCGGTAAGAAAATTTGAAACGCTTCAAAAGACAAAGATGAATACTATGTATTGAGACAAATGTGCGGAACTCTTTCTCTCACCTTCATTCTTCATTTCATGACCTCCTCCTCCTAGGAGTCATATCTTTTGTATGTGTTTCTACCCTCATAATTAGACCTCGAAGCATTATCATTACATTCTGTGGTTCTGTAAATTTTTCTTGATGTCTCTGTCCCTGGCCTTTCCTTGTTAAGTCACTCATCTTGTCATTATGAAGTAAGTAACCGCATATAAGACCTATTAAACCATGGAGGGATCATCCTTCTTCGTGTCCCTTCTATGATCTGGATGTGTCCAAGGAATTAGTAAATGTAGCAGTTGTAGCCTGAAACAATCCAAAACAGAAACAAAAAGGTTGAAGATTCCATGTCTGAGCGGCACCTTTTTGCATTTTACATGTCTGTGTTTGTTTCATATCCTCTAGTTTATATGTCAACATCCAAATCCCTGATCAAAATAGCCAGCATCTTTTATGTGCATGCATGCACAGATACGCATCATATGCTGCATCATACGAATATTTCTTATTCATGTCGACTGTCTTGACTATTCAAATGCTCAAGCGTGACAGGCAATGACAAAATACTCTCCATTGTTGACCTCCTCCTTTTTTTAAACTTTGTTTGGGTACTACACCATTACTAACTCTTTGAAATTTGTCGTGTATTCTTCTCAGAATAATGCTCAGGGCAGATGGATCCTCCCTATAAAAGCCTTCTTTGACTTATTGCTAGGTGATGTCTGAATAAATTGCGTGACCTGCAAGACTGAGTGGAGCTACCTGCACCGACATAAGTTACACTATTACCCAGCAACTGCCCACATAGTCAAGATTATACATGGGAATTTTCACATCTTACATCCAAAGTAGAGGGTTTTCATCAAAATCAAATAATTCACAACCAAAACTATTCTTGAAGTGATAAAGGACAAGATCCTGTGCTTAGCAGGAACTGTAGTCTAAACTGCAGATAAGCATAACAAAAGAGGGCTAAAAACTCCCATATGAGCAAAAGAAGCTCGACTCTTTTTAACAAAGTCTTGCTAGTGAGCTTGAAATAAAGGCTTTTTAGGAAGGAAAAAGACCGACTTGCTCTTTGCCATCATTTGCTTCCTTCTGTAAGATTGCCTTTATTGAGTAGTCCATACAGAAGCACAAACAGGGTTGCTATAAAGGCGAATGGATTTGCTGTAACCTCCAAGGAGGTATACACCGCCAACATGGACTCTTTCGAGAGACCAAGGAGATAATTAATCTACCAGTCCATTTCCCACCATTTTGCTTGTTAACTGCCATCATTGGCAGTGGATTATGAAGATTCAGAAGAATTGTACACTGACATAGAAACATTCAAACACCAGCCTCTGATCTCCTGATACAGCTTCATTTTATCTGTCAATATTAACATGCTTATATTGGCAAATCATGCAAGTTTGTTGCTCTTATCTACTCCAGTTTTGTCCTCTGCTTCATCCTTAATGCTGTAATTTTCTATGGATAGCACATAACATGGTGCGACTGACTTGGAAAAATAAGCATGTGAACTTCGTCTTCATACTGAGAATGAAAGTACTTTAAGGCCATAATCAGGAGAGAATAATGACGAACATGGCAGCTTGATCATTATTCCACAAGACTGAAAGACCATCTTACATGGGGAAGCAAAATTCTATTGAAAAACCAGGTTTGCAATTCATGGTAGTCCACGACATCCATTGGATAACAAGGAAGAGAGTTCCAACAAAAGGAAGCCAGGGACCATATACTTTTCCACTGTGAGTTACCTTAATGTACATATTCGGAGGAATGCTGACCATCATTCGTAATGGTTTGTAGATTCCGAACAGCTATATTGGCTGAACATATAAGATGGTAACAACAACTCGAGAAGAAAATAACAAAAATCATTGCATAAAGCATGCTCTATCCCTATGCTGCACCTGAACAAAAATTCATCAAGAGACAAGTAGAACACAGTGGAAGTTGAGTACATTCGCATTCTAGTTGAGTCAATCTAACTGACAATGCTGGTCCACATGCTTTAGTAACTTGACAAGCTTCATCGGTCTGACGTTACACTGAAAGTTTTTATAACATAACAACAAATTACAATGACAACAAAATAACATGTTAATTCTCAATTAGAATTGCAGGCCTACCAAGAGCTTCCAGTGGACCGAGTCTTGAATTTAGAGAAAATAGCTAATACAGTTTGTTTATAAGAGGGTAAAACCAATTTTCTCCATATCCTGGGAATCTCGCTGATAGAAGAAAACCACTAAATATTTCTTCTTTCAAATTAGCCAACATATACCTACAACAAGCTCAAAGCCTTAAACTACATATAGTAGCTTCCTTATAATTCAATATTACAAAAGCCTACAACCAGGAAGATGTACAATGGATCTGTCTTAGGTTACACGGAATCTCAACCACAATCAGCTAAAGAACATGCTGCTTTCATGAACCCAACCCTCAGAATCAACATTCCTGACAAACAGAAAAAGTCAGCTCATACCAGTTGCCACTGACAAGATGTATAAATGAGTTCAACCAAACTGGAAAATGAAGCTCTACAAAACTCCGTAAAAGAATTTCAATGAAGCAGTCCATAATATTGACAAGGGAACATCGTCATCATGATCAAAATCACATAGGCAATGGTCATATCACATAAAATCCTACTGAATAGTTCCACAGAAACAGAAAATGCCCACGCTCTAGCCCATTTATATAGAGTAAGTACCTAGACATAAATTCGAAATTGTTATATCTACTAGAATCAAGATGGCAGATAAATACTACTGACAACTGATGAACGCAATCGATTCCTTTTTTGCTCACTGATAGACCTAACAGAACACCTTCAATGCATACAGCTTCCCAGCAGACTCTGCGAAGTAACATGTATGAGCCAAAAGCAAAAACATCAAATCAAGCGATATGTGTTTGTGGAGATATAGCCATAAGCTCAGCAGCTGTAGTAAAATTCAAAACATAAGACAGCAAAATTTGTCTGTAATTGCCTGAAAATTGGCTAGATTGAGAACCATAAGAATGTCATCGTCTTCGCCCAGTGAAACTCAACTCTTATCTCCCCACGTGATGACGAGGATGTGAATCGGCATGTGATGCCAAAACCAGCCCACATAGTAATAAATACAAATCCAGACAGATACCCATCTGAGAATATTTAGCTAGCATTTAAGCTCAATTGTCATGATTCTGAATATTTACAAGCAGTTGATTCAGCTCCCATTCATTTAGAGGCAGAAATCTAGCAGCAACATCCAGCTCCGGTCCGGAAATGGAAAATTAGCGACATAGCATATATGACAATTTCCAGGTTGACGAGAAACCAAGGACATACTATCTAGACAGCCCGAAAGCCACAGCTCTCTATCTACACAGCACTTAACGAGGAGCATGAGACAAAGCAAAATTACACCTTTCTCGTTTATTTGTCCACCAGAGTTCATCAGGAGCCGACCCTGAAACGGAGGATCTAAGTACAACATAATAAAAGCTAATTAGTGAGGCAGGGAGTCAGGGTCGGGGGTTGGGGTGGGGGTGGGGGTGGGGGTGGGGTTGGAATTGGCGGCGGAGGCAAGGGGCTCGTGAGAGATGGGCTTGGTGAGCATGAGAGGGCGGTGGTCCTTGGACTCCTCGTCGTCGTCGAGGTCGGTGGTGCTGAGGTTGATGCAGGAGCACCTCTCGAGGGAGGCGAAGAAGGCGGAGGCAACGCTGGCGCCCACCCAATTGGCCATCCTGTCCAGCTTCTCGCACGACATGAATCCGCAACCGTTCTCCTGCTGCATCTTCCTTCCTCTCCTCCCTCAGGCGATGTGACCAGGGCTCCTCAGCTCGATCGGAGAAATTTGGGGGATACCGAATTGATTGGGTTGCACAGACAGAGAGAGAGACGGAGAGAGAGAGAGAGGAACCGCTTGGCCAGGGGCCTGACTTTGGTTGCGGTTTCTGAAAGCGGACGGTTGATTGATTCCGAATCCTTTGTCGTTTTTACCGGTATTATTCATAATTTGCCAGCATTATTTAGGCAAAACCAGCTCTTCTCAAAATTAAAATTAATAATAAATAAATTGTTGTTGCTGTTCAATATCCCTTATTAAACATGTTTAATGAGTAAATATTTGATTTTCTCAAAATATTAATGATAAATATTACGAGAACACTTGATTCATTGAAATTAGTTTTATTTCCTTTATTGGTTATTAACAACTAATAACAAGTGTCATCGAGACAATTTTTTGACAAAATCTAAGAAAAAAATTCTGAAAATACATACCTCTCTTGTGAACGTGAATTCATTTGAACCAGAGTTCCTTATGTGAAGCAAATCAACTCTACCGTATCGAATTGCTATAAAACTTCATTTCTCATCTTTAAATTCGAACATATTAATCAAAATTAACTTTTAACCCTGATAGGTCAGCACTCTATATCTAAATTTGTGTTAGCCATGATACGGTGTCTTTTGTTTTTCTCTTCCTTTTTTTGACAAGAGTTTGATGTGACATGCTTGAGTCAACTCCACATATGAATAGTCAGTGCTATCATCTGCCTTATCAAGTCCGCGATGGTTTAGCGTGAAAAACTAGAATGCAATGCTCATGTTGCGAAAATCGCATTGCTGAAATATGATGGTATCTCAAGCATCAGTTGAGAGCCAAAGGTGTTAGACTTTAATTAGTTTTAACAAGCAGTTTTTGCTTACTTGATTTGAAGTCGAAAGAACTTCAACAATGCAAGTTTAAGATATTGAAATTAAATGTTCAAGGCTCGGTCAAAATCTTTGATATATATATATATAATCAGCAATTTTTTTCTTATTGAATTTTCATTAGGTCAATTAGTGATATAAAAAAATTTTACACACTCACCATTACTTTAGTATTATGTGTATGTAAAGATGACCGTGCAACCAAATCTATTAATATTGCACCTGGTCAACGATGAATGTGTAAAAGGTTTGTTACACTAGCAGTTAATGTAATAATAGTTTTTTTTTTTTTTATGTCTACCGTAACTTCTCTACAGAGTTTTTTCTTTTTGGTCGATAACTTCTGTACAAAGTTTATTAACTAATAATGTATTACATGGGTAGTCAAGTTATAATTAGAAAATCATTATTTTTGTTGTTTACTTGGTTTAATAGTGATAATAGTCAATTTACACGAGCAAAAAGTAATTTTCAATCATCACTAATCGGTAACTTTTTATGGACTGTATTATATTTGTAACTTCTTTGATTACTATGCTTCGTAACTTTCTACAATAAAATTATAATATACCTAATAAAGTAGTCAATTTATTTTCTCCTATTGCTAGTAAAATGTAACTTTGCTTTATAATTCCTAAATTTCTTCAACCACTGAGTCAATAATTTTCTTAATAATTGCAACTTTCCTTAATCAAATGTAAGGTGATTATCATTGCATCTCTAATTATCCTCCACTGTATGCAAATTGCAATCTAAAATTGATTTTCCCCCGTAACTGATACCATTTTATAAAGAGATTTGACGATCATTTTTTCCCGAATTAATCTAATGGTCAGACAAATTGTAGGACCTACAATATCTAGCTATGACACTATATAATTTCTTGTCATGTTATAATATCTTCTCTATTGTTTAACAGTATTTTCTTCATGTACGCAATATCTTTATATAAAACGTGTAAATTTGGACAGAAGGGCCATTGTAATTTCTTCAAAAAGTTAAAACTTTTTCCTGATATTGAAATAAAAAATTGAATAAATAAGAATGAGAATTATATGATGTCAATAACATATCTAACATTCGATACAATTATTTTCCAAACAGAGCAAGTAAATATCTCCACAACTCTAACTATACTATTGACAGATGATTTAATTATTATTATTTTCCATGAGGCGTAAGTGTGTAATTATTTTGTAAAGGTGCTGCTGTAGTTTTCCCTTCTTCTTTTTTAACCCGACAGTTAAAGGGAGATTAATCCCAGGAGAACAGAATTCTACATAATGTTATGGCGCTGCTGGTGCTTGGAGGTGCAGAACATGGTGCGGTAGCTTACCCTTCTCCTTCACCTTCGACCTTCGCCTGATCCCTGACGGCCGACGACGATGTCGGAACGGGACTCCGCCGCCACAGTCGATCCCATCGACCGCCTCCCTCTCTCTCTCCTGCGATCCGATGTTATCCCTCCCGCCCCGACCCGTTCGCCCACCGGATCCACCATCGACTGGATCCCCGACCTCGCCGGCTACGCCTGGGTCGCCTACGGAGCCTCCTCCCTCCTGGTGATCTCGCACCTCCCCTCTCCCCTCTCCGAGGCCGAACCCCTCATCGCTCCCTTCTTCAGACAAGTCCTCGACCTCCCTCACCCCGTTTCCTCCGTCTCTTTCTCCTCCGACGGCCGGGTCGCCGCCGCTTCTGGCGATTGCGTCTTCATTTACTCGCTCGTATCCTCCAGATTACTAGGTATATTTGAATTCGATACAATTGTCCCTTTCTTTTTCGTCATTCCACTTAGGCGTCTCTAGACCATTGGAGTCGAGTTGCAGATCATGGAACAAATCATAGGTGGGCATGTTTTGGCGTTTCTCTTAGTTTGCTGGGATAATTGGGAAAATCGTGATAAGTTTCTCAAGTTAAAGCTTTCCTTATTTTCTTAAACAGTCTCGGTACTTTAGATTCACACTCTGTGCTTGAGCTCACTTGCTTTCTGAATGGGGAATGTATGGATATGGAGAGTTGGCTTCCCTCGCCAAAGCACTCATTATTCTAACGACTTGAATAACTGGAATGTGTGAGACTGGCTCATTAGCGTTGTTCAGGGGGTAATTGGATTGATTCCTGAAACATGGCTGTTGGATGGTTTTATGCTGTCTCACTGCGAAAAAAAGAGTCTTTTGAAGAGTGGACGTCAAATGAATATCCCCAGCTACAATCTTCACTTTGTACTGTAGTAAAATCCCAAATCCTATGTTAAGAGTGTTTGAAGTTGCCATATGGTTAACTTTTTCTTCTCAATATTGCCTTAACTGTTCTTCCTTCTCTAATCTCCATTGTTGGATCTCATGTATGTGGTCATTTTAACTATTTGCGTGTGACTTCAACCACTCAGTTGTGCTCCTTCAAGTGACAAGCAATATGATCAGATAGTTCTGGTTTCTAAGAGCATGTATATGTACCTTGTATTAACTACTCTACCACTTCCATGCACTTAAGCACAATAAAGGAGTCAACAATGATGAGCTGTCGCAGACATGTTATTTTTCAGCAGTATGTTTGCCATGGTCATTTTCTTCTCTGGGACTCTTGTGAATTAATATTCCACAGCAGTTTTATTTTCCTTTTGAATTTCTTAAATTTAAATGTTTTGTACTCATCAGGTTCTTTTTGTTGGAGCCAGAATGCAGTACTCAGGCAGTCTTCAAAGGTGGAGGCGGTCAAGTGGACCGGATCAGGGGATGGAATTATTGCAGGTGGAATCGAGGTGGTTCTGTGGAAGAACAATGGCATTTCCTGGGAAATCGCTTGGAAGTATAAAGCTAAACAGCCGCAAACTCTGGTTTCTGCAACTTGGTCCATTGAGGGACCATCAGCAGCATCTCCTTATCTGAATAAGCATCTTAGTGGATCATCAGTCAGTGAGGAGTGCAAACATGTTTTAGTATGTCAAAGTAATCGGAAATCTGAATACATGATGGTTAAGCTACTTCACCCTCAACCTATCCTCATGATTGAATGGAGGCCATTGGAAGGAAGACGGCTTAAGAGGAATCTGAAAGCAAGACATGTCCTTTTAACATGCTGCTTAGATGGAGCCGTGAGGTTATGGAGCGAGATGGATAATGGACGGGCAAGAAAAATGGAGAAGGACATCAAGGATCCCAAGTTCACGCGGCATTCATTTTGTGTTGTTGCTGTGATTGAGATAAACATGGTTCTTGGTGCAACTCTTGGTGAGAACTTTTTTGTTACTTGGGCAGAAGAAAAGAGGGGGTTATTAAAAATCGGCAAAGAAGGTAGCCAGGTTTTCTCCACAGAGTTTTCTGAGCATGAAAAGACTTGCCGATGTGAATGGGTAGTAGGCATTGGTCCGGAATTGAAAATTACATTCTGGGCAATCCATTGTCTTGATGAATTTTCTCCTCTTAGGCATCCTCGAGTGATGTTGTGGAAGTCAAAGGACCTGCAGTGTCTTGACTTGGGGCATCTTCACAAATTCTCATATCTGAATGTCAAAGATCAATACCCTGTGAAGAAAGCAATCATCTCAAGGAATAGTTCATCTGGACCACCTGTTTTATGCTCTTTTATTCACCTTTCACCTTGCAATTCGATGGTGCGGTTGTTGCTGTACACTCGGGTTGCAGATAATGTAAGAGACTTGTCTCTTGGTACTTCCCCAGAAGAGAAGTGTTTATCAGGTTCTTCTGGTGTTGAACTAGGTATAGATGGTCACTCTGGAAAAATCTTACGAGTTGCCGTGCATCCTGATCACTGTGAAGTCAGATTAGCCGCTTCCTTGGATTCTAATGGTTTGCTTTTATTTTGGTCATTTTCCACCATTGCCAGTGAGTTCCCTGGGTTTCCAACCACAATTCCCATGTGGAAGCTCTCTGGAAAACTTGTGACACAAGAAAAAGAGCCAAAATATACCAGCTTGGTCTGGGCACCTTTAGCAATGAAAGATGACCGAATTGTTCTGTTGGGATACCATGGTGGGATTGATTGCTTTGTGGTTAAAGTTTCTGAAAAGGAAGTGCAAAAAGTAGAATGTCACAGATTATGCACAATTCCTTTTTGTGATGGCGTTCCTCTCGAAGAAGGTCCCACAGATGTCTTTTCAATTTCTCTGCCTAACAAAGACTTCAAATGTGATGGCTTCATGCTTTTGGCGGCATGGATTAATGGGTTTTGTACATTATCCTGGGACATTGCTGTACATGTCTATGATTTATCTGGATGCAGTCGTGAATGTGACTTTGAGACCAATTACCCAGCTTGGAGCAGCACATCAAAATTCGAGAGTATATTTTGTGGCAAAGGATATTCTATTTTTGTATCCCCTTGCTCTCCACAATACCCTGATTCTCACAAGCATGACGCTATCACCAGTTTCTCCATAGCAAGTCCTGGTCTTTCCTTATCATCTATACGACATGACTGGAAGTGTACTGAAAATGAACAGCGCGGCAATTGTCCTGCATTTGTGATGGCAGCAGGCTGCAGAGATGGTAGCTTGAAGTTGTGGAGAAGTAATGGCACTGAAGTATCTGGTGCCACTGTCAGATGGGAGCTTGTGGGTATGGTTGCTGCACATCAAAGTTCGATTAGTAAAGTATGTCTTACTGATTGTGGTCAGAAGATTGCAATCATATGTGGGGCTAGTAATTCTGATACTGTCAGTACTCTAGGTATATGGGGCGCTGTTAATATGATGGGAGCAGGACACTTATTGTTAGAAGATATGGTATCCCTAGATGGACGTGTCATTGCTATGAAGTGGTTAGCATTAGGTAATGGCCAACAGATTCTTGGAGTATGCATGCAAGATAAATTGCAGTTTTATGCAGAGAGGCGAGCTGGTAGTCAGAGTTTGTTGAGTTCGGTGAAGCCTTCACATATGCATATTTGGTTTTGCATTGCACATGCTCACTTATCATCTCCTGCGTATGACTTTATTTGGGGTCCCCAAGCAACAGGTGTGGTTGTTCATGAAAATCACATCTGCTCATTCAGTCAGTTGTTGTTCCTTGTAGATAGTGGTTATCTGGGGAATTCTCATCTAGCACGTGAAAAGGATATTCCATGGAATAGTGAAAGAGGCCCAAACATTGGCATTTTTTCTCCAATATTCACTGATCTTGACATTCATGATTTTGAAAATTCATCAGTTGAAAGCAGTGGCAAGTTATGCACCTCCGGGACTGCTAAAAATTTGAGCTTGAATTGTGATCTTCTAGCCAGTTGTCTATGTGTAGAAAGGGCTACATCAGAACAATGTTTTCCTACAAAGTTCAAATTCTGGAGCATGGTTGAAATACTGGAGAATTTGTGTGGATCTCTTCCTTTGTATCATCCACAGGCTCTCCTTTTTAACATATTTTCAGGTACCTTCAATTGCTGCGTAGATATAAAGTAACTTTTGGATGTTATTTCTGTTAATCGGTATTGTGAGCTTCCATCACATTTTGCCACATTTATAGCTATGTCAATTGTTAGGAGTGGGCCTAGGTTTATGTGGGGGGGTGGGGGTGGGGAGATAACCTAGCTTTCATGTTGTTAACATGCATATCTTTCTAGTCTCTTCTTTTAATTTTCTTTGCTTGCTTGTTTTGTGTTGGCTTCTTTCTGATTTGGTAAGTGCTAGGAGAGAAATAACTTTTGAATGTCAGGGCTGCTGATATATTGGGCATGCATTAAAATTTTTGGATGGATATTGTTTTGTTGGTGGCAATTGTTCCCTTTTATTTTCTTTCGTGGACTAGCGATTAGGAAAGAGAAGGGGGTGGTGTATGGATCCAACTTAGGATCAGAAAATAAAAATAGTAACTTGGATAATTTGATGAGAATATGGTAAATGTTTTATATAAGTTCTCTCTCTCTCTCTCTCTCTCTCGACAATTTTTTATTCTACAGGTTTTTTAAATGTACAGAAACATGAATTACGACAAGCTTGTAGAATGAGTGATTATTTGCTGTCACCAAAGGAGGTTGTCGAGTTTAGACATCATTAGTTTGGACAATATTGAGGGGTGTTCCTTCAATTGGTAGTCACACTGCATCAATTTGAAGTGAGGGCTAGTTGTGGTTCAAAGCCTGGAAAGAAATGGATGGCCATTTGAACCTTTGAGGTACTGGGAAAAATTTAAGCTTTGGCTTTATAGCTGTTCAATAACAATGGAAGGAAGTAAAAGACTCGAACCTATGTCTAGTAGCTGGAGGTGCTCTCTGTTTTTGTATTCTATTACATAAACATGTGCCTCCTTGCAAAATGTCTTAGATGTTTTAATTGCTAGCAGCTTTTGTTATCCTTTAGCTTTAATTTACTGGAATGTGTATAAACACCAAAATTCAACCATTCTTAGTTTGTCTGTAAAAACCTTCATATTTACTTTGACTTCATGAGGCAGCAGGCTCTATAGAGAAGCCTTCTGTTAGGCATTTCCCTTGCCATCTTTAATTCCTTTAGCTTTTATTTGCAATAATTCCTCCACTTGCGTATAAGTTATTAATGTTTTATATGAAAGTCAATCATCACTGTGACTGTTTTTCTTGGTTTGGACTTCCATCAACAGTTTGGCATAATATTGTGGTTTTAGTGTTATGTTTATGGATAGGCAATATTTGACTTTGCAAAAGAGAACATTATTAAATACTTAAAATATATTTCTGAGGGAAGAGGAAATTTGATGAGTTCAGTTTTTCTTAGCATGAAAAGGAATTTGGCACTTGGTGCCCTTTGAAAGGGGCACCATCAGCGAATTTGTTCACACACAACTTATTCAGGGAATAGAAGTGGCTGTATTTGCTATTATTTTCCTAAAATAACCTTAGAAAGCAAGCTCTTCTCCACCAATTCATCCTTTTACCAGTTTTAAGTGCTTTTAATTATTAGCTTTAAATAAATGCTTCAAATTAAATCTATGTTCCCATACTTCAATATATTTAGGCAATTGGAGGCGTGCATACCTGGCCTTGCAGCATCTTGTTGCACATTTTTCTTCTGATGCGCATGGGAAGAGAGCGAAATCACACCAAATTGTTCCACAAATGGCTTTGTCAAGTTACCTTGAAGGCATTGTTTTAGAAAGCTCTCCAGCCAGACAAATTCAATGGAGTGGGGATGCCTCTTCAATCACATCATCCTTCAGTTTTGAAAGAGGCTTGACTGATTTATCTTCTAAGTTTGACTATGATGCTTCCAGTAACAAACCTAATTCCTTGTCATTAAAATCTGAACTTAGTAGCTTCATCAACACTCTTGAGAGGTCCCACGAGTTAGAAGCTATGTTGCAAAAAGAGAAGACGGAAATTCTTGCAATTATTGATCTTCTCAATGAAGTCAATAATTCGCAATCTACCTCTGTTTACGAAAGTCTTGATGAGCCTGGACGAAGGTATGCCTCAATATGGCAGATTTGCATTACTTTGTAATATAAGTTTCTTTCCTGCTGCTTAGTATTGTTGGTCATGTAATGATCACATGTTTTCCTTCAATTGAGGTAATGCAACGGTCATGGCCATTTTTTAGGCTTGAATGAAGTGATAATTTGTTTATGATGAATGTGAGAGTATGCATTGAATCCAGAAACTGATGCAACCAAAATCTTTAATGGTTGGGCTCACCTGAAGTAAATTTTGTTCTCTCCTCTCGTTTATACAAAGCTAACTGAGAACTTAGAGTTGTGTTAGTGATCTTCTTGTGAAAAATTGCAGAGTAGTATTTTAGACACCTCTTTTGTGAGAAGTAGATCTTCAACCATGCTGTCCACATTTTGCTGGAAAGCCGGTTTGACCTGAAAAAGTGTTGCCAACTCTAGGAAAGGTATGAAAGCCCATGCCTCCAGCCAAACGAACTATAAAGTTCTGCTTGCAGTACCATTGCTGGAAAGGAGGAGCTGTTACTTACAGGGAGAATCAAGCATCTGTTTGAGCCCTGCACAGTGTCTGCATTTTTAACTTATCAGTAGAGATGGCATGATTAGGACATGCTCCATGCTCTTATTGTGTGCAAAGAAATCTCCTCCATCTTAGTGCTTTTTCCCAAATTGCACTCAGAAATGGGTCCTTCATGATCTAGAAGAGCCTTTATATCTAATATTGGATTTTCTTTCCATACTTTCTGCTTCAACTCTGTCCCAGGTTTTGGGTCTCAGTGAGATACAAACAACTTCATTTCCTCCAAAAGTGTGGAAGGATGGCATCAATGGAAGAGTTAGTCATTGATTCTGCATCAATTTGCTGGGCCTTTCACTCCGATTGTCAGGATAATCTATTAGATTCGTTTCTCCCAAACGCATCTTCTTGGCAAGAAATGCGAGCAAATGGAGTTGGACTTTGGTTAACTGATGCATCACAATTGCGTACAAGGGTGAGTTCTACTCCTCGGCCTTTAAGGGATGTGACTATGTATATGATGAGTATGGAACTTAGATTCCTCATCTTTATATGGCTTCAAGCCACTTGGTCTATGCATCTTCTGCTTTAATGCCAGGAAATTTTTGGGGGTTGGAGAAGCTCTCTACCTGGGAGTTCACCTAGCTCCTCTTATTAATTGTGATTTTCGGGAAAACCTGGGGAATTGCTCTGGTACTCTTCCCTGCAACAAATTGGTTTTAAATCCTCTAGGGATCTGATTGTTATTAAACTTGCTCATTTATTTGTTTGTTAAGTGCCAGTTAGACTTTCCCACTTCGAACTATCTGATGGATGTTGTTTCATTGCAGATGGAGAAGCTGGCAAGATCACAATATTTAAAGAGAAAAGATCCTAAAGACTGTGCACTTCTATATGTATCATTAAACAGACTTCAAGTTTTGGCTGGCCTATTTAAATTAAGCAAGGATGAGAAGGATAAGCCTTTAGTTGGATTCCTCTTGCGCAATTTTCAGGTACCATGTTGTACCTATAGTGTCACAATGTTGCAATGTCAGTGAATTTCTCAAGCTCCTGGTTGTCTTGTACATTTCATTTGTCTTTTTAGATAATATGGGATTTATATTCCTTTCTGTTAAGCCTTTTAGTGTCTTCGTTTTCAATCTGCATTTTCATGACAGGAGGAGAAAAACAAGGCTGCAGCACTTAAAAATGCATATGTCTTGCTTGGGAGACATCAACTAGAGCTTGCAATTGCATTTTTCCTGCTTGGAGGTGATATTTCTTCTGCAGTGACTGTTTGTATTAAGAATCTCGGGGATGAGCAGCTTGCTCTAGTTATCTGTCGCCTTGTTGAGGGGTGCAGTGGACCAACTGAGCATCAATTAATAACGAAGTTCATTCTTCCTTCAGCAATTGAGAAGGGTGACTGCTGGCTTTCCAGTCTTCTAGAGGTGTCCTATTGTTCTAGCTACTTATTGGCTTATTTCTAGTTTGTGGTTGTGGAGATAAATGCAACATTAGATGCTCGTAGCCATCATAAATTTCTCTTTCTTTTACAGTGGCAGCTGGGGAACTACTCGAAATCTTTCTTGAGCATGTTTAAGTGCCAAAATGGTCCTATTTCTAATGAATATGCTCCCATGTCCAATAATGCTGCCTTTCTGGACCCAAGTGTTGGTTTATATTGCATGTTGCTAGCGGCTAACAATCGTATGAAGAATGCTGTTGGGGAGCAGAATGCTGCATTTTTTGGGAGGTGGGCATGTCTAATCACAGCTACCGCCTTGAAAAGAAGTGGGCTTCCTGTAAGTATTGTTTTCCTTCTAATAAGAGGTTATAAGAGTTCAGGAATGTCATATGCTCACTTCTCTTATGAATATTCATGGTGCTTGCTAAGTTGTCTGAATCTATAGATGAATTTGTTTTGTTGCAATAACTCTCAGTGAGCTCTACAGATTTCTTTTTGGTTCTGTTTGTATTAGCTTGAAGCTATGGAGCACTGTTCTTCCCTGAGCTTTGACCGGGGATGTGATCATCAGGGCATGTTCAGTAATGGGCTTTCTGAAGTTCTACTGGGCAGACCAAAAGCATCCACAAATAGTTCCTCAAATTGGCTCTCCAATGATGTGTCTACCCATTTGGAATCCCATTATAAACTTGATTGTGCACTTCAACACTTCTCGAAATTAATTAAAGAACACCCGTCTTGGCCATACTCAAGTATGGGATCTGTTGGATCTAGGTCCTTCTTTGAGTATAAGATGCATGAATTGAAGAAACTACTACCAGAGTTCCAAGATAAGCTATATGCTGGCTTGGAGGTTGTTGAGAATAAGTTCTCTGTGGATGCTGCCTCTCTTCTTAGCATGGTATATTAACGTTTGAGTCATTACATTGGACACTATATGTTTTCACTGATTCTCACCCTGATGACTGAGGCAAACTAACATGCTTTTGCTTTACATGGTATATGTTTGCAGATATCGGGGTTTGCATACTATAAGGGCTCCTTTTTTATTGGATTTGATCTATTGCAAGGGTATTATTGTCGGCAAAAGACTTCCGATGGGAATGATCTGCTTGGCACTCTAGAACCCTCTCTTCCAAAGCTTCCATTGGCAGCAGCTGCAGAAGTTTCTGTCTTGTCTTTCCGATTCATTGCAGCCTGTAGTATATCCATCTCTCTACTGGATTCACATAATTTCATGAAGACTGAGCGAGATGAAATAGGATCAAAGTCGTCAATTACTTGGGGGCTTTTGTTTCGAACTCTTATACTTCTTTTTAGAAATTTAAGAGCTGATCTCCGGTTATCTTTGAACTTCAATGACGCAGATTTCATCATGAAACCTTTGGCCATACTTGATTTATTCGAGTATTTTGCTCATTTGGCTTACATTTGGTTTCAGAGGAACTTAAAAGCTCTCAGTTTGATTTTGCAACCACTCACGGTTTCTCTTTTCAATGGCCATACTACTCACAATGTCAACATGGAAGATCTAACTGAAGTTCTCCACCAAATGGAAAAAAATTTATCTGATACTGCCACCGTTGATCCTGTCAAATGCGATCTGCAATCAACCTGCAGTGTGAAAGGTGAAAATGGAGGAGACATAGTACACTTGATTCCTGACGATGAAAGATGGCAAATTTTGGGATGTGCACTATGGGAACATATGTCTCGTTTTATGAACCATAAGCTGAATTCCATGTTGGAAACAGTTCAAGACAGTCAACTTTTTGGTGCTTCTCTCAGTGAACTTCATTTAAAAGTATGTAGTTCTGCTAATCTTCAAGCTGATGACAAAAATTTGAGAGAACAGATTGAGCTGCTATCAGTTTTTCTGGTCCAGTCACTGAAGACAATTTCTGCTCATGTTTCTTCATATTACACTAAACAACTTGCAGCCCTAGTGCAGCAGAAACTTGACAATGGATGGCCAGCTATGACTCTTGTGTGGTTGCAAAAGTCTGATCTGACTAAACCCCGGTCTCTCCAAACTCATATGAGTGATACCAATACTAGTTTGGATTTAGTTAACAGTGATACTGAACTATCAATGTATGAAAAACTATGGACTTTATGGGCTGATCCTCATATTATATCAGACAGTTTTGCCATGGAGAAAATAAATTGGTCAGAACATGTCAACACTAAACCTTCTAAAGGTTGGACAGGAGTACGTGAAGGGATGACATTGGACGAAAATGAATCGAGGAATAATGGAAGTATTTGTAGCCCTGATTCTATGAGCAGTATCAGTGGGTCTCTTTCTAAGGGATTATTTTCAAATGGCAACTCCTTATTGAGTTCTTGGCATAAAGAATCCAGCCTTGTGAAGGAGGTTACTCATTTTCAAAATCCTAAAGATATTTTGAAGAGAAATGGGGAGCTTATGGAGGTAATTTCTCCTTTCACTCCTCCCATTTCATTTATGTAGCAGTATGTTTTTGATGGGTCAACCTGCCTGAAGGTGGCAGTAGGTCTTTGAAGCTAATATCTAGATCCATACACGATGTTGACATAGTTTTGATGTTTTGAACAGGCATTATGCATCAACTCCATCAATGAGCAGCAAATTGCAGTTTCTAGCAATAGAAAGGTGAGTGACTTCTGCGCATGGATACTAATATTAGTACTTGGTCCTTTAAGCATTCTGTATCGCTGGGTTTTTGTGAGCATTTGAATTTTACTGATCACTATGCAACTACTTGGTAACAGTGACAATTTTTTTGGCTACTTAGACGTGTTTGCACCCCTTAATGCTAGTTAATGAAAAAATTACTTTATCTGCAAAAAAACTATGATCACTTTGGGGTCATAGACATAAATTCAACAGAATGAAGAAAATTTTTACAGAAGCTCCTTGTGTTGCAATTTGATGAGTTAGATGCTTCAACTCCTGATTGATAACTAGCCTCTGACATGTTTTAATAAGCATTGATGTGCTGACTCCGTGGTCTGTCACATTCTTTTACTTATCAGATTTAAATTCTTCTGGCTACTCATCCAGTATTCTTCATGGGTGGTTGTCTTATATAGGGTATAATTTTCTTCAAATTGGAACAAGAATTACCTTGTAAAGAAGGAATGGAGCATGTATGGTCAGAAGCTGATTGGCCACGGCATGGTTGGGCTGACTCTGGATCCACTCTTCAGAGCAAAACAGGGTCACATCTGGGATTTGGTGGAGCAACTACTGGGATGGGATCTTTGGCCATGCCGGGGAGAGACCTGACAGGTGGTGTAGCATTTGGTATTCCAGGTTATGCAGGCATTGGTGCCTCTGGCTTAGGTTGGGAAACTCAGGATAAATTTGAAGAGATTGTTGAACAATCAGCTAACTTGGAAACTGTAAGAACTAGGGCTCTTTCTAGTCATCCATCCATGCCATACTTCTTGGTTGGCTCCAGCAATACACATATCTACTTATGGAAGGTAAGATTTGTTGCAGTGGACGAATGATCAATTTTACCAAAGTCAAACATGGGATATGTCAATTATCATTTGCTAGATCTTTTATTTGGCTGTTTCGTCAATTTGGCTTTGAGGAATTGTTTATACAAAATCAAGCAAGAAGGCTCTTTTCTACTTTTATCAATTTGCTCCTTTAAACATGATGGTCTGCAACTTTGGCTTGGGACAATTGGGAACATTTTCTCTTCTATGAATTTTTTTCCTTTCTAAAATTTTTTTCAGCATCATTCTTTCTGTGCCCTTTTGTTAATGGATTAATGTATATTGATGTGCACTCAATGAAAAGAGCATGTTGAGGGAAGTCCGCAGCCAAAAAAAAAGGAAGAGCTAACCTGCAAAAGGAATAATATTGCATCGAGTACCCTTTTGTTCTGCATTTCCCTGTTTCTGTGATCTTCTTAAGTTTCGAGTCAACACTGCGGGGATCTGTGAGATCTATCTCAATGAGTTGTGCCATGTTTATCACTTTTGTGTCTTGGAAGTGCGATTTGTGGGTTGTTAAATTGTTACTGCTTTGAACTTCTGTTGCAATATTACTGTAAAACAATTGTAACATAATTGATAAATGCAGTTTGGTGAGGAAAAAGCTATTGCTACTTATGGAGTGCTGCCTGCTGCAAATAGTCCTCCACCTTATGCTCTTGCATCTATATCAGCCTCGCAGTTTGATCCTTGTGGACACAGATTTGCTACAGCTGCACTAGATGGGACCATATGCTCATGGCAGCTGGAGGTTGGAGGAAGGAGCAACATTCGTCCGACTGAATCATCTCTTTGCTTTAATGGCCATGCATCGTATGTGCAACCTCTTTAGATTTGTTGTGCAATCACTCTCTTGTTTAACTTTTTCTCCACGTGGTACTGGAAATTGGGAATAGAAATAACGATGCACAGCCTGTCATTATACTTATTTGGTTGATGTGAGATTTTCTCTGTAAGATCAGGATTTTTCACTGAGGGACTTCGTGAAAAAAAGTAACAAAGAACAGAATGAATTGCTGTGGATAAATTTTAACAATTTTTTTTTTTTTTTTTTTTTGTGGCCAAAGATTTGGTTTGTCATTTTGGGTCTTGAGACAGCACATTCCTTCTCATAGTGTTGGTGTGCTATTTTCTTTTGGGTACTTAACCCCTGTTTGTTCTTTAAATAATACATAGTTGAATTCATTCATTGCCGATGAGATGCACACCAGTGAATTACATGGCTTTTCATATCAATTTGAGAATTTTATCCACCACCCACCTTCCTCGCAGCACCAGATACACGCCATATTGAGTTTAATTTTGGTTGCAGGGACATTGCCTATGTTAGTTCAAGTGGATCAATAATAGCTGCAGCTGGAGGCAGCTCCAATAACATGAATGTGGTTGTATGGGATACACTGGCTCCACCTTCTACTTCTCGAGCCTCTATAATCTGTCATGAAGGTCTGTCCTTTTTTCTTCAACTGAAAATACGAATTTTGTGGTTGTTTTGTACTTTCTAAACACCAGCTGTCACCTACAAGGACACCACATCTAAATGAGGTAGTGTATCTTTTTGAGCCAAATGGGGAGATGAATTCATTGATTCTGAATGTTGGTGTAATTGATTGGAGGAAGCAGAGGAAATGGGCAAAAATAATGTCCTAGTGCAGAATGGTCTGCATTTGTGTCTAGAGAGGGTTGTCGAACATCAGACAGCTTTACCCTCTTCACTATGGAGAAGCTCATTTGTGAATTTTACCTATGAAATCCATATCGCCACGAAGCAACTTTACAGTCTATAAGGTTTGCCCCCAAAGTTAATTGTAGTCAAAGATGATTCAACTATTCTCACTTCCTGAAGTCAGTGCAAAACTACATGATGCATTTTCCATACTTAAATAAAGCGATAGCCAGAAAGGTGCTATCATGTTATCATCCTTGGCCATGGATCTTGTCAAACTTTTGAACTTTCTGTGCAGGTGGAGCTCGCTCTGTTTGTGTGCTTGATAATGATGTGGGAAATAGTTCTGTTTCTCCCCTTATATTGACTGGTGGTAAGGGTGGTGATGTTGGACTCCATGATTTTCGGTACATTGCGACTGGAAGGAGTAAAAGGCACAAGAACTCTGATAATAGTCAGCGAAGTTCCCAGGCAACTTTGTCTACTGACTTGCCAGTAGGGACTGGTACTAAGTTTGGGGTCGAGAATGTAGGTGGGATGCTCTGGTACATACCAAAGGCACATTTAGGTAATCTGATGTACTTTCCCACTGCCATCATCATTGGAATGTGTGTTATGTTCTTATTTTTGTGTATTTCTTATTGTGAAGGGAGTGTTACAAAAATATGCCCAATTGCTCAAACGAGCTTGTTCTTAACCGGAAGCAAAGATGGTGATGTAAAACTTTGGGATGCCAAAAACACCAAGTTACTACATCACTGGCCAAAATTACACGAAAGGCACACTTTTCTACAACCAAGCACTAGGGGTTTTGGCGGAGTCGTACGGGTAACATTCTTGCAATCAAGTTTGTGATGAGATATCACTATTTATTATTTCTGGACTTAGCTATATATTTATTATGTACATACTGTATGGAGCAGTTTGATTTCCCTAGGATTTGGAAGAAATTGGCTCAATGCCTCTACTTATTGGATATTATCTTTACATGCAACAGGCTGGTGTTACGGATGTGCAGCTTGTTTCACATGGATTTCTTACCTGTGGGGGGGATGGCTCTGTAAAGCTGGTTCAACTGAAAGATTATGTATGAGGGGTGTGCTGAAGGTGCAGAACTATTTCTGCAAGAGATTTATCAACATCTCTAGATGGGGTGAATTCAAAGACGTCATACGGGCTTTATTGTCAACAGTCACAACCGCAACTATGCACTGTCTTCCCATTGTTCAGCACCTAAAGGATAGCCTGTAGTAAGCAAGCTTCCTTTTAGATTTGTTCTGGGGAAGTCAAGTTTTTTTTTAAAGCAACCAGTTCATCCAGAATGGGATTCTATCGGAGCTTTAAAAGAGAAAAAGCCATAGTCTATAGACAAATTCGCAGTGCTCCACATTGATCATCTTTTTCCCTTGGCAGTGATGTTCATAAATCACATTGCATACCTAGGAGAATGGTTCCTAATTCCTGTATGAAGTGTATAGTTTGTTGTTGAACACGGGGCGTGAGCACTCATCATTTGGGTGCAAATGTAATTCTTTTTACTGCAGAGCAGTGTCCATATGTGACTTTCTTGATAAAGCAACTGTATACAAAGAAAGAATTGTGATTAGCTCTCTCGTAGTTGTCTTATGCAGTTGCTTCCTATAGAGGAAAACAGGAAAAAACAAAGTAAACTGACTTCTTCGCAAGACCTGATGAGCGAGGATAATAAACGTCAATCATTAAGCTGATTTCTACTCTGATCCTTATGGACATTTAATATACCATTTGCAAAAGCCGGTTCACAAGACAAATGGTGATCTGGAGGGAAGTCTTGAGTGTCAATTGTGGAAGTGCGGCCTGCGAAACTTGTATATTGAGGGTTTCACCTTTGATCATATGAAACTCCTGTTGGTTATTGTAGATATTCTCTCCAATGGTATGCTATTCAAAATTCGCAGCAGGGGAGATTAAAAAAAGTGGGGGATTGTGTATTTTTTTGTTTGTTTCATGGAAATTTTTTTTCTAAAAAATGATTGATTATATCTCTTAAAGAAGTTTCATTGATGAAAAATGTTTTCCCCATTCAAAACAATTTATGTCTATACAGTTTCACAGATAATAAAAATAATTTTAATTCATTGATTTTTATTGGCAATACTAGTAATCATTTTTTTTAAAAAGAATTTTCAAATCTTGGGTTTTTTGTGAAACAACGGAAATAAAGAATTTTAAATATAACTTCTTAAAAATATCACTTGTATTGTTAAGAAAAAAAAAAGGAATTAATCCAATAATGAAAATTATCCTTTCTTGGTCAAATTATTGATGAACTATGGATTTCTTCACTAGACAAATATCAATTTCCTTTACAACAATTATCAATTTCATAGGAACTTTTTTTAATGTGAGTATATATTTTTAGATTTAGCTTCACCTAGAATTATTCATCTTTGGTTGTAATTTAGCATTATAAAATGAATGTATGTTTGAATTATTTTACTTTGTTATTGCCTGATACATTATAAATTTGAGCCATCGTTGTAATCCTCTCATTGTAATAGACGAAGTTAAAGCTTCAGTATGAGCTATTGCTTCACCATCAAAATAAGAACACAATGAGAGGATTTATGCAAGTTTCCTATCATGTGCGGTCTACTCTAGAATATTAAACAAGACTTTTTTTTTTATAATAAATAATGATATCGCAACAATTTATGTCAATCGAAAAGTGTTCTACATAAAAGGTTTAGTATTTTTCACGGCATCACACCGTTCCCTTCTGGTCGACACGATTTTAATCAATAGGTGATGATTGATGACTAAGTTAAAGCTCCCACAGAAATATGCTCATTGTAATCGCAAATCCATCTCCCATGCTTTGGAAATGGAAACCACTTAGGAAAAGAAAACCGTACAAGTGGAGGACTCTTGACGTGGTATTATGGTTACCAATGGTTGATTCCTAAACGAGATCTCCTAGAAAGCATCCCATCAAATAAAAAGATATTTGACATTAGTATCCACTTTAATGATCGGTATCATCTGGCTCTTAGTAAATCCACGAGCGGTGGTTGGTTTCCCAACTCATGTACGCATTATATTCAAATGGCGCATGCTGTTTATGTCAGAAACCAGTAATCTTAATTCCTAGTTGCGTGCTAGTCCCTTTATTGGGAGCCCCAAACCGATGCCGATGTCGTTTTCTTCTATAAAAAACACGGACCCACAGAACGACTAACCTCTGTGTTTAGGCGGACACTGTTCGCATGGTTGAAGGAGGCTTGCTGCACAACCCCCCAAAAAAGAAGTCAAGTCTACACACAGCTGTAATTTCTAAATGCAGTTTTAGTTATAGCCCTCAGCTCAGGAAAAGTGAAAAAGAAGCCATTTCTTTTTGCTGGGTATTGCCGATCCCGTAATCCAAATATGCCTTCAATCAGATTATTTTATTTATTATTAGGTAGAGCGTCGTGAATTGGAAGGGTGAGAACTGACAGTTTTGCCTTTTGCGTAAGACAAGGTTGGAGGAGTGGAGACGTGGTAACAGAAGGTGGTGACGACTCTGCTGAGCAAGAAGAAAAACAGAAGAAAAAAAAGAAATGGAAAGTGAAATCAAAATCAATGTGATAACTGCTGGAGAAAGAGGCAGAGGCTGACTCGACCCTTTTAGTGTCTGACAAGCGTCATCTTCGCCTTTCTCTCGGATTCCAAGTTCAGGAAGTTCCATCTCGATCTTTAATCGGTTTCGCTCCCCTCCTGACTTCGTTTTCCATGTCTTCGCTGCAATTCTACACAGATCTCCAGCTTCCCACCTGTCCACCTGAGATCTAATCCACCTATGTACTCTCTCTCTCTCTCTCTGTTCTGTTTTTTCATCTGGGTGTTTTACCTTTTATTGAAGTTTTGATCTTTTCGATTGGCTCTGCTCTCTCTATCTGTTCTGTTTTTTCATCTGGGTGTTTTTCCTTTAATTGAAGTTTCGATCTTTTTGATTGGCTCTGCTTGGGAACTCAAGTTTGACAGTTGATCTGTGGAATCTGCCAACTGATGTGGGTCGCCTGATGCCTTGTCCGATGGATGTCGTTTTCCTTTTTTTCGTGAGGTTAGGATGCGTATCTTGACTTAGGATGAGCATCTCCGATGCATCATACTGTTTCTCCTCTTTTGGTCGGCCGTAGCATATTTTGGATTTAGTTTTGGCATGGACTGATTGAGCGTTGAGCTCATGTCTGCACACGCGTTTGTCCGATCAATTTGGGAAGTAAACCTGCCATAATCTGAAAATTTGGTTTGGATCATGAGTTTTCCCTTGTTCAGTTAATTAACCGACTGGTTACCTCAGCTTCGTGATGGATGTTCCCCTATTTCAATCACAATCATCTTCTTTCAACACTCACTAACATTTGTGATCTATTAAGTAACATGCTTTGCAGCAGTTATTTTTCCTTATGGCCGATTTAACCATGAATTTTCAGTTCTTCCAATGTAAGTTTGCCTTGCCGTCTCTGAAAACTACATGCTTTAAGGACACATATTTCTTGCGTTATGCTAACTCGTGTTCATACGCATGTCATGATGGAGCTTTTCCTTGGGGAGCAGCTTTGCATTAGCATTTGATATTTTTTTTATGTGATTATGGAGTCCTCAGTGCTTTTGATGACTGCTGCACTTGTTGTTCCCTTTTATAATCTTCAGTTTATATTGAAGTCTGTGATGTGTTCCATTGGAAGACGTAGGATGTGTCTGTTTAAAATACTGATCATCATGTGACCTTTAGAGTCATTGATTTGTTATTCTCTTTATTGTCACGCATTCACAACTTCAGGCATCAGTCGACTGGTGCTTTATGCATTTGTAAGCAAGTCTTTATTGTCTTTTCTATTTTGGATTTTAGAGAGTTGATGCACCCTTTATATTCATGTGATATGAATGAACTTGTTCGATGCTTTTGTAATAAACAGAGGAAAAATGAAACATCCATTTGTTTAATTCTGGATGTGTTGTTCCCTTCCTTGCTAATTTCTAGCCAATTGTCATGCTGCTAGAAGGATATGATTGTTAGACGTGCATATAAGCTGAGATGGTCTTACAAGCAGATTGCCTTGAACTCGATAATGTAGCCTGTAGTTCCTGAGAAAAGATTGTCATAACAGAAAAGGAAAGGAACTTATATGTCTTGTTTCTTTTTCACCTGCTCTTTTCTCCTCTTTCTCAAGGAGGGGAATTCGGTTCCACTACATAGGATGATTTGGTCTCGATAGCCCTTGTGGCACTCATCTTGATACTCCACCAACACCCAAGAAGCATTGGGTTATTTGTTTCTGCCAATCTTTCGTTGTTGACTAGAGAGAATCTTCCAAACCAGCTAATTGACCTATATACTACATGATATTTCTCATTCTGATCTTTGCTCCTTTTATGCTGTTTTTGTCAGCTTCAGCGAACTTTTCGTTTGTTCAATGGAATGTGGAATAAATTGAGAGAGTATGGCAGCTGCAGAAGCAAGGGCTGTATGGCAGAGAACAGCTAACCGTTGCTTCGTACAAGAAGATGCCAAAAGAGCTCCTAAGCTAGCATGCTGCCAATCATCATCTTCAACGTCCAAACAAGTGGATGCAGGACCTGCTGGTTCTACTGAAGAGGGAGATCGTTTCGGCTTAGGTTTCATGCCTTTTAACAGGAAACCTTCATTTACCAATTTGCCTCCAGAGGCAAGGTGGTGGCTTCAGCAACAACCTAGCTGTAGGTTCCCAAGGGGTCTAGCATGCGAAGGGTTAAATGCATTAGATGCTGAGGTCGATCTCCTGAACGCTAGCACGGAAGATTTAAAATCTAAATGTGGTGAGATGCAGAAAGATGGAGCTTATATGCATGTTGAGAATGAAAAGAATGACAATTTTGAGAATCTCCGCGATGCTGGAGGTTCAAACCCAGTGATAATGGGCCCGTGTAGTAAGGATGCAAAAGAAGTTGAGAACATGGATATGATGGAAAGCTTTGAGCTTGTGGAAATAAATCATGCTGGGATGGCAGCTTCCAAGCAGACTAGTGAGCTCAGTTACAATTTGGATTCTGCATTGATCGGAAATGGGAAGCCAGAACCATGGTGGCGCACATCAGATAAGAACGAATTAGCCTCCTTTGTTGCCAAGAAATCACTTGACCATGTTGAGAATTGTGACCTTCCCCCACCTCAGAAGATGCATGCCGGGAAACACCCTTATTCATGTATCGGATGCTTAGACTACGATGAAGTATTTGAGACATCCTCAGATTGGAAGGTCAATCCACTTGGTACTTTGGGTGAAACCATCCAGGCAAGAAGTAGTCCTGAATATGACCAAATGTTCAGAAGGCAGTGGGCTTCAGATGAAGATGGTCATTTTCCTCGTGGCTCTGACAAATCGTCCAGGTACTTGAATTGTCCATTATCAAGTAAATATACTTTATGCAAGAATTATATAATGCCAGATAACAATAAAGAATGATTCATTTTACTATATTGAAACTTTTGTCACGTTAGAGTACAGCGATAAGGCTTACTCACAAGTTTGTTTTTGTGAGACCATCAGTCGCAGCAGGACTATGATTGCCTCACTATGGAACTCCATTGTTATTTTATGAAGATACATGTATTGATTGCAGAAGTGTTCATTTCTATTTTATTTGGCAAATCTGCAGTGAAAACAGTTATGACTCAGCTCGCAAGGGTAAAACTGAAACGTGGGAAGCTACCGACTGCGATCCTGCTAAGTCTCAGCTACTGGAAGCACTGTGCCATTCTCAAACACGTGCACGGGAAGCAGAGAAAGCAGCAGAACAAGCACGTGCAGAGAAGGAGCACATTGTAAAGCTCTTCTTCAGACAAGCCTCTCAGCTTTTTGCCTACAAGCAGTGGTTCCAATTGCTTCAGCTAGAAACAACCCTCTTGCAGATGAAGAACAGTGACAGGCCAATCTTCCCTGTGTTCCTTCCTCTGGTACCTAGCAAAGGTAGAAAAATGCGGAAGAGTTGTGACAAGGCTTCCAAAGTGAGACAAGGAAAACGGAAGCGTCAAAAGCATGACGTTACCAAGTATGCTGTGGTCTTTGCCGTGGGGTTGGGTCTTGTTGGGGCTGGATTGCTTCTTGGGTGGACGGTTGGATGGATGATACCTCTTTTCTAGCCCACCTGCTGTATCTTATGCTTCCTGCGTGGATTGCCACGCATGAGAGTGGCGTCTGTGTGCATCTATTTCTAACGTTGTCGTACCTCCTTAAGGTCTTTGGAGCCTTGTATATAATGCCTAGTCCGAAGATAATTTGCATGCTGAGGTATATATTTGTATATAAGAAGTGCTTCAGGTCAGGTGGAGATCTTTGTATCAGCACATTAGTTCGTTTAAAGATTGTTGTCATACTATTGTTTCGAATATTGTTCTCAATCCTAGCAAATCGGGTGCTCTCAAGATTCTCTTTACAACAATGAACCGATCGAAATGCGGGTGCATTCTTGATCGGAAGAGCAAGCCCTAGTTATTCAGATATTAGTCGCTGCGGCCAGAACAGTTTGAGGGCTAGTGTCACTGAAGGCTCTTGCTGAAGGCATTTGAGAGGAAGATCTCTTCAAATTCTGGCTAGATAACACCTGAGTTGGAGAAGAGTAGAAGATTGTTCTCTTCAAGCTGCCTCAACTTTTGTATAGGTTTTACTTCTTGGATATTTCTATTTCAATTGTACTTTCCTAACGCTGCGTGAGCTAAAAGTTTGGGAGAACCTGCGCCAATCGAAGACAATTGATCATCAACCCAGCAATACCTCTAAACCCATCTAGGGTTGCGACCGGTGTAGTTAAAACAATGAGAAAATGGGGCTCAATGGCTCGGTTCTTGTTGAGAAAGATGCTATTTGATTCAAAACTAATATTCCATTTATTTTCATGAAAAATGAATGACATGGAAAATATTACTTTAAAAATGATTGTTCATATCTCATGCAATAATTATTATTATTATTTTATTATTGACAATAATTTATATCGACTAATTATTTTAAATGATACGGACAATCTTTTCTGAAAATTATATTTTTCAAATCCTTCATTTTTTAAGAAACAAATAAAGTTTAAGAGTGTTTCATTCATCCTATATAAATACACACCGTGGCCTTACAAACTCTACCAAAAGCATGAATGAATCCATTACTTCACATAAATGTGTAAAAACGTCAGAACTGTAGCGTTATGTAGCAATTATATTCATCATTGTAAAGTTCTATGGTAGTACTATAATAGAAGTGGAAAAGGCCAAGTACTTTACCTTTGAATAGAGGTAATTGGTTTTAGGGTTGATAAATTCCTAAGTTAGAATCAGGAACTTATCCTATTATAGCCATTTTCCAATTTTTTGGACCTTAGAATGTACCATGTTTACCTAGAACTGATTCTGAAACCTCCCTTGTTTTTCAGTCCAATTCTAAGATATACCTAAAAACCTAATTTTTTGTTTCCTTTTAAAAAAAAATTAAAGCAAAATTATAGATTATGAGTAATAAAACGGTTTAAAGTAAAAGATGAACAACATAAATTCCCATCCGCCAAAACAACCATCCATAGATGAACACATAGTCACGTATAATTATAAATAATAAAAAGTTCCATTACGTAATATAAAACATAAATCATAAAACTTAATTCCCCATTCATCCATAAAATTTAGGGGAAGAGGAAATATTGATAAGGATTTTCGAGAAAGGATGAAAGAGTGTTGAGGTTAGAATTTAGAGGAAAAAGAAATTAAGATTTAGACGTTTTAGCTTATAAAACCAATTTCGAAAAAGGGCAATCCGATCCAATTCCTGAGTGGGTATTCAATCCAAACCTATTCTTGGACCGAATTCAAACGGTTCCAAAAATTTATAACCTATTACCGAACTAGTTCCAATAGAAATAGGTTCTTGAACTTGTTTCCTGAGTAAAACTGGTATGATTGCACACCCCTACCTTTGAATAAACTATTATTGCCTCTCCATTTTAGTTTATTATCAATTTTAGTTTAAGTCCTGTAATTCCTCCTTCTGATTTTGTAATATTCAAGTACTTCTGCCAAAAAAAGAGAAAAAAAAAATGGAAAATGGAAAAATAAAGCCCGGACCCGGATCCGGATCCAGACCCCGTCGATATGGAACCCCCCCCCAAGGCCTTAAGGAAGCAGAAGCCAAGAGCGAGCGTGATTTATAACGAAGAGCCGATACGATTCCGATTCCGATTCCGATCGAGGTCAAAGCGGGCGAAGTTGCGGGAGATTGGCGGAAGTCGGAGGGAGAGATGGCGGTGATGGAGAAGCTGAAGATGTTCGTGGTGCAGGAGCCCGTCGTTGCCGCTTCCTGCCTCATCGGCGGCATCGGTAATCCCTTCGCTTCTCTCTCCCACTTCGCCGCTTCCTGCCTTCCTTCTTGCCTCGATTGTTCGTGCTCTTGTGTCCGCCGCCAGGGGGGTGCGGCTCGCTAATTTGATTCATGCGCCGTGGGATTTCGCGATTAACTTTAATCAAACCTTAGGGGGACGATTCGAATTTAGTACTAGATTTCTCCGGATACAAGTTTCTGGTTGAGCCGGGCAAAGCTGAAAGTGGCGCACTCTTTGTCCGTATGGATTTCGTGCCATTTCCCTAATTACCTTCAATCTGCATCCTGGAATCATCATCGGTGTGCGGCTTCTCGAGGTTCAGTTGGCTGTCCGAGAGCTTACGGCATGGGTAGGTGCCCGAGTTAATCGTTGTCTATGCCGATTTAGGTCCCGCCTTGGCTTTTTTTGGGGCTACATTTTTGCGTCGCCATCTGAACTAGTGAGGCTTGAGTAGAAGGTCCTGCATTTTTTCTTTTCAATGCGTTGAAGATGAAACTTAGTGTTGCCGTGGCCTGTTCTGGGAGTTTTCCTGTAGGCTGTAGCTAACCTTTCATCTTTGTTCTGGAATCACCTTTTATATTCCTTCATTTCGTAATGTCTGAAGGAAAATCCTTTTCATGATTCACGAACGTGCGATACTTTCACTCCGTCTCAGCAGTGCTGATTCTTAGCTGGTTTATGTTGCACATCAGCATAATGTCGGGGTTGACATGCTTCACGTACCTAACTTGCTCGGAAGTGGAAGGGAACTTTTCAATTGTAAGCGAACTAAAGATGCTAACAATGCTAGGTTTTATTGTAAGGCAGAGGGGGTTGAGAAGACTGGTCTCACCTTATGGAGTGTCTTTTAATTTCGCGATAGAACAATCATGATTTATGAGGAATGAAGTAAAGGAATTAATGCTAGTGGAAGAGTGAATTGTTGATCCCTTTTATGCAGTATGAGTGGTTTAGTTACTCTCTTCATGAAGAGTTGGAGGTGCTCTTCTGGTTACTCCTGAACTTGAAGTTGAGAAGCCTCAAGTCTTGAGTCTCAGTGTGATTTGTGAAGTATTTTTCTCCAGTCTTGTGTTCATCCATTTATGCATGGTATTTGTGCTGGAGGCAATTGATATTGGAGTAAATTTGTCGATATGGTCAAGCCACCATGTCATTGAAGACTAGGTTTAGTTGCATTGAATTGTGCATTCTGCA
Organism: Angophora floribunda; assembly: GCA_014182895.1. Lineage (NCBI taxonomy): Eukaryota > Viridiplantae > Streptophyta > Magnoliopsida > Myrtales > Myrtaceae > Angophora > Angophora floribunda. The sequence goes on from CM024709.1 coordinate 299,615, forward strand.
GCTTCTGATCCTAGGAAAGAGCAACTTTGTGCCAGATAGTAAAATGTGAAAGTGATGTTTTTTGGCATGAGCTGAAGGGGTTGTAATATGTTATCCTTCTTCATCATAACCGTGGCATTGTCCATACACATTCATTTTCAGTGCCTGAGGCTATGTACTAGTTCAAATGTGAATTTCAGTTAATAAAGCAGACCATTGGGCCGTTGATTCGACGCACTCCCGTATTCATAAGATTTATCACGTGGAAATTTTTTGTCTTTGTGTGCAAAAACATATCAGCAATTCTGTCTTCTTCATCTGACAAATTAATTTTGTGTACTTCAGGCCTTTTCCTTCCTGCTGTGGTGAGGCCCATATTGGATTCTTGGGAAACTTCCAAGCAAGTCCCCCAACCTCCTATAAATGATGTAAGTAATATTTATGCTAGTCTTTCAGGTCATCCTTTACCAGTTTGGGTAGATGTAGTGCTGATTTGGTACTATTATATTTGTCGTGTGCTTGTACATAAGTTTCTCTAGCAGTTCTAATAGTTCTTCTGTGAGTATCGAGTATAATGTCCGTGATTGTGTAGTTTTATATCAGCATGTATGTGCGGTTTTGTTGCTGCTTATGGCTGTCTTTGAGGATGCTGAGACCGTGAATTTACCTCCCATTGCCACCTGGTGCTCTTGCATCTATTGTCGCAAAAGTTGCAAATTCCAATGTGAACTATGCTTGTAGTCTCGATTTGCAGACTGCCTTTTTTGCATCTTCAGTGTGGCTATTGTGGTCACTGTAAGGGAGAAAACAAAAGGATTAATGGCAGATTCTTGGAACTTGCTTAAGGAGTAACTTGTGGCCTACAGATCTGAAAAGCTGGATTATTATTCAAAACTCTTCTTGCCACATTGGAGAGTTTAACCTGAGAGGAGTTATGTCCAAATATTAATAATGGATTTCTTTTGATTTGAGGTTTCTGTGTTATCAATCACCTTGTTCTGTTTTTCTCTTCCCACGAGTGTCATTTCGTTGCCCATGTTGATAGGTTGGATATGCATTTGGACTGTTCTGTTAATGCTAATGACCTCTTATGTATTTACAGGTGGTTGCCGGGATGACTGGTAAAAAGCAAGCATAAGGTCGACCATCATGAAGTGCCCTCTCTCTGCTGTATCTTCATCAGCAGCCAAATAAGTGCTTTGTTTCTTCGTTTTGTTGAAGGCTCATCATAATTTTTCTTCAATTGGAGCAGGATGTGTATTGATGATGCGGTTCATCTGAAGTTGCTATGTGCATGTGAGACAAATTAGGATAATTAGTTAACTGCTCACTGCAGATTTCTTCATAGTTGTGAACTTCATGTGATTTGTGGAAGAGGATGAATTGTTGTTGAAGAATGCTTGCTTGACTTCCTCTGTAGCTCTTCACTGTCGGTGGAGCTGCAGTACATAAGATTTCGTGATGAAGTTGCTCTTCCACTCACCTTTAGCGAAGGGAATATATTGGATATCTTGAATCTCGATTACTATAAAGTTGGTGGTAGGGTCATAGCCCATTAGTTTAGGCAACATCTTTGTGGATTTGTCCACCTTAGACAACGTGAAAAGTAAAGGTAAAATGCACATGTAAAATGTATAGGTAGACTTTGAAACAATGGGTCAGCCAAAGGCACATCCATGAACCAGTGCTGTACGCATCATAAAACGTGTAATTTCACAGGGTTGATTCTCTCGGTAATCCTCTAGACATATGCTGTTTACTTAGACAAGAAAACGATGTCACAACCATGAGGCGCCGCTTCTGCTTGTACACGACTAATACACTAGCAGCTAAAGCGGCCAAGAGAGGCCACAAGACGTTGCGTTAAAATTTCTCAGTAGAACAGCAGCAGAATGGGGCTCTTATTTGACTGTCGGCTATGGCCACGTCCTTGTCAAATGCACAGGAAACTGACAATCAACGAAACCCGACGATGGCTGGTATCGGGATGACAGAGAGATGATGGAGACGTGGCAATAGCAAAATGTCAAGAGACAAATGACGATTCACGATCGCACCTTCCCGGCTTTCCCACTCCTCCTCCTCCTCCAAGGTACCACCTCCTTCAGTCCCCCGTACAGAGTTGCCTGTCATGTATCCAGAATGTTAATTTTAGTCTTGTTGGAATAAAGAACGATCTCTTGCATCTGCTAAAGAAAGGATTGGAATAATAGGAGAAGATGGTCATTGCTCACCCAGCTGAAACGAGAGCGTGAAGAGTACGAGAGGAGAGGGAAGCTCCCTGCCCTCTGCATGTTGGTGCTCTTCCTGCATTCGCTGATCCACTCACTGCTCTCTCTGTCCACCACATAATTACATGAAAATGAAGGGAACACATAACTACTCCCGCCCCCACCTCCGCCCCCGCTTATCTCCCTATTCTTCCTTCTCCTCCAAGAAAACCCACCAAACCACCACCACCACCGACTGGGCTTGCTCCTCACTACGACACCCTCTCTCGTTGCGCCATCGCCATCGCCATCGCCATCGCCATCGCCCACTCTTTCCGCAACCACGTAGCTCCGGAACGAACCGTAACACTCCCCTCCCATCCTGAACGATGATGCCTGCGGCCCACCGGCAGATGTGGGCATCTTGGCTATTATGGCCTCACTCAGCAGCCTAGGAGGCAGCTCCAAACACTTCCCGGTGGCCGAGTACGGCTCACCCAGCCCAGGGCTCGGAACTATGGCCAGCGCACTGCAGGGCCTCGGCTTGCCCGGCTCTTCCTCCCACCGGAACGGCACAGCTGCTGTTGTATGGAACGGCGGTGTTCTCATCCCTGACCGGTCCGGTGACCCCACCATCTTTGGTGCTACTGAAACTAGCAGCAGCTCTCTTGGTGCTGTGCTTATGCCCTCTCCTGGTTCCGCTGCCTTGGATCCCATTTGCTCTCTCTCTCTCTCTCTCTCTCTCTCTCTCTCTGGATGTTTTATTCTTGGTAGGGCAGGTTTGTGTTGTGTATGTACATAGCTAGGAGACGAGAGACAGGGAGACAAGGAGGAAGAGGGAGGAAGGTGCTGGGGAGAAGGAAAGGAAAGGCAATGGGTACTTTTATTGTCTCGATCTTGGCATTGAGTTGGAACACATTACAACTCACAGTGACACGGGAGGACTAAGGACTAAAACAGGAGCAGAAGCAACCAATAATGAGCGACCGTGGGACTGAATCGACTTCACCGTCAAGAGAGAGAACTTTATATATAAATTTTGCAGGCACAAGTTTAGTCTATTGATGTTAACTCAAATGCCTACTCCCTGCCAAGTTTTTTAAATATCAATAACCAATAGAGGGTAATCGATTGCATACTTACTTCATTGTCCATATGCACTTTAAATCCATCATGTCACCACTACAGCTACGTTTGAGAGAACTTTTGAAGAAACATTTTTAGAAAATTCGAAGAATTTAGGTTGAAGGTTTTTTTTTTTTTTTTTTCAAAAGGCAAATAGTATTTTAAAAGTAAAATTGAAAAGTATCTTGGAAATCGACTTTAGTTGAAACGCTATTTGGAAAAAATAGATTTATAAAGGACTTTAAGTAAATAATTTAAATAATTAATTAAGAAAATTTATTTGTGACCATCGGATTCTAGCAAGCTAGATTTAGCACTGGTGGCTATTGCCTAAGGTTGCATGTCCTCATGTGACTCCCGATGAGGACTACTTGGGGTCATAGACCCTTTCTTGAGGTTGCACAAGGCTCATTGGTGTCATATTTGCTGGCCACCAACATCGCGTGAAGTAGAAAATGGTGAGGGTAAAATAAAATTTTGAAAGTTTAACAAGGCAAAGTTGAAAAAAAGAGAGAAAAATTCATTAGCATTTTGGAAGTGCTAAAGCTAAAACTAGATAAGACTTGCATTGGACTAAAGGCCTTTAGAGGACTTTGGAATGCATTGACATCTCACTAAAACTCTCCAAAAAAATTGCAAGTACCACTTACATTTTGCCTGAAGCCCTTTTGAAAAGTGATTCCCAAATGCATCCTATATACATTCCACTTCCCCTACATTAGAATGACCCATCTAAAAAGTTAAACCATTAGGTAAAAAGAGGCAATATATTTAAGCAATGTGGGATTGTAGTTAACAGTTTCCTTGGTGTTTAAGGCAAATCCTTACACAAGTATGGCTCAACTTCACAACCGATGAATTTGAAAGGAGAGTAATAGGATTTGAACTCTTGACATGTGCTCCTATAAGATATTAGAACAAATGACCTAAAAACTTAAGTCATTAGAAGGAGGGAGATTACATGCAAATGACTTCAAGCAACATAGCTTTACCATTAATACCCCATATGATATATTTAGAACTTTCTAATGCACAATTATGTGAAGTACATTCTTCTCGTTCAATGGTCAAAATGTATCAATTACTTTTAACTCCTTTGTGTCATTTATTCACAAATAATACACGGTTGATGGAGAAGTTACTAGCTAAATACATATGCATAGTGATCTTAACTCATGGAAAAGTCACCTGACCATGTAAAGAACAATGCATAAGAAGCATAGATTTATTCTTTCATGAGTTAATATCCTAAAAAATCTCAAATTTATACACCTATAATAAATTTACTTTAAACTAATTTTTTGACCACCAAAAACCCCAAATTGACATATCTTTGACAAATTTATCCCAAACTGGTATACTTGTGACAAATTTACCATAAATTAGTTTCCAATAAATTTTATTATTGAATTACTAAGTTGGATGATACGTAATAGTTGACTAATATACCAATTTGAAATTTTACTCTATGTTTATCACAATTTACCGATTTTGTATTTTTTATGGTATCAATCCAATTCAACATATAGTATATTTGTTACAAATATACTAGTTTTTGGGGTTTATGACAATCAAAAAATTAGTTTGGGGCAAATTTGTCACAAGTGTATCAATGTGGATCTTCTCGATTGTTTGATGTAAATTTGTTACAGATGTACTAATTGGGATTTTTGGTGATCAAAAAAGTAATCTGAATAAATTTGTCACAGATGTACTGATTTTGAGTATTTTGGAATATTAACCGTTCTTTTATTGGAACTTCACTATATGTGTGGATAAGTTGCTACTCACACATAATTTAAAAAAAATAAAAAAGGTACCATTCGAAACTAGAGAAGTTACTATTATAAGAGTTCCACACCTATTATAAAATATATTCAGGTTAAGGTTCCGTTTATTTTTCTAAAAATGAATGATTTTAAAAAATGATTAATTATCTCGTTTACAAAATTAAATGAACAAAAAATATTTTCATTATTTATGAAAATATTTAGATAAAAGTTGTTGTCGATAATAAAAATAATTTTTATTAGCTAATAATTTTAAAGTGAGATGTATGATATTTTTAAAAAGATATTTTTTAGATTATTCATTTTTGAAAAATAGAAATTTAAATCGAAATATTTGAATAACAGGAGTTATTAAGATAGAACGAAATGATAATGACCGTGGCATAAAATGAAATCATGTGGGGAGTTAGTACCCCCCGACTCCGAGCGTCCAAACGCTGGTCCACAGACCTGCTGCAGGAAGTACGGATATTCTGGTGCGCCCCTCTCTTTTTTCTCTTTTTCATTTATCCATCCCAGATGCTTTTCTAAGCTCTTACTGATTTTTCCCAGTGAGGATGATGGCATTGGATTCCAAGGTCTGATGCAGGATGAATTCCCATTTTCACTGTGCTTTGGACTTTTGCAGAGTGTGATGGAACATATGCTCCTTATTGCAGAATGCCCTGACCAACAGGTCAATCCTGCCAATCCCCAGGCCAGGCCACCACCCCTGTCTGTCCTGTCTTCTTCCACTTGCACAGGCAGCTAGACTAGACCTAGATCAATGAATGGAAAAAAACCAACCATGCATGGATGAGAGTTGGGTAGGTTCAAAGTGTCAAATGATATCGGATTGTACTATAAACCATGCGTCCCTCGTGTTTATTCGAACAGTTTCATTTAATAGATCTCATATTAAATCTAATGAGATAGATCGATTTAAATGCTCTCTTGACAACACTCTGGATCAAATAATCATTCAGATTACCTTCAACATATCATAAGTCTATATACTCGGCTCGAGGTCTGCTTTCACTTTCTTTCTAAAGTTCCTACTTCAAGTTAGAAGAACAGGAGTCGACCGATGAAGTGCAACAAAAGCTGGGTAGGTCTCACTATTGATTAAAAAAGAGGCATTTAGCCAAAGAGGTAGGTCTCACTATTGGTTTAAGACTTTTCATCCTACTTGTCTTTTAACCTGAAAAGTCCACAAAAGCTAACCCATAAACATCTCAAGTCCAGTTTCTACCATGTGCTTTGTTTTTTTCATTTTTCATTTGTCTTTGGTTGAGTGGTAATTAAGCGAGAATCGACCGAGTCATTATATTTAAAATTGGAAGAAATGATGAAAATAAAAGGCATTTCAATTCCAAGCTCTTACGAGATATCCACAATCACCCGGGGTGGGGTTGGTTGTGATTTGAATTTATCATTCGATTTGACATTGGTGTAAGTTTGTGATTATTGGGATCTTTGGAGCGTTTGCAGAAAATTGGATATGGAGATGGACGGTTGAGAGCATGAGGAGATGACCAGCCAGTTGCTTGGGAAATCCAGGCAACTAGGTGGGTATCTGGCCAAGGGGTGGTTGGGTTGCCGGCCAGCCTCTAGAACCCAAATCACTTCTCAACGTCGTGGCAGGTGTTCAAGCCTATTTTGGCCAGATAGTCACCCTCGACGCAAACTTGATCCATATGTGTTTTAGAACCAACTTGAAGATTATTTTGAAAATTTGTGAGGACCCTAGAGAAGTTTCGAAAAACTATATTAAAAAGAGTTGAGAGAGTGAATAAAACTCAATTTCTTGTGATTGATTCTTATGGTTGAAGTGTTATTTTGGATAGGGAAATACTTGCAAATGGGTTTGATCCAATGAATCGTAATTTTTTCGCCTTGATTATAGTGCAACATTTCATCGATCATTTCTCGTGGAGTAGACACATCCGGCCAAGCCCCATAAATAGTTTGGGCCAAGTTTATTTCTGCATTTATTTCTCGCTTGGATTGATTGATTTTATCCGTACTATTGGACGGAAAGCAAGAAACGAAAACGAATTGTCATCCTCGCACGTTTGATCAAGGAACTCATTCAGACATATATGGGTAGATATTCCGAGGGATGTGTCGGCACCGTGTACAAAAAGTGATTTTCGCTTTCAAGATTCCATCTCCTTGAGTGATTAACGTATATATATTTATGCCTTTTGTTGACAAAAGTCAACTGACGACCAAAACCATTGGAAAGGCAGCTCAGCCACCTACCGCTCCACCGATGCTCAAAGATTATGCAAAAAGACTAAATTTTATGGCGAATATTAGATACTCACCGTAAGTATAATTTCACAGCTTACTTTTTCCTCGTGAGATTGGGCATACATCCCATCATCGGTAGTTGATATTCTGATTGGTTTAATCTGATCACTTAAATTTAGATACCGCATTTTCGACAATTAAGCATTGACCCGTTATAATATAGAGAGCTAAGTCAATTAACCCTAGTCGGTTGATCTTGACAAAGAGTGAATAATCACCTACTTTTCATTTATAAAATGGATGGAGAGGAGCGACCAACACTAGTAACCTTCTTTTGGCGTTAATATTAAGAATCACACACCTACTATGAAATATTCAATTTGAGATATAACTATCACATCTACACTAAGATGCTAGCCACCTAAAAATCTCTTCACACTAGACATGAGGCAATGAAATAATGCAACATGAATGATTTAGAAATTAACTAACAATGTGAATTGCACTCGTAACGTTGTGAAATATAGATGACTACTTTGACGTTTAACTAACCACCTCAAGTAGTAAGATACTTTCAATGAATCATTGATTATTCGACGTCAAGGCAAGCTCCCATAATTTCATGTCGGCATAATGCAAATAGGCATGCATGTACATGTGAGAGAAAATTTCTTATTCCTAGTTGTTATGGATCGCACATTTACCGAATCTTCATTTGGTTTATTGAATCTCCGTCCAGACCAGAATTCTCTATCATGAGCAAAGGCACTAGACTCCAAAGCCTCATCAGTGGTTACAAATTGCCACAAAATGAAGCTTCAGTGTGAAGCAAAAAAATCAAAAAGAGAAAAAGAAATCATCTCCAACCTCGGAATTGCTGGAGCCATCCGGACAGCGAAATCACACGGAGCATGAAGGGAATGATCTAGATAGACCTCCAAGTAACAAGTCCAATGCAAAGACTTCTTGGATCCCTTCATGATTAAAGGAATGAGTAATCATTTTCCCAAACAAAGCAAACCCCTCAAAGAAAGCAAGTAAAGATACAAAAAAACACATGGCAATAATGACGAGAGAGTCCTGATCAACATCATTACATGTTAATAGTCACACTCTAATCTCAGCAGTAAGTACAACAAGAGTCAACTAAAGCCTTGTCCACTTAAGTAGGACGGCACTAAGAAGACATTAATATCAGTGGTAATGAGAGAACGGATTCAGCTTTTCGCTTGTTGTTGTTTAGTGGGTAAAAGGAGTTCCGGAATCGCTAAAGGTGCTTTTGTTTGAGTGGAAGTGATTCTTGAGAATTCCAAACTTTTATGCATTTGATTTATTGAAAATGATCAATTAATAGAAAATTATTAACAGTTAAAAGAAAATATTCATGCTTAAAGTTAAGAAAATGGTCCGAAAAGGGAAGAACATTTTAAATGATTTTCAAAAAAGCATTTTCTTTTATCATACCAAGTTTTGTTTGAAACAAACACACTCTAAACTTCAAAAACTCAAGGCAAGAAAGAAATTACTGGCACCGACAGCAACACTTAAACGGAAAAGACAGCACTCGGAGGGCTGAATTGAGACTCGGCCCATTGAAGCCCATCGAGCACTCTGATTGGAGCCGTCCCTTCGATCGGACCTTGACCTTACCTTTTTCTTCTGTTTTTCATCACTTGCGTGTCAAGCATTAAGCCTAGCACCAGTTAATCCTCTTGCTTTAGAGCGAAGTTGCGTTTCTCAGGCCGCAATCGAACGACATTAACATCGTTTTCTTTGTTCATTGTAGTGAACAGGCAGACATTGCTGGCGGAGGAAGATAAGGCACCGACGACACGAAGTCCAAAGGACGACAATGATTATGTTACTTTGTCGGCTACTTAATCCCACTCGATCCTTGGAAAAGAAGCGCATATATCTCAATTACGCAAGTAACAAATCTGTCATTTTATATCGTTTCCGAGTCAAGGAATTTGATGGGAAAAATGACTCGATCAACTCTAAATTTATAACGTAGATGCCAAGTCAATTCGGTCATAATTCTTATAGTTTTTATCAATATAATATTAAACCTTTGCGAAAAATTACAATAAAATTATTTCGGTCAATTCTTGTCGGAAATCATTGATATGGCAGTCCAGTCATCGTAGGTTATCGTACGCAGCACGCCACCACGTTAGCGATTTGCAGTGAGAATCGGTCAAATGGATTGCATTGATACTTCGTGCAAAGATTTAGAAAAAATTGAAAAAATTAAAAAGTTTTATGATTAAATTAGCATCCGTACAATAAACAAGTACTTCGCGCAAAGATTTAGGAAAAATTTTAAAAATTTAAAAAGTTTTATGACTAGATTGACATCTGTATAATAAATTTATGCTGAATAAGATAGAATAGGACAATTTTCACGAATTTGATAAGTCTAGGAAAATAACCAATATTTGCTCACCTAATTTTCTGGGGTCATATAGAGCTGGAGAAATTAAACAAGAGAAGTACAGGTGAATCGAAGCCACGTATTCTCCTATCAATAATTTTCTATGGATTTATTAACCCGCACGCACATTTATGGCAAATGGACCATTGTCTGAAACCACTAGGGGGGTTGCCCAGTGTATAATACCAATAGGGTGCAACCCCACATTCAATTATTCTCCCGGTCGCTGCATCATCATCGGAGATGCCTAACATGGAGCCGAACAAAATCATTCTAATACACTCGTGTCATGAACGATGTGATTGGACATAACTAATTCTAAAACTTTGTTTACACATGGTGCATCTTCTTTAATGAGATCTCTATGAGTTCTATTAACTCTCTTTTTTCCACTTGTTATCGATATGATACACTAAACTAAATCTATTCGATTACTTTCTGTTACGAAATTTTCGCAGCTTATCTCTAATTTTCCCCAACATTCTTGGCAATTTGCGCATGTTCATGATAATGTGACTTCCATGGTGTCCTGTCCATCCCAAGGAGCGAGATTTGGTAGCGACCAATTGTATCTATATGCACAGACGCCCAACTCTAGCTGTCCACTGGTTTTCTGTTTTCTCATCCTGCTACCAACGAAATGAACTCATTTTCGGAATCTTAAATCTACATAATGTGTCGGTGCTCGAACTCTTCTTCTTATAACGGATTCATTGTACTTAATGAAGGTCCTATATACTACACAACACGTGCTCGTACACGAAGAAAATTAGGGTTAGCTTGTGCGTGTGCAATTGCATGCTGATATTTGTATCACATCGTCTGTGGAGAGGAAAGAATAGGAGGAATGTCGCGGGCCCTAGTCACTCTGCTTTTGGAAATACCTACACGTTCAGTCTCGCTGCCTTTGAGCGTCTGTTCCAATTCCCGACCACAAGAGGAAGTAAGGACGAGGGCCTCTGCGCGATGCTCCTTTCCCTGGCTTCTTCTTAGGGTTTCTGGGGTTCGTATGGTGCGAGAGTTATTGTCGCGTTTGTTTATTAAGAAGAGCACGTGCCTGGTTTTTATTTTATGGAGGTGGCTCGTTCCGGCTCCACCTGACTCCCCTATTCGAGACTCTGATGGTTGCCATCCTAAACTCTACTGTTCACTCAAATATTTGACGACGTGTACCGCATAGCTGAGCCAAATTACTATGGCATCATACATCCTCGTTACATGCCCGTGGGTTCGGCTTTTTATTGTCGTTGCCCGTACACTCCTTGTCCTCTTATTCGACTGAAGAAAAATGGGAAAATTACCGATTCAATCTTAAACCCATTATGCATATACTAATTCAGTCATCAACTTTTCAATTTTTCCAATATAATCCTTTATCCTTCATCTTTGCGCCGAAGTCCAATGTAATCCTTCCGATCAATCACCACATAAATAGACTTATGTCGTATGATGTCGAATAGGATGGCCGGCAATGATTAAACGCCACGTTAATAATTTCTGGCAGTGATTAGTCGGAAGAATTACATGGGAATCTCATGAAAAGATTTAGGGTTATATTGTTAAGATTAAAAAGTTTAAGATCAAATTGATATTTATATAACAAGTCGAAAACTACATTGTTAGCATGTGCTTAATTCCAAACACAAATGAGTTTGAGAGCCGAACATAGATGTCGAGTTTTGACAGGCTCTTTTTTGCTTGACATCCGCAATTGCCATCTCATCTTTTCGAGATTTTCATATGGACTAGAGCCACGTATGAACATTGGAAGAGAGATTTTCAGAATTGATCTTGAATATCAGAAGCTGATAGACGCGTTAAATAGTGCAAGAAAAGCAAGTCAAAGCGTCCGACCATTCACCAGCAAGGCCGCAGGAGGGAGGGAGGGATTTGATTGATGTAAGAGGCGAAATAGGGTTAGGTTATAGCAGCCTCGTCCTGTCACCACCTACCTTGTTTACAGCCCGTCTGTCTGCAACTCTGTCAACCCGCGAGTCATGACTCAAATGGTTAATCCAGCACAGGAAGACTGGAACGGCGCTGAGCTCACTGACTCAAACCGGTTCGATTTTGCACGGTCAAGATCGACTGGGAGTATGGACTCAAAGCAGACAAAAAGAGAAAGTTTAAATGTGGGTAGGCTACTGCTGCTTAATAAGATGTAATCGGCAACTTCTCCAAATTTAGAAGCATCTCCTTGTCATTAAAGTCCAACGAGTGCATGCAGCAAGCAGCAATATCACCAGAATAATGAACATATCGAAGATGAACAGTCTGGTGAAACAGCAGTAGCGTTACAGAAATTAATTTTGCAAAGCAATCTTTATGTACTGTCAATACAACCACCGAGTGGATTCACGTCTTGGGGACATGGCCGTGCCGCGAAGAGCTTGTCGTCGTCGCCGTCCCTCCACGTGGCTTCGGCGATGAAGGCCCACAGGCAGGCGTCCCAGTGGCGCTCCCCGTCCTCCATGAGTTCTGGCAACTCTATCTCGGCCCAGAAGTCGTCGCCGTCGGTGCCGCCCCCTTTCTTGTTCTCCGCCACGGCGCGCGCCGCCTCGGCCGCCGCCACCTGGATGTCCCGCGCGCTGCGGGTGGCGGGGAGGGGCAAGTCGTCGACCTCGCCGGGGAAGTTGAGCTGCGCCTTGCGTCCCTTCAAGCAGTGCGCGGCGACGTCGTAGGCCTTGGCCGCCATTTCGGGCGCCGGGAACGAGCCGAGCCAAATGCGGGACTTCTTCCGGGGCTCTCGGATTTCAGAGACCCACTTGCCCCATTGCCGCTTCCGGACGCCGCGGTAAATGCGGTGGCGGGTGTCGTCTCCGGGAGGGCGGATTGTTTCGCCGGAGATTGTCTCCATCTCCGGCGACGCGTGTTCAACGAGTGGCGATTGTTCCATTTGATGTGGGGAACTTGATGGTCCACTTCGGGAGCCGGAGTCGTCGGATTTATAATACGATACTCACTAGGATCCTGCAAGCTTTGGCCGTGTCTATATCGCAATTACACAGATACCCTCGGATGGCACCCAAAATTTCCTGTTGCGTACGGTATCATGGACAGTGATAAGGTCAGATCTCGTCCGTTGGATATGCAACCCGTAGGTTTTAGGCTTTAACATATGTAGGGAAGATTTTAAATTTTAAAATTTGGAGAATTTGTACTCGAATATAGATTATAAGTTTTCGATTAGTAAAATTTGAAATTTGTAACCCAGAATCTAAAATCCAGTACAAGTTTTTATGTTTGTATTAATTTATGTTTTTACATGATTTTGAAGATTTCATGATGTTTGATGATAAATGTATAATTTAAAATCATTAGCCTAAACTTCCATTTTATGATTGCGAATTTTACTTTCGTAGGTTATGAGATCAGTGGAAACTCTAATTGCTTTTTTAATGCAGTTATGTTGAGTAATTATTTTTTCACAATAATGATTTTATATAATACAAGAGCAATTGGTACATTAAAATCATAAATTTTCTTAATATTATTCAATAAGTGCATGTAAACACTTGTTTTCAGGCAATTAATAATAAAATCTTTATTCATTTTTATTGTTGCGTTTATTTTCATTTTGTTTAATTAAAGATAAAAAAAAAAAGAACCTATTGGAACCTGAAATTGATCCTGAAACTTGTAGCAGGGTAGGTTCTAAGTTCCACGTTCTGATGGGTGAGTTCCAAATTCCAAAAACTAAGGAACATATATCTAAGGGTAGGTTCTAGATTCTAGGTGGAATTTGTAAAGAATTTGGACCACCGACCCCTTATTTCTTCCCGACACCAAGAGGCACGTGTCTCTCTTCCCAAGACCTAACTCCAGCAACTTATAAATCATCTTATTGTCCATGTGCTCTTCTATTAGGATTTAAGATTTTCCAAAAGTAATTTAACTTCCATCGTGCAAGAAGGGAGTGTTGAAATTTGTGACTCCACGCATCGATTAGTAAGGATCATCGTGGCACTGAATGAAAACACGAAGGCAGCCAAAGCGTCTTCATATCGTAATCTGTACGTGGAAGCCACGTCCATGCATGTTTGTCATGTGAGATCCGGCTCACACAATTATCATCGTTTGGAACCCTATCAACATCCCTTGTTTAGTGTGAGGCGGGCGATGCTTTGGTCAAGAATTTGGTTGGAAAGTTGCATCTTTTATATGTAAGTTGAATGCTTAAGCTTGAGGGGAGTGTTGAAATATGTTTAGGGATAATCAAGAATTTCATGTTATAGATATCATCCAAGAAAATAATTTCCCTGTAAGAGTGGATCACTTTCTTTCTTGTAAATATTATTATGGTGTAAATACCATTTATTTTAATACAATAAAAAATCAAGTTAATTGAGGAAAGATGTAGCCTTTGAGTATCTCTTTTTTCTCTCCCTCTCTCTTGAATATTCCTAATTGGTATATGAGCCACCAAGAGAGAGGAACCCAAACCAAAACACTAATTTTATCCTTCTTCTCACCATTAGTCTTAAATTAACAATATAAAAGAGTGCGTTGTCTGCTTCTCCATTAATCTACTAAGCAAATCTACAATCATCTTCTAAGCTTCATCATCTTTGTTTCCTTCTTGCTCATGGCATCAAGTTTCATACCAATCTCTACTCATCATCACGGAGAGTCATGTCTCGCCTATTATGTTGTATGTGTGAGTAAAGTTGTGTTAAAGAAATCAAACATTGAAGAATTGATGTGGTGTAGAGTAATTAATATATTTTAATTGACACATAATTCATCAACTTAAGCTTTTGAATGAAGGTGGATTCAATTGGATATATCGACGGGTTCAAATATGGGCTCCTTCTTGGTGATCTTCCTAATAAATGTATTGGAATTCCGTTGTGTGCTCCCAACAAATGGAGTTATGGTTGATTGGTGACTCATTTTCATATTGGTGTTTGATAAATATCTCGAGAAAGGAATCTGGTGACATACCCAGTTTTTAGACAAGTGGGAGTTGTGATGTAGCAATGCGAGTCCAATGGCAGACTTCATGATTCAATTCAAAAAAGAGAGAGACTAAGGACATATTAATGAAAGAATCTGATGACGAACCCAGTTTCCAAGTAGTGGACATTGTCGTACAGACTAACCAATTTTTAGGTAAATGGGTATTGTGATGAACAACGTAGGTCCAATGGCAGGTGGGCGTTCTTCATGATTCAATCCAGCTTGAGATAAGTTGATGCAAAAGATACCTAAATTGAGAGGGAGCATAAGCACATCTCAAGAAAGGGACTTGGTAACTAACCCATTTTTTGGATAGATAGGCATTGTGGTGTAACAATGCAAGTTCGAGGGCAAACTTCATGATTCAATCTAGAAAAAAGAGACCGAGGATGAAGTTGGGCTATGAAGATTCAAGTTGAGATAACGTTGAAAATTTAAGTTAAGATAAGTTAATGTAGAAGGAAACCTGAACTGGGAGGGGGGGGGGGGGAACAAACCTAACACTAGAACTCACACATGAAGAGGAGATTGCTAGGATGCATATGTAAGTAAAGTTGTATTAGAGAAATCCCACATTGAAGAATCGGTGTATATTATGACTAGCTCATAACTCATCAGTTTAAAATTTTGAATGAAAGTGGATTTAATTGTATATATCGACAAATTTGGATGTAAACTCTCTCTTAACAATCTTTCTAAGTGAAGGTATTGAACTTCTACCATAAATTCTCAACATCCTCATCGTTAGTCACCTCATATTTAGAAACTTCTCAATTTTGACAACATTAAACGATGCCAACCATAGAGGCTATTCATTGTGGGACTCTACATTATTTGCAAGTGTCATAGACAAGTGAAGTCATCTCGTTAAGTCTACAAGCAATTGTGAGTGTTGAGTCAAGCATGCCTCCTTAAGCGAATCATTTGTTGAACAATATGCATAGTAGGAATTGATTTGGGTATTAAATGAAATGGTTAAACTCAACGGTAGAGTAATGCCTTGACAAGGCATAAGTCATCGGTTCAAATCTGGCTGCAATTGAAGCCCCTAAAGGAGCATAAGTCGTTATTCTGGTAAGTAATGGAAGCAATCATCCCTACCATCTTAAAATAAGAGTACCCAAGAGCAGTCCAAGTTGAGCGCCATGAGGTGAGGTAGTTTAATTTGCCGCAATTTTTTAAGATTACGTGTTTCTTTAGCTCTCTTCCAAATCTAGCGGTGATGTGGTATATTTCAACATATGTAACAAGATCTTTGCGAATTCATCAACCATCAAGAGTCTTGATCATAAATTTGGGTTGGTGAGTCGCGCTTGAATCATAGCCTTTTCTCTAGCTGTGCAAACTATACCTTGTTGGGAACACTCTTAAGAGCCATTTAAATCAAAGGATGAGGGCTACGATCACATGCGTGGTCACCGCGCTAAAAGGATCGACAGATCACGGAGCCTGCCCTGTGAGGAGGACGTCCCTCGGGTCCCTCCTAGGCATTGGAGTTGGGTCGCTTTCTCACAGCGGGAACGGCGATGGTGCTCGGGCTGTCTAATTTACTTCTGGGGTCGATGATCAGAAGACGTGATTCAAGGGTGGTCACATGGTGCTGAGTGGGAATCGAGGGCTGGGTCGACACGTGAATTTACTAAAACCAAACCCCCCGACGTTTCCCGACAGGGTCTTTCGGCAAAAGATATTTGTTATTCGCCAGGGGATGTGGACAAGATCGTACCGCAAATCCGACTTCAACACGTACCTATCTGAGTCTTCCACGCAATGATCTTTATGTCTGCTATTTCATCTTGCGTCCGTCATTGGTCTGGACCAGACCATGGGCTTGAATTCGTGTTCTTCGTGCGCCGCACGGTGCGCGCTAACTACTTACCATCCCCTCATGTCCGTGTCCTGGAATTGGGAACACGTGATTTTGGCTGAGCTGCTAGAGTGTGTGGATTACCAATACATGCATGTCGTGAACTTTTCACAAGGGTAGTGGTGAGGTCGATGTCGATCGCGAAACTATTGCAGTCACAAGGCGTGGACCCTCGACTAGCCTTTACCAAGTGAATGGAGGAGGGAATCTGGAGACATTGATCCGTCCTTCGGAAAGGCGTTCAAATGTTTGAATACTCAAAAGGCTGCATCGAATTCTATCTTTCTGTTCCCAAATGCATCCCGAGTTACTCGGTTCCATCACATTATATATAGTCAGCATGTCGTTTTTAATATGATGCAGGAAAGAGGAAATTGAACACTCTGCCCCGTAAGGTTTGATGTCGGAATAACGTCGACCCATTGGGCCAGAGGTTCGATGGACTCTCCTTTTAGGTTCTCAAATTGCAAGGCGTGGTATGGGTCTTCTGAAATTGGATTGGGCATTGCCTGGGATATTATATCATGCACACTGACCTTTTTTTCGGCTAAAGCCTCCCGTACGCGGTTCGCCCCCTCCCAAAAAGCGTCGTAATTATACATACCCGAGGCTCCGCCGGCCCTACCCACTCGCCATCCTAAGCTCATCTCCCGTATTCATCCCAAGATAGGCCATCCCATGCCCTGATCGAGTGCATTACATAAACATAGCCCCGACGCAATACGTGGAGGATGAATCAAACCAAGCTTTTTGGATCGTATAATCTCTTGTTCTCCACGCCTCAAGGCTTTGTAATTCGGTTGGAACTCGATCGCTAATAATATCCTCCATACCCAGGAGTCGCTTGGTCCAATGATGTGACTAAGTTGGGGACAAATACCAAAGTCCAGATCCCAATAAATGCACAACTCGAGCCGGAGCTCAAATCCAAATACCAAAAACCTTTCGATTTCCCACGGAGAAATCGATTACCGAATTATCTCGTCCGCATACATGACCAAACACAAAAAGTAATGTCGCAGCTCATGTGACTGAAAGCAAAGCATCGGCATCGCGAGGAGGGAAGGGGAATTGATATCAGGAATGTCGAGCATCTCTTGACATGCCAACGCCAACACCACATGATCTTTCTTTCTTTCTTTCTTTCTTTTTCCTTGTGTCCGTCGAAGTAGCTGATGCTAACGCCTCGATTCGGACTGGATCATCGAGGAAGGACGATTGGAGCCACATGCGTCGAGCCCACCCCAGAGTTCAAACTGATGACGCCAAACGCATTCGCGTACTTTCACGTGCGGGCCTCCAGAACGAGGGCTGTCTTTGACTCTTTGTGTCGAGACGTGAACGTTGTGAAGGAGGAAGTGGGGGGAAGAACGCAACAGCAAAGTACACACGAGTGTCTTTTCCCAATGCTTGCTGTACCACATTGTAATTATCAGTTGGGGGTTTCATTTTTTTAAGGGGAGCCCGGGGGGAAAAACGTGTCGGCTTAGCTCGTTGTCGCCTAATGCAAATCTCCCTGCTGATGAGGCTGCCCAGAAACGTCAATTTGATCTTTTCCAGAAGCGTTGCGCGCATCGGTCATCACAAAGAATGTACGAAAAAGAATACAAACGATCTGACTGGATTTAGTTTTACAAGATTCGCCGACACTAGAAAATAGGCCTTGCCCAATCGAAATCAATGGTGGAAAATTTTCTTATTGTAAAGGAAAGCGAAGGTACTTTGGGTGTCCGGTGTAATCCATTTTATGTAAAATCCGCACTCACAACAAAATTCGAAATGCATTCTGTTTACGTGAATAGGATAAATGACATTGGACAGTCAATAAGATAAGGCGTTACTTTGAGATCAATTAATCGAAAGAGAAAACAGTACGATGATTATCTGAAAGCTAGATATGCAATGGTCTCATTTATCTATTAAGTATCATCCAACAATCCACTAACAAAATTACCAGCTAATTGGGAATCTAGACACAAAAATAGAAGCCCAGAAAAGACTTCTTCTCGAAGGTCTTTCCTCTCTTTCCCAAATGTTTAACTTAGGTACCGAGAGAGAGGGCCAATCTGAATACACAATCGAAAGTGCCTTAGCTTATATTCCACGTTGCGGGTGGATTTTCCGTTGGAAGCACCAACCAATTTGGCGATTTACCCAAATTGAGCTCCGACAAACCTCACGAAATACAATCAAGCATTCCCGACCGGTACATCCAAAAGTGTTTGAGTTCCGCAACATGGCAAGTTCGACACATCCCCTCGAAAACCTGTGGGCACCAAAACGAGGCGACTGACTTGCTGCTTCTCTCTTTCTCGATACTGAAGACCAAAAACGAAATACACGTGCGAGAGGGTGAAGGAAGAACATTGACGAGAGAGGATCCTAGCGAAAGAAGAAAGAGCGAGCTCGGCGTGGCTTTTGACTTTTCAACGGAACCGAAACGTTGCCAGACTTGCCAGACGCGGACGCTAAGATTTTATTATTAATTGAGAAAAGATCTGAAATGGGAGAGAAGGAGAGAAGGCTTCGTTGACCCATTTTCAAATCACCATGTACCCATCACAACACAACAACCCCCTCCACTTTCAAAACGCGCGATCCCTTCCCCCCCCCTACGGAAAGATGCCAGTGATGTTGGGAAGATCTGTCGTCTCAACTCGAGTCTCATAATTCGGCTAATATCCTTTTAACATGTTTTTTCTTCAACGATACCTCTGCGTCATTCTTCAAGTTTAGCCCATCGATTTTACTACCGACCTCCAAATCCAATCTCGTGATCTTAAAAAGAGAGAGATTTTTTTCCGAGAAAATATGTTCCTACTTGCGGCGCTACGAAGCTAGTAGCTACGCGCGTCAATCACGTGACTCCACCAAGTAAAAATGAAGAAAAAAGAAAGAAAGGACGGAAGGGAGGGAGGAAGAAAAACCACCAAAAAGAGTTAAAAAGAAAAAGAAAAAGGGGGATCAAGCCGTGGCACGTTCTTCTCGCCTTATTTATTTATTTATTTAATTTTATTCCGTAATGGTGTGTGAATGTTTTTTGAGGGGGGATGGTGGGACCCGCAGGGACTTGGGCTAACGTCAAAACCCATGTGCCCTTCACGAGCCTCGCTCCTTCCTATCTAATCTCGTGAGGGGGAGGGAGGGGTTCGGTCGACGAGATCGGGACGCGTGTCCCCACGAGATCTTACCTCCCCCACGTGGTACGCGTGCGCTAGATAGGGCGGGGAGTGGTCATGGTCATGGCGATGGGTAAACGTGTTCGACTGTTCTCTCGTGGGATAGGAGGAGGGAAGGAGGGATGAGGGATGAGGGAGGGGACCACCCACGCGACGATGGCAAAAATTCCACGGCTCATTACAAGCAGCACAGCCATCGCGTCATGGGACGTTAAAAAAAGAAAATGGGGGGTGGGGTGAATTCCGCTTCCTCGCGAGGAAACGGGACAAAACGGGACACCAATCGACGACGAGACGAGACGAGAGAGTCGCCCCAAAACGCGTGAAAGGACCGGTGGGGGTGGGGCCCCGGGGGAGCCAAAAGATGAAGAGAGAGGAAGACGGTGGGGGAGGTGAATGCCTCCTCCACTTCCGGACACTCGGCGGGGGGGATGGGGAGGGAGAAAAGTTCACGAGTCGTACATGTCGTCCGTCCGTTTCAGCTGCATTTGCGTGACCCTCCCTTTGCTTCTTTTTCTTCTCTCTTTTCTTGACTCGGTTCACGCCATCACACACGCCCGCATAAATGCTAAATACCAATTCAAAACACCACATGCGTGACTTCCCATCAATACCATCATTTTCGCCTACGATATAATTAACATTTAAATAAATATTCTAATACTTCGAGAGAAATGGAGATTCGAAAAGGTTTCTGACCGTGTAAGATTATGTAGAATCGCTGCTGCGATTATTAGGAGAAGGCATGATTTAATATTTAAGTATTTTTATTAGATATAAATCAACTTTACGGGAGAATTAGGAATCCTTTAATTTGTCACCTTAAACTCGACATGGATTGCTCAGCCTCAAGAGGCCCGTCTCCCTTTTTATCGTTTGGCCGAGGTGGGGGATGGGATGCCCCAGAGCACGAAGCATCGTCATGATGCTCCTTAAAACGACGGCCGGGATTCATTCGATGAGGCCAATCATCTGACACACATTGACCCTCGACCCCAGGGACCCACGCGATGGGGCAGCCTCGTCTTTTTACCGTCGCTCAGGATTCGCAGTACTTTCCACAGTACAAAACCCCCACACCCCCACCCCAAAAAAAATAAGAAAAGAAAAAAAAGACCTGGGTCCGGGGTTCCTTCGAGGAAATTAAGGTATGAATACGCATCATGTGAGCCGCTCGTAAATGTTAGATCCTCATCTTTTTTCAATAGAGAAGAAAAAAAGAAGAAGAGTCGATGTCCTCCGAGTTTCGATGCGCGTTCGCGCGAATCCGTGTTGCGCGGACACGCACAAGCACAGTACATCACTAACATCCTAATCATGGAGGGGGAAGTGATGCGCACAAGTTTGCACGAATAGTGTTTTGATAGATTTGTCTCCTCCCGGTACCAACGTTACGCTTAATCATTCTATATTAAGAACACACAAAAACATCGACAAAAGAACCCGTCGTCTGTTTTCTTTCCTTTTTTTTTATTATTTTTTTGCCAATAATATTTTGGAATTTTAAGTTGTTTCATGGATTTTATTTTATTTTTCAATATTAATGAGAGCTTTCGTCAATCAACACAAACTATCATAAATGGATGATATGAATACACGTAAATCCAGAAAAACAATCTACAAAAATGTAAACCTCCTAAAGAATTATTCATGGTTGATTTTTATTATTAAAATGTACGTGTTGAAATTTTTTTATATTAATTAGTTTATCATTCATTCATTATCCCAAACTCTCGAGTGAAAAGTTAAATTTAATTGGATATACTGACAAATTAAGACTTGAGTTTTTTTTTTCTTCGAAACATATCAAGATAAATGTATTGGAATTTTATCGGGCTCACAATAATGTTCAGAATTACAAGAAAGAAAAATAGGAGAAAATATATATATTTTTTTATTTTATTTTTGCCCCGGGGGACGTGGGGATTAAGTGCAGTCACAGGTGGTTCATGTGCGGAAAGTAAATGGGGCATGAGGTTCACGCAATCTCATGTGCGTGTGTACCAGAGAGAGAGAGAGAGAATAAAAAAATAAAAAACGACATGCAGAAACAGTGAAACACAACAACACCAAAAGACATTAAAATCATAAAAAATAAATAAATAAAAATAAAAAATAAAAAGGGAGGGAGGGAGAGAGGGAGAGAAAAAGAGACCGTGCTTAACGTGACATCGTTTACTGCTAACAACACTGACCTCGTTTTAAGCTTTATTAAAAGCCCCCAACCCCCACCCCCACACACGCCCCCGAGAGAGAGAAACCCCAAATCCTCCAATCACGTTTTCCCACCTCCTCCTTCCTTCCCCAACTAACCACGGTTAAGGTCTAACCCTAACCCTGGTTGTCTCCTCCAGTTCCATTGAGCTCCCCCTCCTCCTCCTCCTCCTCCTCCTAAGCTTACAACTCTCTCTCTCTCTCTCTTTCTCTGTCCTTTCGCCTCCCCCTCTCTCTCTCTCTCTCCCTATCATACATACGGCTTTGCTAGAAAGAGAAAGCTTAAAGCCTCCTCCTGCTTTCCTCATTTTCTCGTACCAATTTAACCGAAAACTGTTTGTTTTCCGGGAAAATTCCTTCTCCCCTTCATTTCTGCCTCCCGCACCCCCTCCCCAATTTGTGCGTTCCTCCCTCTCCCCACCCTTCCCTCCCCTGCTTTTAACCGGGAAAGGGGCGACCTCCTGGACCTGCAAATTTACCTCTCTCCCTCTCTCTTTCTCACTCCGACCCTCCCCGACACTCCGCGCCGCCCGATTGCCCCCCTCCCCTCGCCTCCTCTTTTTATTTCTTCCAGGCGATTTGTCTCATGATCCCATTTGACTCCCCTGCTCCGCCTCCGCCGGTTTGTATCTCGTCTGGATTCTTGGGTTTTCGTTGTTTTCGCCTTTTGCTTTCTGGGTTTCTTGGTTCTTCTTTCCATGCTTCCTAGTGGTAATCGAGATCTGTAATTATATAACCCCCGTACCCCCCCACAAAATGGCCCGAGTGTGAAAGGGGGAAAATTCGGGGGGCGGTTGTCCTTTTTTAGCTGTCGAATGCGTGGGAATTTCGTGTTTTCCTTAGATATAAGCAAAGGGTTTTGTGTTGCCTTCTGGGTTTCGCGAGCTGAGATTCGATCTGTGTTTTCGTGCTTCAAGAGATTTTACTAGTTAGTGAGCGGCAAGGGTTGTGGGTTTCTTGCTGGGTTTTTATTGTTATTATTATTCTTCTTCTTTTTCCTTTTTTCTTTTTTGTGGGATAATAGAGATGAAGATAGAGCTAGGTGTTGGGTACGGGCCGTGGAATGATGAAGAGAAAGCTATGGTAGCCGCAGTCTTAGGAACTCGGGCATTCGATTACTTGGTGTCCAGCTCCGTTTCGAATGTCAGTCTCTTGATGTCCATTGGGAGCGACGAGAACTTGCAAAACAAGCTCTCGGATCTCGTGGACCACCCCAACTCTTCCAACTTCAGCTGGAACTATGCAATTTTCTGGCAAATTTCCAGGTCTAAGTCGGGGGATTGGCTGCTTGGCTGGGGGGATGGGTCCTGTAGAGAGCCGAAAGATGGAGAAGAATCTGAAGCCACTCGAATCCTCAATTTGAGACTCGAGGACGAGGGCCAGCAGAGGATGAGGAAACGGGTGCTGGACAAGTTGCACACCGTCTTCGGTGGGTCGGATGAGGAAAATTACGCCCTCGGTTTGGACCGGGTGACGGACATGGAGATGTTCTTTCTGGCCTCCATGTACTTCTTGTTTCCCTCAGGAGAAGGGGGTCCAGGCAAATGTTTTGCTTCGAGGAAGCACGTGTGGCTGACGGATGCGCTCAAGCCGTCTTCTGATTATTGCGTTCGGTCATTTCTTGCAAAGTCTGCGGGGATTCAGACAATAGTTTTGGTTCCCACTGATGTTGGGGTTGTCGAGTTGGGTTCAGTTAGATCTGTACCGGAAAGCTCGGAGGTGTTGCAGACCATAGGATTGTCTTTCTCGACGCCTTCGTTTGGGTCGGTTAAGCCAATAGCTGCCTTACCTGTGACGAGCGAAAAGAAGGACGAAGATGTGCCCTTCTCTAATTTGGCGTTGGCTGGTAAGGGAGAGGGAATCTCCAAGATATTCGGTAAGGAGTTAAGCGCAGGTAACAGTCATGGCCATTTTAGGGAGAAACTCGCCGTCAGAAAGATGGACCCCAGGCAATCGTGGGAAGGTTACCACAACGGAAGTAAACTCGCATTTTCGGCTCCTAGAAATGGTACCCATGACACGAGTTGGGCTCATGCTCATGGCGTAAAACAGGTGAGTCCTGTAGAATTTTTTGGTTCTCAAACCTCGGCCAGTAAGCTAGAGGAGCGGATGAACGGTGGTAGGAATGATATTGGATTGAACCGCTACCAAACACAAAAGCAGGTGCAAATGCAAATCGACTTTACGGGTGCCACTTCAAGGCCTTCTGTGATGGCCCGACCGTTCACTGCTGACTCTGAGCATTCTGATGTCGAGGCTTCATGCAAGGAAGAGCAGGGTGGTGCAACGAATGAGAAGAGACCAAGAAAACGAGGCCGGAAGCCTGCGAATGGAAGAGAAGAACCTCTCAATCATGTGGAGGCAGAACGGCAGCGACGTGAGAAGCTGAACCAGAGGTTCTACGCCCTTCGTGCCGTGGTGCCTAATATATCCAAGATGGATAAAGCTTCCTTGTTAGGAGATGCCATTGCTTATATAAACGAGCTTCAAGCAAAGCTCAAAATCATGGAAGCAGATCGGGAGAGGTTTGGAAGCACTTCAAGAGATGCATCAGGTGTCGAGGTTAATGCCACCGCAGAGCAATCAAACCAAGCTCCAGATGTTGATATCCAAGCTACTGCTGCTGATGAGGTCGTCGTGAGGGTCAGCTGTCCTTTGAATTCTCACCCTGCATCAAGGGTTATCCAGGCTTTCCAAGAGGCACAGGTCACTGTTCTCGACTCGAAGCTTTCGACAGCCAATGATACCTTGTTCCATACATTTCTGATAAAGTCGCAAGGGTCCGAACAGATGACAAAGGAGAAGTTAACTGCAGCATTTTCCCGTGAATCTAACTCCTTAGAGCCATTGTCAACCGTTGGCTAGTGGGCGGCGTTCGCTTATGCTATGGTGGATAGGCGTAATACATAGGGAAAGCCCCTTTGGAAGCTCGATCAGAGTTTTGGATTGCTGCAGAGTTTCCTCAAAGGAGTGGTTGAGCCAAAAGGAGAAAATGACTTCCTGTTGACCAATTAGGACAGCAAATTTACTTTCAATTTTTTGTTTTTTTCATGGTAAACAATCCTCTCTCATAAGGAAATATTCTTGAAAGTTTAATTGAGTCTGTAAGTCTATACCATTTGTGGTTGTTCTGAACATTAATATAGCTTCTCTTTATATTTTTCCTTTTTGATGGTTTACCCTCTCGTAGTCGTTGTATTCACTTTCCTTTTTTTTAACTACTCAGTTCGTGTTCTCCGTCAGAAATATTTGTGGTTCGATGAAGTAATTAAAATGGAAGATGAGCAATCGTCTTGCATTTAACATGTCAACGACTGAGCTCTCAATTGCCCTTTCCGTCATTAAGTGCACTGTGTCCCAGACTCAATTTTTATTTTGTCATTCTTGGTTCCGCAAGTGCTCTTCCACTGAAGCAGAAAGCTGTCTCTGTCGCCTGGGCGAGTATGAAGTCTTCGAAGTAAGTTTTCGCCTGAAAGTCCGAGCACGTTTTTCATATTACTACAGTCGATCCCTTATCATGGCCTCTGCTTTTTAGGAGGGAATGAATCTGAGCCTGTGGACCGAAATGTCCTGGTTTACTTTTGACAAAAGAACATGTGCAGTGAATGTTCGGTTTCATTAAGTGTGTTCCTTGTGGGCTGCATTACCGGGCAACAGCGAGAGGGGCTCGCAGGGAGCATTGCAAGGCATGAATTTAGGTGACTTGCGGATATTGAATAATGGAGGACAGCTGCACCGGGAACATATCGCGGCGCAAAAATTGTCAAGCTATGTCATTCTAGGCATCAACAACTACAAAACCCTACATTGGCTCTAATTTTTCCACCCTGCAGCAAATGTAAGATCATGAAAAGTAGAATTGCTAATCACGGGCTTGGAAAATATAAAGTTAATCAGGCAAAAACAAAGAGCTTGCTGTATGAGCATTATGCGAACAATAGCAACAGCACCATTCTAGTGCCAATACTTTCCTTCAACCTTTTTGCTTATGCTTGACCCAAAAAAAAAAAAAAAACAAAACAAAACTTTTCGCTTTTGGAAAGCAATGCCTTGCTTCAACCTTGTCCAAGATAAAGTGGAGACACTGCATTAGTCTACATGTATCTGCTTTCTGTCCAATGCAAAATTCTCCAACAGATCTATATTTGTCAATGAAAGTGCTTTAGATTGGAAAAGAGTAACGTCGATGATTTGTTTATGCTATGAATCACCCTATACTTTTTCACAGCAAGTCACAAAAATCCAATATAATACATAGAATCACCAACTTCATAAGCAAAGCCATTGAATAAATACCAGAAAACTTCATGGCAAAGTGATCCCCTAATTCATAGATCTGCAGACACCAGGATCAACGCAGAATAACAAGGATGTATACAGGGTGCTATTACTTGGGAGGGCTGTCTATCCAAAAATGACTCCAGAAGTGTCATCAGCAATGTCCCGTGTCTGTTTGTGTAGGTAAAGTGAGATTTTCCGGCTCTTTTACAAGATTAGCTTCCTTGTCACTTTTTCTATTTCGGCAATGCCTCGCAAAGTGTCCCTTCTTACCACAACTATAACAAGCCACCGGCTTGCCAACCGTCTCAGATTCTCTACTTTTCGGAGATTTTCCAGAGTTCCTTATATTGTCATTGCTGGATCTAACTTTGCCTGATGGTGGAATACCATGAGGTTCCTTGGACTTGTATTGATTTTGCAACTCTTCCTCAACCCTCAAATGATTCATCAGCACCTGGAAAGACAAATGCTCATAGTGCATCAACTTCAAGCAGAAATCCTTCCAAGATGGGGGTAGTTTAGATATGATGACACTGACATGAAAATTTTCATCTACTGAAATTCCAGCAGCAACAATCGAATCTGCCAAGTTGTTCAACTCTTGGACTTGCTCAACGACTGATTTACCATTGACCATCTTAAATTCAATATACCTTTTGACTTGCAATCTCTTAGTCCCATATTCTTCATAAAGATAAACCAGTCTCAGCTTTTCCCACAGATCTTTCGCACTGTGAGTGTTATGTGAGTACTTATAGAAGAGATCATCTGACAGAGAATTCAATATGTTGCGATGGCAAATGTAGTCATCATTCATCCATTTCTGCTCAGCAGCTTTTGCTTGAGCAATTTCTCCACTGCTTGCTTCTGGTATTAAATTGGTCACTGGGCGTGGATCAGTGAGAACATATGCAATCTTTAATTGCTTCAGGAAAAACTCCATCTGTTGCGCCCAGTGGTGATAACTCTTTCCATCAAAACGGTTAATCTCAGTGGGTACAAGACCCTGAACTAATGATGCGGCCATTGGGTTAGAAACATCATCAAGGGCAACACCAATGGTTTGCGGCCTGCAGCAATCAATAGACAAAAACCATTCAATGGCCAATCGGCAAAATGATTTTGTAAAAAGAGTGCTCTTCGGTAGTATGGAAACAAGTATTCACTTATCATTGTGTATTGCTCAGGAAGGAATCAAATAACAACTGTGGAGGATTACATCACTGAGATCTGACCATTATGACTATACATCAATAATCACTTAGATTTCCAACATGATATTCGCACCTTAATCTTGACTCCATCTTTTTGATAGCTTCCTCTATTGTAGGGAGACTGCTCCTCAAAGCTGACCACTGGTCTTTTGTCAAGTTAATTCCTAGAATGCATCAGAACAGGCATAAATATTTGCATAAACATGCTTAATGGCAAAATAGGGACAACTACAGATCCAGCAAAAGCATGGACAAAAATGCTTATAAAATTCAGAAAAACATACAGGACTACAAAAACCTAGGGTGACAAAAGAAAGGTAAGCTAGCAATGGACAGCACAAAATTTATGACTAGGCAGTAGAACAAAGAAGCAAAAAACAGTTCTTGGACCTAAAGATAAGTTATGGTAATCTTCTCAGATTGTTCACAGATGTGTCATCCTTCCACATAGGCTTGAGACGGAAGTAATGTACATTGGAGGAGCAGCGAGAGAGACAGAGAGAGAGAGAGAGACCCAGTCGTGTAACATTGCTCTAATGCTTGGAGATATAGAAAAAAAGGGTAAGTAATGTATGCGAGACACTTCCTTACTCACTATGTCCATCTCACACTAACTTCCATGCATCCTTTGCCTTAACAATACGATCATATTTGACATCTTGTTGTCTTCTACACATATAACAATTCCCAAGCCAATGCAAATCCATAGAAAGCTCCAGAGGAGTTGACTTGCTGTGGGATTTCAATCTCAGCAAATTACAGTAAATACTTATAGTTAGAGGTTCAAAAGCTACCCCAGCACATTTATACAAATTTACACACAGCAGCATTATGGAGTCAATAAAAGAGAGACACACAATGTTGATTGAAACCCAAAGAATTATACTGAGACACACATACTCTTTTTGCAAAAGCCACTGAAGCAGTTGGAATTGCAGTTATTAATGATATAAACACAAGTGTCAATATTATGCAACATCAATCAGTAATCAGATAAACCATTGTCATCAAAGCTTAGGTAAGCTCACAGGCAGCAAAGAGTAAGAAAGACCATTCACAGTTAATACACCTGAACCAGCTAGAATAAAAAGACAAGCATCATTGTAGATTTAGATAGAGGAGAGAATTATACATGTGCAATCACCTTTAGCACTGGGAAAACGCTTTCCATCTTTGATATAGTAGTCCCTCATCAATACCATATCTGTGCCTTTATAATCTTGAAGAGTCACATACCTCCTATCTGAAAGCTACACCAACATCAGATGATGATTTCAAAGTTGTTGACATGGTTTATCCAATCACAGAATGTAGAATAATAAGTCAGCCACAAGAGGAATATAATGAAAATGTTACTAGTCAGTACTAACTGTTTTAACAGCAACGCAAGTAAAGCCTTTAGATGTTCTTGAGCTAAGTCCCAATTGCCAACCAAGGAAAACCATGAAAAATCCAAGGAGAGACATTACCCACCAAGTAAGAATCTATAATGTTAGATTTACAACTGCCTATTGTACTTATCTACTACTGCCAAGTGAGAATCTACAATATTGGATTTACTACTGCCGATAGCACTTTGTCAAAAACTGTTGGATTTCCTCCAGTTATGACTCCTCGCTAATCTTATTCCCGTGTTACTTGCACCCACAGGACTTCAAAAGTAAGAACTCCTCTTTAATGCTCCCTAGGTTAGCCTCAGCAAACTAGACAGCTAAAATGTAAGTCTGCCTGTCTCCCCATTCTCTTCAGCAAACAAAGAGACTGTATCTAATAAAGCTTTTGCAGAACTATCATCTTCGCCCAATCTACAAGTGTCCTCTACAGAAGAATGCAGGGAAAAAAAAAATCTCCTTTTGACTGTCCGGCACAAGAGATGCTTGCGCGTGCACAATCCGAACCTTAAAAATACATGTAGACCCCTCTTCACAAACCCAGACAACCATGGCTTTAGAACACAATTTATGCAGATGAATTCGATCTCACGATGAATGAATTAGCAGACAGAAACTAAAGTGACGAAAAAGTTCACTTTCTCTACATGCAGTCGATGAATCCAATTTATCCAAAACAGAGCGATAGGGTTTCGCTGCCAACCTCACAAATGATGCGTTCTCCATTTTGGCCGAGCTCCTTCTTCCCTTCCCTCACCGGCGCCTCTGCGGCGACCACGTCGACCTCTCCTCCAACATTCGATTCACCTTCCTTGCCCCCGTCCGCGTCCGCAGCGTCGGAGAGGAGAAACGACTCGAGGACGCTTCTCACGAACTTCTTGTTGTCGATGTCGGAGAGATCGAAGCCCAGCTTCTCGGAGGCCTCGCTCCGGAGCTTGAACTCGGTCATGGCTTCCATGTCAGCGTGCCGCAGTATCGCCATGACCGTCTCTTCGATCTTCTGTCTCGTCTCCATGCTTCTGGATGGGCGGGAGGAGCAACTTCAGTTTGAGCTGCTTGTCCCTTAGCAGCCTCAGTCTATACCCTGCACTTTTCTTATTTAAAAAAGAGGTTTTTATTTTTTATATTTTTTATGACTACTTTTTATTTATTGTTTTGGTATATCTTCGCTATATGTAGCGGGCCGGCTGGGAACCATCTTCTTCCCTGCAAGCACATAACATCCGGGATCTTCAACCAATTCAAAGGATCACAGCCATTGAAAGACTCCCATAACTTGTGAAAAAGCTTTAACAAGATTCAACCACGACGTCCAGGTGTGTACCTCTGATAACGTTTGAAGACTGGCTTTCCTATTTCCGTCCTTCTACTTGCATGCCACTTCGTTTGCCCGCCACGCCCTCCACCTGTTCGCTAAAATGCTCGACTGCCATGAAATCCGTTTCTGCTTGCCTAGAGGGCCGTATAAATATACATCTCTAACGAAGCTCTTGACTTTGACATCGTCTAGTAATTGGATGGTGGAGGCGGCTTGCTTCCTGCTTCCAGGGTTTAGTTTAGTTGAGTTCCTCTTACCGGCTATTGCCTTGTTATATTTCTCCAGCTTCCCTGGTAGTTTTAGCTCCGGCAGAGTCAAGCTAGCATGTTGGTTCGCCGACTTTCCACAAAGTTCGCTGCTTTGGCGAGACCCTTTTGCAGCAACACCAGACATGATATAGCCACAACCATTGCCAAACTGAATAAGGTAAGGTTATCTATTCCAGAAGATTGAAAGAAGAATAACAGTAGAAACAAGGTTCGGAGGCAGACGATAATCACATTGATGGAGATATGAAATACATAGGATGCATTTTCCTGCAGCTTAAGACTAAATGCGATTGGCTGTGCTCTCGATTCGTCTTTGTTATTTCGTTGGGTGTGACAATTTGTTGGGAGCTAACAGATTTTGGGATACAAAATTGTTGATATCGCATCAGGAGATGGAAGTTGTTTTCGGTGAGGCACCATCAAATGGATTCGGCGCTTCTGTGGCAGATGATGTTAAGACACGGGAAACCCAATTTACTTCTCAAGGATCTGAAGAAGGTGCAGGTGGCTTGACGCACATCGGCAATACAGGAGAAGCTCAAATGGTCGATGTTTCTCCCAAAGTAATTAGCAAGCGAACCGCCACTGCCAGCTGCAAAGTGACGCTGGGGAAGAAAGTGTTCGATTTGGTGTCTGCCAACCAGATGGCGAAGGGTGATGTCTTGAGCGTGGCCAAGATCGCGGGAATAAGTGGGGCGAAGCATACGAGCAGCCTCATTCCATTGTGCCACAACATCACGCTGACTCATGTTCGCATTGATCTGAAGCTGAACCCTGACGACTTTAGCGTGGAAATAGAAGGGGAGGCCGCATGTTCCGAGAAAACCGGGGTCGAGATGGAAGCGATGACGGCTGTGACCATAGCTGGTCTTACAGTATATGATATGTGCAAGGCTGCTTCAAAGGATATCCAGATTTCAAATGTAAGACTTGAGCGTAAAACTGGTGGGAAGAGCGGGGATTGGTTTAGAGGAAAGTGATGGTATTTAGAGGGAATTCAGCAGGCTTTTCCAGATAATGCTTCAGTTTGACGCTCATATACTGAACATTGGTAGGATTGCCACCGAATCTCTGTTTCATCCAACCTTTTTTTCTAATATCAGAATCTCGTGGACTGCGAGGATGGAATAAATCATCGAAAGCGCAAGGAGCTGCTTATATCTTTAGGATTGCTTTGCATAATGGCCTCATGCTTCTTATGTTTGAAGGGAAGGCAACTCTGTTTTATCCACTCATAGACTCATAGCACATCACAGTTCAGGATCAAGTTTTTGTGCTGTTGGCAATACACTCAATTTGTTTTTACAGATACTACTCCTCTGATAAAGTAAGGAACTGGATACTACTCCAGGTTGAACACGAAGGCCTCCTCCTTTTTAGCTAGAAATACCAAATCTTTTGGTAAAAACGTTTGCCTAAATTACTTTTCTTGATTATAACTCTAACTTTAAGGTGAATTTTTAATTATGTGACGATTAAACCAATAAGACGTTGAAGTAGGAAGTTTTCTTATGTTCCTTCTTTTCTTACTCATTCTTATTTTCTATTCATATATAGGATTGTCCTACCTTTGTATTTGTCGAGATTTTTTTTATATAATTTGATAAGATCTTGATGTAAATTAAATGAATCATGTATGTACTCCTATTTCTAATAAAATATGAAATAGTTCAATAATTGAGAAAATGAGACTATTTAGAATTAAATGCTAGGATTACACATTGAATTTATGGTAGTAGATCCACAATATATAAATAATTTTAAAATGTCTGCGATTATTATAATCCGGAAGAGATGAAACAAAAGACACGGTAGTTAGAGTTAGGAAACACGTTGTATGAGGCCTACTGTAGTACAAGAACCTATAAAAACATACAATTTTTCTCTTTTCATATTTTTTTTCTAGCTACATGGATCTAAGCAAGGCCAATTGAGTAAACAAAATTTTATAGTCAAAGTCAACTTGACTCGATCATACAATCGAGCTTGATTTATCAAGATAGGCTTCAAGTCAATTTGGTTTGGTTTTCAACGAACGTGAGCTTGACTCGGAATCAACTCAATCATCAAGTAAAGTTAAAGCTCAAACCTAAGTTTGAACTTTCCTCGCAAGCTTAAATTCGTAAAAGCACAATGTATTCATTTAAAAGCACCAATGATTTATAAAATTTACAAACGCATATACGTGGCTAAAACAAATAATTAACTAGATTTTTGGATTAGGCTTAACAAAAATGCTCGAACTTGAATCCAACTTGAGAAGAAACAAGTTGAATTTTAAGCGACGGAAGAGTCAATTTTAAGCAATTCTCAAATAGCTTTCGATTACTTAATATTTCTTGTCCCGTGTAACTAAGAAAAAGTCAAATAGGTCTATCCACTAATATGCCTTATTCTGTCACAGTTATGTTTAAAGTAGAAACACCAATCTCAAAAAATTACGAGCAAGTGCATTTTATTAAAGAGTTTAAGACAGAAGCTACACTCGAACGGGAGAACTTTTTCAATAAGTGTTTCCTTGTAATTGCAATGGGGATTTAATTCCCCAATATGACCTAAATGTCCCAACTCACTCAACCTCAACCACTCATTTACCATCGGGTCGGGTGCTCGGTGGCATTCTTTTTTTGAAGTCATTGGGACCATCAAGAACATGAACAGATCCGAAAAATGTAGAAACTACTGCAACAGAAGCAACGAACAGAGCTTGGAAAAGTCAGTTATTCCAGTAGCTTTAGGGGGGTGATGATTCGTAGCTCAAAGACTGGTGCGGCCGAAAAGTTAAAAAGAAAAAAAAAGGGGAAGTGCGCACTCATGGGGCAGTTGAAGTAACGTTGAACCCAAGTCACGAACGATGCCAAAACCATTTTCCCTTTGGGCGATTCCCCAATACAGGTGGGTGAAGCTAGACCAGATGAACACACGAATCATTCCTTCTTTCATTCCCTTTTTCTTGAAGGCTCTCTGCAATACGAGAACATATCAGGCAAATGCAGCAGCCCGACACCGAGGTGAGGTGAGGTGAGGTGAGGTGCGGTGCGGATGGATGCAGATGCTTTTGCTGCTTCAGCTCCATGGTCGAAAGATGCGAATTGCTTCCGTGGGACGTACCCGGTGTCCGAACTCTGCCGGTAGTACAATGAGAAGGAGAATCTACATAGACGAAAAAAGGGGATGGGAATATTATACGTTAACAGATTTATAGCGTTAGCCAATTATTTCAATAATGAAGTAATCTATAACCCACTCCCCGAATCCTCACGATCACCATCCACACCCACTGGGGCCCCTTCCCTCCTCCTATCGAGATCGATCTTTTTCATACGCGCGCGCGCACACGCAACGCGAACACGAGCGAAAGACGCACACATGTGCTGGTCTCTCCGCCGTCGGATTTCGCTTCCCTGAACACACTCTCTCTCTCTCTCTCTCTCTCTCTCTCCCAAAGCTGACGAAGAAAGGAACCTCCTTTTTGCAGAAAATGTGTTTCGTTTCTGTAAAAACATCGCTCCCTCCCCATTCTTTGAGAAATCAATACTCACTGATTCTCTGAGGAGGAGGAGAGCCAAACATACCCATCTTATACTCGATTCAAAAATCAAAACTTTCCCTTCCTCTATCCCTCTGCCTCTCTTTCCTAGTTCGGGTCGTACCACCCGTAAATCCAACAAATTCGGCAACTTGCCCCCGTTTCCGAGCTCGGATTTCGTCGGAATTTGAATGGAATCTGATAGTATTGAATGCATAACGTCCTTAGATGGGACGGACGAAGATGAGGTCCAACAGAATCCTCACCACCATCTTCACCAGCAATTCCCTTCCAAGTCGTCTCACGGCAATGGCGTCGTTTCCTCCACGATTCTTCCCAGCACCACCCGCGTCCACGAATTGCTCGAGTGCCCAGTATGCACCAATTCGATGTACCCTCCAATTTATCAGGTCATTCTCTAATTTTGACGCTTCTGGGTCAACGGGTTTCTGTGATTTTCTGTTCATAGGGTGTTTTCTTTTCTGTGCTGCTTCATTCCTCCCCTTCGGACATTGGTAGGTGAGTATGTCCGTCAATTTGTTGGATGGTGTTTGAGTTGATTAGATGGCTGGTTTCAGCTTCAATCTCGACATTAATCGAGCGGTTGAGGTAATGGAAGCCTCTGGGGAATGATTTTGTGAATCATGTGGGCTGTGGGATGAAGGCCCTCTTGGATTATAGGAAATGAGCTGGTGAGATTTTGGTGGATTTGGCTTTAGATGTAATGGTGTGCTCTCAGGGGATTAGGCAGCTGCTGGGTCATATGTAGCTTCTTGAAACTAAAAATAATCCTTTCATCTCTCTGGTGAATTGTCAAATTTGCTTCTCTGTGATTTGAACTTGTTTATGTCTAAGATCGATTTGCTTGTCACTCTTGCTGCTCAGTATTTTGGTGAGAGAAATGCTTGACTTTAATATCAAGATATGGGTCGTCACTCAGTACTGTAGTTTATGAAATAGAAAGAATTCCAGATATATCCACTGCCTTTTCGGCTATAATGAGGAAACTCCATCAGATAAACTTTTGCTGTTTCTCAGAAATCAGGGTAGTAGAGAGGGTTACTTTTCTTGTTGTATCCCATGTTGAGCTGGAGCGTTGTAGTTAATCATCCCTTTTTATGTCTTTCAAGGCAAATGCATTGAAACGAAACTTTCTGTTCTTAGTTGTTTATTTTTCGTTTTAGTTGGTCATCTTGATTATATCTAGTTTGCTGCCCTTAAAAGATGATATTCTACCGTTTCAAGAGCACTGAAACGTGTTATGTTTATTGGAAGATGCCAGTTTTCATGCTATCTAAACTTAGGTATTTTTCTAGTAACTTTTCTGAATATTTCCACTGGGATGTTGTGAACTTAGAGAAGCAGCTCCTTCATGAATGGAGTTTATTTGGCTAAACAATCAATACAACTTTCTCCTTGCAGTGCCACAATGGGCATACACTATGCTCAACCTGTAAAACCAGGGTTCATAATAGGTGTCCCACGTGCAGACAGGAACTTGGTGATATAAGGTGTCTTGCATTGGAGAAAGTGGCAGAATCACTTGAGCTGCCTTGCAAGTACTTCTCTCTTGGGTGCCCAGAGATATTTCCTTACTACAGTAAACTCAAACATGAGGCTATTTGTAACTTCAGGCCATACAATTGCCCTTATGCCGGTTCAGAGTGCTCTGTCACTGGGGACATTCCATTCCTAGTTGCTCATCTGAGGGATGACCACAAAGTGGATATGCATTCTGGATGCACTTTCAACCATCGATATGTGAAGTCTAATCCACGTGAAGTAGAAAATGCGACATGGATGTTGACTGTGAGTATCCTCCACTCACCCATGATCTATAGGTCTTTGTGAGGAAAGACATAAAATCAGCTTTTATTAATGAAAAGGTTTCTCAAGGCTGCTATAAGAAGTGCAGTTGCTTTATTGGGAAAGGATTTAATTTAGGATATTTAATCATCATAAATCATCTGGAATCCTCCTTTCTTTCATTATATTTTTCTTTCCTTTTGACATGGGAAATTACATTATGCAGCCTTGTCAACATCCATGCACTTCAGAATCACTCTGATTTCAGCATGTTTACAGTGAGATATGCTTGTCCTGTCGAGTTTTGAACTATTATTGACTACTTTTGAGTGCCACTAGCAGTCATAATCATAGCACTAAGTCTGTACGCCATATTTACCATAAAATTGCACTTTTGAAGTTCAGTATTTAACTGCAAAAGAGTTACTAAGAGAGTTAATATGTCCATGAGTAATTCCGGAGCTACCTTCCCCTGCATTCTATGAATCAAAGCTGTGACTGAATGCCCTTGTCCAAAACAATTTTTGTGTGTCATATGTTCAGGTCTTCCACTGCTTTGGACAATACTTCTGCCTCCACTTTGAGGCATTTCAGCTTGGAATGGCTCCTGTTTACATGGCATTTCTCCGTTTCATGGGTGATGAGATGGAAGCTCGGAACTACAGCTACAGCTTGGAGGTTGGGGGGAATGGTCGGAAACTCATATGGGAGGGGACACCACGAAGCATAAGAGATAGCCATAGGAAGGTTAGGGACAGCCATGATGGTCTAATTATTCAGCGCAACATGGCACTTTTCTTTTCTGGAGGAGACAGAAAAGAGCTGAAACTTCGGGTTACTGGACGGATTTGGAAAGAGCAGCAGAATCCAGAAGGTGGGGCCTGCATACCCAACCTGTGTAGCTAGCATGGTTTGCTCTCTCTCTCTCTCTCTCTCTCTCTCTCTCTCTCTCTCTCTCTCTCTCTCTCTCTCTCATGCGTGCTCTAATGTGGTGGAAATGTAGTCTTGTGACAATTCAATCTCAAATCTGAAGATTTCTCTAACTTTGTAAGGATGCTGGATGTATCATATCCACGAATTGTTAATAATGTTTTTCACGATTCTGTGCCATGATGATGAGTCAATGTTGTCTTAGCAAGAGATCATCAGGTATATCATATGTGAATACTGGAACAAACTAGCTACTGCATGCACTGCTATTCCTCAGGGCCTATTCCCACATCACAGGCGAAAAATGAGCACTCATGTGCTCAAAGTCCTGTTGGAGGAAGAATCTCATTGGAGACGGTTGTTTTCTTCTCTCTTTCTGTCTCTTTTAATCTTCTCTTTTGGTGAGCCAATCTATTAGCCCAATACTAAAGGGAGTGGATGAACTACTTCCACTACCATGCCAAAAAGACAGTTGTGATCGCTAGATCCAATTTGTTTATTTTCTTAACCTTACCCCTTGACATACTGAACCAAAGGTCGACGGAAGTGACTTTCAGGAGCTTATAAAAAGAATGAACGAACCTTCTGGAGCTTATAATGTACTGACAAAACTGCTTCGCCACTAGCCTCGTAGTCGAACCAACAAATCATGAATCACAAGTTGCTAAGTGATGTGTGTATGTATGTGTGTGTCCCCAACAGAAATGGATACAAGTGGTGTCAATTTATGGTTGGGGAGGTGGTTGTACAATGAAAGACACCTTATCCTTTCTTGAAGTTGCACCTAACGTGCTTTGGCCGTTTTCATTTGTTCCTTCTACTAATTCACTCAAGTCACATAGCCATTCAAGCCTTGTCAATGTCATCAGGAATCCTTATTAGATTGTCTCGATTTGGTTCTTTGTTCCAATGTCCGTTAATGTGCTTCGAAAGGGGGCAGAGGAAAACAGAGGGAAAGAAACAACCGTTCTAGATGTAAGAGATATGTCACTTCTGTTGGAGTCTCAAGCTGGTCTTTCATCTGTTGTTCAAGGAAAACGTACACTTGTTGTTACTTCGTTCTCAAGTCTTGGATTTATCAACGTGGTAATGATTATGTTAGGGGAATGTATCCTTTTTCCACTATCAATCCCATTCGGTTGCATGCCGTACTGGTTGGTGCCTGAAGTTGTCTGCATCCATCTGTGACTCGACCTCGACAAATCCCTGAATAGGCTTTCTTTGAAATCACATCTAGTCGCCTGTTTTGGTGTACAATCATGGTCTATATCAATTGTGAGTTTGGAAGTTCTTTACAAGAGCCGCTTTGTGTCCGTCCATTGTATAAGGTTGTCAACCACCAAGGAATCATATAAAATTACCTATTCGTCATATAAAACTCTTTTCTCTGGTTCTGGCAATTATATTTGTCTGGTTATGGCAATTATATATTGGCAAAACCATCATTTAGATATTTAATGGGAACCAACCAACCTAGGTGGATGAAATAGATAAAGCCTATTTGGGATGTTTTTTCGTTTGGGTACAAGAACAAGGCTTAATAGATAGGGGTGATCAGTTCCAAGGAATGTTCCAGACCTAGAAATTGGAAATTATCCTGTTATAACCGTTTTCAGTTTTTGAAATTAGGAACCTACCCCATTTGCCTTGGAATCGGTTTTGGAACCTCCCATATTTTTCTGATCGTGTTCCAAGATTTACCTAGGAACCTGTTATCATCCCAAGCCATTTCATCTCGCTGGTGTCCACCACAAATTGCCAAAAGAAAACACAAAACACTAAGCAAAGGAAACAGGCTCAACAACACATTTTTAGTAGCTATGAAATATTCCAAAGATCATGTTGAATGACTCACAGCTCCCTTAACATCATGCAAACACACTGGTACGTGTTCAGATTGAACAATAGGAGGAATTATTTCAAGACTGCAACTCAAAAACATTTCGTCAAAGCAGGTTTTGTGTATTCTACTAAAAATTAAGAAGGCCTATCAATCATCCGAGATTTTGATATCAACATTACTCTACATCAATCTAAGGACATTTGAGCTCCGTGAAAATAGCTCAAAAAGATCCAATGTATGCTTCCACTGAAATGAATAAAGCCTTGGTCTCGTGTTTATATGATCAGAGCAAACAACAGAGGCATTATATCTGACAGGTTATATGCGTTTGGTAAAAAGATGAGGAAACACATTAACAAATCCAGGCTTGATAGAAATCTGTCTTAAATCAACTCAGGATGTTAAAACAAACGAAGTAATTTCAATCAGATCAAGCAGCGTATTAATGAAAAAAACTACATTTTGGCTTGGACTTTGACTGGAACAGAACAACGTATAGAGGTCAAGCATTACCTATGCAGCCACGAAAGAAAGAGAGAGATGGAGCTAGTGTTGCTGGCTTGCTGCTGGGGGGAGAAAGGACAACAAGAAACAGAGGAGGCTGAGGTTAGAATTTTAGAGAAACTAAGATTTTTACTTTAGCTAACCAAAACTGGTCCTTTCAGTCCGGTTCCTGGGTGGTCTTCAATTGGAACCAGGAACTGGACTGGTTCAAGAAATTTGGAACCAGGCTCTGGTTCCCCGCCGACCTGTTTTACAAGCGGTCAGTCCAGTTCAAAGGTAGAACCAGTTTGGTGGTAGATCCTACAAATTAAGGTTTCGAATTGTGAGAACTAGCTCCTGAATGTAGGGTTGAAGAACATGCAGGATTCATCTCTCTCCACATTTTCAGCATCTTCTGGAAAAAAAGAAGCAGCCTTTTTCTCGAAAAAGAAGTCATGTGGATGGAGGTAACCTGTCGCTAGCCTACAACTCCTAGTCATGTGCTTCACCTTTCGACACAAAGCTGGGAAATGATGTGGTTATGTCCCTGAAAAGGCATTGAGAAGCTAACTTCAGTAAGCCAGTTGGTAATAGCAAACTTGTTTTTGGCGATCCTTTACATGAATGAGAGAGCTAATTTACGACCTTATACCATATATGAGTCCTTCATAACCAGAGGATGGTGAATTAACAGCAGAAATGGAAACCCAAAAATAAAAAATAAGGGAAAAGAAAATTCAACACCTACGAAATTCATTAAAAAAGCAGACCAATTTCTACAATGCAAAGCATGCCAAGATGCTAGTTTTTACTCAAACATTTTCTCTGAAAGAAATGAATGAGATAATATCCCGGTGATGAGATCAAGCACATGTAAACCACACAAATGATGTAATAGATGTGCATCAGATACGGAAAGATGCTACTTCTTATGATAATGGCCAAAAAAATACAGGGTCCAGCTATGTAGAAAGATGCTACTTTTATACACAAGTGCATAAGATCGGATGAGCAAACTTTTATTGACAGTGATGTAATTGACGTACATCAGATACGGAAGAGTCATGTTCTTCAGCATCAAAGGGTTCTTGGCCACATATTCTTTCCACTCTTCTTCATCAATTCTTCCTTCGCCTTTTGCATCTGCTTCCACAAATGTCTGTTTAAAGAGAGCAAGTAAATAAGCAGGAGAGCTAGAAAAGACAGAATACTTGTTATAATACACACTAAATAGAGGCCGTTCTTTACCTTGTCCACAATCATTTCGACATTATCATCTGACAGATTCAGCTCAGACTCACTCAAGAGGGCCAGCACCATTTCCTTCAACTGTTAATTTGCCAAATTATATGCTTAGTAAAAGAACATGAAGACTTTTCAACAAAAATTTATTACTACTAGAGGCACGCATTGAGTATGCCTAATCCTTGATAGTTTGGAACCTAAATTGTTGATGTCAGTAAACATGAAAGGTCAATCAGGGTGTCTAAATGATCAAATTGGAAAGAAGCTTTGAAGGAAAAGTTTGTACATTAACAATACCAACCCCCAAGGTTTCATTAAATAGGATTGGAATTATACAAAGATTGTAGCAAATCAAGATCTAAGTTAAGAACCATACGTTTAATAGGTTTCAGACCGTACTTGAATTGGGATTCCAACAGTCAAGATGCATCAAATCGAGAGTGTAAACTGGCTTTATTTTTTAAAGAGTAATTTTATTGTCAAACGCTGATTTTAGGATTGAAATCAAGTTTTTCCATGGTCAAGCCCACATAGAGCACTGAGTGAATGCTTCATTGAAGTGGGAATTTTTTTTTACAGACTCCTGAGTAGATTATTACTTCCTCCCTTGTGGAGAAACAAGTAGTGAAGCAGCATCATATGCCTCAGGTTGAAGCATGTTGGATTAATATGCTTACCTCCACCCGTTCGATGTAACCAGTCTGCCTTAGATCATACAATTTAAAAGCATCTGTCATAAAATACAACCTCCGTTTAGTACGAGTAAAAGCATAGCATGAATTCTGAACTGTAGAACTAAAGAACATTAGGTACTCAGGGATTGAATGTCCATGTGGAGAGAGTCGTAAAGGTCATAACACTGTAAGAGTGTTTTCTACTCTGCTTCTTACATGAAGCTTTGACTGCATCAGGAGTTTTTGGGTGGAAAACTGCCAATGACTGAACGAATTCCCCAAATTCAATGTGTCCATTTCGGTTGACATCAAAGAGATCAAACATCTGCAGAAGTGGCAGGGAACACTGATTATGGAACGCATATTCACAGAAGAAGAAAAAGTTTGTTCCCCATAAAATGATGCAAGAGAGATAAAAAGAATGGCTATCAAATACATGATACTCATGGAAAGTGACTTTTGCTCTCTTTTGCAATTAATGGATGAATATCCATATGTGACAACTGACACAAAAGGAGGTACCGAGATATCTATTGAATACACATGCTTAGCATTTTTACCAACAGAATGAATTGCAGATTTAACTTTGGGCAATGTCATGCTAACATTCTCCCTTAATAGGATGACCTAGATATTACACAGTTCTTCTACTTTATTATCTCTTGGATGCACGTCAAAAACCTTCTATAGACCACGAGCTTCATAGCAAGTAATTGGCAGCAGAAAAGCCGGAATATCCCCAATGCAGTTAGAGATCATACCCTATCCAGAAAAAGGTTATTCTTCTTGCTATTTTGAAAAAGTGCTAGCTGAAATTCTTCCTAGCACACAAAGAGAAAGAAATATTTGGTCAGACTGGGGTAAAATATACTGTCGTATAGATAACATCTAATTATATCCCCACATGTGGGAGGGAGCAGGATACCTTGTGTATTAGCCCATCCTTGATCACAGAAGTGCTTAGCTTGTTGAATAGCTCATACAAAGATTCCACTTCACTTACAGTAACTGCAGGCAACACAGGTTCTGTCAATTACCAGCAGCCTCCAAGAAAAGGCAGAACAAAGTATCAACATGCATCAGAAAGAAAGTCATCACAAGCTAACTTCCAATCAACTACATCGTCGATACCTTGATCGACCAAGGCGAAGCATGTCATCCTCTAAACTAATGCTCATGAATCTACAGTATATTTGCCAAAAAAAAAAAAATCAAGTGTAATTTGTTAGCAGGTTTGAAGGAACTTGTCTATGGTCCATGGATTCAAGTAGTAAAATGAATTGATAAATGAAAAGTACATCATCCCTTTCTTAATTTGTTCCTCTTTTGGGATGGGCAGAGAGGTGGTAGGAAGGAGGAGGGACTTAACAGTGTGCTTCAATGCATTATCGAGTCATGATTGTGGCTGCTAGACAAAAATGGTCACAAGATTTTGCCTTGGAAACTCCAAATAGGCAATCACAACAAGGAGATGAGCTAGGCACTCACAAGGCGTTTCGGAAGCAAGGGAAATATGTTCGGCCGATGCACTTGATGCTTTGGCTTCAGGTGTAGCACTCTCGTTGGCACGCTTGGAGGGACCACAACCCATTATTTACCAAGCTCCAGTCCAGCTCAATGATTGGTTCATATGTAACAATGCTCTTTCAATTAAGAAAAAGAATTACCTGCCACAAAGAAACCAGTTATAGACTGACCCATTTGGTATTTGCATCGAATGACAAAGTAAAAGACTGACAACACAGTCAACTTCACACGACAAACAATAACCATTCATGGGAACTCCCAGCTTTCCCAACAAGAAAGCACATAACCGATTTCGCAGGAAGCTAATCCTCGGGTCAACAAGTAAAAGACGACGAAGACATAACCGTAGACGAATGGGATCGTGGGAATTAATAGAAAGACGAGAACTTGGGTCTAATCGGTCACAGTCAAGCCATGTTCCAACTCATATTCATCATAAAACTGCAACAAAGCTCGCTCTTTTTCACGAATTGGGTGTTCTTATTCCAGGGTCATGAGTACAAGAGCGAAGCAGAAAAGCCATACCGCTCAACTCAGGAACCCGAAGACAATCTCGAGCGCAGAAACAGAGAGAATAGTCTCGGTCACGAGCCGGAGCGTGATGGGGTCCAATCTGTGCTGCGATGCGCCTGAGGCTCCCCACCAAACTTCTCTTTAAGAAGTAATAGAAAAATCTCTTTCCG
The DNA here is from genome assembly GCA_014182895.1 of Angophora floribunda. Taxonomy (NCBI): domain Eukaryota; kingdom Viridiplantae; phylum Streptophyta; class Magnoliopsida; order Myrtales; family Myrtaceae; genus Angophora; species Angophora floribunda. Next base: position 342,800 of record CM024709.1, read on the forward strand.
GGTCAAGAACTGACAAGATCCTCGGACAAAACGACGAACAGGTGTGGCGGTGTCAACCTTCCCGGGACGGCGCCGGGGGAAGGGCAAAAAGTCAGACATGAAGAGTTATTTGTACAGTGAAAAAATCGTACAAATAAAAATCCGTAAATCCGTATGAAGAGTTATTTGTGCTATAATGCGCCTCCTAGAAAGACAGACGAATTTTTGGAAAATTATAATTAAAACAAATATTTTTTTTATGACCTAGGGAACCCCGCATCCCGCCGACAGTTAGGGGAATAAACCCTGAGGCCGCACGTACTAGCCACCACACACATGAAACCAGGTAAGTCACCATATGACGAAACTGAGATTTGAACTTTTGACCTTTTGCGAGAGGAAGAGAGCGCGAACCAGCAACGCCACCCAAGTGAGTGGTATAATTAAAACAAATGTTGGTAGGTGAATGAAATGAAGATCGATGATCTAAAATTAATTGGTAGAATGATATGAAAAAAGAAGTATGTCACTTGTTATGAAAATTGGTAACAATTCACATTGGATAGATAGATAAACTTGAGGTGTTTTTAAGAATTGCAAATAAAATTGTGATAAGTATAGAAGTATGAGTAAAATGTTTTGCCCATTAGTGATTTAAAGGCTTATGGTTTTATTTTGGCCATTTGAACATTTAAGGTTTAAAAGAACTCCAATCGGAAATGACAAAGCGACAAAAAATCAAACATTTCATGTGAGAATCCTGCTAGATCTTTCAATGCCTGGATCTCATCCATGGCGAGTTGCAGACCTAATTTTCACTTTTTTTAATACCTTAAATTCTCAATAGATTGAAATAAAACATTTAAGTCCTCAATTGATCTACCGTCAAACTATTAAATCATGCTTTTGCATTTATCCCAATAAAATTGGAAAAAATGATAAAAACCAAAATCATGCCAAATTAAAAAGAAGTTTGGTAATTTCATTAAAGTATTGGTAACATACCAATAAGTTATTAGGAAATCATATGATCAACAAATTTTTGTACCAATGGTGTTTTGACACTAACAAGCTCTTATAGAAATTTATTGGCATGAGAAAAAAAAAATTTAATGGAGAGTAGACTTCCACTTGATAGATCTATGGGATGATTAGATTAAGATCACTATCTCAAATGTGTCATTTTCTTACACCGGGACATGATATAACTTGATTTTGATACGAATCAAGACATTACTCAACCATTTTTTATAAGAATTATTTCTAATCAAGTTAAAATATTTTAATGATGACATGACACGAATTATCACAATTTTTCTCCTTGTTGTCCCGATTAAATCCCAAGTAAGACAATAACATGTGTCACACAAAAAAAAATGTAGAGCTACAGAGACGCTCCAAATCCCACTCGTCATACGAATACATTTGCATTGCTAACATTTGCCAAAGCTTGCTCTCGGCCGTCGCATCATTCATCTTCTTCTATAATGCCATCAGACTGCAGAGCAACTAACCAGGCTGTCAGATAAATATTTTTTCATAGATGTGGCTGTGAGGCTGATATTTAGTTACATAGCTCCGTTTATGCTGGAGATGGCCAAGGGTAGCAAAATGGGAGGGAAATACAATAGTTAGCTAGGACATATCAAGCAAGTTCGACCCGTTTTAGTCCAAAGAAAATCGTTTCCCATTCCAAGTCTCTTTTGATTTATTGCCGCTGACAAGCTCCATAAAAATAGGGAGAGGAAATAATCGATTTCCATTCATTTTTCACATTTCCACCCATGGAAATTTTGCATTATTCGTTTGATACAAACGCAGCCTGCAAAACAATCAGTTTGTAACTAAGCAACCCCGACAACAAATATAGGCGACAAGAATCCCAAGCAGAGCTCCTGCAAAGACTTGTGACGGCGTGTGCCCAAGAAGTTCCTTGAGCTTTCTCTGACTGATGGGATGCCCTTGAAACAGATCCTCAACGATCATATTGAGAACCTGCATTGATCAATCCCCATGAGACTTGTAAGGAAATTTAACCAATCTATGCTGATGATGGTATTTCAATCATGTTTAATGACTTCATGCATGCTCCTATAAGAATGGACAGACCGATCATATGATTGCCAACAAACTGACAAATGATTCATCCAACAGTAGCAGCGCAGTAAACAAACAAAGGAAGCGAGTGATAAGCTAATAGCAGGTAAGCAACTAGGAGAGAGGAGGAAACTTTCAAATGAATATGGAAATATTATAGCAAAAGCTTCTGTTAAGACTAAAATCCTCCTGTTCCTTCTTCCTTTTGGGGTATCACTTCTGTTGTCTCAACTGGGACCATGCTTAAGACATGCAACTGCAAAGGCACTAACCAACAAATAGAACTGCATGATAGCAAAACTCAGATTTGAAGCAAGCGCATGGTGAGAGCAGTAGCCCCTTGCGGGAGGTGTGACAACTTCCACAGCGAAGGGGAGTTGACCCCCACAGGTACAAGGCCAAAGGTTTGAATGGATAGCTGTTCAAAGCAGCAATGCTTGCAGATCCTATATTTTGAGGGGAGAAGGTGAAGGAGGGATTTATAAGACCACAAGTGGCAGTGGCAAGCAAATATGGAATTCAAAGTTTTGGTTTTCTCATAAGTCCAAGGGTTCTACCCTGATTTTTCATTCTTGGCAGGAAGAGGAATAGGGGTTTTTCCATGAGGAGGTTTCCTATTCTGCCAAGGAACTTTGGGTGCCTTATTAATACAAGCATTCAGGCTTTGCTTCCTTCTTGCAGCTTAGAGAATGTTTAGACTATCAACTTCAACTAATAAAGATGAAAAAAGAAGGAGGCATAAAAACCAAAGAGACTGCAATGGTCAATACTTAACCAGCCATTGCGGCTCAATTGAATACAGACTATATAAATCACCCAACAAGACCTCCACAGGCAACAAGCTAACTTCCCATCAGGTTGGCCCCTTAGTAGATCTGTACTGCCTTTTCTTTTTTAATTTTAATTTTTTTTGGTAATGCAGACTTAAACTCTGAATGCTGTCAAACATGCATCTTCCATTGGGAAATCTTGAGAGATGTCGAAGCGTCTGTCCAATCATCCATCCATCCATCATTGGCACAGCAAAAACTAAATATCATTAGCATCCTTTTTCTTTACCCCAAACTTTAAACATCACTGAGAACTAAACTTTGTGCTCCTCTTCATATTAATTTGAACTGGCTGAGTTAGGCCAGCTCTACTTGCATTTCCAGTACTCCACAAAAAGGAAGGGGACCAATTATGAAATTCATAGAACAACATCACAGGGAACAAAATCTGACCCTGCAATACATCTACAATGCGAAATGACACATAAGAACATTTCATTAGCTTGACCAGTGTAATCTTTCTACACTTTCTGAACTGACTGTAAGAAAACCAATCTTGATGCCCATCCTACTAAATTTGCTCTATGAGACAGCACTTTGATTTCTACTTTCATTTTTGAGTGACAACATTTATAGAGTACACACTTCAGAGATTATACTTCTCATATGCATTCATTAAAAACTATCTATCCACAAATTACTAGAGCATCCTCTGCAACTATAAGCCTTCAGAAAGACTAGTCAGCTGTAGCAGCACATGCACCGCATACTGTTTCCTGAATCATTTACAGGAAACTCAATGACAGAACTGACAACTGTTTGGAACACCAAATTTCCTACAAAAGCTGCGATTATGCAAATTGTCTCCAGATTAAGTCTCCATCAGCATTACGTCAAACATGTTACATGCATTAACTATTGACACGAAGAAATGAAAATCCCTGACATAAGAATGCAGAAAAACCTCATCAAAGCCAGCAGCCTAATGTACACAAAACAAACAACGCTCACCTCAGCTTGCATCCCTGCATGTCGCCGCACACCAATCGCGTCATACATAACAATTGAGCTAAACCCGAGACAAACAGGGAACAATGAATCCGAGATGCCGTGACAGAGCGCCACTGACGTTGTCAGTGCAGTACAGAGAGCAGAGTGAGAAGAAGGCATCCCTCCCGAAGCACACAGTATCCTCAAATCCCACTTCTTCTCCACGAAGAAGTTCAATATTACCTTAATCGATTGCGCAACAAACCAGGCGAACAAACCCGAAACAAAGGTGGGATTTGACGCCAATGTCGCCACGAAAGGACTGATCTTGACCTTCGCATCGGACGTTACGCTAAGCAGAGCTACTCCTATCCCTCCGTTCTGTAAATAATTATCACTATGACTATCCAAAACCTTCTGGGAATCGCTACAGGCTTGGATGCTGGAAGCCCATCTCCGTGTTCGCGAAAAAATCGAACCTTTGATATTCCGCAAGATGTTAACTAAGCCCCAGAAGTAGTTATTTTGATTCGTGAGAGAACTTTGGGTGTTTGAAGGTGGTCTGAAAGAAGCTGAAGTTGAAGAACTCCTGAGTTTCCTGAAGTTGGAAAATTTAAGGAAGGAACGGCGGGCAGTAGCGTGAAGAAGAGGCTTGCCGGAACGGATCGTGGGGCTACAGGAAACACAGCTAAAGGTGGATTCGAAGGCGACCCAATCCATCAGAAGGCCTTGTGTTGACTACAGTCTGCATTTCAGGACAGTCAAGAGAGAGGGAGAGGAGGCGGGGGAGAGAGATGGAGAGTCTACCAGAAAACTGATGAGAGCCATTTATATGAGATGAGGACACTCCAGACATGTGGCAGCGAATGAGGCCTCAAGCACAGGGCTCTTTGATGCGGAATTTTGGATGCCCTGATATTGATGATCATTTCCCCCGCCACGTCTATTAATTCTTCGAATTTGTGTCAGTTCAAGTTAAGGAACAAAACATAGGTCAGGCCCAAAAAGGAAAATGAGTTTACAAATTGTTAGTTCAAAAAACATGAAAAATTTGCTCTTGCAAGCACGTGGTCATATTGATTATTCTCCATAGTTAAGCATATTGTTGTTAACATGATAATTGTGCTGATACTTACGTGGTCTTATCCTCAAAAGGTCAATATTTTTTTTTTGGGGGAGGTAATTGTAATACTAATAATCATACTGCTTAATTTCATCATAGGATGAGAAATCTCGATATGGCCATATATTGTGAGATTATGATAGAGGTAGATAGGTCTCTTATGAGCGAAGCTAAAGTTGAGCAGATAAATGAACCTGTTTGATGATCGACAGTAAGTAAAGCCCAAAAAGGGAAACACGCGAACTTTTAAAAGCCCAACCCACCTCAGGCACAGCCGAGTTGACAGAATGGAAACAGAGCTGCGTTGTTCAACGACGTGTGGTTGGACCGACGAAAGTTCAAAAGCCAAGGAAAAAGAGGAGAGCGTCGTTGCGATCATACATACATTTACACCATCATAGATACGTGGGGGAGTTCTTTGCGGTTGATGCAACATCGGTTTCCTTCCACACCGACCCAGTTCTACCCTCCTTCCTAACTCCTTCGCAAATTTCTCCCCCTTTTTACTTTTGAACGCTCTCTCTCTCTCTAGCCTCACGCGCATTGTCATACAGCCAACGAACATCAGCAGAAAGCTCTGCGGCGATATCGCGCGATCCGAGTTCCGAGCTGAGCACCCCCGCGACGATGGAGAACCTGATCACGTTGGTCAACAAGATTCAGAGGGCCTGCACGGCCCTCGGCGATCACGGCGACGAGAGCGCTCTTCCTACTCTCTGGGACTCTTTGCCTTCCATCGCCGTCGTCGGTGGCCAGGTCTCTCTCTCTCTCTCTCTCTCTCTCTCTGAATCTCATCGCGTTTGCGTGTGCCCATCTATTCCCGTACCCGTACGTGACGCCCGTTTTCGTATATGCACGTCGCGCAACGTCGGAGGTGTCGGGTGCTTCGTCGGATATTGGCTTTGGGCGATGATCGGCTCCTGTTTTTATTATGTCCTAGCGGTTTTGGTTCTTCGCGAGACAGGATCGATGGCTTTGCTGGCTTTTCCATATTTTGCTTGTTGCTTTTCTTCTTCTTTTTTTGGGTTGACCGACACATTTGCATTATTGATCAATTTCGTTGTTGCTGCATCGGAATGGTTTGCTGCTCATTGTTTGATGATCTGAGTCTTTGCAAGCATAGATGTAGATTCTAAGCTGCTGTTGCAGCTGTTGCGAGTTTTCCACCTCTCTTATTCTTTCCCTGCACTTTACATTGTACTTTCCAATCGTTGTAGTCCCAAAGGTGGCCAATCGGATCGATGGATTAGAATATTTTTCATTCATCCTCGATACGAGATGGCGAGTCATTGTACTCACTCAATGAGATTATGACTGTTGCTTGATCTCGGTTGTTCTCCAACTGCCTGCAGTTTTGAAGCTCAAAGCTTTACACAGTTTCTCATGTTACCTGTGCTAGCAAACTTGATGAGTAGAAAAGTTATGATGGTAGCTTAGCGCTTAGATTGACATAATTTTACCAAATCACTTGAAAGTCCCAAAATTTTACAATTTAGGCAGTTAGGTTGCCTATCTTTTAGAGGACAATGTCCATTGTGATTGAGTTCATTTGCAATTGCTTAAAAATAAATTCATCACTGGTTATTCATTTCGGAAATTCACTGTCTGCTGATGCCAGCGTTCCTTAAGTTTCCTTTAGTTTTCCTGTTCCTGATAAACCTTGAATACATTTAACATCTTTAGAATACCTCCTCTGCTCCTTCCCCCTTTCTTGGAGGTAGTCGAGTGTATATGTAATAGCTGAAGTGTTATGATTGATAACTGCGGTTGAACATTTTGTCTGATCTTTTCTTATTGTAGAGCTCTGGGAAATCTTCAGTTCTGGAGAGTGTTGTTGGGAAGGATTTTTTGCCTCGTGGATCAGGTATTTTCTCTTTAGGATTGTGCACCCTGTCCAACAATAGTTTCCTGGTTTCTAGCATTTTTCCCCTTGGTGGTTGGATCTTGGTTGTGATAGGAATCCTTTCTTTCAGGAATTGTTACCCGGCGCCCTCTTGTTCTGCAGCTTCACAAGATTGATGAAGGACGAGAATATGCCGAGTTTATGCACCTCCCAAGGAAGAGGTTCACTGATTTTGGTATACCATCTTCACATATGAATGCATTTATTTGAGCTTTTTGTTATTAGCTATTCCTTTCTGTTCTCATTTTCCTTGTGCTAGCTATTTGTAGTAAAGTCTTCATAATTTGTTCCTCCATTTTTCACTCTTACATTTATGCGTATGATGGAAAACTTGAAGACCTAATTGACTCTTTCATTTGTTTCCTTTAGCTCATAGATGCTTACCAGTTTTGTCTGTTATATAGCTGCCGTCAGAAAGGAGATTGCTGATGAGACTGAACGAGAGACTGGCCGAAGCAAACAAATTTCCAGTGTTCCAATCCATCTCAGCATCTACTCTCCTAATGGTAACACACGAGTGATGGCCATTTATGGTTCTTTTGTTTCATGGGTTAGACAAGAGAGTAATGATGTTTGGTTCTTGTACCCTTGAAATGGATAATTTCCCTGAACGACCAAAGAGAAATGTCTGCTAAAGTTTCCTGAAAGAAAAACTTTCCAATGTTAAAGGGTCATTCAACTTCCGCTTCTTTCCTTTTTGATTCACAGTTACCTCTTCACATATTCCTTTGCTGATTGATCTGTCCATAGATTTTTAAGCTTTCTAATGCTGACATCTGATGTGCAACCTTTGCAGTTGTGAATCTGACTTTGATTGACCTTCCTGGGCTTACAAAGGTTGCAGTTGGTGAGTTGTGGTTTCTTTAATCTTTCATTTTTGGTAAATAGTTGTTTCTCTATGTGTTATAAGAGTTTAACAGCCAAAGTTTTTTTTTTATATTGAAGAGGGTCAACCCGAAAGCATTGTGATGGACATTGAGAATATGGTTCGGTCCTATATTGAGAAGGTAAGCATTATTAGTCTCGAAAAGTGCTTTTGAAGTTAAATGAGACTGGAAGAAGATAATCTTGTAATTTATTCACTAAAGAATGATATGGACTTCATTTTTTAACATGAAGTTAGAATAGGCTGCAGAAAGCATGCACCAATAGCACTTGATAATGATCACTGCATAAATTTGCAGTCACTTGTATTTGGTAAATTATACAGTAGAGAATTTTCTCATGACATAATTAGCAATCATGATGTCTTTAACCACGCAATTCTTTTCCATGGACAAACTTAATTCTTCTTCTTATTATTTGTTTCCTTGGGTTAAATTTGCATGGAGAAACTTTATTAAGATATTTACTTTTCCTGTTTCAGCCAAATTGCATCATTTTGGCGATATCCCCTGCCAACCAAGATCTTGCTACCTCAGATGCAATTAAGATCTCCCGTGAGGTAGATCCTAAAGGTAAATTTAGGAGAAAAATTTAATGAAATGTTTCACTTTGTTTTTGTGTCACTTTTGAGACCATCCTTTTCTCTAGGATGTGGATGGATGGACTAACATCTATTAATTGGTTAAGGAAATAAATGAGCTAAAGGAAAAGGAAGGAAAGAGTAGAGTGGATTTGGTGAATTGAAGTTATGAGTGTTGACTTTAAGAAAAAAGTAGAAAAAATAGTAGATATAAGCAGCATAGTGTTTTGTCTTCCTGTAGTTGTCTTTGCAATTTGAAGTCCTATCTTGCAACATGAACTTGGAAGTGTAAGTAGGGTGGAAGTTCAATTTGTCAATTGGATTGCGACAAAAACCCAATTTATCAGCTAAGCTAATGAAGCATCCTATGATGTATAAGATGTGGAATTGAATAGACGCAAATGAAGAATGTTATCATATCATAAGATTAGTATGAATCTCTAGTCTTAATGCGTGGGTGCCTGGGATGCTGTGACTGATTGTTACCTTTACCACCTCAAGGCAATTTATTGAATTAGTAGGGGGTGTCTACTGTAAGTCCTACATTTCTTTCAATATCAAGAGGCTTCACATGTGTCATTTCTTTTTTCCTAATGGCATAAGAATATCTGGCTGGGACTTGGGGTCATTAAAACAAGAAATTAAACATCTGAACTTTTATCTAAAACCTATTAGTCCTGCATATGATTTTCCGTTTAAGAGATGATTGTGTGAATTTTATGTCCTTTTTCTGTGAATGCTCTTAATAAATATGAGAATTGACTTTATCTTTGTTTGCACATCAATTTTAAGGTGAAAGAACCATTGGAGTTTTGACAAAGATTGATCTGATGGACAAGGGCACTGATGCAGTTGATGTAAGCTAGTTCTTCTCAATTTTTTATGATGTTGAAATGAGCTGAGTGTATGATAAGTATTCATTGGTGAAGTGGCATACCTCTCCTCTTTGTTGGATAGGCAGTGTATATCATGTTTGAAATCACTTTATTGTTGCATTCAATCCTGGAAACTTATTGTACAGTCTTGTTGATTTTGCTTTGACACTGGCGCATAAATCTTATCCTTAATACTTCCATCTCGTAAAAAAAAATCGCACTCTGGTTCATATGGAATTTTCCTTTCTAATGGAGCACACAGAAATCAAACACTAGCTGAGACCAACAATGAGTCAATAATCTATTTCCTTTTGTCAAAAGAAGAAGAAGGAGAAGGAGAAGGAATTAGTCAATTCAAATTTTTCTACTGTCGAGTGCCACTGTATTAGGTTAAGATCAGGGACGATATCCAAAATTTCTGCTGCACTACACCCCAGCCTTTTACTTTTGAAATATTTAGCACTCCTGGCCACATGAATTTCTTTCAGAGACTTTCTGCATTTCTCTAGATTCTTGAAGGAAAATCATACAAGCTCCAGTATCCCTGGATTGGCGTTGTTAATCGCTCTCAAGCTGATATCAACAAAAGTGTAGACATGATTGCTGCGCGACGTAGGGAGAGAGAATATTTTGCTAATACCCCAGAATATCGACATCTTGCTCACAGGATGGGTTCTGAGCATCTTGGGAAGGTGCTTTCTAAGGTATGTGAAAACATCAAGCATCAGTTTTATAGTTTTCTCTCCTTGAAAGACATTGGTTGTCTTTTTTTTTCCCTTATACAAACGATAATCTTGTGTTTTTCAGCATTTGGAAGGTGTCATCAGGTCAAAAATTCCCACCCTTCAATCGCTTATCAGCAAGACAATAATTGAACTAGAAACAGAACTGAGCCGACTTGGGAAGCCTATAGCAACTGATGCAGGAGTAAGCATGCCAAGTTTGTTTACGTATCTGTTACTTCTAGAGTTATGCTTTACTGTTCTGATCCTGCTGTCATGTCCTTTGCACTTCAATGGATTTGTACTTCAGAGTTCAACAGCATTCTTTATGTTTAAATGAAATTTTGCCAGCATCAAAGTAACGCTATCTATAAAATGTACTTGTCTTAATGCAGGGAAAACTATACATGATCATGGAAATATGCCGTGTCTTTGATCAGATATTTAAAGAACATCTTGATGGCATGTATGTACTCCACTTAAATAATTTTTTGTTGTAAATATGTTTAGTGATCTGTTAAAATTTGTGTTGCTTCCATATTTCTTATAATCTATTGACAACTGATTCCTGCAGCCGCTCTGGTGGTGATAAAATATACAATGTGTTTGATAACCAGCTTCCCGCTGCAATGAAGAGACTCCAATTTGACAAAAATCTTTCAATGGATCATGTGCGAAAGCTTATCACAGAAGCTGATGGTTATCAACCGCATCTAATAGCTCCGGAACAGGGATATCGTCGCCTTATTGAATCTTCATTGGGTTCTATCAAAGGTCCTGCTGAGGCTGCTGTTGATGCGGTATGTAAATTCATCTAATTTCATATCACCAATCATGACACTTCTATTTCCATGTGATAATCATTCAAGTCCCAAGGTGTACCCTTTCCTTAAACAAATATATAATTGGTTTCTCCAATTTATCATGTATGGAACTGCACTCAACTGCTCTGTCACACATGCCCAGTCCACTGGTGTGCACATTCACACACTAATAAATACACATGTGGGCACAAGTGTGTGCCCCTTTAATTGCTCGAGAATTACTGAATACCATGTTTTCCTTGGCCTTCTTGATAATATGGCTTCTTTTCTCATTGCTGTTTTAGGTACACGCAATACTGAAGGAGTTGGTTCGCAAGGCTATCAGTGAGACAGTGGCAAGTCCCATCCTGTGGCTAAACTATTTTTTACTTCTATTTTTCTGCATGAAAATTGCCTGGAATGAGGCATCGACACCAAGTTATTATCATAGGTTTTATGTTCAGGGTGCCCAATCATGATTACTATATTTGCAATCTGTTTTCTGTTTAAAATATATGTTGAAATATCAGTAGAAATGCTCAATGTCCTTTTTGTTTATTGTAGGAATTAAAGCAGTATCCTGCTTTGAAGGTGGAAGTTACCACTGCAGCTTGTGAATCTTTAGACAGAATGAAAGAAGAAAGCAGAAAAGCGACACTTCAGCTAGTGGACATGGAGTGTGGTTACCTGACAGTTGAATTCTTCCGCAAGCTTCCCCAAGATATTGAGAAGGGTGGAAATCCGACGCACTCGATTTTTGATAGATATAACGATGCATATCTCCGACGAATTGGTAAGTCATGGAGTTATATATATATACACAGTGGTATGTCTCACAAGTACGAGGATTTGTGGAGAAAATTCCCAAGTTGTTTGCATTAGAGGTCTGGGCCTAGGCTTTATTTGGCCTCTCACATCTCATGGAGGGAGCGTACGTCTTTGTCACTGAGGCTATTGAAGGTTTTAGTTCGTCTTTTTTCTTGGATTCATCCTGAGAGAAAAGCTAGATTCATCTCTTTTTTCTGGAGACTGACAGGTTTAGATCCATTGTAAATTGTAAATAAGTGAAGGTTATGGTAGCTTTGTCAATTTCTATTGGTAACATCTGCCTAAACAACACAGGGATGACCGTGCTCTCATACATCAACATGGTTTGCGCAACTTTGAGAAACTCCATTCCAAAGTCCATTGTCTACTGTCAAGTACGCGAGGCCAAACGTAGCTTAATGGATTATTTCTTTGCTGAACTGGGTAAAAAGGAGGTAAAGATTATTGGATCTCCCTCTTTTTCTTCATTCCATTTTTTATCCCCCCACCATTGCCCTTACCCATTTTCTGAATTTTGACTCCTAACCTCGTTTTGGGTTCTCTAATTTGCAGGCAAAGCAGTTAGCTTCTTTGCTGAATGAAGATCCAGCTGTCATGCAGCGGCGTGCCTCCCTTGCTAAGAGGTTGGAGCTATACAGAAGTGCACAGGCGGAGATGGATGCAGTTTCATGGTCCAAGTAGAGGGGTGCCTATTACACATTGGAGTTTTGAGACAGCTGTGATTCAGTTCTTGGTTTTTGGAGATTCCGATTCTTTATACACAGATTTTAGTGTAGGTGGGCAGATGGCCTGTTTGCCGCACATTTCTTGGTCATTCATTTGAGGGATGTTAGCATACTACCTTTGCCTGTATCCTGTCCATTCTTTCGTAGTAGACTTTGTATTTACTTCATTCTATATTCTAAAGGACATTTTCCCCTCTAGCCGTTGCTCTTAATTTTGGGAACGACCCAGACGCCTACACATAGATCTGAAGAACACGTACATTGACAAGCACTCATACAGACTACCATAGGTGGGAATGTTGATTTTACATATACACACACCGGATGGTGGGAAATGGGTTTCCAAGGTTGATGAGGTTGACAAAGCATAAGTGCATATCTTTTCCAACTGAAAGTCACATTATTCTTTTCTTGCGTTGTCTAGGAATGTCTTCAATGACAAGGCGGGGATATGTTAATCATTTGCTTCATGATTAGCAATTAAGCTTCAGCTGGATGTGTTCCAGCTTCCACCTAATTATGAACAAAGATATTTAGCAGGAAATGTGTGATTGAAGTCAATGAACTGATCTATCTTGGTGACCCCAGCTTCCCTTCTGCGGGGCTTTGGAGGTGAACCTTTACTGCGATACCGTTCATTGCAAGACAAGGGAATGTGAGTGTCTATTGTTGAAAATTTGCCATGGAATGACTGGGCACCTATTCTCCAAGAGGCCGGTGGGCCTCGAAAAGGCAAAGTATTAGGTGCCCAAAAAACTTTGCCATTATAATTCACGGGACGTAACCTCTTGCATGCTCTCTTTCTGCAGTTAGCGTACCCGATCCCTCGCTATGTACCTGCTATGACCATAAGAGCACACTTGAATACACACACCGCCGAGAAGGGAGGCATACACGCACGTTGATGCATCAGTTCTTACAGAGTAGCAGGGTTCTTCTATTTTGGCTAAACTTATAGGGTAGCATTAATTTTCAATTTTTATTTCCCACAAAATCCTGCAAGAAGATAAATTACTAAAGTTGAACTAGAAGTAGCATAAAATGGTAATAACATTATTAAAGCAAGTCGAATTAATATATATATTGTACATGGCGTGGAAAAATTTGTTCTTTTCCCCAAGTTTTGCAGAAAATGATTTACTGAAGGAAAGATTAAGCAAGCCCATTACCGTTGGGTAGTTAGTAGCCCTCAAAAATTTGGAGGGAAACATGATTACTCACCACCATCTTTGCCACCCACCCTTCTCTCTTAGCTTCACATACAAGAGACTGATGCCTCTCAACCGCCATATGTCCCTTCACATTCCACAATCACACTTCTTTGATCTTGATCTGGTTTCTCTCTTTTCTAGAAACCTGTGATCTGGTTTCAGCTGCACAAGGCTTTAATGGCCGGTTTTGGATCTTGGGTCATGCTTGCAAGGTTCATCTTCGGGCTATGCGTCCTCATCTTTGTGCTGGAGCATGAAATGTTTGCAGTGGCTGATGACGCTGGATCAAATGCGGAAGGATCAGAAGATTGCAGGACCGATCTCACAAGCGTGCTTCCTCCACCGTACAGTAACATTTCCCAATCCAAACTGACCTGCATGACCGTTTGGAATACTTTTGTTCTGAGGGTGAGTTAACTTCAACCACATCAGTGAAATTTCTTTGACGGGACTTTATTTTTCAATAATGTTTGGCCTGTAATGAGGCCATGTCTGGAAGTTCTTTGTGTTTATTTATTGGTGGCAGAGTAGATGTTGTCGTTTACCTTTTCTATTAAAGATTATCGAGCCAAATCAACTTATTAAGGACACAGGCAATTATTTTTGGGGAAAAAAAAGGCATAGTTGCCTCAGTTCAATGGGACCTGTAAGGGTTTGTTTTATATCATCTGAACGAAAAATAAATTTCTGTATTCAGTTTCGTTTTGGAGGTGAGCAGTTAAGCCAGGGAACTTTTGAGTACATTTCATGGCAATTGACCCGGTAGATTTTTTCTGCTTGTTTAGTCATATTAGACTGGATGTTCAAACTGGAACCATGAGCTACAGATTGAAATCAAACACCCACATAATTAGTCATTCTTAAGCATTGAGTCTCGAAGTTAAGAACTAGCAAGTCATCTTTATTTGCCATTTTCTTAAGGCTTCTGGTTTCGAGAATTGACTTGATGCGTGGGCCTACAAGCTATCTATTATTAAGGCACGTTCCCATTTGCCAGAGTTCTAGTACTAGTTTCCTGTTAAGGGAACAGAGAAGTCCTGCTAAAATTCATACGAAGGCATGAGCTTGCACTTGATAGTGGTGGCTAATAGATAGAAGAATCAAATCGAAAGGTGCTGAAGCATGACCAAAGGATAACAATTATATTTGCCGAGAAACCTTAGAGCTAGATCCATCTTCACCACAGCAGAACTACCCTTTGCTGACTGAAATTCTCATTTGCCACAGCATTACCAGAGCGAAGACGGCACCTTGACCATTATGTTATCTGCTGTATACACCACGGGATGGGTTGGAATTGGTTTCTCAAAGGACGGGTTGATGGTTGGCTCTAGTGCAATGGTTGGATGGTTCAACAAAAAAGGCCAGCCAAAGATCATGCAGTACTACCTGCAAGGTACTGTTGCCTCTAAAGTTATACCAGGCAAGGGTGAATTGCCACTAAGCGGAGTTCCAGCAGCTGTTGCACTTCACTCCTCTAGAATTTACGTGGCTTTTCAGCTGAAATTAAGTAAACCTCTTGCCAGACAACCAGTTATTTTGGCTTTTGGAACTAGATATCCGAAGCACCACCGACTTACTCATCATGTCGATAAAACAGCAATCTATGTCAACTTTGTAGCAGGTTGGTGACACTCTACTAGATCTTAATCTCCCTTGAGTGGGGTTTGTTATTTTGAATATTGCAACACCATCTTCATCTAGAGAGTCTTTTATGTTAGTGCTTTGACCGAGGATGGTGAAGGAGTGAACATCTTTGATTGATGCAATCAATACGTATAATCTGAACTAGCTAATGTTGTCTTTCCAAACATGTAATGTTATTAATTATCATTCAGTTTATATTACCATCCGTTGCTTTATCCAGGATTAGCAGGCAAGGAATTTATGTTTTTTTTTCCTTTCAGCCAGATCAGTTAATGATTTTTTACTCAGTGCAGGTTCAGCGTCACCAGGATCAAAATATGTGAGGGAGAGAAAGAGAACCCATGGGGCATTGGCCCTAATTGTATGGGGTCTAATCCTTCCTGTTGGGGCTATAGTTCCCAGATACTTCAGGCACAAGGATCCCCAGTGGTATTACACTCATACAATTACACAATTCATTGGGTTTATCATCGGGTTAGCAGCTGTAGTAGTTGGACTGCAACTCTACAATGAAGTTCATCCTGACATACCAAACCACAGAGGAATTGGGATATTTGTTCTTGTGCTGACTATTCTTCAGGTTCGCTTTAACTTGATCATATTAAATTCTGAAAACGCACTAAGTTTGCAATCATGATTCATGCCTCCGAAATCCGATACCTCATCACTTGGCAAATTTGCCCAGTGAAAGTGGCATCTATAACTAAATACTTCTGCCATTTGGTTACCTACTGCGAAAATTACGCCATTGGAAGAAAGGTTGCTCTATACAACTGATTGTGATGAGTTTGACAAGTCTTGCTTTATGGTGCTCACTAATCTGATGTGTTATTTAATTTTCAGATATTGGCGTTTTTTCTGCGGCCGGACAAGGATGCCAAGATTCGAGGGTACTGGAATTGGTACCACAAATGGGTAGGAGCACTAACCCTCTTCTTTGGAGCAATAAACATTGTGTTGGGTATAGAAGCAGGGCATGCAGGAAATGAATGGAAGATAGGATATGGGTTTCTAGTCAGCTTGGTTATAGCTGCAGTTATTGCTCTGGAAGTGTTGTTTCGGATGAAAAGAAAAAATTCAACGAGACTTGACGTGCCTTCTGCCTTCCAGATGAATCCCATTGAAGAAGCATTGCCAAATAAAGGTCCGTCCTTGGCTTCTATTTATATAACTATTTGATTGTTGTTAAATAACATATGGATTGGTTGAAATGAGTTGACTCTGACCAAACTCATATTTTGCATTGATATATCATGAGAAAGCTCAGAAGTGAGGCCGCCACCATTACACAGATAAGGAGTAAGCTTTAGACCTACCCGCAAGCCAATGTCAACTTTCTCCTGCCAGGATGTCCCAATATGGTTCTGAATGTGCGGATGTTGCTTATCAAAAAGCATACCATTTCAGCTTCAGCTTCCTCTTACAAGCTCTTCAGGGTGTCCAATTTGCTTCTCTTTAGTGTCTTCTTTCAGTATCAGAATATGTAAGTAAAGTTTTGGAGCATTTTTTTTTCTCATGGTGCGGAGTGTGCAGGCACTACTTTCATCTATTACATATTTGATTTTTGGATGTGTTTTGAGAACAGATGCATCGTTGTGGAAAAAGGAAAAAAGAACAGAGAATGAACGTATGAGTTTTCAAAGTCCAAGTTTCATTTAAAAGTTTCTTGATTGGAATGAGAAAGATTCGGAAAGGCAAAGTGGTACAAAGTTCATGCATAAGTCATATATCCTGTATAAGTTGACATCTACTTCCATTTTTACCATGAAATAGGGGATAAACAATATAATCAATAATAGCAGAATGGAATGCACTCAGCTTGATAAAATGTCAATAAGAATCTTTACTTTTCAATGCTAAAACTTCACTTTGCAAAAGCATGACAAGAATGATCCTCATCTCTTTGCTTATGCCTATTTTTTCATTTACCAGGCTTACACCAATTGTGTTGCTTTGTTTATTCATGAGCAATGTAGCTTGATATTATTCTCAGACAAGTAAAAGAAATAAATGAAATACAGGGAATGGCAAGAAGGGATGCCATCATACGAGAGAAAACCACAAGATAAGATAAAAACAAATGAAACTCACTATCAAACTGAATTCATAAAATTTTCTCTTTGCTCCTTCAGTAACAACTAAAATGATACTTCATTTACAATCGCTGCATACATAAACTTACACTGACTAAATAATTCAGATCCAAAAGGGTGTGCCAGTGTACTACAGTGTCAATCTACATGATTGTAAAACAAAACAACAGATTTGCTGTGCTGTGACAACTGGTAGGGACATTCAACTTATTTTGCAACAATGCAACAAATAAAGCCGCAACTGCTACTTTATAGCAATCGGTTGAATCACAAAGGTACCTTTCTGCTTTGACCTGCGCATCAAATAGATTAGGCAGATGGGCGTCTTTAGAAAGAATCTTGATCAACACAATAGGTTAATGACCACCCTGCAAACATTATAAGCTGAATTATCTCTAAGAAGACAACACTTTGTCAAACATATTGTTCAGACTCGCAGAATCGTGTCCTATTAACTAGTCGCCCACATTCCTCCTTTAAGCTAAATCCAATGCACTGGACTTGAAAAATGCCATAACAGACAGATTACATGTAACAAGGGAACAAAGGATCAGCACAAGGATTCTGATCAATGCAGGAGTATGCGCGATCATGTTGGGAGAAGTCTAGATTGGCATTCAATATTAGAATGCAACCCACGCCTTTTAATCCGACCCACGACCAAACTCGACAAGAGGATGTCAAGCATGGCCAGATCAATGTACAAGAGGTTGCGAGAGTCGCAATGCCACAACTTGAGCAAGGACTGGGGCCCTCTTAATTTTGAAGTAAGCTCAGCATAATCGTCCTGCTCAGACCTTTTACTTTCAAACATCACATCCAAGTCCCAACAATCGAACAATCGACAGAAAACCATAATTCAGGCATGACAAATGACAGATCACTAATTCCCAGAAAGAGCGTAAGCAGCATTTCCTCCACAAACAAGAGACCGTTTGAGCAAATGCAAAAGACTGATTTTTATGAGGAATCTTGAAACCGTGCAAATTGTACCCTATGCACAAAAAACAGCTAAAAATGGACCAACTGCTACAAGCCCAGAACCATGACAGTGAGATTGACATATAAGAAATACTTTCATCGGATCCCTCTGCTGAATTCCATGAAACAGAGAGCTACTCCGGAGGATAGATCAATATTCATTAAGCCCCAATCCGACAAACCATCATGCACCAAAACGGGCCAAACAGAGGCCCGAGAAAACCTTTTTCTTCCCCAATTGGAGGAAGAACTCTGAGGAAAAGTAGAGAAATTTCGCACTTTTCCTCTAGCTGAGCTACCATTGCCAGGAGAGCAGACATGCTCGCCCCGTAAAGAATGAAAGCCGGCTAGGGTTTTCGAGAGGGTTTATGCAGGACGGGTTTGTCCGGTCGGTCCAGGATAATCGGGTCGGGCCGCATAGGCCCAAGACTGGACTTGCAAAATCTCTATGTTTTTGGGTGTTTGACGCGGCAACCACCTTACGTTTTTTTTTGGCCCCAACCCTCGAAAAAAAATACTGCTCGTTTAAGTTCCAATTTGAATTCTGTCCCTAACATTTTTTTTTTAAATCACCAACTTTCTTTCTAATATCAAATCTACTATATTAACCCTCCGTCCAAAATTTAAATATTAGTCTCGATTACATAATACAAATTTTCCCTCATAACCGACTTTGAAAAATCCCACATATTAATTAAAAAAGGTTCTACATGCAAATCATGTAGAATTTTCGTTATTGGTACTAGGGTGAAAGTTGATCTTTTGGCAAAAATAAAAATCTGAGCAAAATTGATATTGGATTAAAGTTTGAAGTCTTTTTAAGGGAATCATGCCTATGTTTGTCGCATGGTAAGATATCGATTAATGATGTTGACAAGATTTCTCACATTCTGACGTTAAAAATGTTTGCTTGCAAACCTTTTGCTGGTTTTTAAGCACTGGCTTCTGGGCAAACATCAACTCCTTGGGGAATATTCTATGGAGGTTTGCTTTGAGGCAGGACCAAGACAACTCGCCATGAAGTTTGACTCCAGTAATATATTAATAGGGTCTTGAACTTGATACAAGCAACATATTTTGTATATATGCCTGTTTCATTCTTAAGGCAAGTCCCCACAGAATCATGTACATCTTGGTCAATCTCTTTCTTCTCTTCCTCTTCCATAGCAGAACTGCCGCACAGAATTGCTCGGTTATGGCTTGCCGCGGCAGCAGCAGCAGCAGCAGCATCATCCCAATTCGCTTTCCCTTCCATTTGGAAGGCAGTCAACAACCCAAGAGCTGTGGGTACCCCGGCTTCAGCTTAAGTTGTGACGATCGAGGAAGGACAATCCTGAGACTTCCTCATTCTGGTGAATTCTTCATCCGCGAGATAAATTTTCCCATGCAGCAGATACTGCTCCATGATCCAGGGGATTGCCTTCCTAAACGACTCCTTGAGCTGAATCTTTCGGGTTCTCCATTTTCGGCCACTATTTATGAGAACTACACGTTCCTTGATTGTCCGATGAATCTCACAAATTCGGCCATTGGGTGCCTCAGTAACAGTACTCACACCATTCTTGCATCTTCGAATGAGAGCTTCGTGAGGACTAAGGCCCTGGTCTGCAGCGTAATTGTCAGTCAACCAATCCCGATACCTTGGTCAGTTCAATATTATCAAGGCCCTTCAGATTACCTGAATCAGGATCTTCAGCTCTCCTGGTCTACGCCTGACTGCATAGACTGTGAAATGAAGGGTGGCACATGTGGTTTTGCGAGCAATGGCAGTCAAGACATCGGTTGCTTCAGCATTCCTGCAATAGGTAAAGGTTTTTCTTTTAGATCCTTGAAATCATAACCTGTTAACTTCTTCCAACTTCTTAACCATATGACGCTTTGAAGCTTTGTTAAAAATTTCATCTGCCATTGCCTCACTTAGACAGGGTCAGGATATTCTTGGCAGCCCCAGTAGAACGGTCCTAGACCTGGTAAACACACAGTTGTATAGTTTTCTGCAACCCCATTTTGTATTGATTAGGACACTTCACAATAAACAACCTCATATCTCTGTGGTGGTAATAGACTTCAAACTCAAGAGTGCTTATTTAAGTATTCTAGGATTTTCCTCTTCCCATAGATTATAAGCCGTGATGGCTATCGCACGCATTGTCAATAATTTTAGAGAATTAAAAAATGAGCGCTGAGATGTCATTTCCTTGCTGCACACGACTGCACAGCTATCAATTCGATTGTATTATCAATTGACTTCTTCTCTATGAGGCCCAAAGTCAACCCTCTATGCTTCTTAGGTTCACCAACAGTATCATTCAGATTTTACTTCCTTATTGTTTATGCCTTCCGTCTTCAATGGTTTCTGCTTTCAGATCGAACAAGCAAGGGTCTCTTGGTTTTCAGGATTATATGCCTCACGATTGCTTTGCCAGCTATCATGAGCTCCATCGGGATTGGGGTCTTCATATTCAGCAAACACCGAAGACAAAGCAGAAACAGGGGTAATGACTCACTGCAGAGCATCGATCCAGCTGCAGTGATCCCACAACCAAGCATTGTGACGGTTGGCCTGGACGAGTCCACCATCGAATCATTCACAAATATAGTACTTGGCGAGAGTCTTCGCCTTTCAGGGACCCAATGACAATATCTGCCCGATATGCTTGGCTGAGTACCAGCCCAGAGAGATCCTAAGGTGCATACCCAAGTGTACACACTGCTTCCATGCAGAGTGCATCGATGAATGGCTCAAGATAAGCAGTATGTGTCCGGTCTGCAGGAACTCTCCATCTCCAGTCCCTCCTGATGATACTTGATGGATCTCTGACTTTTTCTTGCTGAACTGGTGTAAAATCTCCATAACTGACGGCCAATTTTCTTCATTGAAGTTTCTTTGCAGTTACAGTGTTGATCCTCTTAACCACACAAATTATTTTGAAGAAAAGATTTGATTCAGGGCGGCTTTCTCAAGAACATGAACTGTGCATCTGCGTAGAGAATACATTGAGTCCATACTTCCGAGAGTTGATTTGTTAAGATACTCCTGCTCTTTGATTGGTCATGATATTGACGTCAGGACTCTGGAGAAATACTAGCAGAATAATCCCTAAGCAAGTCGACATTACTGTCTGCCAGAGATGTCCACAATTCCAAGTCACAGATAACAAAATGCAGACGCAAATCTCAATGGAATTTAAAACAATAGACCTCAAGAGGCAAAGCCACACGACACACTTTTGCAAGTGCCTCCACATTTCGACCATTGTATTTGCAGTTTATTCATTAAGCTTTCAGAGACCGCTTGTGTAGAAAGAGAATTCAGTTCCCATCTTCTACAGATGAAATTACTTCGAGTCTCATGCTCTCCCTTGCAAATGATGAAACTTGTCTGTCTACTCTTAAGGCTAAATATAGCTTGATGCACCGCCTTATTTTTCACAAAATCCCGTGAGAGATGTACAGACGTACCTCTTGCTGACACGCAAATGTGACTACTCATGCGATCTCAACCATCATTGACATGCTCATGCTAACTCTGCTCACATCTTCAGATGATGCGTGAAGCTGAAGGGATTTTAGGAAACATGAAATGTGCATGACCATGACCACCAAAATAGATATAGAACTCAGTACAAGTAGTGTTTCATCCTCAACACAAACGCATCAAACCTGCCTCAAATCAAGAGGTCATACTCTTATATTGCAAGTCTGTATCATTCGAACCAGGATAGGAGATCAGGAAATGCAGACTCGCTTACTCAGCTACCTCGTATTAATGACAGTCCTCGTATTCTCAAAGTCAGCCTTCAGTCATGAATTATCTACACCACCAACTCCACCACCATCACCGTCATTATTAGCACATCCAAAGTTGGCCTCTGATCCACCTACCCCGCCACCATCACCATCACCATTAGCACCTCTGTGCATCACCATGGTGGCGGAACTGTCACCTTGCTTGCCATTTTTGAGAGGCGAGGGCTCAACTCCATCAAAGAGTTGCTGCACTGGCGTGGTGGACATGAGCAACAAGGCCAAGAGCAAAGGCAATCGAGAAGCCATATGTGGGTGCGTCAAGAAAGCTTTGGCTAATGTTCAGTATCAGCCCAGGCTCATCTCAGTCCTGCCTGAGAATTGCGGTGCCTCCATGACTCTTCCGCCTATCGACAGCAAAACCGACTGCTCCAAGTAATAATCACCCCCCCTTCAATGCGTGATCGATTGAAAAGACATGAATTTTATTTGCTTGTCACATTATTATTGAATGGATCCACCACGGGAAAGTCACAACGAATCCGTCTAACCTTCTAAATAATGTATTCATGTTCGAATGCAGGGCCATAATCGAATCGTGGATCTATTGACATGTACTTCTGATATCCAAGATATTATTTCAGCTGCAGTATAAGCGAAAGACTCTTGGAGTAAGGAACACTCTTTTCGCATGGGTTATTCTGTACTGCAGGACCTTCGCCTATGGGAAATTATCTTGAATGCAATGTCTTGATATATATAATACTAAAGATTAGAATGACCCATTATTGAGTCAGAAATGATTTATCAAGTTTTGCGATTTGCATTGATGATAGTCGCTTTCTTTTTGTTTCCTTTCCACTTTGAGATTTGTACTTCATCCGCTTTTGAGTATACAACCCACACGACAATACTGCAAGTAACTGCGGATTCAGCCATGATTTCGATTATATAATCTTCCAACCTATCCTTTAGCTCTCAGCTGAGGAACATGTCTGGTGAGACAGCCAAAGAATTACGTGAGTTCTGTTTTTTTTTTTTTTTTGAGAGAGAGAGAGAAAGAGAGAATAGAACTCTTGAAACTCATTGTTACTAGAATAGCTTATAGTCGCTCGAGAGGGTTGTAGATATTAATGGTACAAATGATAATATTTCTGACCAGAAATTGATTTTTAGAAGAGAAATAGATTTTTTTATTTCTATTTTTGGATGAGTTTCTTAACGAAAAACGTGTTTAATAACAAAACAAAATTTATATTATTAGAATAAAAATCCGTTTGATAATGAAAAATATTTCACTTTCCCAAGCAACCAACAAGGGGCGGCGGCGGTGGTGACCAATGACTAGTGGCGGCCAATGACCAACAACCGACAATGGCTGGAAAGCAAGGGTGGTAGTGACCAACGAACGTTCATGTGAGAAATAAAAAAGAGAGATAATTTATGATTTATATTCCAAAAATAAAAAGTAAAAATTTTGTATTTCTGATTTTTAGAACAGAAATATGTTCTAGAAATAAATAAATAAATAAAATTATTTTACTAAATGGATTTTTATTCTAGAAACATTTGGAATTGAAAAATAATTCAGAATGGAAATAGAATGATTATCACGTACACTCTAAAGGTGCATTTTGATCATTGATAGCATACACAATCCTAACAAAATGATTCTGGTATTTTCACCTGCTCCTGGTTGTGAGCAACATGTCTCCGTGTTTTCAGTGTTTCGACGAGATGATGCTGGGAAAACAGAACCTTCAACGGGTGTTTGGCAGGAAAGCATTCTCCATCTTCAGTTGTCAGCCAGAGGGTGAGATGTCCAAAGATAATAGACGAAGGCAGAGATATGAGTTATCTAATCTTCTCACCGTGCTACATCTTTCAACGAGTCGATGCAAACTAGTTGCGACCATCATCTGAGAGGACAATCTGCCATTTTGATCTGATTATGATAACTGGGTTTCCATTGGATAAGTTCCAATTAGTATAAGTTCGTTCTCTACGTGGCGAGTCCGTTGATTGAACTCGTGTTGGATCAGTTGTTAGGTAAGGTGCTTATAACCCTATTTTCCACATTTATTATTAGACTAACATAAATAATGTATGTTTTTGAAAATAGGCTATAATGACAAAAAAATATGAAATTATTATATTAAGTGAATGAAAAGCTCATAATTAATTTTATTTTGAAAGAATAAAGCTAAATATACAAATATCAACTTAGTAACTAATGTGACAAAAACTTTTCTTGAATGTTAATCGATTGATATACCAATTTGGCAGATCGATATTGCTCATTTTTCGAGTAGAATAGAATCTGTAGATGATTTAAAATAGAGAGTCTTTGCCTGGAAAAGGAAACACAAAAAAGAAAAGAGTGAAAAAATAAAAAAGAGATCTTGTGTGAAAACGGCGCGACCCATTTGCATATCGGGCATTCAGAGGGCCGGAGGAACTCGTGACATTGGCTGCTCGGTCCAGGAGCAATGGCGGCATGAATGAAGCTCCATCTCACTTAGGCCGTCCGCGAACTGTTCGAAGGTATCGACTTTCACGCCCACTCTCCTCGTCGTCATCGACCACTTTCAAGTCTTCAAGCTTACTTCAGCCGCTTCGTTTGCTTTTCCTTAGCGTTCGGCCGCTGATGAAACCAAGAATCGCAGAATCGAGGTT
The DNA here is from genome assembly GCA_014182895.1 of Angophora floribunda. Lineage (NCBI taxonomy): Eukaryota > Viridiplantae > Streptophyta > Magnoliopsida > Myrtales > Myrtaceae > Angophora > Angophora floribunda. The sequence continues at coordinate 367,435 of CM024709.1, forward strand.
CGTATTTTCCGTTGAATTGGTACTTGAGCCGAACTGGCGCGCCGTCTTATCGTACTTCCATTTTTCTCAATACCAGTTTGAGTTATCTTTTCACTGTCATCTTAACGAAGTCAAGTACGAATGCCTCCTTTTTAGCAGTCTGAGGAGACCAATTAGCTCGCTCGCTTTACTTTTGAGTATAACTTCGTGAATGAGACGTGACTTCACTAAAAGATCCATTCTTTCATCTGTCCAGTGATTCGCATTGACTAAACAATTACTTACTGCTTGGTGTTCAGACCCAAAAACAAAAGGAGAGAAATTTCTTGGTTGATGAAGTAGAAGGAGATGACTTGTAGGCGCAGTTTGTCCACCACCGGAACCTTAATTGCCAGAAGGCTCCGCCCCTCATTCTTTCACATTCACCGTGACAACCGTGATGATCCAATTTGCTGTTCACCGGAAAGGGATTATTCGTCTCAATCCACTTCAATCAACTCATTGCCCCGTGCTTCTTCCGGGTCAAGGAATCTTCTCCACCCTCAATCAATGGTGAGATGGGGTTTGTTGTTCATGCCGCCTCCTGGGATCAGCTCCTCTCTGTGTAGATATGTGTCCAATGCAAGTGGAGGTGACGGCTCATTTAAGATTGATGACTTCGTTAGGGAAGCAGCCCCTGAGAAGGTGATGGATGTGGTCACTTCCCAATCTTCTGCTATGAGTGAGGTGGCACTTGCTGCGGCAGACTCTTCTTACCCTGTTGCCGGAATTGAGTACCTGATTGGTGCAGTGCATTCGTTTACTGGCTTGAATTGGTATGGCATCTCTAGCCATCATGACAATTTTGTTTCCTCGTTGGTTTGATGCCCGGTGTGGTTCTTTACTGTGGATCAATGAGTGACTGGCTCAGGCTTAGTCACTGATACTTAATTTAGCTGTCATGCTTTTGAGCTTCCAGTATGCTTCTGCATAGATACTTGGTATGCAAGATCTGAATGTGATATATTTGTCTGATTAGTCCAAAACCAGGTTGATGTCTCTATAATCAAGTGTTGTTTAAGGTAAACTATACATGAGAGTTTACTTGTTGTCTCGAGATAAGCAGTTTCGTGTGCTTTGCTTAAGTAATCAACATGAGGCATGTTCTAATTCGGTTTGGAAACAAATCAAAGAAGTGAATGTTAATGCATGATAGGCAAAAGCTGGTTTAAGTTACCACCTACCTCTCACCATGAAAATGTTGCCTCAAGAATATCTTCTCACTTTTTCCCTTGAATCAGGTGGGCATCTATAGCCTTGACAACTGTATTAATCAGAGGAGCAACAGTTCCGCTGCAAATAAATCAAATGCGTTCTACTGCAAAACTCAGTGTAATCTTCAAGTCCTGTTGTGTTAGGGATTTGGCATTTTTAATTACTTCATGTACTTCTTTTTAGTCTAATAGCCAATGCAAAGATAATTATAATTCTTATTAGTCTAATAGCCAATGCAAAGATAATTATAAATCTTATCATTAATTTTTTGGCTTTAAAATCGATGAGTGACTACTTGTATTGGAGTACCCTTGCCGATGAAGCCATTATTCCTACCATTTTAGATTAGCAGCTTTTTTGTTTGTTTTACTAAACCACAGGGTGCTTCAATTTACTTAATGTTGGAGGAGGCAGTACAATAATCATGTGCCTCTCCATAATTGTTTTTGCCATTTCATGTCAGGGTGCATCATACTTAACTTGCTGCTGGATGATTCTTGCAACCTAAAGATGTTTAAATATAAGACCTAAAAATGTTGAAATATAACTTCAATGTGGAATGTTTGAATTACCATTATGCAAATTTCATCAAATCATCTTTTATGTAATTTCAATGTGAAAACGTGAACCAGAGAATCTCTATATGATACAATTGGATATCATCATAGAAAGAGTGGAACATGAAGGTTTAAGCCTTTGAACTTATAGACAATAAGGGGAGATATTTACTTGGAATGAATCCTGACATGCAAAGTTGCAAGAAAATTTCATATTTTGCTCTTCTTTAATATTCCTATGTTCAACATCTCAAACATTAAGTTCCAGTCTAATATTTAAGAGGCATGTTTGGTTGCTTCTTAAAGTGATAAAGAAAAGGATCTTCACTTTACTGAGCAAAGCACACAATTCTGGCTTTGATGAAGTCACAGGAAGCCTAAAAGTCTTTACAACAGCAGGTTGATTGTTGCATCATTCTTCACTGGTTTAAGGATGTGATAACCACCTTATATTAGAGAGAGAGGGCCTGTTTTAGATGTTCTTACTGCCATTACTTCATCCACTCTTCTTTTTTTTTCTTTCCTTTTGGTGCTCAAGGGATGATGATTATCTGCTTCTATTTTAGCATTTGAGTTGGATAGTTTGGTAGGTCTGTACTTCTGCTTCTTGGTGGTAACACCTTGAGCTTCTCAAACTTTGGCCCTCCTACTTGTATAAATGATGAGTAATTGGTGTTATGCAGTTAATGAGACCGCGGGTGGAAGAGTTGAATCGAACATTGAGGGAGACGGTGAGTTGTTTTCTGTAACGCAGTTTATTATACTGTTTTGGTATAAAGTGGATCAACAGAAGCTATCCTGGAAATGATTGTGAATTTTTACTTGATGTTTATTGAGGCATGGTCTGCCATGCTGTTGACTGCTAGTTACTGAGATGCTCCAACAATATTAATTGCTTGATTGCACTTCAAAACTACTTTTTGATTTATGGGAATACTAAATATTCTACCAGTGAATGACCTTAGTCACCTTACGCCTGTATTTTGACTCTCCAGGCAAATGCTCCTGATGCTGCGTCCAAATACCTGCAAAGTTTCATATCATTATTCAAAGAGTAAGATTTTCCTATTTCTGTTTACAGAATCTGTAAGTCAATTAATCTTCCTCTAGTAAATTTTGTGTTTGATTACTAGAGGTATGTGGAGTTCATTTTGATGTTTTCTAAGTACACATACATCAGTTAAAGTGGTGGTTGAACAGAGTGGACAAGCTTTTGATTCTCATTGTCATCACTTGCAAAAGTGAAGTTGAGCGATTGAACTCCATTATGACTTTAACTTGAAGCATGATGGGACTGACTGCTACGGATACAAGAAATAGATGAGGACATGAGCAGTAAAAAATAACTAAGTTAATTAGCCATGGGAAAGAGCATGAGCTCAGTCTCTCATGTACTAAAAAAGCTAAGGGAGACAGGTGGAACTTTCCTTGTGATGAGAGGTTCCGATCCATTTATCTAAACTTCTGGTTCTAAGGGGATTTGCTAATTTGTCCCCATGAAAGACTTTTTCCTGTCATGAGTTTTCCTTAGAATTTTCTGATTGTGACCTTGGTCTTTGCAGATATGGCATCAGTCCATTCACTCCTCTCAAAGGACTCCTGATTCGAGGTCCCATCTTCATTAGTTTTTATTTTGCTGTAAGATCCAAGCCTCAGTTCATGCTGTATGTGCAGGACATTTGATTTGCAATTGATTTTGACAAGGCTCCTGCATTGACATGATCTATGTAGATAAGAAACATGGCTGAAAAAATTCCATCTTTTCAAACCGGTGGAACTCTCTGGTTTGTCAATCTGGCAACTCCAGATAGCCTTTACATCCTACCAATCCTGACAGCTCTGACCTTCTGGATTTCTGTGGAGGTTAGCATTTCATTGTTGTTTAGTTAAGTTCTTTAAAGCTGAAGATCTTGGATCATATTATCTAATGAGGTAGTATAAAGCCTTTAGAATCTATGAGCTATTCACTTAGCTTGTATATTGATCTGATATGCATTGACCACTCCTCTCAGCTAGCACCTGGAATTTCACTTGAAGATTATTCTTTCCTTCATTCTTTTGCTTGCATGCATAGATTTCCATCTGATAGACTTGACTGAACTAAAATTTTCTTTTATCAGTTCCATTTGGAAGAAGGACTCGATGGAACCTCTGTGGCTGGTAACCTGAAAAAATTCTTTAGGGTCTTCACTGTTCTCTCAATTCCAGTTATGATGTGTTTCCCAAAGGTATATTGCCTAAGACTATGTTTTGATGGTTCTGCCCATATCAATAGTCTTTTGTTCACCTGAAAGAAAATCTGAGACTACTTAAACATATAGCAGCTGAGTTGGTGGCAACAGTATTTTTTTATTTTTGTTTTGGGGTAAATCAGTAAGGGTTTCACAATGCAAGGTTAGACTTCATGTTTATTTTCAATACTAGGTATACAATGACCTATATGGCTTATATAATGAACACCTACTTGCCGAGTGATGTTGAATTATGTTCTGCATCTATCACAGAAATCATGATTCTCTTTCTAGTAGTTCTAAGTGGTTTCTTGTATTTCTAGCAGTTTATTCTTACTGATCAGTATACCGATGGTTCTCCTTTGCCTTTCTCAATTTCAGGCAATGTTTGGCTATTGGCTTACCTCCAACATATTCTCCCTCACATTTGGATTAGGTCAGTCCTTACTAACTATTGCATTCACTTTTCTACCTTCACCCTCAAAAGGAGAGATATGAGAATGCAAGAGGTCCAACAATCCTCCACTTTTAGAATTGCCTTCAGAGAATAAGTTGTGAATTTGGTGAATATTCATATGTAGGGACTGCTTTCCAAAGCCTCTAGGAATTCAATTGATATGCTTCTTTCATGTTCCTTGTCCTTGCGATATTAGTCATTATTTATTTTTGAAGATGCTGCAATCAGAACCCTATGTTGGATGCAAGGTAGGGACTCTACAGGACAAAAAAATGTGATGGTATTGTCTTATGGCTGCATGTATAGATTGCTCTTCCCATCCCTCTGCCATGCTAAGCTTCTAGACAGTGAAGGGCCCAAATCGTGTACGGCTGGTGTTGACCTTCTTATTGCATTAAATGGGCGTTAATCATGCCAAAACCACAAAAGTGATGGTAGATGTTCATCTAACCATTATTGAATATCTAGACAGAAATATGTGTCACATTAGACAAGATTGGTTAACTTGCAGCACTTATGTATACATTTCATATATTTTATAGGTTGGTCTTGAGGACAGAAGTTGTCATATCATGGGATCTTATTCTTTGTTGCAATGACATTGTGTCAATTTCCATTTACTGCAGTGGTACAACAGCCAGGGGTCAAGAAATTACTGAAAGTTCCTGAGATACCGGTTTCACCCGCTTCTGCATCGCAGCAATCCTCTCAAACCCCTGGCTCAAGAGAAAAAGATGAAGGCAATGAAACAAAACGAGGATAGGTGAGACATATGAGTTATCTGCTCAGAGAAGCATCTATTTGCTAGGTGTAACTTTGTCCTATACTCAACAACAGACTCTAATTTTGTTGTTGTCCCCACCCCAAGGCAATTTGTTTTCTGACAATTCTTATTTAGTGGGGAAAAAGGAAATTGCTTGATTATTTCAGTTTGCTGTGTAGTATGTACTGTCAACTGAGTTGAGTGAAACTGTTACGACTCTTATCTAGAGCAATCATGAGCCATTTTGACCTGAGTATTATTGAAAAAGTTTGGAAGGAGAATTTATTGATGATAAGAAATTTCCTCAGTCATTTATGTGATTTGGTGTTTGAGCTGTTCTTCTAAGTCAATACAGATTAGCTTGAAATAGTCTAAGTTCCTTCTCTATGCGCGTGGAGAAATCTTTTAAACTTTTTGCAATTTCTACGAAGCTTATAATGCTTCATTTATCAGGTTTATTTATTGAACTCGGAATCAATCTTCTCTTAAATTCTTGTGACCCGAGCGCCAGCATGCTAAGAAAAAAAGTCGAATGCTTAATGTTATGCAAATATTGCTTCAGCAGAATTTTGCACTCTTGAGGTGTATACTTTATTGAGCTACCATTGTTTCAATTGTAATAAGCCCAAAAAGTGCATGCAATATACTTTTGGGGGCTTAAAGAAGCACCGTCTTCATAAAATTGAGAGGCACTTTGCTTGCAGATGGAACAACAGGTCGGTTTGTGTGAATTCTTCTAAACAATGAATGATTCGCATCCCTTGGGGTTCTTGTCTGTTCAAATTGCTGCCCTGGGAATCTTCAATAACTTGTCCTCTCTAATGCCTTAAATAGTAAGATGTCCTTGATAAGGTGGTGAACCCGATTATTTCGTGGCCTTGTAAGATCATATTGATATTGGAATGGAAGTCAGAGGAAATTATGGGCATTTTCATAGAAAAGACATCAAGGAAGCGACTATCGTGCTCCAGTGTTGGTTAATAAGTATGCAATTCGGTATGCAACTCAATTAAGCTGCTTTGACATGACAAAAGGAAATTCAGCTAAACATCACTCAATTAGGCTGCTCTGACATGACAAAAGGAAACTCAGGTAAACATCACGGTAGCAGAGGGCATCTTTTCTCGAGGCAAGGTATGGCATTTTACACCGGATTCTGAATCATATACCGAGATCAAGATCCTACATCATACTGCTAAGTTATCTATTTGCATATCACATCTGAGTACATCATATTGCCAAGTTTTCTATTTGCATATCACATCTGAGTAGAAACATCTCTAGCTATGCTATATTTGAGCAAATGAGCTGGAAGAATCTTTAGTTACTGCCATCCGCTGTGAAATCAGGTTCAGCTGGCTTTTGAGGCATGAGCAGAGGTAACCTCTGCGGCATCTTTGGGCTACCACTTTTCCTCAAATTCCTCAATGATTTGGCTGCGAATCTTGATGCATAAAAAGTAGCAGCAAGGCTAGGCGAAGCACTGCCATCCTTTGCTAAAGCATCGTGTAACCTGTCTTCTGCATCGCGCAAAGCCTTATCGCGCTTCCTCTTGCAGTGTCGGTGCCAAGCAGCTTGTATAAAGCAAGCTGCCCATGTCCTCCATTGTTGCGAGTACAACCTGAAAGCACATATAACCGAAAAATATGACCAAACTCTTCCTTTATATAATTCCGTAAGTACCATATAATGGAAAGGAAGCTTCTGCCAACATGCGTGGCTAGAGGTAGTCTTTGGAGTTGTGTAGAACAACAATGAACATGATCCCACAGAGAGGTGAGTTTCGAGCTTTGCCTGAAAGTATGTTGGAGCTGCTTGCTGTGAAGACGCCGAAACTGTAAGGCCACAGACTTGAGGTCATAGGCAGTGAGTGCGAAGGCTTCGACCTCCGTGATAGCTTCTACGGTTCTCGTCGAGGTGGGAAGATTGGAGGAGGAATTTGGATCCAAGGCCCAAGTCAGCAATTCCTCTCCACAGAAATCACCTGCCTTCAAATAGACTGAGTTGAAGAATCCTGTTCTTCCACCATTTGTGGTCATGGTCACCAACTTGCCCCGTATGATGAAGAGCATCTCATTGACTGGGTCCCCCTCGCGCACAATCGAGCTCTTCTCTGTGTACAGGACTGGCTTGAGGCGATCGCACATCGCGTCCAGCAATTGTTCATCCATTTTCTCGAACATGGGCACCTGAAAGTAACCGTAAGTCAGGCAATGCAACTGAAACTCTTGATCAATATCGAAGAGGTCCATTTGCGTCAGCAGACAGAGAGAGTCGAAAGGATTCTCACTCTCATTAGAAGGTCCAGGCAAAGGTGACGCTTTATGTCTCTACGGAGATCTCTAGGGAGGTTCCTGATCAAAGATTCTTCCTCGACACCTCTCGTCTCTTGCCATTTGTACTGCTCGTACCGCCTAATCCGGTCCTTCAAACCCTCTGGAAGCATGCGGTGCGACATCCATCGCTCTGCATCTCGCCTCTTCACTCTCATCTCCTCTACTCTAACTGTGGTGGACTGCAGATATTTCTGTGACAGCAATATGGTTTTTCTGGAAATTTTAGTTTCAACTCGCCCACAATGGTTCGTAATTTCATTTCCTGCTTAAGTTCTCATTCTTATGTGTTGAGTTGTCAAATTCAATCATATTGCAAAAGTCGGCTCTAGAATCATTGCAAACAATAACCGAACTAAAGCAGGATCGTAGAATACCTGCATATTGCCGATGAGCAATGAAAACAAGACCAAGCCAGCTATAGCTATGCTGACAGCAAAAACAATCTCCCCCTCATATTTGCTTGTTTTTAGGTTTTGACCCAAAGAACTGCACAAAGAGTGACTTTAAAAGCTAACCCTCTCGACCAAAAAGGAAAGCGGCAATGAAGTTAAACGTACCTAAGATTGCGCAGTCCCCACCAAAAGCAGTAGCATAATTTCTGTGGAAAGTCCGTCGTCGACTCCACCACGCCAGACCGGAGGGCATCGATGAATATTCCAAAGTCGAACTGTGTCGAATTCTCAATTTCATCGGGTTCAATCAGAGGACAAGCAGTGGCAAGAAATGAACGGTTCGATTGATGTGCATCGCTGCAGTATAAAATTGCGGACGTAAAGTTTCCTCTTCTGTCGTGCCAGCACCTAACTTTTCGATCGATCGAGAATAAGTACCAAAAAGCTCCAAATACCTGGTTATTCCAAAAATAACATGACAGTTCCAGCACAAATTAAACTGATTGACAAAAAAAAAAAGAGTTCAGAAAGCAAAAGGTAAAAACTTGAAATAGAAGCTTACATGACTGGCTAACATGTAAAGCAGAAGATTGAAGGCAGCCCCAGCCCAGGCCGTCTCAAGAAGTGTACCAGATGTTCTTGTAGCTTCTTGGTACAGTGGATAGATCCTAGCAATTCTCGGAACATATTGGCCATAAATGACGAACTTCAGTAACTCCTTTGACATTAAAGGAACTGGCCGGTGGAGTGAGGGGATAATTATAAGTGTTACGACCTGCCGACCAAATAAAGGAATTGTAAGTGAAGGACAGAGTAACTTCGAGAATGCTCCAAACTACGTTTCACTAGAGAAAGTAAATGGAACCAGAGTAAAGTAAATGGAACCAGAGTAGAGTTTCATACCTGCGGGATCGGAAGAATCGCTAGGATATCAAGGAAGAAGTAGGACGATAAGTATCTTCGTGATACCACTGATGGATCATCGATCAACTCCCCTCTTCCAAACACTCTTGACGAAGGGGCTATGAACCCAGTACGAAATTGGAGGACTATGTGGAAAATGTAAAACAAATCGATTACAGTTCGAAGGAGGCATGCAGTGATCTTCATTTTGTCATCTATATCAAGGCAATTTTTAACGCTAAGCACAGGGATATAGAAAAACAGCGGGTCCAAAGCCAGTGAGAAAACACATGAGAAAAAGAATATTCTGTTCCACTTTCGAAGAAATGGCCCTTGCGGATCAAGAATTTTTTTCTCAGGGTGATAGTTTTTCGCTTTATTCGTTTGTTGGGATACAAGCGAGGAGCTCAATGGCATTCTCAAGCTTTTGATCTTTTCGCAGAAATTCTCATATCCTCTCTGAGATCCATCTAAAAGTTCGTTCATAATTATTCTAAATTTGGTCGGTGGAACCCCGTGTCTAGCAGCATATCGCTGCTCCGAGTCCCATGATTTCTCTGAATTGCAATCTTCGAACCTGACCAAACGATATACACAACAAGGAGATGAAATCAATTTCTAGTCAAGCTTATTAGAATTTGAAACGACAAAGGCATCACGACTGCTTGTAGGTAAAATCTGTAACATCCCAAAGTAAAAGGGTAGATGATTATCCATGACTATGTTCCTTCACAACGGCAACCCAAAGAACAAGCAACTCAGAATTATAGAGATAAATAATGCTCGTGGTTGTTTATTTTTCATGACCACAAGTTCTATCTTCTGACAGAACTCAGGTAAGAGGCCGCAAATGATAGAGTGAAATGCAAGCAAGCAATAAAGACAAGAGTGATAACAACACCACTAAGCAGATCATCCACAGGACTAACCTCACGAATTTGGCTTTCCCGGAATTCATGTTCTTCCACTGATTGAGTTCGCAGTCTCTCCTCGAACTCGATGAACTCTGTTAACAACTATCGATATCGAAGATTAAGCCCTGCAGTCAATATCATCACATGAGGCTCTCTGAAGACGGATCATCGAATTACCACGACCTACACGTGCAAGAAAACCATAAAGACTAAAATAAGCAATACAATTTGGTACAGTTCATCCGAAGCATAAGTGAAACAATCATGGCTAGCACGCTTTGAACGTTGTAAAGATTTTCTAACAAAAATTTCCTTTGGCCTCTCAGACAGATAGACCCAGTGACAGAAACTCGGGAGAACATGGAGAAAACCCATTCTATGACATGGCCTCATCAAAATACAAAGCTGGGATGTAATAAACAGGTTCAAACACAACGCCAGGAATAGCAAAAACATTTTAAAAAAAAAGCATGGCGTTTCAATTCTTATCTGTGAAGAAAAAAGGACCAAACGAAAAACCCACCTTCCCAGTTTCAGAAACTCTGTTGCTATTGCCTCGGCGACCACACCTACCAATCTCTGTCCCTTGTTATGAGCTCCCTACCTCCCATCAATGGCGGGAAAACAGGAGGGGAAGACAAGGAAGAAAGTGCGACTGCAGGCCTACACGAAACCGTAGAGAATTGTCCGCTCATGCACTTGGTGAATGGATATGAATCCTCAGCTCCGCTCTACCAAAAGAAAAGTCTGAATATTATGGAGTTCAGCAGAGGTCTTCCCATAAGAAGCGAAAAAACCAAAAGCAGGAAGCTTTGTGAAAGAGAGAGAGTTCGTGGAGCAGTAGTAGAGAGACTTCAAAATGGCAGCTTCAGGAGAAAGTTCGCGGATGGACACCCCTCCAATCGACTTTTTCGAGTGGTTTTGAGTGCGTCTCGCTTTTCACGCACGGAGAGATATTTCGATCATCATCGGACCGAGCGAAGGACTTGACCGGGTGACGATAACTCCATGCGGAGGCCGCGGAAAAAGAGCGTACGGAAGAGTCGTGCCCCCTCGGGAAATCTCCACGGTATGACTTGGTCAAAATCTTAATGTTTGATAATTTCTCACGACCCGAGTAACTTCAATTTTCTTCGCAACCACCCGTTTACAAGTAGCTCTTGTGGAGAGGTTCCCTATCGATCTCAATCATCCTTAGTGCACGATCATACAATACCCAACATTTTATTGAGAGTCGGATCAATCGTTATGACTTTTCTAATAAACTTTTACCAAATAGGTATTACGATCGGATCTTATGTGCAATGTATCATCCAAATTCCAGTAGAATGCCTTTGATCCGATCACGCGAGCTACTCGCACAAACTTTGCCCTGTTTTGAGTTTTCAAAAAGGAGCTGTACATGACCCACAGAACAAGATATGAGGATAGAAAAGGAATGGACCGAGACTCACGTGGTTATTGTACTCCTCTTTTAGTATCTTGTTTTATGTGAAAAGTTACTAATTAACGACTAAAGCGCAATAGAGCAAGGGTGGCGTGGCTACTACGATTGTTTAATGCATGAAGTCCCAATTTTAATACGTTGCAAATGCCCCGAAGTCCACAACTTGCCAGAAGCGGGATTCAGAAAATGACTCTCTCTCTCTCGTGATAAAATATCTTTAGCTATAGAATACTGCTGAAGTAAGCGTGCTCTTCGGGCAGGGCGGTCGGACCCGATGAGTACTCCAAAATAATTTTGGACTTAGTCTGATAGAATAGTATTTGATTGCGAAGCCCATTCGCCCTACACCCAAAATATCTGGACGATGAGTCATATGTGATTTTCGGGCCTATTCAAGACCCTCCTTTCAATTACCTATGAAGGGACAACACTCTCGAGATTTGACTTAATTCACGAATTGCGTAACTCTCTTTTCCTTTGCTCTTCTTGTGTTGAAAACTAGCTATGGAAATCCTTGGCGGAGGACGAAAATACATGACTTAGTGGCTCAAAGTACGTACCTTCCTTTTCTTCTCATGTGCATGGAATACAGGTGGGGATAGCCTCGGATTTTTACAAATTTAGAGTTGCTATATCGAATCTTAATTAAATGCAATGACGAATGGGAGATTTCCTCTCTTTCGAGTAGCTAGCAAGTTGCAATCGGAAAGGACGTGAGCAATTAAAGAATTCGAGATAAGGCCTTCACAGTCATTGGTGGTCTGGTCGACTTTTTGAGCATGACTATAATGTCAACCTCACTAGAGTTAGAAGTGCCCACCAGAATATTTTATAAAAATAAATAAATAAATAAAAGGTTGGTCTATTTTTTTTTTTTTTTGGTCGAAAAGCGAAGCCAAATTAAATTAGGATCTTTCTATTTTACTGTGTAATAACGAGCAATTGATTATCGGCCTCGGGCAAAGACTTTTTTTATTAAACTGGGGGAAGCAACGGGGAAATTACATATATTGTTATTGTCGAATTTCACGAGTCAATAAAAGGACGCCGGGCTTCTCTAATGTCACCAGACATCGATGCTCCACGAAAAAAGTCACCCGCGTTTTTCATTTTCCTCATTTTTATAGCATATTGATCAGGAGCTAAATTCGACGTATGTAGTAATAGCTAATTAGGGTTCCAATCATAGCGTTGTTTGTGGCGAGTTCACTCACTTTATTCGATTCATTAATTTTTTAATCCGTAGCACTTACATGACAGTTGAGAAAGTTATCCCATCAGTCCTAATTTACTGTACGGATGTTAATTCATTTTTAAAATTTTTTAATTCATCAATCTCTATGTGAAATTCTAATATAATCCTTCCAATGTTGATGCATGTAGCATACCACCATGTCAGTGATTTATCATGAAAACTAATCGAAAATACTACATTAAAATTTCACATGGAGATTTATAATTAAATTGATAAAATTAAAGAATTTAAGATTGAATTTGGCATTCATACGACCGTCAAAGACATAACTAACACCTCCTGATGATAAGGAGCACCGAACAGAGTTCTTTGGATAGTACTCAAGCGAAGCCCTTGGCGTGACGCTGGTGTTTTGCTCTTTTTTGCACCTTTTGCACCGTGAGAGGACCCTGCATCGTTTGCGTGAGTATTTTGGTTTATCCTATTGAGGAATCTCTAATTTCCTACTCCTTACTTTATTTTGTACGGCGTGATTACTTGGTCTATCTCGATTTGACATCGCTACCATATTTTCAGACCCGTCCCATACGTTACGAGTCTTTGAGTCTTTTGTAGCAACAGTAACATTGACATAAATTCCGTAATTATTGATATATTTATATATATCTCACCAGAAAAAAAAAATGAAAAATTTAAGATTTCTTTTATTTCACGAAAAGCATAACAATTCTGAAATAGATTTTTCAAGAAGTTAATTTTTTAAGAAAATGATAATACTTTTTTTTTAATTTTTAACTAAAACATAAAAATGAGCTAAAAAATATTTCCACTATTGGTATGTAAAATCTCATTTGACTTTCTTTTGTGCACTCATTTTAATAATTTTTCTTTTCTTTTCTTTTCATGAATGATTTGTAATTATTTTATTTTATCTAATCATTTCTTCTTCTTCTTCTTCTTCTTCTTCTTCTTTTCCTTCCCTTCCACCAATCACTACCCACAATGACAGCTAGTGACCAGCCCTAGGCAAGGTCAAACTCGAGTCTCGTTGGGCTTCATTGACCTCTGGCAAGGCTCATCCCTCGCCTATGATCAATTATCAGCTATTGCCGTGGTTGGCAACTAGCCAAGGTAGAAGCAAAAAGAAAAAAGAAAGAAAAGAATCAATAATTTAAAATTGGATTTTTAAAATGAATAATAAAAAATCGATTTTGAAAAAATAAACTTTTATAAGAACAACATTTAATTAATAAAGAACCAAGCTTAAGCGCTAACAACTCTTGCATGGCTTTTTTGAACCCGAGCCAAAGCATTAGAGACTAGAACTCAAGCATTAGGGCTCGAGCTTGACCTTTATGGATGTGGGCTTGGGTGCTAAGACATAGCGCATAGGCACTAGGGGTTCATGCCCAACCTAAATGGACCCAAGCCTTGATGCAAGGGGTTGGCCCTAAGAACTAGGGTCCTGAGCCCGGACTCAATGGACACAAGTCTAGTCTCAGTGGACTTTTGCTCAAGCATTAAAGACTTAGTCTCAACATTAATGGACCTAGGGCTAGCCTTGATGAACCTAGCCCGTGCGTTAGAGACTTAGGAACTAGCATTGCGATTTCTGTATTTAAACGTACAATTTTGGATTTAAACACCAATACCTAATCATATATTTGGGAAATATTTTCTGACTTTTTTGAAAAGGAAATTAATTTCTTAAATTTAAATATAGTTTTCCATTGACTTGTTTTCCTAAGCAAACCAACTATTGGAAAATGAGAAAAATATTTTTCCCAAAACCATTTTCACAAAACGAATGGGGTTTTGTCAAAATTGGGTTCTTTGTTAATTTTGGATGGGAAAATGAATGGCTTAGAAAGTAAAGAAATTTTAAAATGCAAGTACTGGGAACTTCTAATACGTTTGGTAGTTATGGTAAAAGTAAGGATATAATGTTATATAAAAGTGTTCAATATGATCATTTCATTAATTTAAGTTCATAGACAACACTGAGCATTTTTATATAATCCAATGATTAGATTGAACATACATAAAAAGTTTATGGATCACATTAAAGTTTAGGGATTATCGTGTCGGTTCCCTAAAATATTTTTATCATCCACAATTGTAATCAGATATAATTATTATTGATGATAAAAATTCATTTTCATTGACTAATCATTTCAAGATATTTTTTTTGAAAATATTTATTTTTCGTAAAATAAACGGATCTTTATTCTTAAAAAAAAGGTGAAAATTGTTAGCTGACTTGCTTTCATGCTAAGATAGAAGGCCCAAGCCCATCTCACGATCCTTTCAAAAATTCCAACACGAATTAGCACGCCAAGCCCATTTCGCAACCGATCAAACCAAAAACGGTGCGTAGAACGCGCCTCCCTCATTTCATGTCCTTAAACCCTGCCCGTCTCATCAATCTCTCAGTTCTCAACCCTTATCCCTTAAACCCTAAAATCGCCATATCCGTCAGTCCCCCTTCCAAGCTCCCTCCTTTATCCTCGTTCTTCGGGGTCTGCATGACGCCGGCGAGGCTCCTCACCCACCTCCGCCTCCTCCAGCCTTCTTCTCTTCCCCTCCACTCTTCCATGAAGCTCTCCCGGTCCCTCCACTCTTCTCGGCCCGCCCCCGTCCCGTGCCGGCCCTTCCCTTTCAGGCTCCGGCACGCCGCATTGTTCGCCTTCCGACCCAACGGCCACTTGGCCGCCCGGGGGCTCTCGTCCCGGTCCTCTCAGTATTCGTCCGGTTCGCGGGCATCTCCCAAGAGTTTGATCGAGGACGAGGCCGAGCTCAGCGACTGGGTCAGCGGGCTGGGGAAAGACGACTTGGTCGGGGAGGTGAGTTCGGGTAGAGTCCGGGGAAGGAGCTCCGCGGACGAGGCTTCATTCGGGGTGAAGCGGCAGAGGTATGGAGACTCGGATGATTTTGTCGGGTCGGGCCGGAGGAAGGGTCGGAGGGATGCGGAGGGGCTTGATTCCAGGGATTCTAGGAGGAGATATGGGAATGAGTTGGGGGACCGTCAGGAGTTCTCGTCCCCGCAAAGGAGGTTTGATGATAGGTCTAAGAGTAGAAGCGCCAGATCTTCGACCTGGAAGAGGGGCGACAGAGATTCCGATTTACAACTTGCGCAGAATAGTAGAGGAAATGCAAATGCTATTCGAAAAAATGCAGGTCCTGTGGATAAGTACAAGGATGAGGAGGAGGAGGTGGAGGAGGAGAGGGAGAAGTTCATGGGGAGGATTGAGGATTTGATCAGCGAGGAGGATAGTGAAGAAGACGGCACAGATGACGATGTCGATAAGTTTGTGAAGAAGAGTACGAATTCATTGTTTGGCGAGGAAAAACAAGCTGTTGTAGAGAATTCAAAGAGAATCTCGCAGCAGAGTTCTGATTCTTACTTGAGTGAAACTAGGTACACAATCTTCATTGCCTTTTACTTCTATATTAATTTAGCTGCTAGAGTTGATAGAGCAAGTAGTTTCTAGTGCCAATTAATCATCCGTCATGGCCAGGGAAAAGAACTTTTGAGACGTAGCAAGAACCTCTATATGTTTCCTTAACTTTCATTGTTGGCCGAGGCATTTTCTTCTTTAGTTAGTGTTATGGAGCTTAGATTTGTGGTTTGAAAAGGCAGGGATAATGAGCTCTGCTCGCCAAGTGACAAGGGGGATATAGATAGAATGTGGCTTTTTCTGTATTTGGTGATGAGTAAGACTTTCCCCACCTTTCCTTTCCAATTTTGCCTCAGGAACTCTTCAGCTTCATTGAAATCAGTTCTGCAGCATAAATTCAAGTTCTTTCCAATTCCATTGTGTTAAAACTGAATCCACTTGTATGCATGCTTCAACTATGCCTTGGCATAGATCTTCGGTAGTCCAATGTTTGTCTTGGCATAGATCCTCACTCCTTGTGAGGCAAAATTGTGAAAAATTCCTGTAATAAGATACCTTGAGTTCATTATCAGTGAGAAGATTATATCCATCTCGTGCTCCTTTTGATCATCAAGTATGGATATGCTTGGATGGGACTCCAAAAAAAGTCTGGTACTTGCGGTGCAGCTATATATCAATGTAGCACGTAAGAACTTGGTAAATGTCTCACTTAAGTTCTCATGTCTGCAGATTTGACCAATGTTCAATCTCTCCCTTGTCCTTGAAAGGAATTAAGGATGCTGGCTATGAGAAGATGACTGTGGTCCAAGAGGCCACACTTCCGGTTATACTCAAAGGTATGGTCCCTAACCTAACAATTTTTAAGGCTAAGACAGATGAAGATATTGTTGCTTAGATACCTCAAGTTTCTCCCTGAAATTTAGTTGAATCGGTAACTATAGTCTTTTGGGGAGTTTAGTTATTTTGAAGGTGGTGGAGCTTTCTATTAGAGTTGTGGCACTATCTAAAAGAGATTGTGGAGGTTTGAGTTAGCTATTTTTTCAAGGAATGCTATTGATAATGCACTGTTCTACGAGCCAAGCACTTGGTCTGAGTTAGGAAGGCCAATGGGCCATGCCAGGCTCAGGAACATCGTGGGCAGACCCAGTTTTCTTTCTTTTTTTCTTTAATTTAAACAATTCTCAACAAATTAAAAAAAATTAGAAAAATTCACGGGAATTCTACTAATAAATTAAAAATAAAAAAACAATATTAATATGTTGTAAATTTATTTAAAATAACATCAAACCAATTTAAATAGATGAAATACGAATGCATCAGAGAAATATAACCCAAGAAATGTACAATTAGGTGCATGCTTCGAAGAAAAAAAAGTACAACAAAATGCCTTTGTTCTCCTTGTCATCCATTTCTATACCGATGTGAATAAACCCATCACCATGACTCCGATGATATAGTGTCATTGTCTGCCGTGGTGTGTGTTGAGCTCATTCATCTGGCTTTATTTCTTCCTGGAGCCAAGATGTGCAGACACCAGTCATTTCTAGATTCTTATCACTCAGCCTTTGCCTATTGTTCTCAATGATCCGTCTGCTAGTGCTGAAAGTGGACTCTGATGGTACAGTGTATGACAGCATGTCATGAGTCACCATTGAAAGATTAGGAGAAAGCGAATGTTTGGCCATTCCTACCCTGTGGGCCTGGTTTGGCCTATTTTCACCCAGTCAAGTGGCCTGGGAGCAAAGGGCTGTGCATGGCATGACCCTTTTATAGCAGGCCCTTCATGGGCCCAATTAGGCATGGTACAGCCCGTTGGCTATTCCTAGTCTGAGTAGTAAAATCACATGTTTCAAGAAGAGGCTATGACTTTCTCTTTTTATCTTACAGAAATAGAATTTGCTTTTTTTTTTCTTTTTAAATATTTACTTTGAGAATTTGTATCTGGTTTTGTGTTCTTATGCTTGTTTGAACATTGGTAATATGACTTGAGTTCGTAGGTTGATATAACCTTGTCTCCCCTCACCCTTTTTCCCGTTTTGTTTTGTTTTTTTGTTTTTTCTCAATGCTCAAAGCTTTAATTTTGTATTGTCCATATTTTCCCCAGGTAAGGATGTTCTGGCCAAGGCTAAGACAGGCACTGGAAAAACTGTTGCATTTCTTGTAAGATATTTCAATTGTGCAACATTTTACCTCCTAACCGAGGGCACATTGTTTTTGGCGTCCATGCATTCCCAAAGGATCATGCTTCAGTTTCTACAGAGAAATGTGCATTGACGTCTGCTTTCTCTTAATGAGAAGAGAGTACTCGCTAGTTGCTAGTCCTAGGGAGTTTGTTTGTCAGAATTCCCAGTTTGAGTATATGAGAAAAAAAATAGTCAGTCAGGCTTTTCAATTTTGTGTTCTTTCTCATACTTAGCAGAAAAAAGTGATTAAGTTTTTCCTTTACTCTAAATGTATGCTGTTGCTTGTTTTAGAAGATTGGAAGTCAAAAGGCTTTCTTGTCCATCTTAGTATTTGGAGTAACTTGAATTTAGAAAGATTTGAGAGGAGCAAAAACAGGAGTCTCTATGTTCTGATTTATGAACTGGTATTACTTCGCTTTGGAATATGCAACAGTTTCTCTAATAATTGAAGTTATTTTCAGCTTCCATCAATTGAAGTTGTCATAAAATCACCGGCTGCTGCTCGTGATCAAAAGAGACCACCAATCTTTGTTCTGGTTATATGTCCGACCAGGGAGCTTGCAATCCAAGCGGCTGCAGAAGCCAATGCCCTTTTGAAGTATCATCCTTCTATTGGTGTTCAAGTTGTTATAGGAGGGACACGACTTGCACTAGAACAGAAGCGCATGCAAGCAAATCCTTGCCAGGTTAGTCTCTATGAGGAAATATGAAGTTGTTTCATTGTCCTCAATCTGATAACATGTTCTGTAGTCAGAAAATTTAAATAGTCTGGAGGTAATTGGCTGAGAACTACTGGCAAAACTTTTGGAGTTCTCCCAAAGAAGAAAATTTGGAAAATCATTTTAGAAGTTGTTTGATGCAACTAAGACTCGGAGAAACCAATGTCAACCACACTAGATAAACACCGCATAATTTTGCACGTGCATCAAAGTGCAAGAACAGAGAAAAAGTCAATTTTGACATTATTCTTCAAGTGGCAAAACCTTTTTTACCTAGAAACATGATGAACAGATAATCCGCCAACCCTAGCAAATCCTAGAGAAGGTATAAAATTTAAACTGGGAAATAACATATTGCTAAAAAGGCCTAGACATACCGTCTAAATTAGCTAAGATATTATCTAAAGCTCTAGAGATAAGAAAGTAAGTCAAATTCCAATCCTGGAGGTTATATGGTCTCACGTCCCCTAGAAAAGCTTGACTTAGGCGAACTGTATAAACTGCATCATCATCGTCACCATCACCTGTTTAGACAAAAATTATTGTTGAATTTTAAAGGTTAGAAGAATGTTATAAGTCTACTTAATCTGTGTCATACTTAACTACGGCATCGGTTATAAGAGAAGTCCTTTCAGCAAGGAATGTTTTCACTACTCTTTTTGGGAATGGATCTAAAAGGCTTTTGGATTCATTTTCATCTACTTCTGGGGTTTTAAAATAGAGAGTGCAGGGACTTTAATCGTATGATGTAGCTACTTGTCTTGATTAATGAACCGACAAGCTTGCTATTCTGTTTCTGTACACTCACTCTCAAGAAGATTTTAATCATAGAATTCAGCAAGAAGTTGCTTTCCTCAATCCTTGTAAGTTGATGATTTTATCTCTCAAAATGTGAAATTATCTCTGTGGTGTGCCTTCTATCAAGTGCTGTGTAGCTGCCACTGATGACTTAATTTCTCTAGTTATTCAAATGTTTTTCCCCCACCATGCAGATACTTGTGGCTACACCTGGAAGGCTCAAAGATCATATTGAAAATACTGCAGGATTTGCAACCAGGCTGATGGGCGTGAAAGTTCTTATACTTGACGAGGCTGATCGTCTATTGGACATGGGATTTCGCAAAGATATTGAGAAAATTATTGATGCCGTCCCAAAGCAACGGCAGACCCTTCTATTTTCTGCGACTGTTCCAGCAGAGGTTTCTTCCTTATCCCAAGCTTCTGTTGTCTGTTGATTTGTCTCGTAGATATGATCAAAATCCTAAAAGGCTACCCTTTGTTTCTCAGGTCCGGCAAATGTGCCACGTTGCTTTGAAACGAGATCATGAATTCATTAGCACTGTTCAAGAGGGAAGCGAGGAGACACACTCACAGGTAGTTTCTCTTAATATCTTCAATAATTATCTTTGGTTTTCAATTTTTTTCTAATTAACTCAGTCGCTTAGAATTCTTGATTGGCTGGAAATCTCAGGTCAGACAGATGCAGCTAGTCGCTCCTTTAGACAAGCAGTTTTCCTTGCTCTATGCTCTTCTAAAAGAGCATATTGCAGATGATATCAATTACAAGGTACAGACGTACTCGAGTAGTTTCCACAGCGTAATTTCAATATAATCATTGTAGTACTGATTTAATGTTGTTTTTTGGAAGTGACAATTTGCTCCGATTGAGAATGATCTTTCTTTTTAAGTGAACTTGTTTCAATTATTCATTCATGGGTGATAACTGCAATTAGTTCTTCAGGTTATTGTGTTCTGCACAACCGCTATGGTGACCAAACTTGTTGCTGACGTCCTTGGTGAGCTGAAATTGAATGTCAGAGAGATTCATTCAAGAAAGTCGCAGTCTTATAGAACAAGGGTTTCTGATGAGTTTCGGAAGTCGAAGGGTCTTATTCTTGTAACTTCAGATGTGTCTGCACGTGGAGTTGATTATCCTGATGTCACCCTTGTCATACAGGTATCATAATGCCATTTCCTTCCTTTTCAAGGTCAAAAGTACAGTTCTCTCTCCTATAGGTGGCGATATGAAAACAAGATTGAGTACTATATATTGCTGCAATCTCTCTATCTCACTGGGAAGTTCTATGGAGTTCCTCCCATAGTCATCTGTAACTGCTAAGACCCTTATTCTGCATTCATCCATAACTGTTATGAACCTTCTTTTCCTCACTTCCTCTATATAATTAATTATTTGATCTAATCTTTATGAAAGTTAGTGTTTGTTCTTTTCTCAAAGAGGGTTCTGGACTTCTCATGTAGTTTTTTTGAGATTGTTGGAGACTTAAGGATGAAGTTGGGTGGCACTCAGATGCAGAAATAATCATTGGATTTCTTTGCCAAATGGCAGGTGGGGTTGCCCGCAGATAGACAACAATACATACATAGGCTTGGTAGGACAGGACGCAAAGGCAAAGAAGGGCAGGGTATTTTGTTAATGGCACCATGGGAGGAATTCTTTCTGTCAACTGTAAAGGATTTACCGATCACAAAGGCCCCCGTGCCTTCAGTAGATCCTGATACAAAGAAAATGGTAAGTTAAATTGAGCCCTTCCATTATTTACTCTCTCTGTAGATCATCTTGTTTTTTTTTTCATGGTATATTCTTCTTCTCATATATAAGCGCACTACTAGATTTGTAGGATGATAAAGAAATTCATGCTTAGAGCATATTTAGTTTCTTAGGCCAGGGGATGGAGGAATGGAGATGTACTGATTACTTTATTATGAGCAGGTGGAAAGGGCTCTGTCTCATGTGGAGATGAAAAGTAAAGAATCAGCGTATCAGGCATGGCTGGGCTACTACAATTCGAACAAGAAAATTGGTAGCGACAAGCTCAGGCTTGTGGAGCTGGCGAATGAGTTCAGCCGTAGCATGGGGCTCGATAACCCTCCTGCCATTCCTAAACTCGTCATTGGCAAGATGGGCCTTAGGAATGTGCCTGGCCTTCGATCTAGATAGATTCTTGATTTACATTTGTGCAGCCACATCCATGTGGCAATTTGTCAAGTGCTCTCATAGAAGATGAATGCAGGAGAGGCTGGAGTTTCTTCATTGATCTACAAGTCACCAGGTCATGAAGTGAATGTATTTGTTGTAAGTCCCATGTGGGTTAGAGCGTCAGATGTACTTATGCCCCATTTATTGGAACCAGGTGGACCGGATCCACAAAGTGAATGAATAGCGTCCTTCACTTGTTTATAGCTATATATCTTGACATGTTTGAATCTAGGTCTTGCAAAAATCATTTCACATCGACTTATAGATTTGAGTCTGTGATCGGCATCCTCAATTGCGGAGCATGGTAAGTGCAGTGGCCATAAGCCGATGATGAACTCCAAAGCAAGTTATTTGATTGTTAAGAGAGCCTTCGTTCAACATGATAATTTGCTCGATCGTGGTCGTCATCCATTAAATTTGATGGGACCCTCTTCTAGCGTTGGGCATTGCGTTAGCATGCATGTATGGTCCCAAACTTTGAGGGGATGGTGGTGGTCCAGGGAAGTTGGTTTGACGTATCAAATGAACTCCGCAAGCAATCTCCCGTCCCCTTTTGCCAAGTTGGGAGAAAAGTCCCTCTTTTAAAACAAATATTCACCATCTAACCAAGATATCATTGAGGCTTATCCACTCTATATAATGAGAAACCTCATCTTGTTTTGAACGAATCAAATTTAGCCGGAAAAAGGTAAAAAGTAAGAGAAAGCAAAATGCCAAGGACTCGTTTGTCAATCCTCCATTTATGGGCTCGAGCAAGAATAATTGGTGTGATACCTATTTTGGGTTTTCGCCTGATGCTAGCCTATTGCTATAAGCAGTATCGTGTAAAGATTCCTATCAACTCATAAGAGTTGTCGATTCACGTGAAGACTAAAGAGAAAGCCAGCCCCCACTGTCGGAATCAATTCAATTCGAGCGTGTCTCTGTACGAGAAAGATGGAGAGATTTCCCAATACACAATGTACTGAATTCAATCTCATCGTCAAATTACATGTCATTCGGCACATACTCATCCGATCGCACACGAAAGAGAGGTGATTCCATATGTATTTCTAGGCCTAACTAATATAGGATTGGAAATGCGGATTTAATTTGGTGCGCTAAAACTAAGTCCATAAAACGAGAGACAAAAAAGGAGCCGACCCCAATTTTCACACAACCTAAAATCTTTCTATCACTTGTGGTCAATCCATTGTGGAAATAAGCCGGCAAGTTCTCACGGATGAACATGAGAGTTTCAGTCACTGTAAAGGCTTGCTATCTTGAGTTTCGAGCTTAAGCTGGGTCGTTGAATGGTGGCATAAGCCAGGGCTGAAAGCTAATGGAGTCAAAAGTTGATTTCTTTCTTTGTCCCTCCCAGGACGATATGGCTTTCCTTTCTCTTCTTTTCCTTTTGCTGGGGCTCCCAACGAGAGTCGGTGAGTGCATCATGCATCATGCATCGTCATTTAACTTTAGTAAGGAGTTCCCACCATCAAAGAAAACGATTAAAATATGCGTGGAACCATCGTACTCGGCACATAAAGTCAAAGACCCAATTAGCTTCGATTTCTTTTAGCGAGTGCGCTGAAATGTCGTGCCCCCCTGACATAATGCGATCGCGACTCCCATGTCGACCAAAAGCTCGCGCGAGTCCGGACCGTTTCTCTCGTAGTGAATCGCCGAATCCCACGGTCCTTCAACTTCAAAGCTCATCATGCCCATCCTTTTCCTCCTTGAATTACGGATGAGCACGAGAAGAAGTAAGAGTAAAGTCTACGTACGTACTTGCAAGACTCAAACAAGGTCAATTCCAAAAACTTAACACGAGGACGGAAAACTTCTGATTTCGATCTCCAAATGATGTAATGCTGGCTCGGGGCATGACTACCTACTCCCTTAACCAAAATATCTAATCTGCCCATGAGATCACTTCGCTTGTATTTAGCGCAACATACTGTGCATTTTTCTCTCAATTTCCCCGCAAAATTCAGGGTCTTGGGTCTTTGGTCTTGGGTCTTGGCCGGTGAATCGTCGACCTTATCCACTTTACCCTTAGCAGAGTGCAGATCAAGACGTATAGAGAGATGTGGCCCTATCGCGGCACACAAATCATTTTGTGTGTGGAGGGTTAAAATTACTTCATCCTCCGCAAGAAAGACAAGTGGTTCGCCCATCAGCCGTTGATGTCATTTTCGTTATATACTACGTTCTTTTGCTTTTTTCTCTCGAATTTTCCAGAAAATGCTGTGACGTTCCGACCCCAACGTGCGGCTCACGCCGAGGAGGACGGGGTGACAGAGAGGGAACAGTACAGTGCTGCACTGGCGAAACATGTGCAGAGAGAGAGGGACAGAGAGAGAGAGAAAGTTCATGGCATCCCGCATCCATTCATGCGGAACATGGCACTTTCTCAAAAAAGTCTCTGTCCTTGGGAGGAGACAATGTTTTTTATATGTTGAGGCGAGGACAAATGGGTTTCGAGAAAATTGCCTTTCAAGTAAGTAGAAATGAATGATAAAGCCCCTCGAAAGTGGTCCAAAGTTTCAAGCTTTTGGACTGGTTTAGTCATGGAGTGCACATGCCTATGCTAAATTGACTTAAAGAATAGCTTTTTAGATAAATTCTCGATTGGTAAACTTGGATCGTTTCATCGCCTCTTTCTCTCTCTATCCTTTCTGTCGTCTTCAATTGGGTTTGAACTCCCGAGACGTGTTTGTATATGACTCGAGAAAAGCCGGTCGGTTTTGACCTCATCCCCAGAACATCCTCCTTTTCACACGTTCACCTAATGGAGGGACTAAAGAGTTGATTTTGACGGAGACCCGGGACATGTTCCGTGAACATATAAGCGTTCAGCATTTGAGAAAACAAGAAGAAGGAAGAAATTGGCATGAAGTCATGCTGACATCAGCTCCCACTCCATTAATGTCCACCGCTTGATACAGCTCCCCCACCATCTCCACCACCACCACCATCCTCCCTAGTGCTCTGCCTACTTCTCATGCCAAGTTGTCTAACGCCCCCACTCTCCCCAATTTACCAGAAACAGAGAACTTCAGAAAGCGGCCGACTTTTTGCATTCGAGCAGTTCCCAAATAAAGAAAAACAGTTAAACAAGAGTAAATTGCGGCATAAAAGAAAAATCCATAAGCAGACTCATCCTCCAATAATTTGATGACTGGCTAGAAGTTTCAAATCGAAAGTGGATAAAATCACTTGCATCACAAATTTCGCAAAAATCAAAGCGGAGTGTTTCGGAATCATTTTTTTATTTTCACCTTTTGCCCCCTTCTTCTTCTTTTTCTTAATAATTTACTGGTGACGTAGTCCGATCGTTGGTACGCTACTTCACATTCTAATTTTTTTTTTTTTTTATTTTTGGGAGGTTGAGTATTGCAATTACAATAGGGAAGTGAAGACAAGGGGGGCAATCGCTTTCGGGAGTAGCCGACCGCTGAAAAGCAAGTTAGGATAAAAAGAAGGGGAGGGAGTAAAATCAAATTTTAATTTAATCGAGTTTATTCGTCAGAAGATAAGCATTCCTATTATTTTATATATAAAAAAATGGGAGCGCGTCGCTACCGGTGGGCCCCAATTCCCCCACCCACCCAAACGAGTGCAGGCTTCCCAAAAGCGACTTTCCCAAATTTTTCCTATTTTATTTTATCATTTTTTTTAATGAATTCATTTATCGGGAATATAAAATTAGATATGTCGGTGAATTCAGAGATTTTTGACGAGGCTCTCGGCTCCCGAGCTCGGCTCAAGCTTAAGCTTAAGAGCACAAAAAGGTCGTCTTCTTCTTCCTCCTCCACCTCCTCCTCCTTGAAATTGCGGATTCTACAGTTCTTCTTTAGGGAGAGAGAGAGAGAGAGAGAGGGGAGGGAGGGAGAGAAAGGTACGAGCAGAAGAAATGAACGGCCGCGACGCGGTTGGGATAATGGAGGCGCAGTACATACAGAGGCACCACCGCCACGACCCCCGCGACCACCAGTGCACCTCCGCCCTTTTCAAGCACATCAAAGCTCCCGTCAACTTGGTACGCCTTCCTTTCCTTGCCTGCCATCGCCGCCCGCCGGGGTTGATGCTGTGGATCTGATGAGTTGGAGCATTTTGAAGGATTCGGGCCAAAATCGTAGCTTTCCGGCTGGGGCAATTCGCATCGGCTCGATCGTTTGTCCTGGGATAATATAACCAGCTTCGGGACAATGTTCTTGAGCTCGGAGCGTAGTTGCTATGCGAAAGATGATAGATAATCATCCGGATTCTAGTGATTCTGCTATTAGATTGATGAGTGGATGGATCCAATGTCGAATTCGAGAGGGCGAGTGGCTTGATTGGGGGTGGCGTTTTTTGAAGAATTCTTTTTGTTGATTCTCGTGTTTTTGTGTATCAGGTGTGGTCTCTCGTGAGGAGGTTTGATCAACCCCAGAAGTACAAGCCGTTCGTTAGCCGATGCATCATGAGAGGCGAGCTCGGGATCGGAAGCGTGCGCGAAGTTAATGTGAAGTCTGGTCTTCCTGCCACCACCAGCACGGAGAGGTTGGAGCTTCTTGATGATGAGGAGCACATTCTCGGCGTTCGGATTGTCGGCGGGGATCACAGGCTAAGGGTAATACTTTCTGTGTTATCGACTTCGAGCTTTTCTTGGGCATTTTCATTACTATCGACATTTCCTGAAGTTACTCGGTACGTTGGACATTCCGTGAAGTGGGGATCATGATCTTGTAGTAAGTAAGCCTTGATGCAAACGCATGGTCTTTTCTCATCACGTGCTTTGGAGAAGACATGATATGACACCAGCTCGTCTCTTTTTTTTTTAGTTAGTTCTGTGGCTTTCTAAATCTTGTCCCTTTTGTCATTCTTTCATTTTCTTTTCTTCCTTTTTTATTTTTTTGCCTCATTTGGTATCCTTTTGAAGAATCTGACTCTGTGTTCTAGGACAATTTCCTGACCGGTTCAAATTTTTGAGCGTGACCTTCTTCCTCTGGTTTCAGCTTCACAGGAAAACTGTCTTTTTTTTCCGGGGGCTATGCCCTGCAAAATGTTTTTATGCCATCTATCCTCGCTAAAATTAAATCTTATTTGACCAAAGGGGAGCCTCTTGTGAAGGATATGGCATGAATGAAATAAATTTGCAGGGCTTGGGGTACATGCCTGCTTGCAGACAGAAGTGTCTGTTCTAGTGTTATTTCTCATTTTGTGTATTGATTGTAGTGGTAAAGGAAAATACATTGCATTGGTTTCGTGTTGCACTGTCTGAAGTTGCTTTCTTAACACTTTTTTTGCCTTGCAGAATTATTCATCAATAATGACGGTCCATCCGGAGGTCATCGATGGGAGACCAGGGACGCTGGTAATTGAATCTTTTGTGGTAGATGTGCCTGAAGGCAACACCAGGGATGAGACATGCTACTTTGTTGAGGCCTTGATCAGGTGCAATCTGAAATCTCTGGCCGATGTCTCAGAGAGGATGGCTGTGCAGGACCGGACGGAACCCATCGATCGTTTTTGAACTAGATGGCTACTGCTGCGGCGTTGGAGAGTTTAGATCCTAAGAGCTCCTTAATGTCAAGCCATCCATTCAAGGCGTCAGAAGTTCTGGTTGCATCAATGACTGCGATATCTGTCTTTTGGAAATAGTTATGCTATTCACGAGCTTGTGCTTGCCAGTCTGTTCCTCTCACTTTGCAGTTGTCTGCGGATTAGAGTCCTACAAAGGCTTCTGTATGCATTTGTTGAATGGAGTGGATGGTTCCTTTTTGCCCTGAATATTACTGGGTTTTTGTTCTGTGGTGCTTATGCAATGGTATGTAAATATCAATATCAGATGCTCTTATTTCTATGGTAATATGTAATCTCACAACTTTAGGTCAGGAGGGCAGAGTCCTTCGTTTGAGGCTGTTATACTAGCTTGTAAGTATTTGGTCGTGTTATGGTCACTTGATGTTATCGCTTCAGCACTTCCCTGTCAACACCTTTTAGGTTCCAAGCAGAGAAGCTTCGTTCATAGTCCACAAGTATTAATGTCCTCTGCCAAAAATTTATTTGAATAATGAATTAGATTAGTCCCAGCAACCCAGTTCCGTGATGGAAGTCGTTTTGCCATGCTGTATTGAATTATTGATACGGCTACAGTTGAGTATTCGATTTTCTGATGCATAAAGATTCTTTGCGTTAATCTAGGCATGTTCCATGTTCTTCTCGACTAAGGCTCTCCAAAAGTCGACGAAAATGTCAAAGTAGCAGCATCTTACTCCATTGCTAATCTGCCAGATATTTGTAGAAAGTCAACTCTACGAGCTCTTTGACTTAAAAAAAAAAAAAAGGTGAACCCTTTGAGCTCCGTTTGGAGAACGAATGGAGTCAAAAAGAACATCACCAGGGTCCTCCAGGCTAATCGTAAAGCCAAGTCCGACCGACTTGATAGAAGATTGCCGTACATACTGTGGGAATTGAGGACAGTTTCTGGAGTGAAGTACGCAAATCGGAGTTTTGTTGACACTCCTCGATCCAAACTCTCCGTGATTATCATAACAATCCAGACATGTGCCTTCATGCCGTGCTGGACTAGGCATCAACTTCTCCAGAACCAAATTCATGAAACCTAGTCTCCTTAACATGTACAGAGGTTATGCGTAATTCTATAAGTAAACATGTATGAAGATCCATCGAGAAAGAACCCACTTAATAACTTTCCAGCATATTGATCTTGCCGGAATAAATTTACTGGTGGAAGATTTTCCCTTTTCATCCCTAGTATTGACTGTTATTATTTATTAATCAGAACAAACTATAAACAGCACATCTGGACAACTAAACTGGCTCAGCCATTGTGAATGTGTAACTTGTTCGTTTAAACCAAAATCACAGATTGCCACCTATAATAAAGCAAAGAATATATCATGAAGACCACTTTCAGGAACAGGGGGAAATTGCTGGGGTGAAGCTGGAAGTTTGGGAGCACGACAGTAATTAACAGAAGGAAC
Source organism: Angophora floribunda (assembly GCA_014182895.1). Classification (NCBI taxonomy): domain Eukaryota; kingdom Viridiplantae; phylum Streptophyta; class Magnoliopsida; order Myrtales; family Myrtaceae; genus Angophora; species Angophora floribunda. Next base: position 396,132 of record CM024709.1, read on the forward strand.
TTTAGACTAGTTCTTACCAACTGCACTTGGTCTTCCATGAGAGATTTCAAATGTGCTCTTACAAGAGCTTCAGAGCTCTAGTTGGAATTATTGGAAGCAAAATGTCAACTGATGCACAGGTAGACACAGAGAGGGGAAGAGAGAGGAGGAGGAAGGCGAATCGGTTGATTACACCCCCCTAAAGAGCCGCCAGCCTGCCTCAGTTAGTTGAGCCTATAAAAGGGAGGTCAAGTTGGAAGCCCTTGAGGGGGAGTGAACAACCACTGCCTTGCAGACCATACATTAAGGCAGAGCTGTGCCTTCATCCGTGAACACATCTCACACAACTTGATGAGAGCTACAAACTCTAATACCTCTGTGAAGTTCTCTTGGCCATGCCGACTCGGAGGAAGGCTGGTCCTCTTTATAGGCCATCAATAAGCACGAGCATGCATATGTCCGTGTATGGACGTGGGCACGCGAGAGAGAGAGAGAGAGAGAGAGAGAGAGGGCGGGCTAGGGCCTACATATCTGGTGCAATCCATACAGGTGGCATAATCAGATCCTTCCTGCAAAATGGTGGGTCGCTCCCATTCCACATGGACAAAGCAGAGTTCTCAAATTGCCATAACAAAGTCAATCCAACCAAAGAAAGAATAAAGCAGTGTAAGCATCTCAACCGCATCCATTACATCTTTTAACTCCATCGATAAAGAAATTCTCCATATCCAACTGGAACAAATGGTAAGTTGGGATATATTTGATCATGTGTTCAATCCATATCTGCCCCTCCAGCTGTACAACCTTAAAAGAAATGTCAGTATGCAACTTAAATTGAACGGAAGAACAAAGATTGTCTAAGCTCAAGTCTAAGCTCAATTAATTCCATTTGCAATATGCCATATAATCTGATTCCAAATCCCATTGTACTCTTCCTACCTAACCCTTTCTTACTTCACAACAATTGTCTTTTCTGCTATTCCACCAGAACACTGAACTTCGGTAGTGCCAAGTATCTATGTTGACGTGTCGGCTTTTCCCTACATGAAACGATTGCCATAAAACATTTTTTTTTTTTGTCATGTCTCAGTCATGACTATCTCCTAGAAGCCTGTGCAGCCCATGATTATACTGACCCTGCAATTGTGGGATACGATCTGCAGCGTCACAAAGCCCTTCCTCTTCCCAGAGAGGCTGGACAGAATAACAAAGGAAACAAAACTGAGTGGGTTAGTAGAAAAGACACAGATAAGTGAGCATCCAGCCTCTCTAAATTAGTGATTATCTAGTTACACAACTGTTTTTCCCCCTGTACTCCTTCCTAATAGTTATATGTGGTGACTCACACAAGAAAAAACTTGAGGCCCAGGTCTTGCAATATTCATCCACCGGGTTTGGGACAAACAACTGCGGAAGAAGCATCTCTAATATCTTAATGACAATTGGGACCGACAAAGCTTCAATATTTAACACAGTGCAAGTCCAACCGAAAAAGTGAATGAATTAAAGTGGTTGTGGTTGTCGAAAAACAAATAATGTAGGAGCAAAACTTATGCCCACACGTTAAAAAAGATCAGATACCAAAAAATTATAGGCATGCTAGTTTCTAATTATTTTGACAGTGGCCAAATTATAATGTGGTTTTCAATATGTAATCAAGCTTCGAGTTAGCAATGAACTTATCTTTCCTACCAAAAAAAATAAAAATTATAATGTGGTTTTGAAATGTCCAATTTGATAACGCAGTGGTTTTTAGTGAGGGGTTTAGGCACAACATATGGTGCATGCACCTCATCAACCATATAACCATCATCAAAATCATTGTGCATAGCCCAACTGGAATCATAACCTTGATCAAGATCGGACGAGTATGAACTCTTAATAAAATCAATCCTGTCAGCATTTCCTATAATTAGAAAGTGTTTAGCGCCGGTCAATCACGAAAGACAGTAGTAAATCTATGTGTACAAAAAACTTGGGTTGATACCTTAAAGACAAACAACAAAAGAGACCACTTAGGAAGATTACTGCCTGTTCATATGTCAAATTCTGCAGTGCTTTATCTCATGAAAAACCTGTAGGAGCAATCCGCTTCACAAATTTCCTGCCCTTGGGTATTGATCAACTCAGAACTATGACTGAGTTATTTATTACCAATTATTATGTTACTTCACCAAGCATCATCATTAAATTCCACGACAAGACATAGGCCTTGCTCAGAGACTTTTGCTGTGGTCATTTATGATTAACACTGACGTGCAACTCCTCTTCTTTGAGCTTTCAAGGATGCTCTTGAAAGTATGAGAGGTCTCTGGTGGGATTAAACAAAATTTTTGGCCGATAATATTATCTCTTCGTAATAGACTATTAAGGACAGTAATGACAGTAAAGATCCTCATAAATCACCTAGAGGTGGGAGGACACTGTGGACTGCATCCTGCTTCAAAGGACTCCAGGACACACCTTCTGTAAATAGACTCTTCTATAATATATTATCATAGCAATTCTACCAGCGTTCTCTAGGGCGACCATCAGGAAATGTGGGAACAGAAAGTTCTTCATTTTTGTGGAGTTTCATATTTCGACTCGTGATCAATCCATAGATACCAATAGAAAATAAATAGGCACTCAAAACAAGTACATGTTCGAGTATCATTGACCAGCTCCTTATTAATTTTGATTCATTTCAATATGAACAAGAATTCAACGTATTCAATTGAATATAATATAACAAGTACAAAACAAAGGAATAGATTGATATTTGGTAATGGATCAAAATAAAGAATTTCTATTTTATACATGAACAGTTTTCAAATGTCTGCTCAATTGGCTTGCCGATATCAGTATTCACGGCACTGCCACCTTCATCAAAATCTGGCGGTGTATCTTCATCTTCCTGAGTCCAATCATCATCATAATCGCCATCAAAGTCATCGTCCTCGCTGTCATCACCATCTACACCTTCATTCATCAGGCCACCGACATCCAACTAGTCTTCGCCACCCTCCTCTTCACTCGCATCTTTTCGCTTCAGGATTAGGTCTGCTCCATCACCATCCTTCTTGCAAACACCCCTCCTTGGAAATCGAGGGACAGCAACGAGAGAACGAAGCTTCTCCTTGATAAGCAACAGGCGATCCTTCTCTACTAAATGGGAGCCGCGGTATGCTTCCCTCAGGAAACCGAGTCCCTGTCCCCTTTTAGAGATACATAAAACATATCCGGATGCCTTATCAGCATACCCCTTAGCTGCTGCGAGAGTCTAAATTCCTCCCTAAAATGAGTGAGGTGATTAACAAGAGTTCTCTTCATAACACTGAGGCTCAAAATCTCATGGACAACCCCACAGGCATGCTTCTCTCTCTCTGGCGTGCCTGACCGCAATGCCGAGAAATCGGAGTAAGGGGATATATACGGCATGTCTCTAAATTTATTAATCCTCTTCATCTCACCCCTAGACAAGATCAGACCCTTGGGCAACCTCACTCTATTGAACTTCGGAGGCCTATCAATGATCAAATTCTTCTCTTCAATCTCTCTCGCCCAGTTCTCCTCTTCAGCAAGCTGCGCAGCAGATACTGCGAGCTCGGGATCCCAATGAGTTAGCTCTAAAGCCGGGCCTCGTGTGGTTGCTATGACTCTGAAGTACTGTGGATACTGGTGGCAGATCGTATCGCGGAATTCTAACGGAAGCCCCTATTCAGTCCTTAAATGCGCAATCTTCTCGAGTAAAATGCGCTTCTCCAGAGACATCATGAGCAATTTCCTCAATTTAACTACTAACAGATCCTCCATCTCACTCATCACTTTCAACTCCTCCAGATAAAGCCTTTCTGCTTCAGGGGTCAACTTGAACTTCAAAGAATAAACCCCTCATTCTACAATTTCAAACACAGCAGGAAATTTCCTCAACAAAGCGATCAATCGTCGTTTTTTATCCAACCCAAGAGCCCTCTTGTACCTCCCCAGTTCCCTCAGCGACATTGTCCGGTCAGGTTGGCTTACGAGAATCTTCCTAATCTTTAGAACCAGTTTCAGTTTCTTGTCTTTTTGTATTACATTATCAAACGGGAGGTCCTTCCTTCTTTTTACCCCAGCCCTCACTGGATAAGAACTTCTTACTGGGTGTCCAGGATTGGCTCTGTTCTCTCGCAAGATCAAAGTTTTGCCCAAAAATGGAGTCTTTTCCGGATAATAAGGGGAACAAGAGGTACGAGGTTTCGCAGGCAATCTGGGTCTTTACAGAAGAGAGAAAGGAAGAGGAGTTAAAGGCTGAAGCGACAGTCTCTATCCATATTAGGTTCATCGAAGGAAAGGGATGATGCAGACACTTCCCAAACTGAGGAGGAGGAGCTGAAGCTGAGCTGAACGAGCGAAGAGCCGCGGTAGACGACATTTCCTTAAAAATTAGATTTTCACTGTAGTAATTCAACATAAACACGCGTGATTCAGATTTCATATTAGAAATAAGTGACAACACATGTTGAAATTTCTTGGAAATTTTCAAAAAATAGCCCCAAGTGCCATCAATTTTTTAAAATAGGGATTTGAAATTGGCCTTATTTTAAATAATGACCTGAAATACCATCACTTTCTTAAATAAAAACTTGAAATGGATTTTATTTCAAACAATGGTATAAAGTAATCATGTCTATTTTAAATAAATGCCCGACTTTTTGGCAATTAAGGATATTTTCATCATTTACTATTTTTTCTTTTTTTTTTCCCGATTCATCTTCTTCTTCATCATCAGTGGGTGGCCGCCATCGGTGAAGCCCACCAAGGCCTGAGCAAAGTGACCCTTGCCCTAGGGGAAAAGCCACCCCTCGCGGCTATCTATGAGTTTGGAGGGGTCGACCTCGCGGGTGGCTACAAGGGGCAACCTCCCTTAGGGTGAGAGATGGCCTCGCCCACGACTAGTAAGGGCCAACCTTGCGAATGGCCACGAGGGGTGACCTCCTCAGGGCGAGAGACGGCCTCGCCCATCCCTCGTCTTTGGCCGACGAGGGCGACCCTTACTTAGCCCTTTGTGGGCATTGCTGGTGACGATGAAAAAGATGAACTAGAAGATAAAAGGAAAGAAAAAGCGGCAAATGGCAAAAATGTCCTTAATAAATCAGAAAATTTAATTAGCAAGATCAAGTTATTATTTGAAACAATCATGATTGTTTCAAGTCTTTATTTGAAATAATGTCAATTTCGGATCTTGATTATCGAAAGCATTTGAGATCCTTTTTGAAATTTTCCCAAATTTCTTGTAAGATATTTCCAAGAATGTTTTAATTTTAGCTTATGAATTTTTAGGACGATGGTGATGTCTTCAATAATTTTTTGAGATAATTACACTAATCAACTCTTCCTAGTATATAATATAGTTTATGAACTTTAATTTGATATAAAATGTTGTCATTAGATTTTTAATTTATTCAATATGATTATTGAATTTTCGATATGTAGAATTACTAAACTCTTGAAAATAGTTAATTTTATTCATGAACTTGAATTACTAAAAGGACAACGGTGAATATTTTATAAGGTTCAAAAATTAGATCGAACATCTATCGAAGTGAAAAAGTTTAGAGACAAGTTCATGAAACACATTACACGCTAAGTCAAAATTGAATGATCACATGTTTCATTTTTTCCTAATTTTTTAGAGACAAATGAAGAATTCCATAAGAATGTTTTCCGCTCTTTTGGTTTTATTAATAATACGAAAATTTTTAAAAATAAAGAATTTCATATGAAAAATTTTCGTCCCTTTTGGTTTTATTAATAATACGAATTTTCCCAGTCGCCCGAGTCGTGAACTTGAGAGCTCCACTCAGTCGCCGGAGCTAAAGAGGTGATCCGACACGAATGGCAAAGCCGGCGAAGAGACGGGATCGTCGCGTCGCACCGAGTTTATCTCCGGCGGCGCAGAACCGGAAACAATCCGACGCATCCGCCAAACAGGACGTGCCGAGTGACTCGGCCTCGGATCGCAGGCTCATCCTCATCTTCGTCGTGTTCTTCGTACTTTCCCCTGCCATCGCCGTGCTCGTGTACCGTCTCAAATACGCTCCCGGTACGGACACGCCAAGCTTTTCCGCACGAGGAGGAGGGTCTGTCAAGACTGATGTGACTTACCAAGAAGTTCTTGCTGTAAGTGCCGCTCCATGAGGGGGGAATAGTTTTCATTTTTCTTGTTGAATTATGGGAAAAAAAAAATAGCAGAGAGGGGAGTTTTGAGTTTTCCCATGTCGTAATTTCGTAAAGAAATTCAGGAGAATTCGAGGGTCTCCGAGAATGCCTCCCGTCGGAATTTCAGGAATCCAGTGCTTGCTTACATCACCCCATGGTAGGTCCTATTGTCAATCTGGATTTGCTTAATCTATAATGTAGTGTTGATGAGTTCCACTAGAGCTTTCTTTTGTTTTTAGCGTGGAGCTTGTATCAGTTGATTTGGAACTGTTTCTAATGGTTTGATGAATTGTAAGAGATTGGCGTCTGTTCATATAAATTGGACACTTTGAAAATTCTGTGCTTGCATTTGGTCGACAAATGTAGTTCCCGTTAGCATGCTTAGGATATTGTTGTTGTCATTTAGCTTATTTGGATCAATGTCCCTACTTCAACTTAGGTTGCCATCCGAGTTTCGGATTGGATTTTACAGTACTGGTGCTACAATCGTTTTCTTGCAGGTTTGTGGATGTTGAGATGTTATGATTCTTGCTTGAGGGAGATCCTGAACATAAAAAACCTGAACTTTGCAGGAACTCAAAGGGCTATGAGATAGCAAAGCAGTTCAACTCCAAATTTACACATTTGTCACCTGTGTGGTACGAACTCAAGAGGTATGCCCAACTCCCAGATATCATTCAGCCATTAGCTATATTAAGTCTAACCCACATCACTTAAGCATGTTGTTATAATTTGCCTTATTTACACGTAATCTTGCTTAACCTAAAATTTTAAGCTTTTGGGTTACAAACGCTCAAACTTGGTGTCGGAGTCTAATCCAATAGCTGATTGCATGTGACGAGTGACAAGTATGAACTTGCATCGCTTAAGCGCATGGCTATAATGTGCCTTATATACATGTAGTCTCCTTCCACGTAATAGTTTAAGTTTTTATTTTAGACATTTCAACAAGCTATTTGTGCTTTAAGAAGTCTACTTCTCTATTGGTCTCTCAGCTGCCTGCAAAACAGATTGATCTCATCTTTCCGTAGAAGAGGCAAGTCTTGAGAGGTTGGAGTGTGGTATTGCCCGGTTTTGCATATCCTCTGATAAGTAACGTTGAGAACTGATGTTAAAAAACTGTGTTTAGGCATTTTGGAGCTCTATCATTTTGTGTGTGGTGATATTTATATTTATTTTCCATAAATGTCTCCATAGGCTAGAGTTCTTCTTATGTTATTATGAGAAGAGAACTTTGGAATCTAGAATGGCAATATAATAATACCCACTCACCTGTAAATTCTCGATCCACAGCCAAGGAAGCAGCTTCACCTTGGATGGGAGACATAATGCCAATGTGGAATGGATCTCAGAGCTCAGAAAGAAAGGGGATGTTCAGGTGTGGTAATGTTATCATTTAAGACTTCAGGTTAAGGTTGACAAGTTGGATGTTTTAATCTCTTAGATTGCTTGCTTAAGAATTTGCTTGGATATTAACAAATTAGACTTAGTGCTGGCAAAGAGGGTTTTAGTTGAGGAGTCAAAACCTATGTACCTTCTACTTCTACTTTGCCTACTTTTGAGTTGCTACTTTAAGTCGTACTATAATCTGCAGGGGACCTTTGACCAGAGACCTGTTCATAATTTATGTTTAAGTTGTTATAGTCAAAGTTCTAGGGTATTGTACCCTGTGCTTTCAACCTAATGGATCTCTTTGTGATCAGGTTTTACCCAGAATTGTTCTGGAAGCACTCCCTACAGAGCTGCTTAGGAAGAAGAAGCAGAGGGCTAAGGCTATTCAGCTGATAGTAACAGAGTGCAAGTAAATTTCCTTCAGCCTCAGTGGGTTACTTCTTTATAAAGACAGTCCTATCACTTGTTAAGTCTTGAATTAGATATCTGTAAGAAATTTACCTTGCAATTTATTTGAGGTTTTCCCAACTGGAAGATGATTTATATAACATGATGTAGAACAATTTCCCCTCTCTCAGCATCAGCATGTCAATTCCCATGTCCATTCTAATATAAAAAAGGGGCCTTTTGGTTGGAAGTTTTTGAATATTGGTAATGCTGATAGAAGTACCTTAGCATTTATGAACTCTTTAACTGCCCTTTGTCTTATAGGGAAATGGGTTATGATGGCATTGTGCTAGAATCCTGGTCAAGGTGGGCTGCGTATGGGATCTTAGATGATCCAGATTTGCGGACTATGGTATGAAATTGTGCTCAAATCAAAAGTTCAATCTCGATTATGCAATTATTGACATTTTCCTAAAATCTATCCTTGTGTAGCAGAATTTTGGATTTGTTATGACCAAAATGTTTATACTCGATTGTTTGAATGATTTTCCTATTTTGTAATGCTGACTTGAGGTAGCCTGCTTCAACTCTAGATAGATAAATCTTTCAATTTGGTCCCTATGAGCTCCGATGATATGGTAGTCTGATCCTTTTGTCTTACTTGAAGAATCTGATGTTTTGGATGTAGGCACTCCAATTCATACAAGCACTTGGACATGCACTTCATTCTGCCAGCTTGGATAGAAAAGGGGTTCAAAACTTGCAATTGGTCTATGTAATAGGTCCCCCACGTTCGAAAAAGCTAGAAACGTATGACTTCGGGCCAGCAGATCTTCAAAGTTTGGACGAGGCTGTAGATGGCTTTTCTCTTATGACCTATGACTTCTCAGGCCCTAATAATCCTGGTCCTAATGCCCCTTTGAAGTGGATTCATTCCGTAATGCAGCTGCTTCTAGGTAGTGGTGAGGATAAAGGACTTGGCCGCAAAATATTCGTTGGTCTCAACTTCTACGGAAATGATTTTGACCTTTCTGGAGGTACTTAATATTCCTCAATCAATTAGTATACCATTGCTAATGGTGTTGAAAGAGCTACATGCATGAGGTGACAATTTGTATCCTGGTACCTCTTCAGAGAAAATTGCTGTGTCTGCTTCAAGACTTAGTAGGTACTATAGATGGGCTAGGCTCATTCTACATCTGAACTTATCTGTGATTGGGAAAAAGTGCTAGTGTTTTGAGGAAGAATGGTTTTGTGACATCATTCAGATGGACCAGTTTCATGAGTCGTTTTATCTAGAAATTGATCTCAGGGGTATTGGCCATGGTGAGTTTTTAGACATGATCCACTGAAATCGACCCTGTTAAGTTCTTTATCGTCTTTGTCCTCCTGATATTTGGTTAATATCTTGGTCTTTTTAGTTGTTCTATTTGTATCACAACTTCTCCAAATCCCCTAGTGATTCCTTTACTCTCCAAAGTTTCTCAAGAAAGTGTCAATAAGAAGCACTCATCTAGTCTGGTGAATTCCGGTTTGACTTTTTTTGAATTCCTGGTTTAGGTGGTGGAGCAATTACCGGAGCAGATTACTTGTCTTTGCTGGAAAAGCACAAGCCTTTACTGCGGTGGGAAAACAACAGCGAGGAGCACTTCTTCGTGTACACTGATCAAAATAATGCCAAACATGCAGTTTTCTACCCAACGTTGATGTCAATATTCCTCCGCCTAGAGGAAGCACGTCACTGGGGAGCTGGCATCTCAATTTGGGAAATAGGGCAAGGACTTGATTACTTTTATGATCTTTTTTAGAACCTTGGCTTCACGGTGTTCTATCCTGATTCTTGGAAGGTATAGAAATCTGCCAAAATACCATGCAACGGTTTTTTGACTTCAAAGGAGTAGTCTTTTTTCCAGTCGAATGTCTGGTCTTACTAATTTGCTGAGTCGTGACAGCGCACAACCATGCCATTGCAACCTGAAAGGCACATTTACAGGGAAGAGGTGTGACAGAATCATCAATCTCAATTTGCAAGCTCATATTGTTGCAATGGCTTAAGATTGAGTTCCCCTTAACCCAGCAATATTCTTTCCTCATAAATTTTTCCCGTGACTATTCTAGTTGTGCGACTGCTGCTTGGGACTATGCGCAGATGAGTGGTTTCTGCTAGTGCTATCTATCTAGTGAAGGAGGCCAGTTATTGTAACTGAAAAACAAGGATAGCAAGAAGTCTAAGTCATTTGCAGGAGCTTACGGCATCAATAATGAGACGTTGCTCTAGATCGCCACAAATAGATCTTCCATTTGTTTGGGCTGATGACAACATGAATGGACTTGCTAAGGAAAGCCTTCCCCTTTGCTTTTTTTTTTTTTTTCCTGAAGTTTCAAGGACGGTGCCCTTCTTTTTTTCTAGTCCCAAATTTGCCCTTTCATCTTCTTAAGTGGCGATTTTAGTAGACAGGTGATTATTTTTGTCATTTGATAACTTGTTCCAGGTGTATGTTGTCTTGAATACCTCGTGTTTTCCACTATAGGTAGTGTCATTGAAGATATAAATCTCTACAAAAGATCATGAGACTCCACTGGCAACTGCCAGTTCTTCGACCATTTTGATGATTTGAGAGACCGGGACGTACGTGTCGAGTTTTACAATTCAACGTCTTCTGCGATCCCGTACTGCAGCTGATGGCGTACTTTTTCTCGAGTGTTCCAAAACCTTTCACAAAGTTCTCTCAAATCTCAGCCACACATGACTATCACAAAGCCCATCCTAGGGGATGACATCCTCATTTGCCACGCGTCACCCTGCTATTGGTTGATTCCCACCCCCCTTCGGTGCCACGTCATCTTTTCCTTCCCCTCAGTGCGAAATCAATCAAATTGCATTCCGACTGAAGCTGAGGTTTGCCTCCATCCGTCGACTTCCTCATTTTCCCCGCAGGAAAGACACCGTATTGGTGATGAAGTCCGAGTTTTGATGGTGTCCCAAGCTTTTTCATCAGTTCATTGAGAGCCCCATCAAGCATTTCGGTGTCATAAAAATTATGCCATGGAGGCCCTCAATGCAGCTGGCTTGACACCGATTTCAGTCCTTTGTGACAGAAAAAGAGAACCCCGAAAAGTCTGGTCCCTCCCCTCAAATTCTCCACTCAAATTATCGAATTCCTCTTCTTCAAGCAACGCTTCGCCGAACTTTCAAGAGCCTGTCTCACGGGGCTTCCATGGAGGTCTTGTTCTTGCATCGTCTCTTATTAACACTGGCGTGGCCAAGGCCCTGACATATGAAGAGGCACTGGAACAGTCAGTGAGCGCCTCAGCCCCTGAGGGCGGTCTCGACTTTGATGCGCGTGGTGTTCTTGATAATGTCATCAGTTTTGCCACCGAAAACCCTGTAGTCATAGTGGGCGGGGCTGTTATTTTGGCGCTTCCGTTGGTTCTGTCTCAAATTTTCAAGCCACCAAAGCCATTTGGTGTCGATTCTGCTAGGAATGCTTATGCAAAGCTCGGTGATGATGCGAGCGCTCAACTGCTTGATATAAGAGCCCCTGTAGAATTCAGACAAGTGGGTAGTCCGGATGTCCGTGGTTTGGGCAAGAAACCGGTTTCAATTGTGTACAAGGGAGATGATAAGCCGGGCTTCTTGAAGAAGCTGTCCTTGAAGTTCAAGGAGCCAGAAAACACTACCTTATTCATTCTTGACAAGTAAGATCACGTTAGCTGATCAGAATGTCGTTATCTATAGCACATAGCTGTTCTCTTTGTACACTTAATTGGAATATTCTCAATTCAATCATGGGACCGCTTGACACCTCTCGCACCTAGCAATTTAGTCTAACTACTGGTGTAATCAAATAATTAAATATATATCCGCTAAGGCACATTTGCAGGCTCTATACCCTCACTTGAATTTGATCCTGGCAGCAACCCAGGATTTTCCTGATAGCAGCATGGTTTGCATAATTAGCAAGTAGGACATGGACATGGCAATATCGAGTTAAAACATGACCTCAAGTTTGTAAGTTGACTGGAGACTTTCTTGATTGGAGCATAGCAAGTGCCAAGCATAAATATGATCCAGCAAATCTTGATATTAAGAAACATCCTGAAATTAAACTAGAATTTGCCATTGTAGAACAAAAGGTGCCTAAAAGAAAATTATTGAATGCCTTTTGTGCGAACCAGTCAAATGTGGCTCAATTCAGTAAACCAATTGGTATCATAGTATACTTTTTACTATTTTCACCCTAGAATGGTTGTGGAAAACATATCTATGCATGTTTAATCGGTTAGTTCAGGAGAGTGAAATCGATATATTAGGTTTAAATATTCTATTTTTGCAGCAAAGCTGTGGAAGCTCACATTGTTTTGTTTTGCTGGAAGCCAGATTCGATGGGAAATCTGAACTTGTTGCAGAGCTGGTCACTGTGAATGGTTTCAAGGCAGCCTATGCAATAAAAGACGGGGCAGAAGGACCCCAAGGATGGATGGTCTTTGCCACATTTCACTTTTTCTTTAACTTATCTTTGTATCTTTTGTATGTGTTCTCATAACGATTTGCATGGACTGTGATATTGCAGAATAGCAATCTCCCTTGGATACCTCCAAAGAAAGCATTGAGTCTTGATCTTAGCAATCTCACCGAATCTATTAGTGAAGCAATTGGAGTGCGTATTTGAGCTTTTCACTTTACGTTGATATGCTATTTCTGCAATGATGGCTTTTTATAGAATGCTTAAGCAATAATGGTGCACACAAACTGTTATGTCCCATGGATTTTTATGGACATAGGATGTTTCAGAATTGAAGACAATCAGAATTAAAAGAAAGATCCTTGCTGAATTTGTGATATCAGTGTGAAGCTGGAGGACAAAGCTTATAGCTGACAAATATAATGGCATTGCATGAGTTCATGACATCATGACATCAGGAGAACAACTATAGCCTAACTCCTTTACCTTTGCAGATAGGGAAGAATCTTCCTTTGCTTAGCTTTCTTTTTTTCAAATGTAACAGTTATCGCTTAGTGGACACAGAAACATGCCTTACAAGTTTAATTTGATAGAAGTTAATAGTAGAACATGAATAATGCTTTGCAGTCAATGTATGTATACCAGTCCATTGTCACTCAGTGCTGGTTCTGATCTCTGAAGTTGTCTCTAGTAAAAAATTACTGTGAATATGTGCTTGCAGGATGGCTCAGATGGCTTGTCAGTTGCCCTTGGTGTGGCAGCAGCTACAGGATTAGGTCTGCTGGCATTCTCGGAGGTGGGTTTGTTATGTCCGTTGCTCTTGATTCTTCTTTTCAAACCCCCCTTTTTTTATCTTATCCTATAGCTCTAATTGATAAGTACTTTGGCTCCGTTGTTGTTGGCTCCACCCAGCATAAAATTGAATTCAATTTTCTTTTAGGTAGAGACAATCCTACAACTTTTGGGCTCTGCTGCATTTGTCCAATTTGTCAGCAAGAGACTTCTTTTCGCTGAGGTAATGCTCCACTTTCCAGTACATTGTTTTTCTTGCATTCCTATGTTTTAAAGTTGCCAGATGAGAGGCACTTCATAGAAAACATCTCTTTGTCAATGTAAAGGGATTCTGAGATACTGCCTCATGCGATTTATGTTGAAAACCCTATGGACACCGCTGAGATTATTGATCTTATTGCTATAATATAACATTTTCAGTAAGAAATTGCTTTCCAGCCTTTCTTAAACTGTGAAATAATAAGTCTAAGTTCCCTACCATTGTCAATCACAGGACCGGAAGGAGACATTGCGGCAAGCTGATGAGTTCTTGAGCACTAAAGTTGCTCCCAAGGAGCTGGTCGATGAAATAAAGGTGCTCTTGTTGACTGCCTAATCTTTGAGCTATAGAGATGATGATAACTTTGCAATCTATAGTACAAAATGCATATAATATTGTTACTTACAATTCTCGGAGATGGTTGAGTACTTGTGATCTCTTAAGCTTATAAGCAGTTCCAGCAAGTCATGCTTATATCCAATTATACTTTATTTGAATATTTCAGCAAATTGGAAGGGCACTTCTTCCAACGACAACTAGTAGCAAGGCTCTTCCTGCTCCAACAGAAACTAGCTCAGAGCCCGCTTCCACCAATAATACCATGCAGAAGATTGAAACGCCTGCTGCACCAATCCCGGAGCCAAAGGTAGAAGCAGCTGCAGAACCTCCTATTGAAGTAAACTCAGTACCCAAAGAGGAAGTAAAAGCTGAATCACTTCCAGGATTTGTGAGAGCTCTCTCTCCTTATCCATATGTAAGTCTCACTTCCTTCTTTCAATAGATTTATCCAATGCATTTGGCACAACCTAGTAGTGTCCTTCATCCCCCTAAGGTTTCTGAATGAACTCACCCAGAGCCCAGATTTCTTTTGACATCTCCTGTGGGACTTAATTATCATTAAGTTTGTTACAGGCAATACAGCAGGGTTTCTTGGGAATTTTTTAATATCTTTTGATCTATTTCACTAAGTAAGATTCACATTATCCAACCAATTTTGATTATATGCGATAAGTAGATCTTTTATTGATTCACGTACTGTTAATTTTCTGGTTGCAGTACCCAGATTTCAAGCCTCCAACATCACCTACTCCATCGCAGCCATGAGATATATATTCAAGGAAGTCTTGCATGTTAGCATCCGTGCCTGAGCAACCATAGCTGGTAATTCATATCTTTTGACTTCCCAAGTATAAGTCAAGTGTGATTTTCAAGTTCAGGGTGGCATATGGGTTCCCTCTTAGCAAAGCTCCTCCTTGAGTTGTCATAAATTATAGCTATCGTGCCACCATTTATAATCAATTTGAGGCACTTTAGCTCCGGATTTCTGGTAGATGTCTGTATTAGCTCTATTTGGAGTATAAAATTGAGGTTTCATTCAGGGTCTTGTTGTGAAAAAGTTAGAGAAAGTGTTGATGTATTGATCCTTTTTCATGTTACCATCACAAGAAAAGTTCAAGATTGTCAATAAAATCTGTATGTCGCAAACATAGATTAATTTCTCTTAATTTCTAAGTATTGTGATTCTCTACTCTTGGAATTGAATATACTGCTTGTAGCTAAATTTCTTGTAGATTCTCATTTCTCTGTACTAACTGGTTTTCTCTTGCATGAGCATGACGTTGTTTTCTCCATTCTTTTACGACTCCCACTGAATCTTCTACTCCGGGTCTGCCATTGATGAGAGCAGATAAGCATCAGTTTCTGGTACATTTCAACTCGAGAATCTAAGGATAACAGGTGGGATTACTTAATGGTTGACTGCTAGGATTCATGGGCAGTACACCGGGAGTCATGGTTCATGATTGAATCCAAACCTGAACGGCATTTATTGTATAGATTGGAGTCTAATAAAGACATTCTCTCTGAGTGACGCTAGGTATAGTCTATATTACAAAAAGTTAGTATAATAAGTCATGCGTCAGGCTTACAAGTTGACTTAAAATGTGTGAACCATATTCAAAATCCTATCTATTAGGCTGTCACAATAATTATCTATCAACTTTGTGAACCGGTCTTGGTATATTTGGCATTATTCCACTCGCTGAAGTGATTTTTGATTGGTTGGGGACACCCAAGGCAACATCAAAGCATGAAACCCTACTGAAAAATAAGAACTAAATGAACAATACGAAGAGGAGGAGGAGGGGAGAAAGATGTTTTCGATTTTTGAGTTAGGCAAGTAATTAAATATAGAGCTCACAGGTCAAGAAGAAGACGTGCGTACCTATCTGTGACCAGCCATGAGGAACCCAATCTTGAAAAAGCTGATATTACCACTCCAAAAGACTCTCGAAAGTGGGTTGCAAAACATCTCGCCAAAAGCTGCCAAAATGTAATTGGACGTGAGGCTCTCTTCTGGCAACTACCCAGGTTGTTCAATCCAAAAATTAATAGAAAAATAAATATAGCTTCAAAAAGCAGATATGTGCATTGGGTACAGAGCAGAGTAGAGAAAAAAATGCATATCTTATTGAGTTGTGTGGCCTGGATAAGGTGGGAAAGAGATCGCTGACACAAGGCACGTAAAAGCTAATTCGTCCTCTCTTTTTGACCTTGGCGATGCTCATTGTCATACCAAACATTCTTCTCCTTCGGCCATCTTCTGATGCTTTAACAAGACAATTACCAAGCGAAACTGCTTAAGCGGATAACATCTCCATTAGTAGGGTTTCTACTTCTTGCACGATATATGAACTTCATTAATTGGAGAGAGAAAAAGAAAAAGAAACCACCCACGGTAGTTATGGAGATCATCAACTCTTGCTAAATGCATCTTTACGCATGGCACCTCACGATCTTTTCAAGGTTTCTGAGATTGGGAATTTTTGTAGAATTTCTAAAGTCAAAGTAATTTTCAAATTACAAACAGATTCACTAGTTATGAGACTCGTTGGAAATGGCTCGATTCGTCCTCTTGCAAAAGTGACACGGCTATACCACTCCATGCAATTAATAGGTGATGTTCGTACATGCACGTTGCATCTGCGGGCGGTAGCATCTTAAAAGCCAAATGCAACTTCACACGCTCAAGCTTCTTCTCTTTTCTGCGTATGTGGATTACTGGAGAAGAGACAAAAGGACAAGGCTCACATCAAAGATTCCCGTACACTGAATGCATTCATTAATCGAGAGACGTCACTCTCTAACACCTACAATTTAAGGAGAAAAAGAAGATAACAGAAAAAAGGGCGTCGATGCAGGGGCTCGACGAAGTGAGTACAAAGCATATGGAGGTGATAAGATTAAGGTGCATTTAGGAGACAACGACATGCTATCCACCTCCCAGAGAGCCACTTAAGGGAATGCTTCGCTCTTGGAGTTCTTCCCATAAAAGGAATATATTTCACAGAATAGGGCAGAGAAAATGCTGATTTTCTATGTTTTCATACGTAGGGTAAAAGGACAGGGAAGCAATGTTTCATTCAAGAGTCAAAGACTGATGGGTTGGTTGGGTTCAAATTCAACTTAATCTGCTTCATGTCAGGGATTCAAAAGAAAGTTAGAATTAAGGTGAAAACTGCCAAAAAGATTCTGAAACTTGATTGCAAATGCACTTTTCAATTTTCTTGAGCTACCCTTCTTGCAAATAATCTCATACTCTCTGAAAATTGTACTCCAGATGCCATCCCTGATCTCAAATTCATCAGCCTGACCATCGACTATCAATTCTTAATTGATATTGAGGTACATAGCGCTAGGTTAAAATAAATGTATCATCAAAAACCTACGAGCTGGTAAAGCTCAGGTCCTAGGCTGCACAGAGTACTAGAATTCTGATTATTAAATGACTGATGAATACGATAATATCCTATTTATAAGGAAACCAACCCCATTACCAAGACATGCAGAAAACCTATACACTCACATAAATATGCAGGCATATGCTTCCATACAACTGTCTGGTTTTGGAATGATGAGAGTAACCCTAGTCTCACGGTGCACAGCCCAAGGAATGACTGTCTTTGCCGCCCAAGATTTCCTCTTATGGTCATGCCGTATGAAAGCATACTTGGTGGTGGTGTTGGTGGTAGTATTTTCTAATCTCGTTGCCATTCTTGACTGGAGTCTCTCTTTGACTTTCAACCTGCGATGTTAGTAGTGTTATCGAGAACCATGAACTCTTAACTGGCCGGCCTTGATATTATTAAGTTGAGCAAATCCCCATCGACGCAGGAATACGGTCGCTCGATGCTCTTGAGATGATCAAGAAGTTTTTCGATGGTAATTTACACGTGGAGGGTCAAAGAGAGGACGTAATGACGCTATGCTTCGGGCCAAAGAGGGGAACTTTTTCACAGTTCGCACCTCAAAAGGTGGGAAGAAAGAAAACAATGGGACGAGACATAGGGGCGAGGGGCAACGAATTTGTGAGTTTGACCTAAGAGTTACACGTCCACATAGCAACTACAAGTCAACTTTTTATATGGTCCGTTTGGTAGGACCTGTCGTTCGCTCCTCTCCTCTCTCACCGAGGCTCGGTCACTGAGTCTGCAAATTGCAAAGCATCATCTCTCTCTCTCCCTCTCTCTCTCCTGTGTCTAGAAATGGACATCGAGAAACCCGTTAAAACCCACCTCAGGACATGAATTTCTTTTCATTCCTTTATTCTTTTTTCGTTTCCCCCCCAGCAAATCCCTTTCTTAAGAAACTAATAAATATCACTCACCTCTTCTTCCCCATCCACTAACTAGTTCTTGCTGTGCCACTGTCGAACTCTTTCTTATTGCTCTCTCTCTCCTCTCTCTCTCTCTCTCTCTCTCTCTCTCTCTCAAACACAGAGAGAGACGCAGAGTCTCGTCACTTGAAAGATGGATAAACAACGCCGCCATAAGCAAGCCAGGACCAGCAGTTGTTGCTCCGACGGTGAGTTCTCTTTCATCTATTCTTTTCTCGGTGTCTTTCTATTTTATCCGTTCGTATCTCCGTCTTATTTTATTCCTGCCATTGTCACTTTTTCTTTGCTCTTCATCTTTTTCTCCGTGTCTTCTTTGGTTCCTCACGTTTCTGCATAATAACTCTGTGCGCTCTTTCTGTTCGGATTTATGCATAAATATATGAAGGCTCTGATTATAATTATTTCTTTTTCTTGTCAATGTTTTGGCAGAGGTGAGCAGCATCGAGTGGGAGTTCATAAACATGTCAGAGCAAGAAGAAGACCTTATTTACAGAATGTACAAGCTCGTTGGTGACAGGTAAAAAGCACAGCCTGAAGCTTGAATTTGCTTTCTTTCTTCACCCATTTCATTTCTTTAACTTCCATTATTAGAGTAGCTTTAAAGCAACGCAATGTGGTTTTCTTTTTCTGTGGATACTTTAGGACAAAGTAAAGTCAGGCCCACCTGATAAGCCACATTGTATATTGGCAAAGAGTCTCTTGGCAAAAGGCTGCTCTGCAGTGTCTTTCTACATGTCAAGGACCTTGAAGCCGAACATTGAGCCCCTATAAGAACAGAAGCCTAAGTATTTGATTTTTCAGGTCACCGCTTAAGAGATAGACCGCCCGCCAATCTCTAGAGACTATAAATACTAATCATTCGCTGATTTAACTTCAGTGCAGAATTAGTTTACGGCTGAGTAGACTATGTTTGTCTTTTCAGTTGCTTATTGCATGGGAATAAAAGAAATGGCAATGTACTTCTCAGGTGGGCGTTGATTGCGGGTCGGATTCCAGGTCGGAAAGCGGAGGAAATTGAGAGATTTTGGATCATGAGACATGGAGAGGTGTTTGCTGAGAGAAGGAGACAGCTGAGAAGACACAAGTCCTGATGTTAAATGCCAAATTCCTTTTAAAACATCAGATATCTAGATTTTTCTCCCTGTTTGATCCTCTGTTATTTATTTTTTGGGCGCCAAATCTGTAGCTTTTCTCCTTTTCCTAGGATTAGATTAGATTAGATTAGATTAGATCAGATCAGATGTGTAAAATGTCACAAGGTTTTGGGTTAGATGAAAGTGAAAGTACCTAGTATGGCTGTGACATTCCCATTTGGCGAGACTATTAATGAGACGGAACATTTGGGCTCGTGAAACTATACAAATTTGCGCTCGCAGAAGAGGACGGGAGTAGGGACAAAATCCATCCCAAAGAAACAAAGATTCTGGTCATTTCGATTATTAAATGTGCTTTTCTCCGTTGATATGTGGTCCCCCAGTCAGCTTTCAATTCTGGATGGTCGATCGGTCACTTTTTTGAATCTTTCACAAAGGGAGACTTGAAGGAAAAAGAAATGGTTCTGGTTCAATTCAAGATGTTCTGCTTCCTTGTGCTATGCCTCAACCCACATGAAACGTTTGCTGCTAGACTGCTACAGTATAGTAATAGTCATTTTGCAATTACGCAGTTACATCCTCATAAGATGGGAATTTTTTTTTTCCCCAGCTCCATAGTCATCCCTTGAGTTTTTTCTGATGTAATCTCTTAGTCCGGACTCCCAAAATTGCATCTTGAGCCTGTTACCAATTAATTTTTTTTTCCTCTCCCAGTTTAGAACTTGGTTAGCAGGACTCGAATCTTTCAATTCTCTAAGGGTTGGAGTCGGGACATTGAAGTTGGTAACTTTGTCATTGAGATTTCAGTGACTTGGGAGAGTGGTTTTTTTACTTTCTGAAATGGCAGATATATTCTTTGTCGAAAAGGGCAAAGCTGATGATGTTACATTGGTCAGATCTGCAGAGACCCAAAAGGACCCAAGAGGCCCCCCTACCCTTCCCAACGTATGTTTCAAATGTCTCAAGGCTGTCTCTTACCAAAATGAACGTGTTTGTTCGAAAACGTATTCCTTCGACCTGACTTTCGACAATTCGAGCCCTTTTATCATCGAGTGTCAGGGCTAGGAAATGTCCGATTGTACACGGTTTTCGCGTCCGTGATCAGACTCTGTCGCCAATGCCAATCATACAATGCTTGCATCCGATTTAATGTTGTTTACAGAAGTAATAACCTGTCAAACAGGGCTAGGTTAGTCAAAATGGAATTGGGGCCTCGATTAGTATCCGCTTGTATCAGTTGCTAATGGGTCATGTCTTTAGCTTTCAGTCTTCGATGGTCCTTGGTTTTCAAATGGTACAGACATATCAGATCATGCGCAAATGCAACGTGAGTAATATGTCTACCGCATTAGCATATTTGATGATGTGACATGTTACGACTGAATACTTAAATTGGTGGGTCATACTCTGTGCTCAATAAAAGCACACCATCTCATTTAGCATGTGATTTTCTAGATCCCGCTTCTCTTACAATCAATAACCCGAAAGCTTAGAAGAGTGTGCAAACTATATTATGATTTACTGCATTACATATTGAAACCAAACCAACTTTTGACGAGTGATGACCCGGATTGCTTCTCATACTCTAATTTGGTGATTAACAGGACCTTTCTCGCTTGCATGGGACGGATCTATTTGGGCCATGAGCGAGGAGCTATATTATCAGTAAGAGGCGTCGCGAGCCTTCCTGACTGGGGAGGAAGCGAAGAGGTGTGGAGTTCCGACCTCCTAGGTCCCCTTATCCTAAGTCCATCTCGATCGCGGATCATACAAGCTCGACACGTGGATTCCACGTGGGACCCACATAAAATCAAAGATGGGTGATAAAGGGCTCAGTTCATAGGGGCCCTATGGCTTGATATGTAAGCAAAGGGAGAAAGAGGAGGAATCATGGGAGTGAGTCATGAGATCAAGGCCCAAATCGAGCAAAGGGCCCAACGAGAGGACATTGGGAGCTTCACGATGCCCGCCTCACATCCCCATCATTTTCACAGAAGTCAGAAGCTGAAAGCGCTGGTAAACACTGCCTCCAATTGATCGAGAGAGAGAGAGAGAGGGGAGGAAGATGATCCACCGCAAATGGAGCCTCATGACTGGTCCCGTAGCTATACTCGGTGGCGTGGTGGCCGCTGTCGTCGTCGCCAACTACATCGTTCTAGGCGTAATCATCTCTCTCCCTCTCTCCCCTGAATTTCAAGGGAAAACAAAAAAAAAGTTCTTTTCTTTGTTCGTTTTTATGGCTTTCAATTGACGAGCTTTATGCGGGTGGCTATGTTGGATCTGGTCATCTGCGGATGGCGATTGAGGGGGGAATAGATTAAACTTTGAATGCCTTAAGCGACGAGTTTATGGGTACATCGGTCTCGTGTTGCGAAATCCCTTTTAATTCGCATGAACTTGGTATTTGACTTGATTCTGAGTTGACAACGAGTAGATGATATGTTTCTAACTGATTCAGATGAATGAGTTTGCGTATGTCATGTCTGGTGCTTACTTGTTCTTCAATGCTATAGAACTGGCTTTAAGGGAAGTCTGTTTTCGTTTCAAAGCTTCGTGCTTGATTTTACTCGATTGAATTACAGGGAAATGTACCCGTGAAGTTATAAGTAGCTTGGGAATTCAGTTATGGGAACATTTCCTAGAATTATAAGGGGGTTTTCTAATATGTTAGTTGGGTGGTGGTTTTTAGAATCCTATACTAGGACTGATGCTCGAAAGAAAGGGATGGTCGGGAGAGAGTTGAACTTGTCGGATGAAACTGAAAGACCTACTAATGTTGGGATATTCATGAGAATCCAGTGTTCTGGGATAGACATAGCTCTAGATGGATGCAAGAGAGATATATATTATGTGAATTATTGGACTTTCCTTTTGTCCGGTCTGACCAGTGTCTTATTGTTCATTCATTCCCTTGGACATGAGTTTTGCATTGTCATATTGTACAACAAAATCGCATGTAAAACACTCTTGTTCTAGGATGGGAAATACATGTGCATGACCCCATGTAACTTAAGACTTCAGCTCTTGTCTGTTATTATATGTGGCACTGCTATCCCACCTGCCAAGGCTGTTAAGCTAGAATAGGAAGTACATTGTATATGCTTGCACCAACCTTCCACTTAGACACTCGTTGAAAATTTGAAAAAGAGAAGTTGCGATGACCATGCTAGAGTCAGACTGACTTAAGTCAGTTCGTCGAGCAGTTATCCCACTGTCTCTTATGTAATTTATCTCTGGCTAAGCATGCAATCGAGTGACAGAGTCATATTTTTTACTTTTGTTCTCGATATTCTTACCTGCTTTATACGTCGTTTTATCTGTAGGATCCATTCCGTAAGCCGGAGCCAAAGAAGGAGTATTCGCCATCATCTGCCAAGTGACCATGGTGATGTGTAAGCAATCTCCTTTTCCCTAAGTTTTGGTCATTATCTCTGTTGGGTATTTGCTTGGACATGCTGATAACTTGGAATCTTTTACCAGAACTCAAGTGAATCTGAAGACCATCTTTGGGCTGGGTTTTGATGGTTCTTGAACCTTAAGATGGGAACAGAAAGTTGTATCTTGAAACATTAGTCGCAAGAACATTGTTCAACCCAGTGTACCTGGCCTTTCTCTTTTGTTGAATTCTGCTGTCACATTTTCGGCTTGACTGCCAAAAATAAGTTGTTTTGAATTAGGTTGGTGAACAATGTGGCTAATGCAAATGTTTCCATTGGTGGCAGAAGTTAGTGAATTGTCATGCTGATGTTTCTGAAATAGTGATTTAGAGCTTCAATATTAATATTACTTGTTAGTGAACTTAAGGCCGGCTTTGATACAATGTTAAACTGGGCTTCGGAGCAAGGCATATTTTTTTCACTATAGCAAAAATTGACCAAATCAATAGGACAAAGGAAATACATAGAAAAGTACTAAATCATTAAAACTAAATTTTAAGTGGCATCTATAGCATATTGATCTATCTTTTTCTTTTTCTTTTTTTCCTCGTTGGGGTTTTCAATTGTAATGTCATTCATTTTTACTTTTTCTTGAAGTTCACAGTTTTTTTTATTCATGCATGATTTTCATTTGAGGTGCTGTTTGCTATTTTCTTAATGACGTCTTCATGGTTTTTATGTTCTAATTACCTACTGTGTCACTCTACGGTACTTTCCTATTTTTCATATCTAGAAATCCTCTTTTCTTTCAGGGTCGGTGCTAATTATTGCTTTTCTATTGTTCATTTAGTTTTGTGTCTGGGGCTATTTGCTACTTGGCAGATACAACGCTTGTCCCTCAATTAAATTGCTGTTTGGAAGGTTAGAAGCACCAAAACTCCCCAAATTAATATATTCATCTAAGCGAAATGCAGATTACAATTTTTATGCAAGAAGCATTTGTAATTAGAAGGCAGCAGCACCTAACTTGAACAAGTCTCCAAATACGAGGCCCGGTCTTTCACTGGATACGCTTGAACATCGTTCTGCCAATTTTCCCCATAAAAGCGGGATTTCTGGGCCCTAGCTAAGAACTAGAACACTAGTTTTACTACACAAACTGCAAAGTCACACTTCCACCCCAAACGTATCACAACTAAGTTGGACCTAGTTTTGCTTGGCAAATGGCTGATTCTATCATTGCATCCGTGGTGCAAAGCTCGGCGATTTGCTTGCTGGACGATCTTCTTGAAGGTTGTTTTGAGAACAGTCCTATATATAGCAAGTGAAGAAGGGGAATCCTTTCTCTATAGAATTAGTATAGTTTTAGTGTCGCTAAATGTTATGATGTAATTCGTTGATCCGTCAATTGGTGAATTTCCTCTGGAGCAAGAGAATAATTTCATTGCAGAACTAAGTATCTTTTCCATTTACAGACAGGGAGTGATCTCAAAGCTTGTATACGATCTCCCACGTACGAATTATTGTGTCACCAAGTGACTTGAAAAGAACTTGCGAGAAGGGCTGCCCTGCCACGGCCCAAAGATAAAATAAGTGAACGAACTCCGACAAGCAATCTGCTTTAAAGCAATACCAGACTATCCTGTAGCTCCCTCAAAGACAATTCAAGAATTGAAGAATGTGTAAGAATGGAGTATTCGTGGTTGATGAAGTGTTTGTAATCGATCCCTTTACAAGTCAAGCTTTAGCCCAACTGATCAAATTGGGACGACAATGCTACGACGTTTTCTATAATCCTCGGAGATGGAAACCATCTCTTCCAAACAATTTATACCGCCAAAAAATCAACGTCAATGAAGATTTCCTTTTGAAAGGTTCACCAGCGTTTCCATTACCAGGTCATTCCAAGAGTCGATTGGCCCTGGCAAGCACCAATGCAAGCAATCATTCTGGACCTTTGCATTTTTGTCTTGAGCAAATGGTTGGAATTGCCGATATGGACCAGGGTGTGCATCGGGCCGCAACAGCGACATCTGCGTTGTGTCGAGTAATGCCAAAGTGACCCCTTTCCGGGATCCCATTTCCACGGCCTTGTCGAATTCCTCCATTTCAATCTCGCGCATAACTGTGTCCACATCCTTCGGGTCCACCTCTCCGCCTTTGAATGGAATCGTTCTATTGCAAGTCCCTCCACTAAACCATTCCCCATTCTCAAAGTGATCCGGGGTGGTGGTTCTAAAGAAAACAAATGCCCGATGTTCAGAATTACTGACAAATTTCAAAACTAGCTGAAGAGCTTTTCTGTATGCATATTCGAAACCTAGCTCTGTCAAGTTCTTTCCGGGGCAGTAGTGACATCCCATGACTGTATCGTTTTCATGGTAGATGGCAGTTTTCAGAAACCACTTGCCACCGGCAATCACCGCATAATCGTAGTTCTTGTACTGCTCAGTCCATATCTTGTCGAGTTTGTCGAGATGAAGCTGGATTTCTGATGAGGACACTCCATTTATGTCCTCAAATATATCTGCTTTAACGAGGAAAGGAGTCCATATGACTGCGAGAGTGAAGTTGTGAGCTGGAAAATACCATCTTTTTGATCTGTACTCTTTGTCATGGTACACCTCAATGGCTTCCTCAGCCTGCACAACATGATCATAAAGTTAAGATTGAATAAGATTGATCTGCCTAACGGACCTACACCTCACCAACTGCTATGGGGCCTGAGCAAAACAATTGGGGACAGCTGGATTTTTTTATGCGCAGCCATTATAGGTCCAATTGATACCATGTGAAAAGAATCTTATAAATGTGCAACCTTACTACAAGGATAAAGTCTACCATTGGTGCTTAAGTAAAATGTTCCACCATTTTATTGAGTTTCTTGTTGAAACATGCATTGGACGTCTGTCGTGAATATACCCCAATACTAAACAGCACATACTTACGACGACAAACCAACTTGAATAATATGCTTGAGTTCAGAGACATCAAACCCAACGCAAATGTCAAACCTGCTCTATTCATAGGTGATTGGAAAACCTTTTCTCGATTGGATAAAATCCACACTTACGATAATTTAAAATAACCTCTGTTGGCTGATGGATGCCACATGTACAACTACGTGTGTGCACTAGAAACTTAAGAATTACCATTACCATATGGTGGAAATGGGGCTAACTTTCTAGGAAGAAGTCGGCAAAACAGCAAGTGCACCAGAAAAGTTTAAGAAAATCTATCACGACTTTTTTATTTTGGTCACAGCAAGGAAATTTCATTAAGACCTAATTAGAACTGACAGGTCTTGCTGTTGTTATTGAAACTTGCAAGAAATATAAGGAGGTGGTTATAAAAAGAACAAAGAATCAACTCCCTAAAATGGTGGTGGGTAAACCGACCAGCCGGGAAAAAGACTTGGTAGCCTCTTCGAAAGCAGAAGTCCAACCAAAAAAGTTGCAGGTATCCACCACATAAAATAAGCTCTTAATTTGACCCAAAAAAAAGAAGAAAAAGCTCTTAAAACACCAATTTGTCGGTGATGCAACATCAAGAAATTAAAACAATACTGACATCAAGCCAAAATCTGCCAGACAGTCCACCAAAAATATCGTGTCCCACATATAATCTGCAAGAAAGAGTCCTAGAGAAACAATGGAAAGAGTATTAAGGCAACCTCCATCATGAAATTCCACATGAATAACTCATGACCTTCCACTCACTCACGTCTTCATGAGTCATTTGAAGCAAATAGTTCTAGTATCGCACTTGAAATGAACATTTGTAAGCTGTTTAGAACAAACTTCTTTCTCCATTGGGTTTACATAGACTGGATAAAAGCTCATGGGAAATGACAGAACAAGTGCGGCAGTAGATATTGTGAGGCTGATGCTGAGATCACATACCTGAGAGAGGATGCAGAGCAATGACTGAACATGGTTACGAGAGATGGAATCACCAATGTACGCCCATGACTTATCCTTCATCATGTCAAGAAATTTCTCAGGATCAAACCTGGGCAACTTGCAGTCCCGGGGAGTCCACCTCCAGTAGAGGTAACCAGAATCAGGACGTCCATTTTTCATACAATTTTGATGAGCTTCAATCGCTTGGCAACTCTCATTGGTGTAAAAGGGACCGGATGGATCAGGTACCCATTCTCCAACGAAGATATCACAAGTTGCTGCAGAAGATTGGGCCAAAGATCAATTATAGATACACCACAGCACACCATCAAATTCGATCAAAGAATCGAAATAGGAAGAGAAGATCAATACATGCAAAAGAAAAATCGAGTATGATTGCTCTATGCATGGTTTATTATACATATCAGCACAGCAAACTAAAAATGCTTATATTTTTGGGAAATTTTGAGATTTATCTTGATTGCATTCAATGACTGAGTAAGCTTCATAACAGATAGTAGAGAACTGACTTTCATCTATCAAAGATGAGTTCTCATATGAGTTCTCATTTTCCTTCATATATAATTTCCTCTGTTTTGTTAACTCCTTCGATAAGGAAATAATATGTGGTTGGAATTTTGCTCAGAATCTTGTTTGAAACTAAGATCCTGAACAAAATTCCTTATTGAAGAAGAAACAAGATCCTGAGAAAAATTCCAACCACATATTATTTCCTTATTGAAGGAGTTAACAAAACAGACGATATAGAGATATACTACCATGAATAATCAGCAATGCAGTTCGAAAGTAGGATCGGTATGTAAAGCAGAGTATCACCCAATGTAATCTAACTTTTTTTCCACCAATTCATAAACTCGAGTAAAAGAAAGACTACTTAATGTGAAAATTCACGACTATTCCAAAACATAAAAGCAGATGCCATAAAATGCGCTCCTTGATCCAGCATTTATCTCCGAACACTTAGATTAGATTTTCCTAGCCCATAGTGATCTAACATGACCACATCATTCACAGCGAATTTTGGAAAAATTTGGAAGACAAACCAAAATAAGCAAGAAACACATCAAGTGAAAAACTCTAGAGGAAAAAAAAAGAATTCACTTTCCTCATTGCATTCGCCAATGCACTGTCATTCTTGCAAGCCTTGTATCACAGAACATGCAGAGCAAGAACAGAGAAACCCACCCACCTGTCCGATTGATCAGGGACTCATTATTGGCCGTGAAAGTAGCCGAAGAATCACCGTCGTCCGGCCTTTGAATAGGCAGAGAGGCAAGAGGCGATTGAGTTTCAGTTATTGATTCTGAGGAGGATGGCTCCTTAACGACTGACGACGGCAGCCTGATGGAATCGGAGATGAAGAGGCGAAAAGCGAGACCTATCAATAGAAATGACAGAGCGAACTTGGCAAAGACGTAATTTTGCTTGTGGAGGGGTGATGGGATGATTTCAGACCTCATTTCCCTCACCTCGCCGTGCCCAAGAAAGGATCAAAATATAGTAAGGAGAGAGAGAGAGAAGATGGTTTGTGATTACTGATTGAAGTGTGCGCAAGCTTTTCGCACCAACCCAAGACTCAAGTGGTTGTTAACGGGAAGAGTTTAATGATGAGAGAGAGAGAGAGAGAGAGAGCACATCAGAAGACGGGTTTGCGGGGAGAGACACAGAAAGAGAGGCAACGTGTCATGTCGCCTTTTGCCCTCTTCCAAGCTGTTAATGCATATAAAAACTATCGACGCAGACTTTAAAAAAACATGCAGTGAAGTTCAGACAACAGAGGAGAAAAAGAAGAAGAAGATGACGAAAAAAGATTAGGCACGTAATGCCATAACCAAGTTGCAGCATGGGAAGAGATTAAAAGATTGAATACATGAAGATGGTAGATGGGTTGCATGAGAGCTCTATAAAATCCGTGTTAGATATGGAGCTGGTACAAATTGAATACTGTCCACTGAAACTTGTTATTGAATAAAAAAGGACGAGGAAATATAGTACCAATTGAATAATGGGTTCTCTGTTTTTATTTACGAACGGTGAGAGGATCGAGGAAGCATGAATGTCACTCTTGCTACTGGTTGGACTTGGATGTAAAATCTAAATGATTATAATGATTTTCATGTTTACTTTTTGGGGTAGTACGAATAACATGCTTTGGTTGTAAGGAAGGTACAATGGCAATTTAGATCTAAGGAGGATAGTGAGTGGAAAGACTAAGCACAGCTGGCAGGGAAGCATCAACGCCAACTAAAGCTTGGTAACGTCAGACAGAGACGGAGAGTGGTCCTGTCAGGACGTCTCTCTCTCTCTCTCTCTCTCTCTCGCATCTTCTCGGAACGGGGGCTCAGTCCAGCCAGTCCCCAAGATTTTTCTTTAAGCCAGTTAGCCTTTGCTTTTCCTTTTATGATCAAAGCATATTCTGCTCCCAAAACAGCAATTTTTAAGCCGGTTATCACGAATTCAAATAGTGAAATCATGACAAGTTCAAGTTGATTTGATTTTTGCTATTTCACTTGCTATAATTTTTTTTGTTATTTCCATTAGCTGTAACATGTTCGCTCCCCTTAGCTTAATCAATCGATTTTCAACTCTGGAAGAGGTGAACAGAGGGGGAGTGGCAGAATGATTTTTCATGCAGCTGACCAACCAAAATGAAGCCGTTTCTAACTTTTGGCCATTCTTCTTTTGAGTGTTACTGTTAAAACTTATGCCATTTGTCTGTGTTATGTGACCACGCTAAAATGAGTTTCTTTCTGGGATAAATTAGTACGAGGATTCCAGTACGAATGTCCCTCCGAAATGAAAGTGCCGCCATACAACTGCAACAGGTACAATCTCTCTCTCTCTCTCTCTCTCTCTCTCTCTCTCTCTCTCTCTCTCCTCAAGCTAAAGGTATCATCTGCGATGAAGCACTCAATGACCCACCAGCTGATAAGTCGAAGCCACTGTCTTCGACACTGATTCTCTGATGGCCCAGTGCGAAAAAAGCAAAGAAGAATTCCCATGAGATCGAGAGTTCAGAGACCCACACTTCATGTAGGGTTGAATTTGTCCTCCTTTATTCTCATGAAGGGCCAGGCCATGCATACACAGCGCATGTCTTTCTGCTCCAGCACTCTGAACGAGTCAATGATTGGTCCAATCCCCTTAAAAGTACGAGCCAGTCCCCCCCACGCCAAAACTCTGTACTTGGAATAGAGTCAACGTCTTACAGAAACATGACATGCATACTGCATATGACATCCTTCAAATTGCATTTTGCTGCAGTTCGTCACATTCATTAAAAAAAGCTATTGTATACCAGCAAATGCATGAGATCAGGGGCAAACGCAAAGAAAAAGACCTTAAATTCAAGCACAATACATATGGAATTGGAATAATACATGATATACAGTGCAACTTGTAAGAACAGAAGTGGAAATAAATCTCCTCATCCGATGTCATATCTATAAATTCCATTTTAACCCTTGAAGTTCTAAGCTCTACAAAATAATACACGGGATAGAGCGTCTGCAAGCAAGGTACAGGTAGAAATCGCAGCATATGCTTCACATCTTCAAGTTCTAAATGAATCGCCCATTAAGCTTCCAACAACTACCTCCCAGAAATTACGAAAGTAAAAATGATAAAATGAACAAGCACATTGCAAGACTTCTTCAAGCTGAACTCCCAGTAGTCTTAGTACCCACAGGCACAACTTGATGTCATCACTGTATCACTGGCGTATTCTGAAATGCTCATTATGCAAATCAGTAATCAGCTGCTTTTGGAACTTTCATACCAAACCCATGCTTCACTTTCTCGACTCTGTTAAAAAATGAGGAAATCAAACAAGCATTAAGTTTGACAAGTGATCTACCTTCATTGTCAGGAAAATGGCAGTTTCAACACAGAACAGTGCACATTGTAATTTAGATTTGAACTTTACTTTCGGTTATGTCACTCCGACATAGACCTTGCTGTAATAGAGATTTTTAGTAGAAATGGCAAGTAGAAGGTGAAGAAATAAATGTCCTGACTATATGAATATAACAAGAAAGGAGAGAAAAGAAAAGAGTAATCATTGCCATCAAGTTTGTTCAGACATGAAATTCATTAGCCTCAAACGTGACTAAATAAATCAGACAGCAAATATCACCGACTACTGCTACTAGCACTCACGTTGGAGCAAGTTTACCGAGGCAATCCAGCTCTTCACCAGTTTCCTCATCCAAAACTCGTCCAGAGATCTCGATGATGTATGACCTATCTCTATCAGTCGGAAGTCCTCTGGAGGCAAGTAAAGCTAAATCCTTTTCATGAAGCTCTCGACCATTAACAAAGATGCCCGTATTTCCTCCCGCACAATTCTCAGGCATCGGATAGTTAAATTCTTCAATGAACGGCTGCAGGGAAGAGAGAGAGAGGGAGGGAGGGAGGAAGATTCTTTACAACATAACCAGAAATAAGCCATTTGAAAGGGAAAATATGCATAAACATCGGCTTCATATTAAGCCTTTAGTCAGATAAGTTTGTATTTGTTGCCTCACCAGAATTATGCCAAGACAAGGTCCACCAACAATCCCCCAAAAACCAGCTCGATAATCATACCTGGGTTAAGTACATTAAGGACAAAATTGTGAGAAAAATGTATATAGCTAATGAATGTGCACAATAGTAATTCCACACACGACAAAAATCCATCAAGAGGAGAATGGGTTTGAAAGAAACATTCTGTCTGGTCATATCAAGTATCCCTATTCAAACTAACTGGTAATCTATGCTCTAAGTGGGAGATAGATTCATACATAAAACACTTTGCACTTCACCCTTAGGGAAAAGCATGCACAAATAACTCAATGGACCAAAAGTCTATAAGTTCTCTTAAGTAAAAGGATGGTACTAGGAATATTAGTAAAACCCTATCGAAAAAATGACACGGAAACAATCTACCGATAGAACAAGAAACGAAAGCTAATTTTGGAGATTGGATAATTACCAGAAATTTCCAGGCTGTATTGGTCCGGCAAGCTTCTCAGCTTTCCTTAACAAACGATCTGATATGGGATGCCCATTTATTGAGACTTTTGCTCTGCCATTCTCGTCACTTTGATTTGACCTTGAAAGATCCTTGAAGCTCTTCATAAAGTTCATGAAAAATGATTCATTCCCCTTGTTACTTCTTGTTTGATCATGTTCCCTGCTTGTGTCTCCAGATTCTTGTGATACCCCAGTATCGGAGCACTCATTGAATGATACTTCCATCTCAGTTGCAAGTGAAGCCTCTTGTAGAGAATTCTGCCGCAAGATAGCCTTATTTGGCAAGACCTTTTCATGATCGGATCGACTACTGCGATTCCCCTTACCAAACCGGTTAACTGCATGATTATGAGAAGAGTGATCAAAATGTTTTTGTAGAGGTGAACCGGCAGGTGGTGGAGACCGTGTGGCATTTATTTGCTGCTGCGCCGAGTCTCTCAATCCAATCAAACCGTCAGGGCTATGCTCATCATCCGAGATACTTGGGGAGGTAGAATGCAGGCCTTCCATCTCTTGAGAGTCGCTCAGGCTTAAGTTATGGCATGTTGTCAATGGAGCTTGCTTTCTGTCCATTGAAAGAAACTCATAACCAGAATTATCGAAATCATCAGAAGAAAAATTGGCGCTGTCTCTGTTGACATAGCCACGGGAATGCACATAATCTTCTTTCACTGCCTCGTAAGAGCTGTCTTCAATATCAGCATTAGTTTCTTTTGCCTTCGTGTGAGCGGAAAAAACAATTCTCTTGTTTACAACCTCATATGAAATCATTGTAGAACAGGCTCCACATCGAACTTTTTGCCGCTTTTTTGTCATGAGCAGAACTTTCTTGGGAAGTTGCAGCAATTCAAAGCAATTGTGACAAGCTACAAATGGGGCAGCACCAGCTATGGGATGCAATCTACGACCACTACCAGCTAAAACAACCCTTGGAGGTTGGCGCGGCACAAAGCCACCCATTGCATAATTCATTTCACTTGGCTGTCTAATATGGGACTGTGGCTTGTGAGAAACAAATGGAGGGACAGCTAACCTAGGATTGAGAGAATGATAACCCAGTGAACCTGGATCCTCATGATGATACAAACCATTATGCTGTGGGACTTCAGAGAACTTCTTATTGTAGAATGCAGTGGGCGGAGCTGCTACAGAAACCTCCCGATGGTTGTCACAGCAATGGTAGCAACGGCAAGCAGACTGATGAAGACCTGAATTATTGTACGGTCTAAAAGGATCCGAAGTAGCATCAGCATACTCTCTTGCATAGAACATGTGAGGAGGCGGCCGATGGTATTCACCTGGAGCTGTCCCGTGTACATGAGAAGCATAAGTATCCTTGTATCCAGGGAAATGATTGGGGTTCTGCATTGAGCTGTAAAATCTGTGCATAACATCATGATGGTTGGTGTAAGAGAGGGGGTTTTGCTGCTGACTTGTATAATGGAGCCCTGCAGAATGTCTATAAGGATCAAAGGATCCAAATGGGTTTTTATTCAAATCTGAAGAGCCAACGGGAAAGCACGCATTTGGACCAGCATGAGTATCTGGAGCAACCGTCCCTCTACTTATAGGAAAACTATCCTTGCCTTTATCAACCACATCACAGGACCGAGCAAGTTGATCCTTTAGTTCATCCAGTTTTCTAAGGAGTTCAGCTCGATCACCTTCAAGGTAATGAACTCTGTTACCTTCATGAAGATCATCGTGTTTCCTAAATGGTGCTTCATGACTGTAATGAGAATCTAATGGGTAATTTGAAGGACCCTCATCAGGATACCTAGAAGTCGACAACCTTACACCATGGAAATCACTGCGCATGCTTTTCGGGTATCCATCCTTGCCACCCATCTCCCTAGTTTGCCGATTGACCATTTTTCCTGATCTTTGAGGCCCAATTGTGGAACCATTTTGGGTGCAAAACCCATTACCGGCATCATTCTGATCGAGTTCACTCTCAACAAGCCAGTTCGGAGTTGCGTCTTTGGAATCGTAATTAGTAAATTCACTGCCTACTGTACCATTTCCCTCCAAACCCCTATGATCAAAACTCAAAGATCCCACATTGGATTTGACATCCGAAGCAGAAGAGCTGCACAAGTTGGCTGTTGCTTTTTCTGAGAGATCCTCGGATTTTTCACAAATTCCTCCAATCCTTTCGTCATCAGACTTCTCAGATAAGCAATCAGATCCCTGGGCTTTAGGTTTTGCTGCAAGTCGAGAAAAGAAAGAGTTCAGCTCAAAGATCAACGTTTCTTTTATGTATAAACATAGTTAATTTACCCTCCTTATAGTTTCCACGTACATTGAGTTCCAAATCTTCTGACTGCAGCAGATTTTGAGTTCAACCAGGTACTTCTAATGTCCTCTAAACATCCCTAGTCTTCTACAACTTGGCTTTGTCCATTATTTTAAAGTGAAAAATGTATGCTTTTTCTGCTCTCATTCTCCTCCTTTTCCAATCAAATCAATCACAGGAAGTCCTCTATCAGGAGAGACCGTAAAAAAAAAAATCCCAAGGAACAAGCATAGGCAAAGCCATCATTTTGAAACCGAGACACGTAGCGGAGTTTGTATAGAAAGTATTCACAATCCCCAAATTATGGATCATCATACTGCGGAAAGACATCAAAGTTCCGACCAACCCATCAAACACAATGCCTCGACATTTTACCAAATCGTGAACCATTCATCTCCATATCACTGCCCACGAGGTTCCCATTAACCAAGCAAGACTCAAATTGACTCAGCAAGCGCGAAACAAAAGAAAAGAAATGAAAAAGAAAGAAACTTTACCCCGAAGAACAGCACCGCAACCACCGCACTGATAAACAGAGTAATCGGCGAGCTCCGGCAACAGATTCTCGCACTTGGGACACCGAACCAGCCGAACTTTCTCCGCGTTCGCCATTCAAAATGTAAAAACCTCCGAGAAACCAGAGCGACAAGTCTAAGCAGAATATAAAAGGTTTCTTCTTTTACTATACGGGAGAAAATCAGAGGGAGAGAAGGTCATTGAGCTGGATTCCTGAGGCCTCTGGGTGGGTCTCTAATGTGAAGACAAAGGGATAACGCGGGTCCGCGAAAAGTCGAGGACTTGCAAAGTCTTCGATTCTTTTAGAGATGTCCACTCCACAGATTTTTAAGCAAGCAACGACCCAGAGAGAGGAGGGACGAAATTGAGGACATTGGTGGAGAAAATATTACTTCAGGTATCTACGAACGAACCTCGAACCCGTGGGATTCTGCAGAGAAAAAATGGAAGCTTGTGGCTCTGATTTTAGAGAGGGACAGTCGGAAGGATCATTTTCCAAAGACCATTGCCGTTGCCGCGGTAAGTTTAACGGCGAAAGGAAAATGCAAGCGAGGAATATGAGAGAGACAGAGAGAGGGAGGGAGGGAGATAGGAGACGACGTCGTGTAGGGGTGGTGGGGATGGGACAGCGTCGTCGATCCAATGATGCTCCTCGGAGTCGGGGACTGACTAGGATTCGAACATAAGGAGGACAAATGTGCGAGGACAAGAATTATGCGCTATGTCCACTCCTGTTGTTGTTGCTTCTTCAGCACTTGATCTTGTGATTATAAAGATCACTAAAGTTCCATTTTTTTTTATTGATATCACAAAAGGACGCTGAGTTTGTCGTGCACCCTTCATCTAAAAGAGCTTTATTTTTCTAGCTAGTCAAATGTTAAACCTGAAACTCGAAATCTTCGTTCAAATAGAAAATTCACCTCCATTTATTGAATCAATGAACCAATGCATAGTTTCAAACTCGAGGAGATGATCATGCGCTTTGGAAGCAGGTCTAGCCAAATTAGTAACTTCTCAAATGTATGACTAGATCCCGTAATTCATTCGTTTGGGATTAGCGATGATAAGCCAAGGGTGCGACTGCTTTTCCATCACCTGAGAGAGATTCTCCATGGGGTTGATGGCGAGGAAGTGGCGCTTTTGCTTTCTTGTTTTTTTTTTTTTTTTTTTTTTTTGCCTTCCAAATCAATTTATTTCCTTATTTAATAAGCTTTCAGCTTTATTCGCTCTTTTATTTTACATGGAGAAATGAAAAGAAGGGAAAAGAGGAAATGACAGGGGAGAGAGAAAAGCACTGTTTTGGAGTCTCCTGAAAAGAAGTGAAAGAGCAAAAGTGGGAAAAGCGAGAAAAGCGAGAGCGATACAGAGAGAGAGAGAGAGCGCGTAAAATTACAAGTCTGACGCTTTCCTGAGAATTTGACCGGTGCTCTCACCTGCCTAAGATATGCTGGGGCCCGCCCACCCAACCCAACCCAACCCCCCCTGCCGTGGGTGGGGGCCACCTGCACACTTGTTGACTTTAAAGGTCCGGACAGTGGTGCAATTTCTCAGGATGATGTCCAGGCTGGCGATTTCTCATTGGAGCCGGCACCAATCGGAAAGAGAAAGAGGAGGAGAGCAGAAAAGGGTTCGGGGGAGCTCACGGAAGTGCCCAGGTGGTTGAGTGGAAGTAGATGAGCTTTTTGTCTTTATGAGGGGGAGCCGAGTGAGTCATCGGTGCAGCATTGCCTTACAAGGCTTCGCCTTTTGTGCCTGGACCTGTTCTTTTCTGAGGTGCGGCCCACTAACTCAGACAAAACCTGAACAGCCTCTTTCGGAGGACCTTCTCTGGTTCTCCTTTTCTTCACTTTGATCTTGGCTGCTTCTTTGTACAAATGGTTCCTGATCCGGATGCTTGGCAGCTATTTCTTCAACCTTTACTGTTATGTGATATTGACAGCTCTCCTTTGACAAGCAGAGCATACCGATTCGGGATTTGCTACAGCCAGAATGTAGTTCCTTCTAAAAAAATTTAATCTCCTTATGGGTAATATGTTTCTTGACTGAACCAAACCGATGGGATGGCCTGAATTTAAGTGTGGATGAACGAATCACAAACTCTGCGATGATGCCCGCAAACTTTAGGAAGCTGTCCGTTAGGAACTGGGCGGTCGTGGACGGGATTTGATGAATGAGTAACCACCAACGATGAGCATTCTTTTGAGGAATCTGTGGAGGGGGTCGGGAGGTCTTTGCCTCTTGATGCCATGCACGTTAGGATCAATCAATAAACAAACCTAAATCCAGTCAACAATCAGACCCAACCCCCCATCCTTGTTGCTCCACGAACTCATGACAGACTGTTCCAAATTTTGAGGCCAAAGTCAGGGTCGATCCGCCGTCTACTCAAATGATCAACTTAACACACAGCAGCCACCCAACATAATGAAAAGGTCTTTGTCGGAAGAGCCTCCAAAGTCATTATGAAAACCATCCTCTCCGATCGCACAGAGGATTATTTCTTGCGCCGGACCTGTTGGGGCTGGCTTTTGATCCATCATTACAAGATCATCGGATGTCTCATCACATGCCATTGCTCTGTTAAACTACTATTAAATGACATTGTCCTTTTTCTTAACCTGGTCATTAGGTGAGAAATGCTCCTAGAACAAATCCAAACAAAAGGTTCCAAATCCAACGTCGGTCGCTACACAACTATCCACGCAAAATAAAGCCCTCGTCTTTACCCCTCTCATGTCTCTGTCGTTTGCATTGTTCCCGTTACCCCAATTTCCGCTTTACCTTTCTCCCACAACTTGCCAACGTTTAATCAGATTACTTTATTTCAAAAGATGGATAAGCTCAAGGCTGAATGCCATCGCTTTTATGCTATTTGCAAGTCCAGGCATGTTTGTTGTCCACATTCGTCTCGTCCTTTTCAATTATGTCAAGAGGTTCAGCAGCCAAATCTCAGTAAATTTGACCAAGTCCAACCAAGCAAACTATGTTTTCTGCATCATGAGCCAACTATCCCTACCTAAGAAACAAGAAAAAGGTTGAAACCACAAACTTTGGACAACCTCAATATCGATAATTTCTAATTAAAAAGCTGTGCTGAAATAACTGTTAGCGACTTCGTTACATAATATCTGCAACACCATGTTGTTGCTAGGCCCTATACATCTCGGGGTTTTGAATTGGCTAACAGCGGCTCCTAATCCTAAGTAATGGTCTAGGATCTTCTGGAATGTACCTTTCCGGACAACTTGGAGTTCGAGGGCCCCTATCGCGCCCACTTTGCGTGCGCCAATGTACCCTGCATCGATAAATGAGCGGTCCAAACAGTTGCAGCATTCTCTCAAAATCTCCTCACTGGCTTGACCATTGATCTCCCAGAATATGACGTAGTGACCTGGGTCCGTCGAGAAATCCACGTGGCTGGTGAAATCTACGACTTCCAGCATTTCTCTTACCAGTAACTTGGCTGCTGCTTCGACAGCTAACTGCAAGTCTTTCTCGGTGTTCTTGTCAATGTTGACGGTAAGCAAGAGATTCCTTCGGCAGATAAATTGGAGTTCAGGGGTAGAGTTGTGAAATCCTACGACCTTCACCACGTCTCCTAGCCTGTATCGATACAGCCCTGCAAAATTTAAAGCCAGAAAATTACCATTCGAGGAAATAACCAGAACAGAAGGGAAAAAGAACTAGTAGAAGAATGCCCTCATAATGAACATATATAGAATGACAACGCATGTGTCGATGCATGACTCCCTAAGCAAAAAGCAAATTTGTTCCTGGTGTAGGCATTGTAAGTATAAATAGACACCGAATTACAGCAGTCTAGATGGTATAATAGACAAAGTTGTATCACATAGTTTTCCAAACTAACCATGGAACAAAAATAATAATGACATTAATCGTTATAAATCCCCTGAATTTCAAAGACAAAAAAATGCAAAATGGTAAGAGAGAACCTTATCTTTTTGTAGATATCAAAGTACAGAAAATCTTATCCTCAATAGCAGGATGGGACACTAATGTCATGTTCAAGGAGGACGAGTATGACAAGGTTGCCATGTGCATTAGCTTAAGAAGGGTTAATTAACATAAAATAAAGCCAGAAAAGGTCAACAATGAGATGCTAAAACTGGCCACAAGATACTGGCATTTCCAGCGGGCAACAAATTAAGAGAATAAAAAGATATAAAATATCCAATTTGAAGGATCATGGATTATTCTAGTCCAGAAAATTTATTCTATCTAAAAGATACGACGACCTCAAGTTTTATTCTATACATGCAAATTTGAACTTATCTCTATAATGATATAAAATAAGAAAACAAAGGCATTTACCTAAACCTTGTTTGTCACCCATCAGAACTTGAATGCAGTCCTAGTGGGGATCGAAACAAATCTATTAGAGCAAGAAAACAACCAAGAAAATCTTCTGGCTCATTTCTTAAAGAATCAATCGTGTTTTGATTGTTTTTTCAATCAATTCTTAAAACTTTCCTTCTACAGAAGCAATTAGTGATCTTGCACTCTGGTAGATGCATGAATAGTTCTAGGGCATAACCTTCAAATGAAATGCTGCTCTACTTTCTCTGCAAGAAGAGTGGCCACTGACCCTAATGGAAGTGGTGGTGGAATAAATTTCTAGGTTTCACACTTCCTTGCTGCTCAAGTAGGCAGCAAATTGAAATTTTTCGCTTTTCCGGTGGAACAAAATTCTAAATAAAAAAACAAAAAAGATGTAGCACGCCTCTCTCTCTCTCTCTCTCTCTCTCTCTCTCTCATATGGAAGCTAGTCCACTGACTTTCTTCTAAGTGCAGCAAGTCTCGTCCTTCCTTAATGGAAGCCAGCATATACTCTTCTCTTTGCACTGGAAAAGAGTCTTCCACTCAAGTCACCACTTACAAGTGACCCAGAGAACCCACCGTCCGGGTGAACAACCATAAAGCTAAGGTGATGTAAGGTTTAAGAAGTCTCCGCACGAGGGAAACATTTCACAAAACATCCAAGTCCAACCTCAGAAAGGATTTTTTGATATCAATGAATGAAAATGGACTTGCAATAAAAGAAAAGGCTAAGATAGATGCAGGACTCTGTCTGTGAGGGATAAAACAAGATGTGCCGGCCAAGCACAAAGAAACAGACAACCCTTAAGCCATTTAAAAGAACACCCACAAAAACCTGCCGACAGTGACGCATGAATTGGAAGAACCATTGGATTTTCTCTTCTGAAATAAATTTTGGGATAAAAACAAAAGTAAAAGGATCTAGGAATCTTTCAGGTTGTGCCATGAGAATACTCAGAACACACCAAAATACGACAGAGTACACGGGTATCTTCTACAAGAACACACCATCTATCTCGTAACAGACATGATGGACCACTTGGATATGCCACAAAGTCATCTCAATGGCTTCAGATGAAGAAATAAGGCTGATCTCAATGTTCAAATTTCATATTCTAATTCCACTAATCAAAAGAGCTAAAGTGTAAAGATCATGCTTGCTGGTTCTGTCTTATTAACGAAAGAATAAATGGTTTGTTTCACTCCTATTAGTACATTGGATTTAACCACCCTAAGTTGGCCACTCAGATCTTCCTCCATAAACCAGAATATTCAACAGGCTAGCATATGTTTCCCTCTGGAAACAGAAAAAGGTTTTGCATTTTTCTTTAAAGTTAGAAAGCCAGAGAAGAAATACAGCAGAACACTTTATGCATGGTCTGGGAAACTAAATTTCATCCCTGTGTTGTGTGTATGAGATACTGAAAAATATGACAATAAAGAAAACTTGTCCTTACTATGAAGACCCAACCTAGACATAAAATTAACAAACATACCTGCAAAATTGGTGACAATAATTTCATACTCCTCACCAACCTTGACTTCAGTCAGACCCACTGGCTTTGGGTCGACACAAAGCAAAGTTGATGATTCCTTGTCTTGCCCTGAGATCTCAGTCATCTCTCTGAGAGGGATAAATTCAAAGTAGCCAATGTTAGGAAGAACAGCAAAAGAGGCCAACTCCGGAGGC
Source organism: Angophora floribunda (assembly GCA_014182895.1). Taxonomy (NCBI): domain Eukaryota; kingdom Viridiplantae; phylum Streptophyta; class Magnoliopsida; order Myrtales; family Myrtaceae; genus Angophora; species Angophora floribunda. The sequence continues at coordinate 436,515 of CM024709.1, forward strand.
AACTTAGGATTTACATTAGCCCCAATCCATCCTTCAGATGATCCATAATCTGCACTTAATAAAGGCAGATCCCCGGCATAGTGCCTCAGTTTCTTTACATACGGCTCCATTGACCCAGTCATGATCCCATAAATGTACTTGGCATTTGGAAAAAGCTCTGGTATTACTCCATACCAATTACTCAACCGGGAGCACTTACTGTATATGAGATCAGCCAAGTCAGGGTCTGGCTTAAGCAATTTTGACATAGCCGCTCGGATAGATGGGACAGTGACTTGACTAGTTAGATCCCCGTCCCTTATATCATTGCACAGTTCTTGCCACACTAATTCAAGGGTTCGAAATGCATGGACAATGCTATGAGCAAATGTGGAGGACACATACTGGACTTCGTTGCAGAAGATGAGCCCGGACAAGAGATGGCAATATAAGGATTGGTGGAAATCGGGACCGAAAATCACCTCATCTGGACTGCAACAAAGAGACTGCATTGCCTTCATAGTACTTTTGAACTGTGCACTTCGAAACACATTAGTTGTGGCAGTACCAGCCGCCAGGCCGCCTTTGGTTTTAAACTGCTTGCTGCTATAAATGAACTGTAAAGCCTTTCCGCTCCCTATAGGGTATACTCTGTGAAGGATAATCGACTTTAAATATAAATCTTTGCAGCGCACATAAAAAAATCAAGACAGTGATGAAGATCATGTCTAGTGTGCTAGAATTCCACAAAATCTTTGTCTAGAAATCTGGGATATGTAGATGATAGAATGTGCCCCAAATACAGTTTTTTAAATTCCTGTAGATTATCCTGAGTTATCTATCAAAAGGATGGAGCAGATCACAAACAAAAAAGGCTAATTAATGTATACATGCTGAAACTGATTTAAAAGTAGTCGCACAGCCCTGAAACTAGCATGAAGCTCTTCTTGTATACCTGTTTCGAAAGGCAAAAGAAGTTTTGTATATTTGCATGGTTGACTCTACAAGCTCATCATTGAAGGGTACATATTTCGGCCTTCCCTGAGTGGTACCAGAACTGCAAAGTCATGCAAGAATCAATTAAGGCTACAGAATCCATTCATTATGGTTTCATAGTAATAGAATCGTCAAAGCTCTAGTACCTTAATGATATCGTGGTTATGGGTTTTCCTGTGAGGATCGGGGATGAATCACCATCCGCAATCCTCTGGATGTAAGGCTCCAATTCATTGTGAGTAACCAGAGGAACATTAGTCTTGAAGCTCTCAAGATCAGTTTTACCCTTAAGCCCCAAATTCTGCAAGTACTCTGCCTCAGCATTCTCTTCCAAGATCTTCTTCAAGGTCTGTTCTTGAACCATTTTGGCGTCTTTAGTCATAGCCTCAAATTCATCTATAACAATGTCAAAATCCATGCCTTCCATCGTGTCCAACATCTTCAAAATCCTCCGGCTGCAACATAAGCGGAAAAAGAAGAAGTGAATATAAGTACCACCAAAGATGAATAGAACAGTGAAAGTACCGACGCAATGTGATTCCCTTTAACGTAATCAATCACCTTAAGAGGGCCAAGTAGCACATACTCAGACGCAAAAGAAAAAACAGATTACGTAGACATTCAATAAACTGAGTTTCTTCAGCAGAAAGAGTCAAACATGGTGAATAATGTAAGGTGAAACAGTGGAGGACAAAAGTCTGAAACTTTATAGAGACAAACATTTGGCATCATGCATGAGCAAAGAACATCCACTGAGGGAGCTTGTGTCCAAGAAAGGCCAAACAAATAAACAGCTGGCATATTGACTTTCTGGAACTTCCTCAAGCCCAGAAGAGGGAGCTTAATAAGAGCAGATTCGAAGTTCCCATCAAATCTCCAGGTTCAATAAAAAAGTAAAAAGGAGTATGTGCTTTGCTTCGTGATTGAAAGTCCAGTAGAAGAATATACACATTCAATGATCAACGTAAGCAACCATGGAATATAGCCAGACTAACTCAATGGGTGAATCTCGAAGAAACAAAAACTGAAAGTTTCTCAGAGACTAATGAAGCATGAAAAACTTACCTGCCACACAAGAACCAGTCCCTCAGCCCAAGTTTGGTAAAAGCAAGAATTGTGGTAGGAATTCCAACCTCTTGGTTTTGTTTCCTCTGTTTGAGAGTGGTCAACTCAGTCAACCATACAGAATTTTCGCGGAAGCTGCACCTCTATGCGTTTCAATGAATCGGGGCGCTGCCGAAAAGCAAAGAAAAACAGAGATCAACGACCAACAGAGTTGGCGAATAGTCCAAACTATATGGTGAGCCAAAGCCGAAAGAAAAGATCAGTTTCGAATTGATAACCCAAGAACACAGACAGAGAATGGACAAACAGGAAAAGAAAGGGAAAGAATTAAGGTCAACGAGAGACACCAACACAAACACACGCACACAGAGAAGGAGGCATGCCGACGCGGGCAGTACCTGTCGCTACGAAGGAAATGAACGAGTCTAACTTGTCCTACAAGGAAAAAGGGAACCAGCAGGAGAGATGGTAGATGAATTCAACAACATGAGCAATGGGAGAATGGAAAGGAAGAGGGAGGGGAGGGAGGGAGAGGGAGAGTACCCAGGAGGAACCAGAGCTCTGAGAGGAGCTAATTGCAGTCAAAACGAGGTTGTTTTTATTGTGGGGAGAGGAGGAGAGAGAGAGTTGGGTGTGTAAATCTCGATGCAGACGAGGTGAAACCGGGACAAACAAAGCCAATGTTTGCTAAATACAACATCACCGACTCCTATGCCACCCATTTGTCTTCTTCTGCATTATTTACTCCACAGAGAGAGAGAGAGAGAGAGAGAGAGAGAGCACGGTGCAATCGTTTGTTTGTTGGTCTCCATGTGTGTCGTAATTGTTTGTTTGCTGATTTGCTCTCCATGTCAATCGAGGAAGAGAGAGAGAGAGAGAGAGAGAGAGAGAGAGAGAGAGAGAGAGACTGAGTGAGAGAAGAGTTCAATGAATGAGAGATTCGTTCGGCTGGCACCATGCGAGAGCGGAAAATCAGGCAACGACTGCTTCTCTGCCTTTCTTTAATCCATTTTTGAACATTATCTCATCAGCTGGCTAACCATATCTCACCCGAAACCCAACAATATATATATATATATATATATATATATATATATATAAACAAATAAATATTTGGAGATTGCCTATCCATTTTCATTTGTTCATGAGTCTTGATATTTGTAGCATTATTCATTTACTTTAATACAAGACGGAGAGAGAGAATTAACAAGACTTTTTTTACTTACATACTATTTGAAATTACTCCCGAGATTATAATATCTTTTCGAATGCAAGCCGGTCCAAATAATGGATTTAGTACAAGATGCGAAGCAAAAACGAAGATAAGTGAATGTAGATGGTTATAATGTTGATAAGCACGAAACAAACAACACTTGTAATTCATCATTATTTAAAGAGAGAAAAACTTGAAAAATCACCCATACAAAACAAAATATATACCCTCATATTTATTCAAATCTTCTAGATTTTCCTAACTTCTATCATTTCGTTGAAATTCATCATAAATTGTCCAGCTATCATTATTCATCAAAAGATTAAAGCAGTTATAGAGATACGTGTTGCTTATCCATTAGTTCAAAAGATCATATAACCAATCAAAACTTTTTGCTCCACTTATCCACTGTTTCAAAAGGAGCATAAAAGAAACCACAATGAGCCAGCGAGTGCTCGAGAGCAAATTCATATGTCGAAACAAACTTCCAAGTTTTGGTGCCACCCCCACCTTCATCCATTTTTTTTAGCAACTATCCAATTATCTTGCTCCGCATGCATCTAGTGGTTAAGAGGAGGAAATAAAATTACCTATTGTTAGAACATTGTGTCGAAGTCAAGTAAATAAGTGGTCAATGGTGTATTTTATTTTATTCTTGAAAAATGGATGATTTAAAAAATATTTTTGTAAAAATAATCATTTGTATCCAGTGAAAATGTTTTAGATATAAATTATTATTCATAATTAAATATTTTTTACAAATTAATTATTCCAAACGGGTAAATATTTTCAAACCTAGAAGTAAACTCAAAGCACAACCAACTCAAATGGATGTATTTGGTGCGGATAAAAGAAAAGTAAAATGCATCTTCGAAAAAGTAAGATAAAAAATAATCTCGGAATCATGTGGCCGCGCATCAGCAGAACCGACTCGGATTAATGTAATAGCTGCTGACGAAACAAAGATAAAATGCAATTTTTTTCCAATTGGTTTGTTTCGAAGGGGGACAGGGACAAGCGCGTCCCTTCTCACGTTGGATAAACAAAAAATTAAAACATTTTTGTTTTGAAGAAATCAAACACGACAATGATCTGGTTTTCTACTACGGTAAGCAGGATTGCATTGAAAATGAGGGCCTCAGAACATGATCTGATACATCAATATGGGGAAACATCATGGGGTAGCATGATTAAAATACATGCAAAATCTTTGTTTTTCTTTTCTTTTGAGTGGATCGTCCACATATATATTTCACCAATTGTATAAAACAATTATGGGAGCGCCCCCCCCCCCCCTCCCTTCTCCCCTCCCCCTCCTTCCCCCAATCAAATCCATTTCCTCTTTTTTATATGCTGAACTTTTACACATCTTGTTGTTTTTATAAAGAACGGTGATGCTTGTTCGATTTATCTCTCTCAACTAAAACGTCATGAGGCCAGACTTGGAAGGCTAGATAGAGGCACGTGAATAGCCATTCGATCCCCGTCAAAGTTTGCATCGAATCCATTACAAGTTAAGGTTTGTAAATGCATAGCACGTCCTCCACTGAAATGGGTTTAATGGTAGCGTAGTTTAATACGATGGAAATTAATACATTGAATTTCTTAACTCCATAGCATCATTTAGGGTAGTAATAAAGGAAAAGGCTTTTCGAAATATCATTTTACAAGAAAATGTTTCCATTTTTTCAAGTTAGAAAATTTATTCCTTAAGTTTAAGTATACATATTTTCTTTGACCGTAATTGACTTTAGTTGATTGATCATTTTCTGTAAATTAAATAAGTGAAAGTTAGAAAATTCATTCATGAAAAATGCCTTCACTCAAACAAACATGCCTTGTTATAAATGATTTTTATTGCATTTAAGTTCATAGCACCAAAAAATTTAGTTGCACTCTCAAACGGTAGCCCAAGAAAGCAAAACCATGATGAGGCAATGTATGTCGTGCATTCGTATATTGCTTTCTCACATACAATGAAAGATCAAGATGTAAGTTCAATTATTCTTTCAATATGATCACATGAAATATTTCCCTCTCTTTCTTTAAATTTGATCGGATAATATCATTGATTTTGTCATAAACACCATTTGCAAGATTTATAATCCAGAACTCAATAGAAAGGTGCAATTATTCACTCATTCCTAATTACGGTGCAAAGTTTGTCGGAGTCTACAATGTGAAGGATCTTGAAATTACGTCAATTCAATTTTGCCCATGAAGATCCAGAGGATCTTTAATAATACTACTTTAAATTTGGGGGGGGGGGGGGTATGGTTAATTTACACCAAGATGGAAAATGCGATAACGATGGGATAGATGATGATGTTTTCCATCCTTTTTATCATTTCCGGAGCTTTCCTTCATTTAAGAATGACATGGGCTAGAGGCAATAGCCTTATCTGCGATCCCACCACATCCTTGCTTTTTTGTGTATGTGCTTGCCGGAATTGGGTGGGCAGCATCTAAATCCAGCATGAAGATCTGCCATTACCAAGAATCTGCGGTGCTATTTGGAGAAGCTGGGAGCTTTTTCTAGGTGTTGCATCTTTTGTAATGGAGCCATCCACAGCCATGTTTGGTGCCCAGATCCTTTTTTTTTTTTTTTAACTTGTGACCAATTTCTTTGGTCATCGTGCATATCTACTTTATCTCTTTTTCACTCTTCTTCTCGTTGCTTTTTGATTGATGTATGACACAAAAGTCATGCTCTTCTCCATTCATGACAGGAGAAACTTCTCTCCAGCATATCTCTTGATCGATAGACATCGTCAACATTTTATTTCAAGTAAATGATTAAGTTTGTCATGGATGATATCCGTACCTATATCTCATCCATCACGAGACCATCAAATTGTCTCGAAAAAATGTAGCGATCATGTTTTTGACTATTAGATTTTCAACACTCATCATCACTTATTGAAGTTTAGCAATAAAGATGGAAATAGAATTCTCTATACCCCTAAAGAGAAAGGATGCGCCATGACAACAGCAACAACACACTAACCTACAATTTGGGTGGTCACTCTCCATCCCCATCCCCATCCCCGTCCCGTCCCCGTCCCCGTCCCCGTCCCCGTCCCCGTCCCAACCTCAAACCAAACCACATACTAATGTAGGTTTTGAGCAAGACATGCACATGTTTTTATGCACCACATGCCAATGAGGTTTTATACTTCAAAAACGAAAAAGCACGTGTTTTCACATCCTTTTAAAATCTAAAACCTAAATGATCTCTAAGCTTTTTAATAAAAAAAACTCTAAAATCTTTTGCCACAAACTTGATATGACAAGTTAAGATGCATGTTTCATACTTTTTAATGACGTAATATCATTAATGACCGCTCCCTATTTCAAAATAATAGTACACATAAGCAACAATCAATCAGTAGTATGTAATTACATGTTTCTTGATATGAATGTTACATGAAATACTTTCTCGCATGAGAGCATGGAAGAAGTAGTTTGGTCTTCATAAATCACAAGAGATCTAGAGGCTGGTCCAACCTAGCAAGAACAAACCCTATAAAAGTATAAGGTTTCCATCCGAACCCTACCGCATTACCTTTTGGCCTACAAAATATTCCTGGGATTGAATGTTTCACGAAACATAAATGGACAAAGTAAAGTATAATAAGTCTATGTCTACAAAACGAAATGCTACCTAAGTCTACACTGGCCTAATAAGAAGGTACTGTAGTCGCACGTCGCGAAATTGCCTTTGCTCGTGCCAAGCCCCTATAGCCCATATTCTTTGACTACATTATTAACCATCTTTTCTAATATCCGTCCCTAGATTATGGATAAATTATTTCTGTTATATTCAGACAGTCGCATCACTTGACCCGTTTACCTTATAGCATTTGAATGACATGTATTTTTGTTTTAGAGAAAGTTGATTTTGACATAATTTTGACAAAAAGTAAATGTATCACACGAGAACAATTTTAGGATTTTTAGTGTCATGAAAAAAGTTTAGGTAAATGCGTCATGGTAGGCATAGGTTAGGATTTTTGGTGGATTTTGCTCTCTTTTTTAATAAATAAAAAAGGAGAATTTTATGTATCCTTTTGAGGAAATTTTAGCTATCATCTTTGGAGCATAGATGAGACTAATCAATCTTTGATGAGGAGCATTGACAACCACTGAAAATTGCTTCCCAAATGGAGTGGTGAGATTCATAAACCCTAATAACACTATGACTGAGTAAATAGAAGAGAAGCCATTCTAATGAGACAATTGATTCTTGAACGATTACGATGAATTATTACTTTTAATGACAACCACTTACTACTACAATTCATTGATCATAACTTATATTTAGACAAATAAAGATATAAAACATTAACATATTAAAATCTCAATCATTACTCACCATCGAACACCATGGAATAATGTAGGATCACATGAAGACATAGACTAAAAAAACACAAAAACTTATTCCAAGTCACGGGTTATAGGTTTTAAGTTCCAGGTTTCACCAAATTAAAACCTGAAAACTACTCATCAAAATTTAGTTTTACTTTGGAACTTGAAACTGGATAGGTTTTCATCAATCCGGCTCTTAGATTTTAGGTTCTACCTTAGAACCATACTCATCTCTAGTCAAAATCACTTAGAAGATGATTGTGGGTGGTCGTTTGCTTTAGCGATAAACCTAAATCGCGTGTGCATTACGTGCAACTCACTCTTACTTGAGTCGGATCCACTCATGACATTAAAAAGGAAAAGCACAAGACTAATTAATTTAATCGGGTCATCCGGTTAGGAGAAAACGTTTGATATGCTTACACGTCAAAAAAGAAGCGCAATATTTCGTATTCTAAATGCACGCGACGGTTATTTTATGATAAAATTTCATGCGTGTAGCCTACCATTGATTGGGCTGGAAAAAATATCACATTGCGTATGAATAATGCATGATAACTTAACTGGAGTAGGATATGATTATCTGTCACAACAAATTGAGAAATTAATAATAAAAAGGAAGAAATTGTAGGGTTGAGTGAGTGTGTGGGAAGAAACATCAGCAAACACCGAAGGAATGACTGGTTCCCATCAACAAAGAAGTAGTGGCACGAAAGTGGAGTCTCTTTTCTCCCCCAAGCATCATGCTAAGTTTTTCATGCCACTTGAATCACAACATTCCGATGACTCACTTCACTTTTGGATGATGGGAGTCTACTTCAGTTTTGGACTGGAGCAACGAGTCGACCTAGCATTTCGGCTACTTAGGGCGCTTTAGAAAAATAATAACAATAACAACAATAATTAAGAAATATAGGCCCGTTCTCTAATTCTTAACTGAAAAATTAGACAATTTAAGGATGCATTTGTTTAGAAGAAAATGAATAGATGAATAATATTTTCATCGTCCACAAAAAAATTTAGATATAAACTATTATTGATGATGAAAAAATTCCATTAACTAAACAATCATTTTTAGGAAAGTATTTTACAAATCATCCATTTTTTAACTAAACAAATTGAAGCCTTAGAGTATGTTTGTTTCACAAAAAATGAATTATTTCTAAAATATTTTCCTATAAACAATCGTTTACAAAACTAAACGAACAAAAAAAAAATTTCGTCGTCCGTGAAGATGTTTTAATATAAATTATTGTTAATAATGAAATATTATTCATTGACTAATTATTTCAAGCGATACAAATGATTATTTAAAAATATATATTTTTGAAACTATTCATTTTTTTCGAAATAAACGGAGCCTTAAAGAAAGGAGATTTTCCTCTCGATGACATGCTCTCTCTTTGATTCCCCAAATAGGAAAAGAGAAACGAGAGAAAAAATATGCAATAAAAGCTTGATCTTACATTTCACAAAATAAGCAAAGCTTTAAAAGAAAGGGAGATTTTCCTTCAACGATGTACTCTCACTTTGATTCCCCGATATAGGAAAAGAAAAATGAGAGGGAAAATATGCCATAAGAGCTCGATTCCATATTTCACGAAAAAAATTTCACCGTGTTCGGAAGCTATTCTTGTGATTTTCTTTTTTTTTCTTTGTTTCTTAAAACGAAAAATAAATAGATATAGATATCGATATGCTACAGCTGCAGGCTCTTTCTATTGCTCGGATCATAAACGATCCGCAAGGGGAGCGCAAAGGTCAATCAGTGGGGTTTGCTGTTTGACAAAACACACGAAATCACAGCGATTTGATCTTTTAGTTGAGGTGATAGGACCTGAATTAGTGACACTCCCCACTTCTCTCTCCATTTACTTTGGAAAAAGTTTCGTATTGCACTTTTCTGTCCTTTTCCATTTACATCAAGTCATTTTCATAATGAAAGTTCTCACCTTATAAACATCTAGTAAAACTGCACAGAGAAATTAAGTTGTGGATTTTGTAAAATACAAAAGATGAACCTTCCCGTAAAGTATTTGTTAAGCAACTAAATGAGGAAATGTTATGACTAGTGACCATATCAATTGTCTTCGTGACATATCAATGCTTCGAAAGTCGAATATTTCCTTGGGAAGTATGTCTTGACAAGCGCAAGATGGGCATTGATTTTCTCAAGTCGCCATGCAGCATTAATCTCGTGGCGCGTTTCGATCGGGAAAATAATAGCCCAAGTGCCAAAATTTGGCACGATGGGATACTTAAGTATTAAAAGTTACGAAAAGTACACTTAAGTGTTACTTTCTAAAAAAAATTGGATCATTTAAATGCCAACTCCAATGAAGACCAACCTTACCAAAAAAAAAGAAAAAAGAACTCCAATGAAGACCCTCAGAAATCCGACGTAACTTTTTTTAATAATTTCTAATATCTACGTGGCTCATCAGAATTCCACGTCAGCTCACATTCACAGAAAACGACGTTATTTTGGCCAAAGTTTGATTTTTAATATAAATATTAAATAAATAATTTTAAAAACAAAAAAAAATAAAAAAAAAGTAGCAACAACACGGGCGGGTGGCTGCCGCCCCATCGCCAATGGAGTGGCGGCGATGGATGGTGAGAGTCGCAAGCGCCTAGGCTAGCGATGTTGGGCAAGGGCCGTCAGTGCCAACACAAGGGCCAACGACCCTCGCCCAGGTCGAGGCGACAGAGCAACCCTTGCCTAGATCTAGGAGAGGGTCGCCGCCCTCTCCCGACGATCCTCACCTCCAGTCAGTGAGGGTCGTTGGTCCTTGCCTTGGCACTAGCAACCCTCACGGCCACAGGTGGGGAGCCCCTCCCTTTGCCCTTTTTTAAAAATTAATATTTGTATAAAAATCTAGTTAAGGTCAAAACGGTATCGTTTTGGGCTGATCTAACCACGTCAGTGCTCAAAACGACGTCATTTTGGGCTTATTGGCTATGTTAGCGCCTAAAACGACATCATTTTAATATCAACTCGCCAGAAAAATGTCACGTCAATATTTTGACTAGATTTTCTCACCGTTAGCACTTTATTAATCTTTTTTCTCCAATCTTGACACTTTAAGTGTACATTTCCAAACTTTTGGTACTTAAATGTTCTTTCGTGCCAAGTTTTGACACTTTAGAGGTCCACACGTCTTTTTCGATCACAGAAGATCGGAGCAATGGAGGCAAGAGACGACGACGATCACAGACATGTAGGAGCACACTCATTGGGATTTAAGCATTTCTACTGTTTCTGTCGAGCAAGGGCAGGACAATGGCATCTAGGTTTTCCTCTATGCAATCATGGTTTGGACTTAAAAAATCTCGACCGGGTTGCTCGCCCGTCCCAAATGGGAAAGCTTCCTTCGACCGCCTACACTTTTCCAAGTAAGATCGACCAACTTTCAAATTTCTGGTGGCATTCACGCTGCTGCTGCCGCCGCCACAACTACATGCGACGAATTAAGAAAAGTGCATGAACGAGGTCTTGATCCCGGCGCGCTATAAAAGATAAAGCGTAGCACGAGGCGCACATGAATTAAAAAGTAGAGGGGGAGGGGGAGGCGTTGAAAGTCTTTTTGACTGAGCATGCATCCACGACTCGCTTCGCCTCGCCTCTTTCCTTTTATGCTTCTTCAGCGTAATGATTATACATGTTGCGTTTTGATCTGCGTGTGCGTTCGATATCGAGAGATTGGGCTTGCGTGGAGAATTCATACGTTGAAAAATCCGGATACGGGATATTGCGGCAGGTCCTATCTCATCTCATTAATGACTTGATTAAATCAAAACCACCTCTCCCCCCCCCCCCATATCCGAAAATAAAATAAAATTTGAAAGAAACAGAAAGCAATACTAAAATCGTGTGTACAATTCATAGTCAAGAAGGAGCGATTCCAGCTCAAACACACCGCAATTATCGATCCAATGAATCTTGGACCTCATCTTGAACTTCCCTGACATCAAAATGATGCGCCTAGTAAAACGGGTCGTACGTCACAACATAATTGTTAAATGCATCACCATGTCGAGGGTCGACATATACATCAATCCATTTCATGAGTTCCAAGTGTCCGTAAATGCATTTCCAATTTACCCATCGTTATTTTTTATGTGGGTGCCGCTTCTATGAACTCCTAAAAGGATGAAAAAGATTTAAAGATGGGTAATTTAAAGTGATAAAACGTATTTAATAAGATCACATACAAAAAGTTACGTGTAAATTTAAATATATCAACTCGTATTTAAACAGATTAAAGCCGGTCAATCATTAGAAGATGCAATTTATGTCGTGTCATGACCGACATGCCACAATTCATCATTCGAGTCCATTCATCTCGAATGTGAACGTGCGGAGGATCGCCGGTCCGTGATACAGTCGTGTCGGCATGCTGAGAGGAGGGTGGGAGAGCAATTGGAAAACCAATCACGTGAAAAGGCAAAAGCGGATGATGCACTTGTTCAAACTTTCTCTCGCTCGTTCTCGACTTTTAACGCCTGTTTTTCCACGGTGCCATTTTAATTTATGTCTTAGCCCTTAAGTTATTTTATGCTTACGAGCTAGGAGTCGCTCTTTCACGAGGGGTTTGGTCATTCAAAGGTTAAAAGAATTCTCTTCCCCCCCTCCCCTCCCCTTTTTCTTGACCATATATATTATAGTATGCATAGACCAATCTTTGTTAGGTTTGACTGGATAGGCAATCGGGCATTTTTAGAGGAGGATCGTCTTCCACGACCCGTATAAGATAAACATTATTAAAAGAAGAAAGGAGAAAGAGCGTGTTCTACGCTTTGGCGATTGCTTTTTAAGATGGGGTCGCTCGCTACTTCTAGAGATCATAGAGACCACTAGGACGACAGGGATGGACACCCTCTCCCCTTCTTTATCATCATCTTCTTGGTGAGAAAAAGTTATTAGGGTCTTTTATAATCCTCAACTTTCGCATTGTTCTAGGGAGGGAAACGTGGTTGTTGATCTTTGTAAAGTCTTCGCACCTAATAAATTAATTGGTATAGGAGAAAAGTACCGAAAGAAAGTTCTAAATACATGGCACTTCTACTATTTTAATCATAAATCTATCAATTGTATTGATTTAGTTTTAAATTTGCTAATTGAGTCCATTAAGCCAACTCGGGCCGAAAATTATTGACATAAATCCCGATCGTCTTATATGGCATGACTAATGTTGATATTAACATTATTCAATATTTTGTTGATTTTTTTTCTTTACTCTTTTTGTTCTTCCCTTTCTCATGCTCGGCGAGGATGAGTGCCACCCTAGCCCAAGCTAGGGTGGCCTTGCCGAGCATCACCTAGTTTATGGTTAGCCCTACCAAATCTTGTGAGGGGGGCCCTTGTTGGCGCTTGCCCTTGCCCAAGCAACGCCAACCCTTTTTAGCTATGGCTTGTGACTACCGCTACTAGAAAGAGAAGGAAAATAAAAAGAAACACAAAAAGGAAAATTTGTTATGAAAAAATATCAACCTCACCTCACAATGCCACATAAGAGTTAGTATTTACATCAACAATTTCCAATATAAATAACCATAATAGACTTAACTAGCAAAATGTGAAAAAAATTAAAATTGAATTAACACAAATGTAATAAGTTTATAACTTTTTTTTACGCTCTTCGCATTAATATAAGTCTCCTTAGCTCTCCACAAAGAAAAAAAAAGAAGAGAGAAAAAACTAACGATTATTTTATACTTATTTCTGCATTTGAATGTTATATTAGATGCTTAACTTGGATTTGATCAACATTCATTTGTTTCTCACGAAGATGTTGATTCTCATTAACCTTATAAAAAACTTGGAACGGCTGCATGGATGGCTGGCCGGTAGCTACCAATCCTAAACGCGGTTCAATCAAAGGTCGAGCGTACAGCCTCTGTGATCGAGGTTGGTCGACCGGTCCCTAGACACGTCCAAGCGTGGCGGCGCTGGAGGGGCGAAACACAACATTCGCGCATCCACAGCGACGCACGCCACGGAGCAACCCCGTTTGGCACGTAAAAGAGAACACGGAAGACTGTCCTTTTCATTTAAGCCGAAAACGCCTGCACGGACCGGAGGGGGATCATCGATCAGGCCCCCCTGGCCCCCTCTTCGATTCATGTCCTTGTTCTCTATCGAGATTGAGAGTCGCGATTTCCAAGATGACCTCATTTCGCAAAAAAGTTGAAAGTCGATTTCCCGCGACGTACCCGTCGACATTGACTGTTCTTAGGACAGGACCGATTCGACTGACTCTCCCGTAGCAGCCAAATCCTCGCGCATGCTCAGTATCCTTCCCGATTCCCGTTCTCCGTCACCATCACCTTCTCTTAGTACATCCGCCTTTTTTCTGGTCGAATGTTATCCTGCCGCCTTTATACGACTCAAATTAGTCTTGGGGCCGGGGGGCCTGTCGCTGTTTTGATGGTTGAGTCACTCGAAAGATCAAATACTTACGTATGTTTCGCTCGATCTATCATTAGTTCAACTTAAACGGCTAACATCCCTAACTGGAAATAAAGCATACTTCTTTCATTGATTGAGGGTGAAAATTTCTCAATTTTTTTTTTTTTTAAGGTTATTATAGATGTCAGGCTAATGAAATACCCCACAAACGTCGTGAATTTGGGTTCGGAGTTTGGATAGAGCCCATGTGCAGGGTCGAAGATGAGTCGACACGTTCCAAAATGCAAACCCGGTCGCTATTGATGTTGAAAGAGGCATCAACTACGTAGAACCTGTTGAGGCACTCAGTGAGGCTTGGGCTTAGTTTGGGAACCGGACTAAATACTTGATAATGGGCCGAGGCTTAGATTTGGGCCTTGGCCCTCCTTTCTTTTGATTTTGGCCTTTTGGTGGGAGGATTGAGTGCCATTTGAAAATGCAGTTCCATACGGGTGTCATCACCGAACTGGAATCAAAACTCAATCAAATTTTCGATATAATTTTTTATTCCAGTCCAGATAGTTTCGTTTCGTTTCGGTTAATGAACCAAACTGAATTGAAAATTGCACATCTTCTTAATACTACAATTTACACCATCTCTTCTCTTTCTACTAAACTTCTTTTTAATATTTCAGAAAAAAAAAAAAAAAAAACCGAACCCAATCGAATATTCGGTTCAAAGTTAATGTACACTCAAACGGTTCGGTTCAAATTTCCTAAAAATTCAAACCAAACCAAACCAAACCATTGTCATCCCTATGGTTCTGAGATCTATACCTTTGTTATTGATCTCAACTCCCATTCTCCCATTCAACCCTATTTTGACAAATTAGATCAGCTCTTTCATTCATTACACAGTGAGCTTGGCATTTTTACCCCCTTGGGCATATCACGACGCATGAGGTTTCAAACACTCGAACACGAATGTTGCATGAGAGATGATTTGCCCTTACTCACGACGGACCTTTAACCTATCCGAAACATCAACCAATTCCCAACAAATCTGCCTGTGTGGCCGACGAACGGCAAGAATTATTTCCTTTATCGACTTCAGCTTCCGACCACTCTCATACATATATTTTCCAGAAACGAAAATAGCGATTACCATTCGAAGTCATTCTATCGCTTTCTCACCTCCTTTCGCGAACCAAGCAGGAGAGGAGTCGGGTTTAGTCCATGAAACGATTGAGAAACCATATACATCTCAAAATCCGATATCTAATTGTCGCGCCATTAGAAGTCAGATGATATCAAAATGGGCTAGTCGCGAATCCCAGATGTTGATATCTGTTCGTCTGGGATGGAATCGTTCCAATCTTAAAAGAGGGAAGGTCTAGAATCAAGACAAAATCGATCGAGCGGTCGCTGTGGCTTTATCCCAATCGAACGGCCAGCAGCAGCCACGGAAAGTAGGTGGAGCTGCCCAAATCAGCGGCGATGGTCCACCGTGTGATTCCGTGGAGAGCCACGCGGGTTGAGCGTGATCGTCCCTTGCTCGCCCACCGTCTCTCCCCCGCCTACACGCCCTTCTTCCAAAACCAACGGGACGCCCTTGTCGGGTCAAGCCATGAAAGCTCTGATTGTGTTGGTTTCTTAAAAGACAAATTATTTTAAAAAACAGTGAAGATTCTAAATAAAGATATTTTCAAATATCAACTGAAAGTAAATTTCATTTCAAATAAAGATTTGAAGTGAACATTGTTTTAAATAAAAGTCTAAAGTAAATATATTAGTCTCAAAGAATGGCTTAACTCATTTGTTGATAAATGCATTTTCGTCCTTTTCTTTTCTGATTTAATTCTTTTTTTGTATTAGATGAAAAAATAAATTTTAGAAAAAAATGGAAGGGGAAGGGAAGATGGTGAGTGCTCTACAGGCCCTCGCCACCCCATCGCTGGCCAGCGATGAGGGGGATAATTGGCCAACGGTCGGTAAGGGCGAGGGCATATGACCCTCGCCCAATTTGGGGAAAGGCTAACAATGGTGGGGCGATGACAGCGGTGACAAGGGTTTAGCCCTTGCCCGATTTCCTTCCTTTTTGCTTTTTTTTTTTTACAATAATTTTTAAAATATAATTTAAATAATATTTTAAATTAAATTTATATTGGGAAAAGTGTCCTTAGCCCACCGGAATATTTTTCCGGCCAATGAGATCAAATCCTTATTTGAAATTGTCACAATTATTTCGGGCATTTATTTGAGACTATCATATCTACTTCATATCTTTATTTAAAATAAAATCCATTCCAGAACTTTTATTTGAGAAAATAAAGACTTTATGTCTTTATTGGAAAATTTTCTTTTTCTTAAAAATAATTGTTTATATTAGTTACGAAAATGAACGAATAAAAAAATATTTTCACTGTCCATGAAAATATTTAAACATAAATTATTATCGATAATGAAAATATTTATATTGAATAATCATTTTTTAAATGTTTTCCAAAACAAACAAAGTCTCAAACTACTCACAAAATTCGTTCAATCATGATCCAATTGATGTTTAGGGTAAATTTATTTCACAGATGACTTAAAATTTGGAAAAAAATTTCGAGAAATGATTGGCTATATCACTTAAAAAAATTAGTAAATTAGCATTTATTCATTTTTGTAAGCAATGCAAGCAATTATGTTTAAAAAAAATGGTTTTCAAATTTCTAGTGAAACAAACGCATTGTTATAGTAATTAGTTAATTTTTTAAACGAGCAACTGAAATTTTTTTTATCATAAAGTCTTGTCATTGACGTACAATTTAGGGATAATAAAACAAATAATTCATGAACTTTAGCTCAACATACAATTTGATACCGAGCTTTTAATTTATTCAATATGGTCATTGAACTTTGGTTCAGCATGTAATGTGATTCCAAAACTTTTAATTTATCCAGAATAATTCTTAAGCTTTTAGTACATATTCAACACAATCTCCGAACTATATAAAAATGTTTAATATTGTGATTCGATTTATTCAAGAACATAGACTACATTGAATATTTTCATATAATTTAAAAATCATATTGAATATGTATCGAAAGTTTAGAGACTATATTAAACAAATTAAAAATCCATTGATTACATTGTACATTGCGTTAATTAAAAATTTATAAACTAAATTGTATATTGAGCCAAAGTTAATAGATCATCTGTGTTATTTTCCTAAATTTATGGAGGAATAAGCTTGAATTGGACATACGGACAAATCTCAACGCGTGCCATCCATGCATTTAATGCGGATGGATCTTGTTTTTCGCCATGAACATTATTACTCGTGCTTTCTTTTCAGAATGGACAGCCGAACTAAACTATCGACGTGTCTAAACGTCCTCCTCGTCCAGTTAGTACAACGGACGAAGGAATGGCGAAGTTGTCCTCATTTACAGCAGTACCACTGGTGGGATGGAGCGTCTTGGCTTCGCCAGCGTCGGTGCTTTTCCTGTAGTACAATTCATTCACCTTTCCATAAGATGGACATCTTCGCGGAGCTACTCTAATGGCTGCGGCGTAGAACAAGACGACTGAGGAAACGAGAAAGCTGCCGCAGCTTCGGAGACAACGACGAGACACTTTCACACGTCGGAGCAAAGTCAGCTACGCTGCGGGGCAGTGTCTGGCGGCGCTGGAAGCGCGAGCCGCCATTTTTTCTCCGCCGCCTGGAGCTCCATGCGCGCTTCGGATAGCCCAAGAGGCAGGCAGAGCGGCGTGTTCTGCAAACTGATTAAACGACAAAAAGAAAAGAGAAAGGAAAAAAATGACCAGTTGCCCTTACGAAGACAGTCGTGGCCCTCGCACTTTTACCTTCCTCGCCATCTGCAAAAGATTAAAAAAAAGGACAAAAAAAAAAGGCGTGGAATTTCCTGTTTTGAGAGTCCTACCTTAACAAGAGACCTTCTTCGATAAATTTTTAATACGAATTTGTCAGAAAGATTTCACGTCGCAAGG
This sequence comes from Angophora floribunda, assembly GCA_014182895.1. NCBI lineage: Eukaryota > Viridiplantae > Streptophyta > Magnoliopsida > Myrtales > Myrtaceae > Angophora > Angophora floribunda. The sequence continues at coordinate 454,527 of CM024709.1, forward strand.
GGCGAGTGATGTGGAGAGACTGGGTTCACTTGCTTGGAAAGAAAGTAGAGATAAATATCTAAGGTACTGACAGAGACAGACCCTTTTTCAGTCTTCTTTTCTTTTTTTCTTTTGTGCCCCCCCCCCTCCTCTCTCTCTCCATTTCTTTTATTAATTAATATTTGCAATATATAATTGGTGGCACAGTTGTTCGTGATGTTTTTGGAGGAAAGTCATCCAAAGTCATCTTCCCATTTCAGGCAAATTTTTCCTCTCTCTCTCCCTCTCTCTCTCTCTCTCTCTCTCTCTCTCAGTACTGCGTACTCTGTCATCTGGGTTTGTTTTTTAGTTGCGATTTCCGGTCTTGAATAAGTCATTTGCAGGAGAAATCATGTATATTGAATGCGGCAAAGGTCAGGCTGAGTAATTGGGCTGTATGGAACTGCCGACTGAGAAAATATTTGCACTTTCTGTTTCTGGGAATGGACAACTCGGAAGGAGACAATCTGATAAACTTTTGATGCTGGAGGATCCTTTTCTTGATTCATATATGAAAAACAAGTGGCCAGTGAGCTCTTCGCACTCTTGTGTGGATGATATGGATGAGAAAGATCCGAGTGCATGCGTGACCTCCTCCTCTTGTTCCGAGCCCCCCATTGCTACTGCAAGTGCCAGCTTCAGTTTTCAGGATGCGAGGCCCGTGGTCGAAGAGATGACGGTGGATAAAATGCATCATATGGCTTTGAGCAGCGGCCATAATTCTTTCAGGCAACGCCAGTTACAGCATCTTCCTCAATTGCTGAGCAGAAGTCTTGGCTCCCAAGATAGCTCTGCAGCGATGGTAAGGGTCAGTGAGGAAAATGTGGGAATGCCTTCACATTTACTGGTTCAAAAGCCTTTACTGATTGGGGAAATTGATGAGCGGATGTCATCCAATGAACAATCTAGGGAGGCTGAGAAAATTATGAAGGGAAAGGGGATTTTCACCTGTTCCACTGACGGTTTAAATAACTGGGAACCTGAGAAGCTGATTTATGAAGCTAAAGTAGCTTCTCCGGAATTGTCGGAAGCGATCCCGAGCACTTGCAAGCCTTCAATGCATGGCATCGATAAGTCAGGACTGGAAATTTCACATGACGGGATTAACTTAAGAGAGTTGCTCAAACCGGGGTACGGCAATATAAACAAACTCGAGAGCTTGCAATTGTTCAGGCAGATAGTGGAATTGGTGGATTTTGCTCATTCACAAGGTGTTGTTTTGCTTGATTTGAGGCCTTCCCACTTTGTTTTACTCTCGTCAAACAAAATCAGGTATATTGGTTCATCGGCCAACAGAGAGGCAGCGACTGTCCCTCAGGATTTAAAAAGGAAAAGGCCGTGGAAGCAGGGTGAGCTTGCTTTTTGTTTCTCAGGCGAAAAGCAACAGAAACTTGGTCAAGACACAAAAGCTCTTCTCTATCAGCAGTTCAGCTCCAGTCAAGGCTTTGGAAGCCAGATACTTGCAGAGTTAGATGCTAATCTTTCGGGTTTTCCAGAATCAACACATACCGTTGGGCCACGTAATACAAACTGGAGCCACCAAATTCGATCTGCTCTTTCTCAGTTGGAGGAGAGATGGTATACTAGTCCAGAGGAGCTCACTGAAATAGGCTGCATTGCTGCATCTAACATATACAGCCTCGGTGTCCTACTTTTTGAGGTAAAGATAATAATTTGTCAATTTGAAGCTCGCACACTTTTGATTTCTGGCACATAGTTCCATAAGTTTTCATCCAGTCATTATTCATGCATTGAGTCACCTCAACACAAGCTTCTCTGTCTTGGTTGAACTAATGAAGATTGTTTACCTGTTTGGAGATTGCACCTAGTATGGGTAATAGTGGTGTCATTTCACTCGACTAAGGATCAGAGATCACCTTGGTTGCTTGGGAACTCATATTTATTGATGCTTATTATTTGAGTATTTGGCTTTTGTCAATGAATGAGCTGCCTCATCTTAAAGTGGAAAAGGAAAACGTTTGCTCTCCTGTAGGAAAAAGATAATAGCCATTTCTTCTCCCTACTAAATTCTTATATGACCAGCTTACGTATGATCTCAGCCTGATATCAATCAACGGAAAAAGTTTTTTTTCTAGTGAATAAACATCTCCCTGATTTCCTAATTAGTCATTGTGATTCTGTTCCATGATAAATCTCACATTGCATGTCTTTTAAGGGGCGCTACTTTGGGACATAAGAGTCCGTACTAAATTTAGCTGTTTGTCTCAGTTGCTCTGTTACTTTGAGTCATGGGAAGCTCAGTGTGTGAGAATGTTGGACTTGAGTCACCGGATTCTCCCGCCAAATTTTCTGTCAGAGAACCCAAAGGAAGCTGGGTTTTGTCTTTGGCTTCTTCATCCTGAATTTGATTCCCGTCCAAAGACTAGGTAAACTCCGAATACTGCTTTGTTCTCCTGTATGTGTTATAGGTCCTTACATATGTTGTCATGGTGAACCAAGCACCCAACACCTGTGGTTCAAAATATTTTGTCAGCTAGAGATTCAGAACCAATAAGAATTTCGATCTTGCCCCTAATAAAGCAATGGCATTCGCGTCTTTTTTGCTATAATTTAAATTGTCCAAACAGATCAATCGGTCATGACTGAGTATCATGCAAATTCATGAAATGCTCCCATTTTGATCTAGATCTCAAGGAGAGTGTTGCACATGGTTTTGTGAGTGACTGATATGAGCCCACATCATAACACTCTGCATGCCTATTAATGTCTGCCTTTCTGCTTCATTATTCCATGGCTGGAAGGGGAAGGAAAGGAACATCACTTATGCTTTTGTTATAATGAATTCTTGGTGAATATGTTGATCACCTTCCATTCACCTAATCCTACCAGATGTAAATAATTCTAAATTGATCCTTGAATTTACTCAAGAAATATGCGCTGGGAGATGCAGCTTCTTTAGTGGTATATGCAAATTTTAATCTCAAATTGGTTGACCACCCAAGAAAGGCTTTTGACCTGGCTGGCTCTCAAAATTTTTCTTTTTTTTACTCTTACCTTCTAGCTGGTGGTTTTCATTTTTTATTTCCAAACAAGCAACTACAAATTGAGAATCAAAACGATTGGGTTTCTCTTTTTCTCTTTTGTTTCACCAGGGATATCTTGCAGTCGGAATTATTATGTTCATCAAAATTGTACGAATTGCACCAAAATGACCATCCAGGGATATCTACCGGTGAAAATGATGCAGAATCAGAGCTATTACTTCACTTTTTTGTTTCACTTAAAGCTCAAAAATTGAAGGATGCCACCAAGTTAGCAGAAGATATAGGACACATCGAAGAAGATATTAAAGAAATGGAGAGAAGATTCTCTTCATTAACCTCCTCTTTGCTTAGTGAGGTGCCCACAGAGTTCCTTTCAGAAAATGTCATGTCTTCCAGATTTCTCAGGAGACCGTACTCGATACCAACCGGTGAAACAAACTTGTCAAGAAATGTAAGGCAGCTTGAGGATGCTTACTTTTTCATGAGATCTCAGTCACAAACTAGAAAAAGCTCTGCGGTGGCACATCCTGACAAAGGATTGCTTAGCAATCGAGAGAGATGGTCTGGGGTATGGCATGTAAATCAGGACTTTAGTGTCAAGCCAACACCATCTGATCTTAAAGAAGAATTTTTTGATGGATTATGCAAGTTTGCTCGGTATAGTAAGTTTGAAGCACGGGGAGCATTGAGAGGCGGAGATGTTCTGAATTCTGCAAATGTGATTCGATCTATAGGTTTTGACCGTGATGAGGATTATATTGCAGCTGCTGGTGTGTCCAAGAAGATAAAAATCTACGAGTTTGCTGCTCTTTTAGATGACTCAATTGACCTTCATTATCCAGCAGTTGAGATGTCAAACAATTCAAAGCTTAGCTGTGTTTGTTGGAACAGCTACATGAGAAACTACCTGGCTTCAACTGATTATGATGGCACAATTAAGGTGTGTGAAGCATAATGAATTCAGTCTTTGTTGATTCTGTGCATCATTGGACGGTTCCGTTTTAATTATGATGGCTAGGAACTGTATGCATTCACGGTTCCATCTAAATGAACTCTTGTTTAAGTTGCAATTTCGTGATGAGATGTCTGTCTCATGAAAGTTCCCCGCAACATGAAATTACTGTAAAAACTATCTATGAACATGGTATTATTCTCTCATTTGACTAGATTCTACAGAATATATTATTATATGGTTCCTTCTTAATTATGATGACTAGGAACTGTATGCATTCATGGACATCTAAATGACCTCCCATTCTGGGAACCGATTTAGTGTTGAGATGTCTGCCTCTTGGGAGTTTGATGAGGCAGCAAATTACTGTTGAAAACCAGATGTGAACTTGCTATTACTTTCTTGCTTCCAGTTGTTTGACTTACAAACGTTAGTGTCAAAGAGAACTGATGTGAACGACAATCAAAATGTTTGGTCCTGGTTATTTGCCATATTAATTCTGCATATAATTACTTTAATAATGCTTGAACCTAGATATGGGATGTGAGCACTGCTCAAGGTTTTTCACAACATATGGAGCACCGGAAGAGGGCTTGGTCTGTTGACTTCTCTCAAGCAGACCCTATGAAGTTTGCGAGTGGCAGCGATGATTGTTCTTTGAAGCTGTGGGCAATCAATGAGGCATGCCATCTCTTGTATCTATTTTAACATTGTTTTTTCCATACAGTAGCATATTATCTTCTTGAAAATTAATCGTCTCCCTAGTTACAATTTATGCATGCATGAAAGCTTCAATAGAAAGAAGCTTGGACTGAGTCACATTGAGGGAATGAGACTGGCAAGGAAACTCAGTGGACTTTATGAATCATCCTTGGCCTTTGAAAGCCCCGTTAATATTTACTTAAGCTGTAACCATAAGTTCAAGCAGCATAGACACAGATTCTTGCTTCGACTTTAAGTTAATTTATTGTCCTGAATATTATGTGAGGATTTTCTAATTCAAAAAGGAAGAATGAGGTCATAAATGTGATTGTCTGCAGAAAAATTCAGTCAGCACCATTTGGAACCCAGCCAACGTCTGCTGTGTTCAGTTTTCTCCTCACTCAACTAATCTGTTGGTTTTCGGATGTGCTGATAACCAAATCTATTGCTACGATCTTCGGCACACTCAAATTCCTTGGTGCACTTTAGCTGGCCATGGGAAAACAGTCAGCTATATTAAGTTTTTGGATTCTGAAAGCATTGTCTCTGCATCCACGGACAACACCTTAAAGCAATGGGATCTAAAGAAAGCAAACCCAGACGGGTTGTCTTCAAATGCTTGCACCTTAACATATAGGGGTCATACTAATGAGAAGGTTGCTTTCTCTACACTATATGTATTGACATTTTGAAGCATACAATTGGTTCCATTAACTTAAGCATGAGCTTCTGGTTTTGCAGAATTTTGTCGGTTTGTCCACTTTGAATGGATATATAGCATGTGGCTCAGAGACCAATGAGGTATACTACTTTGGTCTCAGCTTTTGTGTGTACAGTGTTTATTCTTAGATTACCAGTGAGTAAATTGGTTACAAGTTTGCTTGTTTTGTACTGCCAAATTTCTTGAAAGAAGTTCAAATCAGCAATAAGCTATCGAATGGTGTTCTACTCTATTTGTGGACCATTCTAAAAGCAAAGGGGATGGAAATTTTGGTGTTTCTGCTGCTATCAATGATAAAAAGTGTTGTTTGACTTTGTTCGTGTTCATAGTACACCTATTAAGATTACCCAAACTTTTCTTATCGGACCAAGATGCATTTTATTCAGCTGGACAAAGATATGTCACCTAAGAGAGTCATCCTTTTTGAAGAGATTTCGTGAAGGAAAAAAAGGACTATATCTACAAACTACTTGGATTCCTTTTAGAGGTCTATACTGTCCAAACCCAGGTCTTATTTTAATGTTTCCTTTATATGCCATTCTCCCGGTAGTCTCCAAAGATAATCTAGTGAAATATCATGAAAATGAAGAATTAGATGACTAAATACAATCAGTTGTTTTACCAGGTTTATAGTTACTATAGATCCCTACCGATGCCAATCACTTCTCATGCATTTGGATCTCCTGATCCAATTTCTGGAACCAAGATTGGCAATGGCGATGGTAATTTCGTTTCAAGCGTTTGCTGGGGACAAAAGACAAATATGGTTGTTGCTGCCAATTCTGCTGGAAGTTTGAAGGTCTTGCAGATGGTTTGAGTTAAAAAAACATAGTTTTGATTGTGTCTGCTGGGGACAGAAGACAAATAAGATTGTGGCTGCCAATTCCACTGGAAGTTTGAAACTGTAGTGGATGGTTTGAGGGGGAAATATGATTTTCGCTCAACAGTCCTCAAGACAAACCTTTTGGATTGGCTGGTGAGTTCCAAGACTGTGCTTTGCAATTATGGCAGTAGGTTCCCGTTTTGACACACAAGCTGTCTTGGGAACCAAGATAGAGAAAATATAAATGGCTGATCCAGCATCACTTCAGTTTCTGTTAGCATGTACAATGTAGGAATACGAAGCAGGATAGCATGAGGCAATTAATGAGCTGGCACAATCACAAGCTATAACTTTCTGGGGGCGGCTCAACAAAATTTGCATGTAGGAGGGGCTTCTGTGATAGAGAGAGCAAGCGATATCTGATTACTATGTTTATGCTGCAGTGTTATGAATCTGATATTGATTGGTTGCTTGTCGGCAATCGTGGTCTTTCCACTTCGTGAGAAGCAGTAGGGAGTTGGCTCAGGTATGCCATCACCTGATATCTTTGAGACTTTAATCTAGCTGACATCACCATGGTTTCATGTCATCCGATTAATTATGGTTTATGTCCCTGTAGATGATTGTCTTGCTGCTCATCATTTTAGTTAAGAATTCCAAGTGTCTTTTCTCATAGCTAATAATCAACAAGTTGTGACCTTCAAGCATTTTAGAAGGTTCGACATATTACAAGCTTTTAATGTGAAGAAAGATATATCATTAATTTATGATCATGTAAACCACTCCAAACTGATGATTGATTTTTTATGTAGAAATTTCAGCATGGCAGGAGTGACGAAAGGGACCCAAGTTGTTTTTGAACTTTTACAGCTTGTGTACTCTTCATTGGTGACAGTCTATACCCCTTAAATTTTGGTCAAGGTGATGAAAAGGTTCCATCGCCAGTTGCTGTTGGAAAAGATATCTTGCTTCATCCTCTACTCCATGGACAAACATATGAAATGATTGGTACTGTATAGTGATTATGACATTTCTCTGAGGGATGGAATTTCTTAAACCCCCAGAAGGGTGATCTGAAAGCAGCAATGGTGATCCTACTTACTACTTCAGGCATGAATCCATCTCATTCAAATACTGTCATGCCAAGGATTGGACAGGTGAAGGATTAGTGGATACATGAAGCTTAGGCTTTAATTCAGGTCAGTATTCCATCATTTATATTTTGCTGCACAATGGGATGGAACAGAAATCTGTTTGTGCGGTTGTTTTGGCTTATATCTCCTTGAAGATGGCCATCAAGAATGCGGACATAATCTTTGTCGAATTTCTCAAAGCATATACTAGTAAGGTCTTTCAGATAACAGGGTTTTCAGCAAACTATTTTTGTTTACAATCGCTTCATGTCTTTTCGCTCTAAGTTTTTCACTCCGGTTTGGAGAGAGATGTTCTAAAAATTTTCTCGGGCAAAGACTGGCTCGTTAGACTTTCAGCTTAGCGAGTGGAGTTCATTGCTCTCAGCTTGAGGTGAATACGGGGACCATCTTTGAGTGTGCAATGTAATTTTTTTTGTTCTTTACATTATTCTGTGGTTTTCATTGTGAAAATCCAATTCGATACTCGAGATATCTTTGATGCATCAAGATTTTTTCCTTGTTCACCGTTCAGAAATACAGCTGGACTTGCTCTTCAGCTGCAAAATGATGTAAGTGCTCACATTATGAACTACAATTTCGAATGACGTGTGGATCAGTCCTCGTTCACCTCTCTTTTTCCAAGCTCGGGATACTACATCATCTCCGACTGTCAAATTTAGAGACATTTCTTCACACCGCAACTCATAGATTGCTAGATAATCTTGTCCTCGAAGTTCGGTGGACTCAAACCATGCTTCATTTGACGTGTTTCCTAAGATGCGGGACATGCAATTGGTCATGTTTGTTTGAACCACGTCAGGGGTATGGTCTCTTGCCCTTGTCCGATGTTGTGAACTCTTTTCTCTGCGATGAAATCACGATCTAAGCTCATCGCGAGTTTCGGAACTAGCCAACAACAACTTTGGTGCAAGAAACTAGAGTCAAGCCACCTCGTGTGGTTCATGCTTTGCTCCTATTCTCCTTCCTGATCTCCATCACTTATTAGGAATCAAGTGCAGCTCTTCAACGGAAGGAAATGAAGGGCCACTAGGATGGTACAGGTCAGTGCACCTACTGAATGCTCCTTGATTCATTCCGCATAAGAGATTTGTGGTCGACAATATGAGTAAGCACCATCTGCCAATTTGGTTGGTTGCCACTTATTTATTATGCCGATGTTGATCCTATGGTCTAGAGATAGTGAGAGACGTGTAATTATGTTGCCTTACATGTTGGTTGGGTGCTGATTTAAATTCTGGCGGCCAGCATGAGTTTGCGAAATGAGCGATGCTATGTATACTCAGTTGCTACTGTACTCGATTTGCTCGTAACATGGGCAATACATGGTAAGACAAGTTTTTCAGTAGCAAATCGAAGCTATCTGTAGCATTGCTCTAGCAAAAACGATCGCCATGAATGCTTTTGAGGGTCTTCATTTGGCCTTGGTCGAAGAAGATTCGACTGACATTAGATCGACGATTTAACCTTGGATCGGGACGGTGAAAACTTACCCAGATAGGGCCGCTTTCACAAGGTCACTTAGTCATTTATTGGCTTAACATTGACAAGTGGACATGATCAAGAACCGTACCTTACTCGATCTCGAGACACGGGCTCGCTCTTGCTCTATCACTCACTGATGAAAAACCTACCAACATTAAATTGGGTCTGCAAAGTTCGCAAACCTGTGGTTCAAGTTTTCTTTGAGATCTCTCCCTCCATGCCATACCATATAATTCATGGCTGAGGGAGGGATCTCTGCAGTAATTGGTGGTGAGTCCAGGGGCCAACCAACCAAATTGCACGAAGTAGTAAAAATGTACTCGAGTCCTTCCGGATTTCTTCTCTTCCACGGCAACATATTTTCCTGGACCAGAAACATTGTATGGTGGGACTTTTATTTGCTTTGGTAAACCACCGACTTTGATCCTACCTACTCATCCATTGAAGCATTAAATAGATAGATGAAGCGCACGCGCTAGTGCTCCTGAATACCGACGAAGAAACCCTAATTTGCAACTTGGGCTGCAAGTCCAAGGAGATTATTTTTGCCAAAAAAATATATAATAATTAAAAAAAGGATCTATTCCTTTAAAAGCTCCGATTTTAACTCATGTTTCAATTTTAGACCGGACTTCTTTTTATCTCATAAAGAAATATCGACTTTATCTCGGGTCTCAATTTTACTTTAACTTTTTGGTTGTCCTGTTAAAATAACACGACTTTAGATTGTGTCCCAATTTTGACTTGAACTTTTTTTTCTCTCATGAAGAAGCACCAACTCTCAATTGATACCCAAATTTGCTTCTGTCAAGTTTTTGCTTAGCATACGTGTAATGACACATTGAATCTTTAATGGCATCATCGGACAAAAACTTGGTGGAAGCCAACCAAAAGTTTGTGCTTCTTTTTGAGATAACAAAAAGTTCAAGATGTAATTTGAATTTGACCTAGAATTGATGTTTTTTTATGGGATAAAAAAAGTGTTTTGGTCATAACTAGGACATAACCTAAAGTTTATACTTTTTTATGAGACAAAAAAAAAAATCGGGTCAAAATTGGAATGTGACTTAAAGTTGGTAAGGAGATTAGGAAAAAAATTATGTGAAGACTCAAAGCAGCATATGTTCTTTTAATCCCTCCTCCAAGGTCCTGGACATAAGATGCAGATGCTCTTGTAATTGCGTGGGCCTTTTGCAATGAAGAGGTTGACGCAGTCGATGAGCATAGCAGCAACGGTTCGCCCGTAAATCACAAGCAGCACCTGTTTTCTCACTGATCCCAGAACAACATTATACGAGCTTCGATGGGGTAGGCATTGTCGAAAAACTCGATTAGTTGATCAATTGTTCTAAAAGTTCAAATCATTCGAAAATGTCCAGAATTACATGCTAATCCCATACTATACACTAATAACAACAAAAGAATAATTGAAATCAACCTATGTAAATAACGGGATCCCATATGTGCGGGGAAAATTACCAAAATAGTATAATGGGATCCTAATACTCGCCTAGCGCCGTCAAGGGCAAGCCTACCTAGTGGCCAACAGCCGAGGCTCACCCTCGCTAGTACTGAAGAGGGCAAGCCTCCCCAGTCAACCTCGCCGACCCTAGCCTCTGATCGAAGAAAGAAGGAAAAAGAGAGAGAGAGAAAGGAAATAAGGAAATAATAAAAATATTTAATAATTGTCATGTTATCGTCAGCCAGATAGTCGATGCCAGTCGGCATTCACATTAGAACAGCCAACCAAAATTGGCCAAATAAACTAAATTGACACAAATGCAAAAAAAATTGAACTAAATCGGCATAAATTTAAAAAAGTTTATGACGGAATTGGAAAAATTACAATAAATTTAGGACCATTTTAGTAATTTTTCCCATATATGTGTGTGAAAGGAGGACGTGAGGAGGAATCAAACTTGAGACTCTCTACACATGCAGTTTTGAAATATATATTAGAAATTATGACTGCTATGTAAGCCATCATTTTTGTAATGGTTTTGCAACAGTGGTATAATGCCTTTCCAATAGCCATATAACAGGTTTCTAATGGATTTATAATGTTGGATTTATTTCTTCACAAATTCTTCATTATTTTTATCATGGCTATATAACAATGATATTCTTCTTTAAGTACCAATTGATTTATAATGGCTTCTTAACGGTTCTCTTTTTCTCTTATTTGAATATAAATTATGCTTCAAACCACAAATCTTTTTAAATAAACTGATTTCTGCCTTTTCTTTTCTTTTTGCCAGATTATACATTGATGCTTCCTTCTATTATTCGATGCGGAATAAAGAATTAGGTATGTTGTATATGAGAATAGCTACTAGAGCCTTACGCACCAAGTTACGTACTTTGATAGGCAAAATTATTCTTTAAGAATGGTACTTATACGTCTTAGGCAATTGATTTTATTTTCAAATATTTTTCAATGTATCTCCAACATTCATCATTATTTTCATGCTATCTGACAATTTTTTCCTACATCATTCGATTCGATTTCTTGTATTGCCAATCCATGCTCATGCAATACCGCGTCGCGACGCCCCGTGATGGTACCCGTCACTTGGGTGAGAGGTCGTTGGAGAAAAGAGGGGCGTGCGTTTTCAATAGGCAACCTCCTGCTTTGTCGTAATTATGACAAAAAAAAAAAGAAATTTGCTTTGTCGTAATGGCAAGTGCGACAACATTGGCATTAAAATAATGTTCATGTTGATGTGCAAACAGTACTAAGCATAATCCTCTTTGTTAATGACCAAGCCGGCCGATTTCTTGAGGGTATAAAAATTGGAATAAAACCCCTCGAAAATTTCCAACTTGTGTTTTAGTCACATACATGCAGGCGATTATGAGCTTTACAAAGCCGAGTTTTCGTGAAAACAAGGGTAACTTGTTTTTTTTTTTTTTTTTGTAAAGAGGGTAACTTGTTCGTATCACGATAATTGTCTAAAAAATCTTAGATCTATTATACGGTGGCCAATTCAGTTCTGCACTTTTGATTTAACCAATTTAATCTTAAATTTTTTGATGATTTGTCAATATGATCATTTCAACCAAATTGACTGAAAATTACTGATGTAGACATTAGCTGTTCTACATAACATAACTGATGCTTACGTGGACAATCTTTGCAACTTTTTTTAATTTTTTTGAATTTTTCCTTTTTCTTTCTTTCCTTTTTCTTTTTTAATTATTTTTCCTATTTCCCTCCACTAGTCATCGAGGCCTTAGTGATGATCGAGACACCCTCAACTATGATTCAATAATGGTCAACAGAGGATATAGGACAAAGAAAAAAATTAAATTTAAAAAAATTACAAAAATTGTCACTATCGGTATCAAACATGCCATGTATAATGGCTAGCATTAACTAAACTGCCATATTAGTAGTTTCCAATCAAATTGGTTGAAAAGACTACATAAATAAATTATCAAAAGGTTTAGAACTAAAATGAAAATATTAAAAGGTTTATAACTAAATTGATCGCTGTATAATAAATTCTTAATTTTTTTTTGACAATTTTTCCTATTCATATTTGCCGGCGATGGGTTGTATCCGCACAATACCTTTTCTGAATTTCCGTCTATGTAATTGTCGAGAATAATATATCCCTTTTAAAAGAGTAAACACCGTTTTAATAAAAGTGCTCGAGTTTCCAAGAAGGGGAGCTGTCAATTCCCTGAAAAATCCAGAAGAAATGAAAAATTTACCACACAAAAGGAAAACTCTGGTTTCTCAATAATTAATAACACTACCGACCACCAAAAAAATAATCAATAACCAAGCCGGCTGATTTCTCGGGGGAATACAAATTGGAATAAGACCCTCAAAAAATTCCAACTTGTGTTTTAGTCACATGGATGCACACGATTTTAAGTTGTGTTACAAGGCCGAGTTTCTATGGAAATTGAGTGCCAACTAATTCACATTAATATAGCTGTCCATAAAGTCTCAAATTCATTGTGTGACGACTAATTTAATTTTAAAATTTTTAATTTAATAATTTTAGACAATATAATCCTAAATTTTTGAACATTTTATTAAAAGTCGTTTCAATTAATTTTGGCTGGAAACCGTTAGTGTAAACACCGGTTGTTTTGCGTGATTTTATAAATTTTTTTAAAAATTCTTTTTTTTTCTTTTTTTTTCCTTCTTTTCTTTTATTAACTATTTTCTTCCGTCAATCACTAAGGGCCGATGGAGGCAAATAGAGGGGAAAAAAAGGAAAAAATTAGAAGAAAAATTGACAATATAGTCCACGTTAGTGTTAACCACGATACTGACTATGCTATGTAAGACAACCAACTTTCACGTAAGCGATTCTCGACCAAAATTGACCGGAGTAGACTACATTAGAAAACCATCAAAAGGTTTAGATTGGAATTAGCCAAATTGAAAATTTCAGAATTGAACTGGGTGCATTGTATATTAAGTTTAGGACTTTTTTTGACGGTTATGCCAATTCATATTCACGAGCGATTAGATTGAATCCGCATAGTACCTTTTTATAGAGCTTATGATAATGTAAATTTTTTGATGATAATAATATTTCCTTTTCAGATGATGGAACACCGTTCCAATAAAATTGCATGAGTTTACAAGAAAGGACGGGGGAGGTGTTAATCCTCAGGAATATTCCAGAAGAAATAAAATAAAAAATAAAAATCACAACACAAAAGAAAAACAACTTTGGTTTCTCATTAATTAATATAATTCTATCTATACCTTCCCCACCACGTTGACCTCGACAAGGTGAAATATTTGGCCTCAGCACTCTCTCTCTCTCTCTCTCTCTCTCTAAAATTCTATATAAAGATCACCAAGAGTAGGCAGTTCTACCAAGAACAACCTGCACAGGAGGAGCTCACGAGGGGGGCTACTTAGAAGCAGAAGTTATGAGCAGAGAGAGGATGGAGTTCGAGGCCGCCGCCGCCGCCACACCGCTTCCGGATGCCGACCGGTGCCAGAACAGCTTCCAGATGCCGCTCCACTACCCGAGGTTCACCCGAGCCGACTACGAGGCCATGCCCGAGTGGAAGCTCGACTCCCTGCTCCAAGAGTACGGGCTCCCGACCTCCGGCAACCTCCGCTACAAGCGCGACTTCGCCATCGGTTGCTTCCTCTGGTCCAACTAGCGCGGCTCCCACATTCCGCGAGGATGGTTTCCCGCAAAGCGTCAGTCGTCGGTTCGTCTAGGACAGCAGCATTTACTTTATGTCCAACGTATGGTCTGGTCGCGTATTGTCTTTTGCTAATGCTTCCAGTTAGAACTAAACAGTAAACAGGCAGGCGAGAGAGAGAGAGGGAGAGAGGAGGGAGCCGAACATCTAATTTCACTTGTGTATTCCGAATTAAATAACAATCGTCAATTCTCGCGTTCCGATGTACTATCTTGTCGCCCCTATAAACGGTGCTTTCATCGTACCGGCGCAATGTCGCCCGCTTCCATTGGTATCCATCGTTCTCGTTTCATGTAGCAAATTACATCTGGAATTCGTGCTCCCTTTTCATAAGTGAACGTTGAACGAAGTCACTTCGACGAGACATCGAAATCGAAACTGGGCTCGTAATGATTGGGCCTACCTCGACTAGGGAGGCCCACGCCCGAAGAGCGCCGCGGGGGGCGCACGTTAGCACCTGCCGCGCAGGATAGCGAGCGAGCGCCTGCACACTACTGGCTCACTGAGTTGACACGGTGGTTGACGCTCCGAAGACCCGGCCTGCTCATTTTTCCCCTTCTTCCCACGCGAAAATATTCCCACTTCTCCCCTCGATTTTCTTGCACTTTTCCCTCTTCTTTTTTTGAAATGAATCGGCGCCCCAATCCCCAAATCGATCCCTAAGCTTTCGATTCCTCCATTCGATCCGGGCCAACCCGCCTGTCTTCAGCACTCCCAGCAGAAGCGAGAGCGATTTAGGAAAGCAAAGAAAATGCCGAGGGAAATCATAACGTTGCAGGTGGGACAATGCGGGAACCAGATTGGGATGGAGTTCTGGAAGCAGCTCTGCCTCGAGCACGGAATCAGCAAGGACGGCATGCTCGAGGACTTCGCCACTCAGGTCCGAAACTCTCCCGTGCAGTCGCGCTTCGTTCTAGTCTAATTTTTAAGTCGGGGAGCATCGCGAGGTCGTGAGTCGTTAACAGTTAGAAATTCGTGAAGATGCCCAACGTAGGAAGCCGAGAATCGTCTGGTTTGTTAGGCAATGCGCAATCTTGCCTTTTTGCGAGTGGGAAGTTGGATACTTTGTTCTTTTCTGTGGAACTCAACTCACCCAATAGAGTGGGTGGAGTGACTGTGCGTAGTTATGGGTGGATTGGGGTTTAGGGTGCTGTCAGTTGATCCCTAGCTCGTGAAGCTTAGGTTGGAATTGAATTTGTAACGATATAGGCTGATGATCATCAGCCTATTCCTGGGTAATGTTTGTCGAAATGACTTTAAGGTATATGCATCATTGCGCATGTACTAGTTACGATTTCATGGTGTAGACGGAGTCTTTCCAGTTGATCCCTAACATGTGAAACTTTGGCTATTGAGATGCTTTAGGGAGGTGACAGAAAAGACGTGTTTTTCTATCAAGCTGATGATCAGCACTACATTCCGAGGGCTATATTGATGGATTTGGAGCCGAGAGTGATAAATGGTATTCAGAACAGTGAATATCGGAATCTCTACAATCATGAGAACATATTTGTGTCTGATCATGGTGGAGGTGCTGGTAATAATTGGGCCAGTGGATATCATCAGGTTTGCTATTTTATCGTTTCTGTGCTGTATTTGCTCAATTTTAAATAAGAAAGTTATCAGAGAAGTGGTTTTTTGGGATGGTAGTGGAGGTCCAGTACCTTGTTTTCTTATTGGCCTGCAAGTAATGAAGGTCATATCAACCAGCCCACTGCATCGGTTTTCACTTTCATCTCTCTAATGTCTTCGGATACTTGTTGTATCATTTGCTAAAGTTGACTATATTAGATTGAGTTTACTGTTACTTTAAAGAAAAGCTTTTACTGCCTTGATTCCTGACCACTTAATGATTGGAAGTACTGAGACATAAAATCTCCTAGTTATTAATATCTCTTGCACATCGTGTAAAGTAATGTCCTTCTGTTACCTTGTAATCACTTAATTTTGAGTGACAGAATTAAATGATAATTAACCTATTATTGACTCCTGCATGATGCGTGTACCAATTCTTTTAGGATAATCATAATTACCAGACTTTCTTACCATCCCTTTTCATAACATTGTGATAGGGGAAGGGTGTTGAAGAAGATATAATGGACATGATCGACAGAGAAGCAGATGGTAGCGATAGTCTTGAGGGTTTTGTTCTCTGCCACTCTATTGCTGGAGGGACAGGCTCAGGTTGCTTCCCCTCTCTTCTATTTACATTTTACACTTTTTTGTAGTTACGATCAATGGACTTAGTGAAAACTGATATAAATCATTGTCACTTCCACTTGTTGAGGCTTGGCATTCTTTCGGAGTGTGCTGGCCTAAATTATGCTTAATATGCACCAACTGTAGGATGGTCTAGTTTATGTGAGTTATTCGTCTTGTAGCCACTTTGTGAAGTGTTTTTCTGTAAGCTGCAGAATGCAGATCTTTACTTTCTGTTGGCTACCTTCTAATATGATAATAGTCCCCATGCAAACACGCTAGACTTACCAAATAGTATTTTTGCTTTTTACGCAATGCATATGTCAGTCATTTTTCTCAAAAGCAAAACAATGCAGGTATGGGCTCATATCTATTGGAAACTCTGAATGATCGCTACAGCAAAAAATTGGTTCAAACATATAGCGTGTTTCCTAACCAGATGGAGACAAGCGACGTGGTGGTGCAGCCGTACAACTCACTTTTGACCCTCAAGCGTCTAACCCTTAATGCTGATTGTGTTGTTGTTCTTGATAATACTGCACTGAATAGAATCGCTGTGGAGCGCCTTCATCTGAGTAATCCTACCTTTGCTCAAACAAATTCATTGGTGTCAACTGTAATGTCTGCAAGCACAACCACCCTTCGCTATCCTGGGTACATGAACAATGACTTAGTTGGCCTTCTTGCTTCTTTAATTCCAACACCAAGATGCCATTTCCTGATGACAGGATATACACCTCTCACAGTAGAGCGTCAGGTAACATATTTGATATTCCTTCCCTGTCTTTTAAAGACGCAGTTTATAGATTTACATGACAATCTAGTTAAGCCTAATGTGTTAGCTTGATTCTTTGTCTTTAATGGGGCATCCATGGATGATGCCTTGTTGTGAGAGGGGAGAATTACATGTACTTATTTTCGAGGTCTATTGGTAATTATTTGGAGGGACCTAGCTCGGTCTTACTCCTGATTGACTCACCTTAACCTTCTTCAAATAGTTAAAACTTGCAACCCTATATGACTCAAGTGTGTAATGCAAATATTTCTCATCTTTTCAGGCAAATGTAATTCGGAAGACTACTGTTCTGGATGTCATGAGAAGACTTTTGCAGGTGAGAAATTTTATTGTGCATATTTCCATTGTGCTTGTTGAGAGTTTCTTTGATCTGTCTTTTCTCTTCCTAATTCCTTTGCTGTGTGCATGTGTTTCAGTCAAAGAATATTATGGTTTCATCTTATGCTCGAACAAAAGAAGCTAGTCAAGCAAAGTACATATCCATATTGAACATCATTCAAGGAGAAGTAGATCCCACTCAGGTATATTTTGTCACTGCATAAATTCCTTATGTTTAGTCAAGCATGGAGGAGTTGACCATGTCTGATTCCTCAGTCTGATTATCTAACCAACTATCAATCATCTTGTTTTTTGGCATCAGTGTTAGTCTTTTTATTTGCAACATGAAAACCACAAAGTGTTTGTAATTGTAATGCTGAAAGAGATGGTCAATTTCTTTCTGGACAATATGTTCCCAGGAGTCATTGGGATATAATTTTACACTTTATCATCTTGGATGAAGCAAATGATTTATTATTAGCTCTTGCAAAACAATTCCATCGAACTAACCTCATCTTTATCTCATAAAAATTCTCAACATAGATTATATTGTTATGAAATGACCAATGTAAGCAAGTTTAGGACATACTTTATTACATTTTCTTTTAAAGTAGTAGCTTTTAACTATGATACACATTTTATAATTCCTGTAATCTTGGTTGATATAATTGAAATTTCCCTGATCTTATAATCAGGTTCATGAAAGTTTACAGAGGATACGTGAAAGAAAGCTTGTTAATTTCATTGAATGGGGCCCAGCGAGTATTCAGGTTTTCTTATACAATAAAAGCAATTTAAGTCATGCTAGCTATTTTCTGGAGCTATTCAATGTTATAAGATATCTTATGCATTCTTGTTCTTTCTATATTTCAGGTTGCTCTATCAAGAAAGTCTCCGTATGTTCAAACTGCCCATAGGGTATGGTTGGAGCTTTGCGACAATTTTTGCTTCTAGAAATTTGGTAGCAGTGGCGCATGACCTTTTTATAAGAATCTACATGGATAATGATGAAAACTTATGAGTGTTGCATTTGTCAGGTCAGTGGTCTTATGTTAGCAAGCCACACTAGCATACGGCATCTTTTTAGCAAGTGTTTGAATCAGTACGAGAAGTTGAGAAAGAAGCAAGCTTTCCTCGACAATTACCGGAAATTCCCAATGTTTGCTGTAAGTTGTCAATAGATAGCATTCATACAACTGCTACTATTTTATAGACCTTTAATGGGATCTTTTGCTTGCGTTATAGTGCTTGTTCAAGTGATTGTGCATTTGTGAGTAGTGTATTGATCTTTTGATGTCCTATTAAAAAGGCTGTCTAAGTAACTGTTTTCGTTTTTCTTAACACAAATTAACCTTTTTGAGAATAATCCCAACTCCAGATGGTCTTTCTAGTATGCCAAGACATCATGTTGACACAATCCATCGCCTGAACAGGATAATGATCTCTCGGAGTTTGACGAATCTAGAGACATAATTGAGAGCTTGGTTGATGAATATAAAGCATGCGAATCTCCGGACTACATTAAGTGGGGAATGGAGGTATATGCTCTACTTTGCCTCATTGATCTATCTCAACTTTTGAGCATATATCAGATCTTACCTGTGAGTTTCTCTGAAGCAGGATCCTGATCACATCCTAACAGGAGAGGGAAATGCTACAGGAACTGTAGATCCAAAATTAGCTGTCTGAACAGAATAAAAGTCCGTATGAAAACATAGGTAAGCTGCAATGCTGTTTACTTCCAGTTTATACCATATCAACTACTTGCCTATGCTTTGCAGTCATATGCAGTTCTTGTCTTTAAGTTATAGTCAGTAACAGCTGACAAGTTAATAACAAGTATTTGCTATGTCATTTTGGCAACTAAACTATGCATGTATATTTACACACTTATGTTACATGCTTTTGCATCACTTCAACTCGCAGAAAGAAAAGAGTCAGGTGGTTCAATTGACAGTCTTAATTCTGTCTTATTCATCTGTTCTACTGATTCACTAATAATGCTAAAGAGCATCCTCTGTGATGCTGGGATAGTTGGATCTCACCCATGACTCAAGACATTTACCTGATCTGTGAATTTATCTACATTCTCGTGCATATCTAGTACTAATTGGTGAGCTGAAACTTGTTGCAGGAAACTTTACCAGCTTGGATTGGGGAGGTGACTATGGCGACCTATTAATTGCAGGTTTGACTAGCATCAGAGTGAGGATTGTGAGTGTAGTCTCTATCAGGATCTTACCGTGTGAGATGTTCAGTTTGTGGAGAGAGTTTTTGGGTATGTAATTGCTTTTCCTTGAGATTCACTTTTGAAAGAATGCAGAGTCTCACTGCATGCCTAGTCACCAGATCCTTGGGGTTCAAATGTTCAAATTTGAGATGTGTCAGCTATATGTGAGTTGTAGTTAATGATTTATTATCATTGACATGAATCTTGAATTGATTTCTAGAATGCACTTCAAGAGTACATGGAAATTGCTGCGAGGTTTGAATGTGAAACTTCTTTTACCAGAAGAGAATTTAGATTTGTTACAGACTGCCGTACTGTTTGTTATTGTCTACTTAACCACAGCAGACGAGTTTGGATCTTTTCACCTGCCGACGCATGACTTGGTGTACATCCATGAATCTCGTACTCCTATGGTTCTTTTTTATACTGCTTGTTTACATCTTTGTGATCCGACCCAATGTTTATGACCGTTCAAAGCTTGTTCAACATCGTTTCCATGCTCATTTGTTGAGTTGAAAGCCAAGATCCAACTCATTGGCTGATGGTAGGTAGTTTATAAATCTATCAGAGATTTGCCCGATGGATGTCATGAGAGGGTTGGCGGTGAACATGAGGCAACATGCTTCATGACCACTTTTTCTCTGAAAAAACTAAAGTCGGCAGTTTGAGGCGGAGTTGAATATTTGAGTTATCTGAAATTAACTGGTAACTGCTTGTCCTGTAGAAGAAATCAATCAACATGTTGGAGATCGTTAGACTACTTAAGCAACTAGCACATGATCAGCTCATTTGAGGTCAAGATCCAAATGTGTCCCATCTTTGTTGCTAATAGTCACCGCAATGAGACTACTCAGTTCACAACTAAATTAGTTAATTCTCTCTTGCCTATCACTCTGCCGGCATGTTGTGACCTTCGGTTGTTGCTGTGTTGTCGGAACGGTGCTATTTAGCCAACCGTATGCGCAAGAATTCAGCACGTGTCATCTTAGAAAATTTGATGGTCTAAGGACTAGGAACTTAATAGGGAGTAGCCCTACCAAAAGGTAACGGAAAAGGGGTTTGCAACATGAAGCTTCTTTTGGGCAAGCGAGAAGTGGACCTGTTGACGCCGTGCAGATTGCACATCTCTCTCCGTGGCCGTCTTTTCACTTGGATCACGCAAAATGCGGATAGATAGCGTGTTCCTCTCCCCTTTCCACTTTCCTAAGATAGGCAGCTACGATTCTTGGTCTCCAAGAGAAACATCAGAGATTGAAGAACCAGGTGTCGATCCCCACCAGCCACCACCCCTCAATGATTCATCAGTTCATAAAACAAAATAGAGAAAATAAAAACATAATGGGATCCGTATCGACAGACACAAATATACAAATAGGAGAAGAGCTCGCTATGTGCAGTAAATTACATCAGAAGGAGACGAAGGGCTGACACACATTAACCACACCACCACCTTCGAGTCTTCAACCCTCTTGTGGGAGACTCTGACATCTTTTTCTTTTCTTTTTTGAATGTAAGGAGAAAATATTTGAAAAGGAACCTTTACCAAAAAAAAAATTTGAAAAGGAAAAATTAAATGGCTGTGTTGATGTTGTTGCGGTCAGAAGAAACATTAGAATCAGCGGCATGTTCAGCAAGGGTCACGCAAATGTTGTCATCAAATTTGATCTGGTCTTTCTCTTTTTTCTTCACATGACAATGATCATGTCATTGCAAGGTGATCCTGCATTCCAACACGAGGAAAAAAAAGAAAAAGAAATCGAGCGTCAGATAAGTCAACCTGTCGTTTCTCGGGATCTAGACGCAGCGCTCTCCCGACAGGGACGCATTATCCACAGAGCATGATGAGCCCGCGTTTCATCTTACACGGTTCATCCAGAATCAACAACTCGTTCTACTTATGGCATCCTATTCCTACCCGATGTCATGGCATGAAAGTAGTATCGTTGCCTTCTTTAAGGTCACGGAGAACACTTCACAAATGCCATGAAAAGATCGAGAACCATGCCCTTTTTCAGATCTCATAAACCCCTCGTTTTGTGAACTCAGGGATATGACACAAAACAACAAGATATAATATCATGCTCTACTTAAATGTCGCGAATACTAAGCAAACTCCTCCTAAATACAGCTGTGGCTTAACTAAGCTTTTTGCTCATTAATGAATGCATCACGTAACCACCAAGGATTTGGCCACTGGTCCAATTCACGGTATCAAGAAGGGATGACGATGAACCTAACAAAATCCGTTGAACCGCCAAACTACAGCACAAATCTCTCAGACTTACCAATGGAGCAAGTTGATCTTGCATTTGGGCATGCCCCCACCCTCCACATCCTTCAGTGTCACCGCCCCACACTCCACATTCACCCCGACCGTCCCCACCTTCCACCCCTGTATGTTCGCCCCCACGCTAGTCTGGACCTTCACATTCACCGCCAGACTCTTGCTTCGGTACCCAGACTTCAGCCCTGCACCCGCCCCGTCCTCCACCAGCTCGTTCCGCACCTCCGTCGCCACTTTCAAACTCGTCACGTTCTGCTTCCCCTGGCTGAACCCGGGTAGGCTCATGGACCCCAACGCAATCCCCCCGTCCTTCCCCAGGCTGATGCCCACTTTGGTCCCACCGTAGTACAACCCCAGCTTCTGGTTCGGATTCTTGACCTCGACCCTCAATGCGGTCCGGGCGTTGAGGTAAGTGCCGTCCGGCTTGACGGTCACAACGAACCGGGGGATGTTGAGCGACTGGAGGTGGAAAACCGGGATTTTAGGGTTGAACCAGAGATAAAATACGGCGCCAGCTAATACGAGGATGCAGATGATGAGGAATATGAGGATGCAGAAGCAGCAACAACATGCGCGGCAACGGCTCCGGCGCTTCTTCCTCGGGTACATTGAAGGTGGCATGACCGGTTTGCGGAACGGCTGTCTTGGGGCCGGATGGATGGGAGCGCTAGGATCTCTGTAGCCCGGTGGTTTCTGGAGTATCGGCTTTTGCGGCGGTTCGGCCATTTGGCGGCTCTTCCGGTTTTATGCTCTGTTTCTACATTGAAAACAGAGCAGCAACAGAATCAGCGCGAAATGATCATGTTATGACGACGCTACCGGCGATAAAAAAATGAACTTTAAACACGTAAAATAACTCATCGAGAAAGAGAAACCGACACTGCAAATGCGCCGATGAACGAAATCAAGTCGACTCGAGAAGCTAAAATTAAATTCTCGTTCTTGCTCTGTAATTGAAAGCAACCTTTGAAATCCACAGAAAGATGCTCGACAAAAAATGACTTTCATCTTATGTGCAAACAAAAGGGTAAATGGACAAGCTCACTCAGAAAAGGAAAACAACAGCTTTGCGTACGATTCATCGGAAAGAAACGGAGACACAACATCACATAGGCGCATGCCTGCCTTGTCTAAATCCTTGAAAGATTTCAGTAATATGAGGTCGGAATCAAAGGGATGGGAAATCCATGAACCGGAAAAGAGAACAAAACAGACAGGAGGCACCATCTCAAATGGCATGCAGAGAGATTTCGGACCTTTCGGAAGAGGCAGAGACTATTCGACACGGAACGGTGCCGAATTCTGCAGAGACGACGAAATCGATGAAACCCAAGTCGGTGTGGGAGAATTCAATGGGGAAAAGATCTTGATCCGATGAAAAGGTGGTGGATTTCACGAGATAATTAATAACTAAATGAAATTTAGAGAGACAGAGAGAGACAGAGAGAGAGGAAGCTAGAGCGAAAATCTAATGGGGGTGGTGAAGATATATGAGGGGGGAGGGGGGGAGAGGAAAACAGGGGATGTCGCACTCGGGGAAGGAGCAGTGGCAGGAATTCGTTCGCGATTTCCACGCGCGGCGCTCACCCGCTGACTTGGCGCGACACCTCGTTGTTCTGACGCCGGACGTCGCTCTTTTTCTTGCTCGTTGAAGATCGTTTTTCTATTATCATCTTCTTCTTGTTATTCTCCGGTTTTTTCCGTTGAAGCGTCGAACATTTCCTGGGATTTTTTACCGACCAGCGTCTCATAAATTCTTGTTCTATAACTAATGATCGAATCTATAAGTTTTCAAAAAAAATATTTCTAGAAGTTTTTTAACCGCATCAATCTTCTTCTTCTCCTTCTTCTTTTTTAACCATGTATAGCGAATGCTATGAAAATTGGATAATCACAAATTAAGAACTTAACTAGTTTCGCTTGTTGGCATGCCTTGATGGGAATACAAGAGATATGAAATTCATGAATTACCTACTTAAATCGACCTTCACAATACGAGATGTTATAAGGAAAAAATTGTAATGCGAGGTCATTTACCAAAAATTGAAGACAGCGCAAAACACCATAGTTTAGAACTGCTTATTATTATATTTCCCTTGTCCCTTAAAACATTTACACATTAATTGTTATTGATAATAAAAATATTGATTAATTATTTCAAATGATACATGCGATCACCTTTAAGAGAATGTTTTCCTAGTCATTCTTTCGTGGTCAAACAAGCAAAATTGTTCAAAAGCCCTAGACCTATTATACTTTTGTCAATTCAGCCTTAAATCTTTTAATTTTACCAATTAAGTCTTAAACTTTTTTTCGTGTTCTGCCAATTGAGCCTATCCGATCAATTTTAACTGGAAATCGTTAACATGGACACTAGCCATTTATATAGCATGATTGGTATTGACATGAATAATTTTAATAATATTTTAGTTTTTTTTCAAATTTTTTTATTTTTCATCTTTTTCCTTTTCTTGTCTTTTCCTTCTTTATTTTTCTTTTTATCTTCTTTTCTTGTTCCCTTTTTTTCCTTCAGCCAACCATCATCAAGCCTCATTAATGGTTGACGGAGGTCACTAGCCTCAAGTAAGGGCCACCCGCCCTTGCTAGCGTCAGTGGCGTCAAGCAAGGGGGCATCTCGTGAAACTAGCCTAATGAGGGTCGCCCTCCCCTGGATGGGCATGGGCCACCTCGCCAGACTAGTGAGGGCATCCCTTGCTTGAGGTTGATAAGGTCGATAAGGGCAGCCCTCACCTAAGGTCGATGGAGAGAAAAAGGGAAAAATAACAAAGGAAATAAGAGAAAGGAAAAAAAAATCATAATAGATTGTGCCACATAAGACGACTGACAATTACATTAATAATTTTCGGCCAAAATTGATTTGATGGACTCGATTGGTAAAACAGGACCAAATTTAGAATTCTATTGATATAATTAAAAAATTTAGGATTGAATTAGCAAAAGCACAATAAATATTAAGTTTTTGGAACAATTTTCTTCGGCTCTAACAAAACAAATGGAGTCCGAGAGATCTTTACAATGAAATTGTATTGAGATGAAACCTTGAAATGGATCGATGAAAAAAAAAGGTTGGAGACGCTTTATATACAGTCTAATATAATCTCATCAGATAACTGAATTATCTAATATTTTTTTCAGTTGAAAAGAAATTGGTAACCTGGCGTTGCTCTATCTGCATCTGCAGCTACGTGCCTACTGATATCCTCCTCGTCCAGCTATAAATATTAAGAAAATTGTCCTTCTCATTTTCCTCAGCGCCAAAAATATTCTGCCAACCTAACAACAACTCACCAGTTACGACCCTTAATTTTTTATTTTTTTATTTGAGTTCTCAGTTTCCTTGTTTAGGATAGTAGTTTTTAGGAACCACATTAATATGCATCTAAATATCTAAAATATCCATAAAACTCATATAAAAATCACCAGCTTTATCGCGTTGGATCACTTCCAATAGTTTTTTTTTTTAATTTATCGTCAGATATACACAAATCATTTAAGGCTGGCTCTTGCTTGCATAAAGTATTGTACATGTTGGTTCTGCTTTTCACTTTTTCTTGTTCCTTTTCTTTTACTTGGGTTGCCAAAGTCAAAGATAATAAACTGGGAAACTGATTATCTAAATGCGGAAAAGATTGAACTTACAAGTAATTGTATTCTGAGAAAACGTGAAAACGCATATGTGGTTGACGACAAAAGGTGGAAGCGTGCGGGGATGTGATTGTTTTTTGCACATAAAGATGTTGGAATTTAAGGTTCTATTCATTTCACGAAAAATATGATGTTTTTGAAAAATATTTTCCAGAAAGCTATTTTCTAGGAAAACATAATTATTTTTTGGGGTGAAACTTAAAAATGAAGTGAAATAATTTTCACTATTCGCTAGGGAAAATATTTTTTCCAGTGAATTTATTTTCCGTAAAATGGATATCGAAAAATCTGGAAATTTCTTGAAAAATGAACATAGAAAAATCTAGAAAATATTTTCTTTAAAGTTATTTTCTTTTCGTAAAACGAACTGAACCTAAGTCAATGAGGAATTACAAGATATCATATGAAAGGGCAGCAGCGGTTCCTATTGAAGGTTCACTTGGAGTTCCGTCCTCCACCTTTGAGGATAGGCTAGGATTGGTGTTCATGCTTTCTTCCAACATCTTCCGAACCATCTGTTCTACACCTACGTAAAGGGAAAGGCTTGAACCTTAAAAGGATATTTGGAGACAATCCCTTCGATCATGATATGGTATGCTGACATCTATACGATTGTGTGAACTATGAAGACGTGTAAATCTCAAATTTTGGAGGCCCCTGCACATTGTTTCCAAACGACGATGAGGGAAGGAGAGGTTCCTGCGCTAAAAGTTGCAATTCCCAGTTTATTTGATGCAGATTTTCCTACGAATCCACTCACGCAAAGTCATTACAATTCGCTCTGCGCCGACCGCCTCCAAAGTCGAAACTACTGTCTACCAGCCTCGCCAACAGTGTCCCCCACAATAAGGGTGAGCTGAGGGCCACAAATGAGATGGAGGTCTCAAACCCGATTCCTATCTCTATAGTATGCACGGACTGGTGCACTAACACTAACACTGGAGAGTTAGGCACGGAACTATTAACTGTCCCGGGGCTTTACCGGTCGAGAACCGGCCCAAAGGGTGCCTTGGGTTGGTTCTCTGCCATCAGAAACCGAACAGGAAAAAGATAAATACGGCTGCCATGACATCACTAGTCTTCAGAGGCCTCTGGTTTGGAAATCGAGGTGGTCACTACAGAAAGTTGAGCGGACCACCGAGAGATCCAATCTTCCAGTCCACTCCTCACCTGGCTTCAATGTGATTGGCTTCTCTATCACTGCACCGTTAACGCAAACCATCTGTTTGTACTCCTCATCACCAAAATCCATCATTGCCTTTGATTTCTTCTCCCAAGGATTCCATACAACTGCATATTCAAACAAGACAACCCTATTTACTTCGACTCGGAGTGACTGATATACAGCGCTCACATCTGTTTCTCTGCAATCTCTCAGGTTCCAGTAACCCACTTAATGTTCTAGGACTGTGTAACAGAATGCAAAGACATTTTCCTTAATTGAAAGGGCTCTTACCAACATCTGGCAGACCTTCCTTTCTGATCACAAAAGTTCGCTTCCGCTCATGGTCAAGAACCGCAATTACATTTGGAGAACTCAAGTAGATTCGATCCACCTATGAGGTAGAAAAGTGTACAAATTATAGGCTGTATAGAGGCAAGGTCATCGAAATGCAGGGAGAAGCACAATTAGTTTCAACATGCAGGCGTCGTCACATTTCCTCCTCCTCTCCGCAGAAGTTACTATAAATGCATGGAGATGATTCTCACTGAGAACCAAAAAATTCAAAGAGAAGGCCCTCTCTAGGTCCTTCAGAACCATTGAAGAAGCTGCTCCTTCATTTCTTGCTATCCAGGAAATTCAGAACTCCAGTGAATATAAGGCTCTTTACTCCTTTGCATGAAGTTGGCTATAATAAATTGAATCACATAAAAAATTCAATGTTTACCTCTGATTCAAAAGTTAGGGCATCGCCCTGTTCAGTGAAGCGTTCCCTTTGGCACAGGTTGTCTAGATAGTCAAGCGTCTCCAATCCTTCGATTCTCACTTCACTGATACAGATGCACATTCAATCCCTTAATTAAGAGGAAAATGAGCTTTTATTTTATCATTTCAAAAGAAAAAAAAATTGGCTGAATTTTGTGGGGTACATTCTTGGGCAAGAAGCAAAGGAATACTATAGTAAACCTTTATGCATTTCAACGCTAAACAGTGTGTCGCAGCAGATCCCTAAACAAAATATGCTTGCTTGAACTCCAAACATCAAGATGTTATAGGTCTCCAGCCTATAATTGCTTAATTGTCATAGTTAATTCATATTTGAAATTAAGAGTAGAACTTCTTGGTGACCCTAGATAGTGGCCTCAAAACTCATAAGACACAGCATATCCCAGAAAAATGTTGATGGAAAATGAGCATAGAGAACCTCAAGGCCATATGCCAAGCCGGTTCTATAAATTATCATTTACCAACAGTAGTAAAAGCACATCTATGGCCAGTGACAAGATGATAAGCAAAGTCCATACCTGATGTCAGAAACTGATAAATATGTGTGATAAGCAAATAAGAAGCTAAATGGCTTTCCATTGATGTTTCTGACTCGCGATATCAAGCTCAGATCACCATTGGTTGCAAGGCAAACCCGAAGGCAAAGCTCAAAACTGAAACAAGAGATCTAAAAACGATCAGCAGGAGCCTTTGAACAATGATATTTTAGCCATAGATTTAACAAAGAAGAAGGAAAAAGCATCGCAAGGCATGAGTATTGGGTGTGGAGCTTGCATATAAATACGATTGAGCTCATACCTATGAGGCCAACCCTTTATGTCTTCTTCAGAAGGCTTAAGCAATAGGTCTATGAAGGATTTGCCTTGAGAATCAGTTGCAGGCAGGGGTGGAGGATTATCATCAACTGTCCAAATTTTGTTCCTAGCAAAACCATGCTGCTCCAGCACTCCACAATTTCCAAACTGTAAAAGTTCAGAAAGAACTTGAGCAAGAGATGTTCTACACTGAGTCCTTTATAAACGTCGGATCAAAATATGCAGAGTACCTGAGGAAAACATAAGGGAATTCCTCCCCTCACTGCTTTGGGAGGCCTAAAAATTGCCTGTAGTAGAAGATAACACAAAGCGAATCAGTCTGAGATTATACTTGTAGATATTGACAACGCTGGCTCCTCCCAGGGATTCTTGCTGTCCATTAGCCCAGAGAACACAATTCCTATTGAACTCAGCCGAATTGGATCATTCTCAAATTTCCTCAAATGTCATGAGTTGAAGAATGCAAATCATTAATCTACAACAACCTAACACATTGAATGTTGACGAATACTATGTTCAACTAAAAGCACAACCGTTATTCCGATGTTCTAAGCTCGCATTGCTACATCCACTGTACTAGCAGAGTGCTTTGCAGGGGAGTAAAGAACAAAAACTAACACACATTAACTTCTGCAACTTATAAGAGTGGAATTAGAATCGAGCTCAAAGATTCCAACAAATACAACGAATAAGCTGCACCTTACTACTAGTGAACAGGAGCTCTTCACCTTGCTCATTCCTCCATGATGTGACCTGCCCTCCGTGCATACTAACCTACACGGACAAAAATGGGAGCGCCCAAAGGATTTAAAAAAGTCAAGCCTGACCAAGCATACAGAATACAATACTCAGTGCAAAAAATTCAAAATCTCAGCATAATCATCCCATAGTGAACTGCACAACCCCTACCTGCACTGAAGCCCCTTGCGGATTCCGAAGGATGACATGGTCAATCCCATTCCAGTCCTTTGTCATTTCAACTGCGGCTCTGTAATCCCACACAGCAGCAGAATGCCCCATTTTGATTGGAATATAAACTTCTGTTGCGAGAGTTCTATAAAATTCAGAGAAAAGTGGCACTTATGGGCAGTGAATAATCACTGAATTCACCCTATGACAGAAACATTAGAGTTACACCAGAGGCTTCTCTAGGCAAGAAAAGGGTGAACACGTGAACTAAAAGCTAATTTCCAACCACCACTTGCTCCCTCGGCATCTATCCTCAGATCCGATATAAAAAAATAAAAAAAAAGCCCGATATCCCCAGAACCTACAATTGCTTAAACATAAAACATAGAGAAACGCCTGTGGGATGACAACATTTGGCAAAGCCCTGTAGACCCAGACCACTATCGATCCTAGGAATCTTGAACAAATGGCCACATATGTCAACACACCATTAATTGCTGACACTGAAAGGAGAGAGAGCCATCAGATGAGCTGTTAGCATCGGTGAAACTTCAGTTTCTTCAAGCTTCAAACTTTCTATGAAAATATTGGAACTTGATAAAAAAGCGGCAAATCCACAGCCCAAAAGCGGATCAAGGAGAGACTTTTATGCCAAAAAAGTCGAAGCATTCGGTTCAAGAGCATGGATCTATAAATCCTCCGAACAGCCCAGGAGAAGAACAAATCAGAGAGAGCGAGAAAGAGAGAGGGGGGGTTGAACGCAGGAATTCATCGGAGGAAGCCCTTCTCCGGATATATAGAGACGAATATAAAAGTCACGAAATTTAATGCAAAAGCAATGGCCATTCAGAGTTGAAATGAAACGCCAAAGAACACATGCACCGAATGAAGTGGCTTTTTGGCCAAAGAATTTAATATGTCTAGGAGCTCCTACTAAATACTGAAACTAAAACCTGAAGCAACGAGAAAGGAGGAGGAAAGGAAAAGAAAAGGGGCGGAAGTGGGGATGGCTGGGCATGTCTGTGGAAGCAAGGGAAGAAACGTGAATATACGAGGTACAGGTACGTTGTACAAGCAGCCAAATTTTTTAAACGAAGGGATTTTTGAGATGGAGACAACTCGACCATTTATATTTTGTTGTGAACGGTGTGGATATTTCTTTTATATATATTATCTCCCCCTTCACAATAGCGAATTTCCCAGATAAATTCTAAGAAAGTAAATCCTCAATTCGACGAGGACTGCCCCCCCGGGGTTGTCGCTTACATGCATGGGTCACTGCAAGGAAAAAAAGAAAAGGAAAAAAGGAAAAATATTCAAACGGATGGTTATGGTTGAATTGGGCCAGGAAAGGGACTCTACATGACCAAATAGGAAATGGAGCTGGATTTACACAGTAACTGAGTTGGCCACAGTAGTATGCTTACCATCACTCATTCAAGCATTTAAAGTTGTTGAACTAGAACCTATCGCTAGGCATAACGTCTATGGCTATGCCCAAATTTCATGAGCTGGAGTCTCATGTTTCTGTTTCCTTGGTGGGAGCCGCATCACGGGTTGTCCAAAATATTGTCCAATACATAAGAAACCGGTGAGCTTCGGCTTTGCTAAAGACGGGTTCTCGACTAGTGTAAGCTCGATCCCGGTTTCCAGCTCTCTGGTTCATGTTTTGGTTGCATCCGAGCTCAAGTCCGCCATGTCCTGGAACGTCGATGACTTTTATCCGAACGAGAGTAATCCTAATTTGTAGGAGGAGCCGACATGTGAAGCAGAGCAAGTGGAGGAGACAAAGGTGGGACACTTTGATGAACCACGAACCAAGAAACCTAGGAAAAGAAAAAGTTAGTAGGAGGAGGAGGAGGAGGAGAACTGGAGCATCCCCCCACAAGTCATGGTGGACGCACGTGAGGCTTGCTTGGTTTCTCCAACTGGAATTTGGTTGAAATCATCATGAAAATAAAGTAGGAAGTCAAAGACGACTAGCTTTTCTCGGGAGTGGAGTGTTAGGAGGATCACGTGCGATGGAGGGGGTTATGAATCCCCGCGGTGATTTAAATTAATGGAGCAAATGGAGAGAATTTCAGAGGAAAGATCGAGGAAACCAGGGATTTTTCAAAGTGGGTCATGAGTGAAAATCTACATCATGTGGCTGGGACGGACCTTTAGACCCTTTAAAGCGTTTCAAAATTGCAAAATCTTTTTGTAATTGATGAGCATTTCTTATTACTGCTCAAAGGTATGGGGCAAATCCCACTACAAGCCGAGCAAATCTTCTTAAACAGCTCCATCGAACAAACTGTAAACGAACATAATTCGCATCCTGGAGACAATTGACTCTACCACAGCAATCGAAGAACGGACTGACTAACATGTTGAAATATTTCCAGCCCAGGGAAACAAGGGCGGCACGCCTCGGACTACATTAAACTAGAAACCACTCAACTAAAAGCATATATTCTGATTCGAGCAAATCCGGGACCGTAAAGCAGCAGCCATTTTGTTCCTCCATGAAGCCTTCCTCTCAATGCAGCATTTAACAGCAAATCTCGCACCGTGGAAAACTTGATCTCGTTTGCTCGTTATTTGCTCTTCATACATGATAAAGGAAGCCATCCCAAATCAAGTCAACTCAATCAGAATAATAACAAAATTAGCTCCCTTAGATCTGCTCATGACCCAGTCAAACTCAGAATCCCAACTACCGGACTGCCTGTCAATCAAACAAAGAAGCAACAATGCTCCAAACAGTAGAGAATCCCAGGAGAACATTAGAGGAAACAGTACCAATTACATTATCAGCGACGGAAAGTATAGTTTTTCATGCGGAATGAACATTTTCGTTAGTTGCATGAATCACTGGGGCCGTGAGCCCCGATATCTGAATAGATTTCAGCCTCCAAAGGTCCAACTTTGATGGGTGAGCACACAGAAAGTTAGTCTTTCATGCGAAATAAACCTATTTTTCTTTTTCCCCTTCAGGATGTGAAATAACCTTGGGAGGAACAAAACGGCATTTGACCGGAAGAGGAGACAATAATGAAGGACGATGAGAAGGGCCAGGCAGCGACATGTGGGCACAAATCTGCACCCCTTTCTCTTGCTTTTGAGTGGAAAGTTAAGGAATGGCTTTTTTGACCCAAGCGAACAGAGGAAGCTGCCACCAAGAATCCTCTACCAACATAAGCTACGGTAAAAACGAGGCATTGTGCACCCGCAACTCAAAACTTTGCCGGCACAAGTTGGCTTTAAAATCAAGTAGAGAACAAGCTTACTCGCAAGTGCTACGAACTAATTACAAGACATTAGTCCACAGTAATAACTGTAAAAACACCCAATTACGAACCACATCCAAATGTACATAGCCTCTGGGACTATCACGGCATTCCGAACATGATAAAAAAAAAGCCATCAGTTCTGCCATGAGACAACTATACTACAATAAAAATTAAGAGTCCTCAGATTCTTGGATGCTAGCCCTACCCAGCTATCCCATCCTTCTCCTGTTAGCTGTGACATTGATTTTCGAAATTTTCCGAAGCTCAATAAGTAAGGCATACTATTTAACAGAAATTATAAAGAGTCGTTAGCCAGCAGCCACTGCATCGGTTCTGGGTTTTGAATCCAAGAGCTGGTGAAGCTTGGCACTGGAATTTGACTTCCTTTCATAAATTTCTCCCTCATCTTCATTCCTTCGATCAATGGCACCGGAGTTGTTTACCCTTGAAAGTAAGTTCTCTGTTTTGTCGGAGAGAAGCCCGTTGTCGTTAAATTTACCTAGTGAGTCAACCGCCTTTTCCCCTCCCTGTGTATTTTCCAGTCTTTCCTGTAAGTAGAAACAGTTTCTATTCATTAAAACAAAAATAGCAAATTATATGTATGACTCGTATTGAACACTGAAGCTAAGGATGCAAGAGGTACCATCAATGTGGTGTTTTCTAGCCTCAATTTATCTGAGTTGTCAGTTAGTCGACTAATTTCAGATTTAAGAGCCACATTCTCCGCGGTCAGAGAATCCACCTTTTTGGCAAGTTCTTCAGTCTCAGCCTGAACATTAAGATGAAAATCCATTCCCTTTAAATGACATACACGTTCATGAAAATGACAAACAGAGAGACTGAAAACAGCACAATAACAGTTTCTATCACACATCATCTATACCTGCTTCCTCAGTCTTGATCTTCTAGCAGATTCACGGTTCGACTGTTTCCTCCTCTCCCTTTTCTGTTCTCTTTCATTCTACATGAAGAGAAGTTTATGATATTGTAGAGAGCAACTTGAAGAAACAGCAGAAAGAAAATAAGTACTGGCCTTGCAGGGAAAACATTTTAAGTAAACTACCACACAGTGACATTACATGTAACCAGGCTTCAGTTGGCACTACTGCACCAGGTTGCAAAATGCTAACAGGGTTGGCATTTGCATCCATGCAAGAATTCTTGAACTCTAATGATGAAGACATGCTGGGCGAGATTACAGGAGCAACCAATTTTCCTGTGGCACTGGGACGTTCAATGGCTCCACCTGACACATTCTCAGAAGCACCATCCACCTCCCCAGCAACCTTGACTTGTACCTCAGATTTTCCATTGCCTGCAGATATGAGGCTCCAAATTCAGACTTAATTGCATTGCTGCATCCCAAAGTAATGAGAAATTCAACTCCAGGAATGTGTGAATGATCTCTCCCGACATATGTATCAACCACCAACGAATTTATTTGCTGCCACTTACATAAACTAAGCCCATCTGTTTTCACCTGCATGGAGTTCTCATGCAAGCAACAGTTTATGACTACTAACTTTGTAGCAACACATGCCCATGGAAGCAACAGTACATGGTAGCTTCCCCATGGTAGAGAGAAAACTTCCTCAACAAGTTCATAGCATATCTCATACAAGTTCATCCTCATAACAGCTACAGCTACAGTCTACAGGTTCTACATCAGAAGCCACTTGCAAGAAATGGAGTCTTTACATTCTGAAGTAGTGGGGTAGGGACACTAGAAACACCGCTTGGGCTCCCACCACCCACCCAAAAAGAAAAATGCATTAGGAGGAATGGTGAGATCAAACAGAGTTATCTCAATATCAAGATAATTAAGTCGATGAAGGCTGACGCTATACCAATGGATGAAGTTCCTTCACGACTTCTTTTCCTCCTAGCTTTATCTCCCTGGCACATTAAGTGCACAATTCAATATCACTTGCTGTTTCAACCGCAATATTCCCAGAAACAGGAAAGATGGGGCAATAAAGGAGTAAGAGTTTTAGTTCTCACCCCTGATTGGTCTCCATCACTTGAGCCTCCCGAGTCTGCACTGCTAACAAATCACAACGTTGAAGAATTTGCAAGATAGTGGTTAGGGAAATAGTAGCAATGGGATGAATACGATAAAGAAATCTTCCGGAATCATAAGTGTATTCACACTAGTCTTGATTTGGAGCTACAAAAAGTTTCTTGTTCAACAAACCTCTGTGATGACCTCTTGTCAGTCCCATCGTCAGCACTGTCTGCATCCCCACTGCCTATTGACATTGCAAGCCCATCGAAACTTTTCAACTTCTTCACCAGTCCATTAGCAGAATTAGCAGATGATTTTTTAGGAGTTTCCGCAGCCAATGGAGTTGGTGTCTGCATAGTTGCAAGACCGTCAAAAACCATTATTCAAGTTTCAAGCATATGCCCAGAAAACATGCAGGGAATTATATGGTTTGGGTAAAAATCAGAGAAGTAGCTTGGAATAGTAACACGTTCTGGAGTAAAAAGAAGACGTAATGGGAGCCAAGAACATGTGCCTATTACAAGGACATTTACAAAAACAGCAGGTGAAACATTTTCTCTCGTTCTTTTTGCTTTTTGGAAGAAAAAAAGTGCTAAATGCAGATGACGATAGCAGGGAATCAGAGGCTAATCATCAGTAATTAGAGCACAGAGCTGGCATCATCAAGAGCAAAGCACTCTTAGACAAAGAAAAAGAATATGCACTACACAGCACACGTCTCCCAGTGGGCACAAGTTTCAGCCACTCTCCTACTATATTAAACCAATTATCAGGTAAAGAAAGGAAAATAAGATATACTTACAAGAGGAATTGCAGGATGTCCATAGACACCTCCATGTGAGTATATTGCAGCATAAGGTGCCCCATATGGTGGCATCATAGGCTGGGTATCAACATGATAATAAGTTGCAAGCCAAAACCAGATAAAAAAAAATGTGTACATTTTTACTTGGTTCAATGTTTCCAACACTACCTGTGGTGGCCCCCACATGTAGGGATGAGGACCATGACCAGATGATACAGCAGAATTATAATAAGGTGGAAGAGCAACTCTTGGACCATAGTATGCCTGAGAAGATGGAGGGCCAATGGATCATGTCTACATTTTTATTGAGCAACAACTCTGCTCCAAAGCATCCAGCCAAAGCAATAAACTTACATGCATAGCTGTCCAATCAGGATACACGTGAATACCTGTCTGATCCTGCTGCACAAGGAACAAACATTTAATGGAATCAGGACCTCAACAAAATTTTAGCTTTAGTATCAGGAAGGAAATGCTACTCTAGAATTCCCCCACTTTATATATCATCATATAGTCTGATGAGTAGTAATAGAAAAGATACTTTCTGAATTAATAAGCACAAATGTATGTGGTTCCTCATCTCACCGGAGTTACTGGTGAAGACGATTTTTCAGATTTGGATGACTTTGTCTCTTCATTGTTCCCCATTACGAAGCGCCCAGTAAAAAAATTCAGATAATTCTTCTCTTGGCAATGATAGTTCGCAACCAGCTGCATCAGGAAAGGTGATGTCAAGTTTTTATGGCCAAGGAAAATCCATAAAGCCTATTAGGAATATAACTAATAGCTTCCGATTGCACCAAATAGTGACCAAGTCACTCAAGCTCAAATGTAGTTGAGAAAGTCAACTCATGTTTTTGTCTATAAATCACCAAGAAACTAACAACCATTAAGAGGCAGAAGTCGAATAATTTATGAGATTTACAGAATCTTCCAACTGCAGAGAAAAGTTTCATTATAACCTCACGAAGCAATGGCATGTACAGAATCAGAGTTGTTGCAGAATGTTCTTCCTTGGAAATATTTTCCTAAACATCTGGCAACCATCTATGAATGACAGAGCCAATAGCATTAAACACAAAATTTGGTGGTAAACTATCCTAAATTGGTGGCACTACATCAGAACTTTGAATCCACCTAATATTTAATGAGAAGATCTCATGTAAGAATTCATAAAGATAGGGCTTTTTCTTTCTCTTTCCATACTAAATAAAAAGTTAGAGCTTTTACTCTAGCAGATGGTAAGAACGGATATAGCATCACATCATAATTCTTATATCTGATGCCAAATCAAACTAAATTTTCGGCAACTATCAATTATTAGAGAAGAAAAATCAGATCCGCTTTGGGATGCAGCTTTCACCCGCAGTGAGAAGATAAAAATCATAGTTAACCACCTATTCTCTCCAAGAAAGAGAACAAACAAGAAGAAATAACTTTGAGGGCCCATAATTCACATAGAGAAGGTCACTTTTGAGATCTTAAAAACCTTAAACTTTTCAGATGGTTCATCAAAAGGAAGTTGTAAGGTGAAGACACAACGAAACCTTAACAAGAAAATAGAAGAATAAGACTAGCCAGTGAAGATAAGTAACCACACTCTCAGATTCTCAAAGAGAAACCGACATAGAATTACACTATCAAGTTAACATTGCTGGTCTGGCTAGAGTTATACTGCTCACCGAGAGTATAGAATTCCAAAAAGAGGGGAAAAGGCATCAAACCACCAAGCAGGAAGAACTTTCAAGATCCAGTGCTCTTTACTTATTGCAAAATCATGGTCCTGGCTCCTAATTCATGCCAACAGTTCCCAGATCTAACATTACAACTACACAGTCAACTACTATGAAACTAAAATCAGCAATTTAAGCAAATTATTTCCCATGCAAGAAAGATCTTTGCTGGATAATAACAACTCAACAACATTACCCTCTCCATGCAACACGAATTCTAGGAAGCACAGAGAAGTAAAAACAAAATCGAAATTCTAGAGGTTGCTCCCCTGCTGTTATTACCCTTCAAGCAGAGCATGAAACATGTGTATTCGATGGAAAAATACACAATTTCTCCACACAAAAAGAAAAGAAAAGCTCGTTAACAACGCCACTACATACTAAAAATCTCGATGATGTTCCCCGCAATCAACGTGTCTCTCCAAACCCATCACAATTATATTTGCCACATACACTTCTGACTGGACTCAGCACGCATTCGTCGGTCATCCTCGCGTTTCAGCAGCCAAAAGCATTTCACGAAGTAGAGAACGGAGAAAGAGCGAAACGTTCGACTCACAAATCAAATAGCAGCTCCAGACGCACCTTTTCTACTGCATAACTGGAGTCCCGCTTCTTTCCCGTTGCCAAATCCGGAAAGAAGAAATATTTCGGGAAGCAGAACGAGGGGCGGAATTCGAACGCCTGAATTTACAGGGACTCGAAGCTCGGATTATCTCGGCGGAGAGAGAGAGAGAGAGAGAAGAAAGGAGAGTTCAGCAGAAGACGGAGAGAAGCTCGGCGGCCCGGCAGTCAGAGGAAGCTCAATTCTCGAAACCGCATTTTCCCTCTGCGAAACACGACGAACGATTCGAGCTCGCCCGGAGAGAAGAAGAAGACAGAGAAAGAGAGACACAGAGGGAGGGAAGGAGGGAGGCAGACAATGGAGAAGGAAGGAAGACGGAGCAGGGGGGAGGGGAAGAGAGAGAGGGAGAGGGAAGGCAACATCCACGTCACCACACACGTGTCGTATCGGTACGAGAGCGTACACATACGGCGTATATACGAGAGCAGGAGGGGCGGGGTTTGTTGAGCTGGCGAATTCGACAATCGTGCTGGTCAATTTTTTTTGGGGTTTTAATGGAATTTTATTCCAGCGTCACCGCTGGCCGTACACGTGGTGGCCTGAGGATTCATCTCGCGTCCGGGGGCGTCCACCCCATGCCACCCCGTCATGTGGCTTACGTGGTCCATGCTGTACAAGATAATTGATCGGTTAAATTTTATTTAATTTTAACTTTTTTTAATTAGAAAGAGAAAGTGTGTCTCCATAATTTAACGGTAATGAATAGCCGCTTTGGAGTCCACGGCGACCCTCTCATGCTTCGCCACATAATTCAATTCTGACGTCCCCCCAATGTTTTTAAGCCCTAATCTAATCCCAGACGAGTACGATATTTTGGTCCCTTCATTTAAAAAAAATACTTATTAAATTTTTTTGATTTAATTAAAATAAGCATCGATATTTGTTGCACTGATCAAGGGATCAGCCTCCACGTGTACGTGCCATTTGGATTGCTATCTCTCTCCCTCTCCAGCTTTACTTTGCCAGCGCACATATTCTTAGACAAGGGTCGTGGAACGTGTCTCCTTTTTAGCCCATGCCGACCTAAAGAAATAAAAATAAAGGAGAGGGGACATAAAAGGCCTCGAAATTTTGATCTAATATATAAAATAAGCCACTGAGTTTTTAATTTATTCCACGTCCTTTATGAACTTTTAATACATAAAAATGCTCAATGCTGTTATGAATTTAAATTGATTGAATGACAACATTAAATAATTTTATATAATTCATTGATGACATTAAAAATGTACTAAAAATCTAAATATCACGTTGAATAAATAAAAATTTATGAAATATATTGTGCATTGAACAAATTAAATGTTCAAAAGTCATATTACACATTATGCCAAAATTTACGAATCATTTGTGTTATTATCCCAAAAAATAATGAATCGTGGACTCCTTATAGTTATGTACGAGTTTTTAGGTGTGTTTATTTCTAGAAAAATACAAATCATTTTTAACGAATTTGTTTTCCCTATTTTCATATTATGAAATTTATTTTGCTAACTTTAAGCGTGCATACTTTCGTTGACCGTAAATGATTTTTCCATTAACTAATCATTTTCAGCAATCCAAGCACATGAAAGCCTAGAAAACTAAGTCACATAATTTTTTTTTCAATCAAACAAACACTATGTCCCCAAGCGGGAAGCATTACGAATTCCCAGATACAAATTAGACATGGCTAGTTAATTCCGTGTACTCGTATTACCAAAATACACGACATGGTTATGTCACCTGAATCTTCTTGCAATGAGAACGGAAAGGAGAAAGGCCCTTGAGAGCAGTAAACGAGAACAATTAAGCAGGCGCACCAAATGTAAGTCGTCGTGAACACGCTCGAATTTTGACTGATCAAAGAAAGAGCTCGCTCGATCAGCCCATTGAAAAACGCGACGCGGTCGATGATTTTGATTCCTAGTATTGGGCTTGGAATTCTTGGCGTCGTCTTTAGTTAATTATGCCATTTAAAGCCGGGTGGACCTATGATATTTGATTGCCACTTCGAACAAGAAAACGCACGGTTGGACGTTGGTGAACGTGGAAGGGTTTCCTGTCGTGGAAAATAGGTCTAATTGAGATAAACACACGCGTATTTCTATGATAATTCGAGTGTGCCGATATCATGTTGAAGTGAATATTTGTATCACCACTAAATGAATAATGTCAAAATCAAAATGTGAATTTGCTTCTAGATAACACGAGATTATTTTGATGACTATTTGTTTCACCTCGGTGATATTCCAAATTAGTAATAATAAAATTACATGTACCGCATATTTTCATTAACGGTAGTGGGTTTCTTCAATTTGAATGAAATTAGCAACTCGATAAGTTGTCTATGAACTATGTCTTTCATCAAAAGCAATTCAAGCGGATTGTCACTTTAGCTAAATCGAGAAACAATTTGAGTTAAATATATGGGGTCAACACATTGCGGTTTGTTTTTTTCTTGTTTGTTCAAAAGTTAAAGCCCTCTAATATCCCGTCAAAGTGAACCTCCAAGTAAATCGCGCGAGGAATTATATGTCTAGGGTATGATTAACAAACTGTTATGATTGTAACTGGAGCTTAGATTAGCCAGTGATGTTGTTTGCCTCACATTTGAAGCCAAACTCAAATCAATTCATCACACGATGGAACTATACGGGGCAAGTATGTTCATATGTCATTGGAGGCAAAATAGTTAAGACACTACATAAAAATTAGAGCTGCGCAATAATCCGCCATCAAATACTTTTTGCGATCAAAATAATCACAATACTTAAATTAGCTGTTATTAAACTTTTCAAAATGGATTATAAACCTATTCTTAATCCATTGATGGGCCGAGTTGTCGTTTTAGTTATTCAGTAAATGAGTCTATAGGTAAAGCCCATAATGATTAACTCTATTATGCTTGCTCACTCCGTGTTCTCACCTCAATTTTGGTATGAATTTCATAAATCAAGTTAAATATAGATGTATTTTAGCAATATGGGTTTTGATTGAATATGGGTAATTAGATTTATAATCGGTTAAAATGAGTTAATTTGAGTCAGATTATTTTCGATCCAACTCACCCGTTTAACTGATCTATCCACTGCTAAAAGCTTTATAGACAAAAAAAAAAAAATGATCTCTGGAGACCAAGTTCGATGTTCCCAAATTCTCAAATGTCTTAAGGTGAACACGCTAGCAAATGTCTGGAAATGTCTAAACAAAGGGTAACCTCATGCTCGATTCTAAATAGACAAGATCAGCTTCTTCTTTTTTATTACTGAAAAAAATATTGAAGAGATAAGGTGTTCGAAGCACGCAAGAGAAAAAAGTTAAACCTCCTCCCCCCTACCGATTGTGATCACGCCGCTTCTCCAATCAATTTGATTTCATGCCCAAATCGAGCTACTTATGCAGGACCCCATTGCTTGACGTGATAGCACACTACCTCCATCGTCTACTCAGCATCACGCGTCCAATTCAATGAAGATTTCCACATTCATCTTCTTCTTTCTTTTTCTTTTTTGTAAATGTTTTGTCTGTACATTACAGAAAGTCAACATGGGCATACTAATGAATTCTCCAACATCCCTCCTTCACTGTTTCTCTCCTTCACTACTGTCGCTTCTCCGTCTCAATCAAAGCTCGATTCCTCATTTTCCATCAGCAAATCGACATATACATATGAAATTATTCGGGACGATATTCATAAAGTGTCAATAAGTACCTCACTGAAAAAAAAAAAAAAAGCTTAGTCGAATATTCAGGTGCAGCAGATTTAAAACACGGCACGATCATATCATATCGAAAATCACGACTCAATTATAGGTGCACAAAATTGGACGTTTTGGCTTTTTATCTAGGTAGCTATTACAAAAGCGGCGGTAGAAATTCGCGCGGACGGATGGTCCCGCACGTTCTTACGCGGAGAGCACTCCATCGTCGGACAAAAACTAAAAAAAAGAAAAAAAACCTTTATCACATCGACGCTGCGATCCTGGAATATCACCAGGAATCTCGCATCTCGACCGTCCAATGCTGATGCTGAATCTCCCACCCCCTCTCCCTACTTTTCCAACTCATCTCACGGGGGAGACACGTGTCGCCGTCTCGCCTCGTCTAGAAAAGGAAAATGAAAAAAGAAAGAAAACGCACGATGATGATATTTTTGGTGATGGCGGGACCCGCCCCATCTCCCCATAGGAAGAGTCCAGCGGAGGATCGGACGGACAGGACCTGGCCAAGCCGCCCTCGATGGGAAGAGGATACACGCCGAAGGGAAAAAAAAAGGTATTTTTACCGTCGATTAGATTTATAGAAGCGAATTTATTTCCCAAATTAATTTTGCGAATCCTATGAGCTTTTCCACGAAAAAAAGCTGAAAGTTTAGAGAAAAACCTCTTTAACGATAAGAAAGTATTTCGAAGAAAAATTATTTTAAAATTACGAGGGGCATTACCTTTAGTCTTTACTCAGCGAAATGGTCGCGTAAAAAATAAAATACCTTATCGGCGGAGGCACGTAACTGCCATATGGGCCCCGCCGGCGGAGGTGGGGGAGGGGGGTAAAGTGGTCCCCACGGGGGCTTTTGCTCCGGTGTCGGTGTAGGTGATCAGATCAGAGGACTGACGTGTCCCAACCAGGTGGACCGACCGGGCGCGCGGGGCCCACGGGGGGCAGGGGGAACAAAGAGGTTGCCGAGCCAGCTCACCCCACCCCATGCCCGTCCCTTTCCGGGAGATCTCCAAGCACGGCCCCGCGAATCAACCGAGCACGCAACGGTCCACGTGGTTCAGCACCACGTGCCGCCCCGCTAGTGGGCGTCGTCGGAGGAAAAAAAGAAAACGAATCTCCCACCGTCCATTACCTCTTTGGCTTGGCTGGCTCCATCTCCGCCCTCCCTTTCTTCTCCATTGTTACGTCAGCTCCCCCGAACAAAATTGCAGTCCCACCAAACATCGTTTATTTTTTTAAAAAAAATATTTTCTCCCTTTTTCTCCGCGCACGAAAAGAACTGCTGTTGCCACTCCAATTGGGCCCCCCAAATAATAAATTAACGAATATAATATATATATATATATATTAATAAAAAAGGGAGGCCTAAATCTTCTATTGACCCGGGTCCGGCGAGAGACCCATGATTTGCTCCGCGAGGCCGCATGTGACAGGTAGGCATTAGTGGAGGGTGACGCCAGTGTCAGAAGGATCCACGTCGGTCAGAGGAGAAAAGATAGGGGGCGTTAAGGCGGGAAGGGGGCAGATGAACGGCGATGCGCGCTTCGCGGTGCGAGATGGAGAGAAAGGGACACGGGTGGTCCGGGAGGGGAAGCTGACGTGTCGGCAGCATTTTTTTCATACCAACTTTTCGGAAAATATTTATAAAAAGAAAAAAAAGAGAGAGAGGGGGGAAGAATATTTAAATTTTGGTGCGGCCAGCGCTGATCAGTCAGACGAGGAGGGGAGGAGGCGTAAGGCGTCCGACAAGGTGACGTGTCTTTGCAGGCACTAGGGGTTGATTTACGCAACGCAAGGTGGAAGGTGGGGCCCGGTGTTGACGTGGACTCGAAGGCGGAAAATCCTGGGCGGGGGAGGCGGGAATGGATGGCGGATCCGATCCGTTGGTCCGTGGTTGTGGTTTTCAATTTCAATTTCAATTTCATTTTTTTTTTTTTTTTTTTTTTTGGGAGTGGTTGTTTTCACGGGTCAAACGATGTTACTGCTTCGCGTTCCTCAAAGGCCCACCGAGTAGGGGGTCTTATTTACGGAAATGACCCCCCACCACCCGCCTTCTCCCGGCCGATTTCTTTGAAATTTCGGGCCTTGGACTTTTCCAAGCTCGTTCACACTAGAGTAGAATAGAGAGAGAGAGAGAGAGAGAGAGAGAGAGGAGTCGCTGTCGATGTCGACGGCGATGCGTGTACATCGACAACCCCCCTTCGAGCCGAGCATTGATCGTGTTGGATTGTTGTTCCATCGTTGCACCAAAAAAGTAAAAATAAAATAATAATAATAATAATAATAATAATAAGATCAGACGGCATTTGAGGATCTATCGAGTTCGGACAACCCTTTCTATGTGGGTACTGAATAGTGAGGGGTCATCTTTTTGTCTCTTGAGCCCGACTATTGCGTATCGATTTTAATTGTTTATCCAGAGATGTAAGTTGATGGAACTGCATATTTATGAAAATTATTTTAGTTCTCGTCTTGGAGAAGGTAATTTGTGAAAATGATATATCAAATGACAGTGTGGATACATGACATCTAGATAAATGAGACTCATAATATGCGAACAATGGTGATTGATCGAATATATTGCATTGTCATGATCGCGTGATGTATCGATCACATTAATATTTACTCCTTGCCATGCGGGTTTTTCTGGACATGCTTTACGATATGTTGTTGGAGTAGCCCCCATCAAACATTTACGGGACACTTTTGGCATTGATAAACAATTCGAGGCTCTTGATGAATGATCGTCCACGGAAGAGCTATCCACTGTAGTCGTGAAGAACGATGCTTGGAATGATCGATTGGTATGTTGAATTTGTTAACGAAATCTTGCATTAGATTCCAATCGGGTACTTCAATTATGCCCCCTAAATCGCGAACCATGACCCCACCCGTGCCATTAATTTCCACGACTGTTTTAAGAATCTATAGTTATTTTAATGAAAGTT
The DNA here is from genome assembly GCA_014182895.1 of Angophora floribunda. Taxonomy (NCBI): domain Eukaryota; kingdom Viridiplantae; phylum Streptophyta; class Magnoliopsida; order Myrtales; family Myrtaceae; genus Angophora; species Angophora floribunda. Next base: position 498,826 of record CM024709.1, read on the forward strand.
TTTTCAACCTTCAAAGCCTAATATCGGACATGGCCGAAAGGACAAAAATACCCTTATATAAGTGGGGCTCAATCAATAATGTCACTCCATTAAATTCAAAATTAAGCATGCCTCGTTCATAACACGTCGTTTAGACAATTGCTCGGACTTGCGCTCACAAATTCAGACTCGTGCATGACACATCGAAAAGCAATTCTCGCCGAAAGATAAATAGTGAAAACAAAACAAAAGAGGAAAGAGACTTGAGACTTATCTATGGAATGAATGGCTGTTACTAAAACATTATTGATACGTAAAAACACGGGATAAGATAAATTTTAATTTGGGTCATATTCCTTTTATATCCGACTTTATTCGATCCCAAGATCACTTCTATAGAATCCTCGAAAATAATCGAGATATAGAAGAATCCTCGCAACCATGGACCCGAACCATTTCCCATCATCTTGTTCATGTCATAGAAGAGAAGCCTCCCCCTGTTTTCAAGAGGGATGATCGTGATTCGGGGGTCAACCAGAAAGTGACTTTGTTGGAAGCTCTTTCAGGAGGGAAGATTCTTAATTTGACGACGACCTTAGGACGAAAAGGAATTCCATAAGATTGGGAAACTTATAGATCCAATTCGCACTGACTTGAAAGCTCGCTGCTTTTTCCGGCTACGAGAGCGATCCCTGATCAACGACACAATTCAGTAAGCTGACTCTAAATATATCGTTTTGAGTAATGTCGTGCATAGCAGAGTTTTTGAAGGCATGTTTGTTGCGATGGGTTACTGACATCGGGATTGTTTTAAGGCGTAATAAGAAAACAATGTTGGCTATACTTTCCCAGCAAACATGAGGTGCACAAATTAATTTGCATGAGAGGAGGAGTTGGGCAATTCTAAGGGACTTAATTGCCAGGTGATAGGCGAGGAAACACTAGAGGTTGACGAGATTCTGTTTAGAAAGATTTCCGCTGTGAAGTTTTCATTGCCAAATGTTCTAAACATGAAAGGTTAAAGGGTACTTATAAGTAAAACAATAGCCACGGTGGCAATGCATTAATGCTGACTTGACATATGGTAAAACACCAATGAAGCGACTTTGTATTTTAAGGAAGCCACTCTGTATTTTCATCAATGAAGCGAAAACCATTCAGGGCTTTCTTTCCACGAGCCCCTTACCTCATTTTCTCCCATGTTCTGAAGAACTTTCCCAGCTGCTTCATCGATCCCAATCTCAATTCCGAGCCCAACATTCGCATACTGGATGACTGCAGTAATTTTATAGGTCCGGTTTACTTGTATGGACGAATTTCCTTTTCCATACTGATCGATACAATCAGTTGAGAGTGATTGTAAATATATTACCAATGCAAAACTCATTATTCAAAACTGAAACACTGAAAAAAATAAAAATCACGTATCTAAACTAGTACATTTAATATCATTAACGTAATATGTGTTGGAAGGCTCTTCCGAATGAATAAATTCAATATGAGAGGTAGAACTACAAAGGAATTCGAATTGGGGAAAACACCAAGTCAACAACGTTTTGATCATAGAGTGTAATGAGAGGATTAGCCAAAGTCATCAGTTACCAGCAGGAACCCTGTTCCTCTTCCTATTCCCCGAAGTTCATGGCAATGATAAAGCAAAGTAACAATCAGACGGAAACCTCATTTAGAACACACACTTCACAAGATCTACTAGAGTTCAATTACCTACCCGATCGAAAGCTCCAGAGTTAGTATTGATCCCTCAAAAGACATGGTAATCATTCAAGCGCATGCAGTCCAACGAAGCTGAAATTGACATCACATCTCACACGCCAAGAATGAAATTCATTATGCATCAATAAAAGTAAGATACTTCCTACAATTCATTCATACTGAACTTTAGATCTTCGACACAAAGTAACCAAATTGTGTAGTGTAATGAAAATAAAATCCAACACCCTCACATTTGATCAACCAGTAGCAGAAAACCCTGATATGGAGATACCAAAATTCAGGGGAACACATAGAGGTGATCGCTCAACGAAGCCTCCTTGCTTCCCTCTCAGACTCCAAAAGGGTGAGGACATCTCCTTCCCTCACTGGTCCCTTCACATTCCTCATGATGTACCGGTTCATGTCGTCCAGGAACTTGACTCTCACCTGAGTCACCTGCCCCCTCGACCCAGTTCGACCCATGACTTTAACAACGACAGCATGCTTAATCTGAGAATCCATTCTGCACAAAGGAGACAAACTAAGCATAAAGAGCACCCCCCATGGAAAAATCAGTTGCCAGTCACACATGGATATTGAGAAGGACTACTGCAAACCATAAACATCATCGGAAAAATCCAACATTCAATTCCCATTCATTAAACATAGTTTTAACTTCCCAAATCTCACAATCAGTGAGAAAAAAAACCCAGGGCTTTAACAACTGTGTGATACTTCTACTATGCTAACATATCCTCATTAATTAACAATTCATTAGCTCGCGTATATGTATACTCTCGCTCACATCCGCAAGAATCAGCAAAACATCAAGAATTTAACGACAAAAAATTAACTCAAAGAAGGAAGCTTGGCTGATCCAGCATAGAAGAAAAGAGCCAGAGCTCGACTAAACATAGGATCCAAGCTCGAGTACACAAAACCCACCTCAATAACATCCCTATTAAGCAAATAAAAGAGCAAAACCTTAGATTGTCAAGCATATGCCCACTACAACTTCAATTCACAACAGGACTGGTGATTCAACACCGCGCGAAACTTCCTCACGTTCCTCTCTCAAACAGAAAAACACCATATTCATCCCGTCGCCCTCTCATCTTTACCCTAGAAGAAACAAGTGATAAAGTGATTTCTCCACACTCAAGCAGAGTAAAATCAGGATCCAGTTCAGAAATCAAGACAGCGACAAAGCTAATTCAGGCAAAAGTCGCCGAGAAAAAACATCCGCGAAGCTTTGGCTCGAACCTAACGCGATGGTGCGTGTAAAACTCATGAATGGAACAGAACACGAGATCGAGAAAGGAAGTGGAAGAACCTTGAGATCGGGAGCGAGGAGGGAGATGAGAGGAGGAGAGGAAGGGAGCCGAAAGCTTGCGCTTCCCAAAATCTTAAGCGAGAACGAGCAAAACCCTAGCCCGATGAGCCGTATGTGGTAACTTAAAGTCCAAAATAATTGAAAAATCTGCAAACTTTATGTTTTTTTTGGGCCAAAATAAGAGATACAATCTTAATCTTAACTCAAAAATCAAATTCACATCAGATAAGTAAAGTCTCCTTGGCTATGTTTGGCTGGATTTTTAATCATGATAGAACCGAATAGGATATGATATGAAATTTAAAAGATTTTGCTATATCCTATATATTATTTGATGACTTCAGTAATAAAGTTGAATATATTCACATCATATCGTATATATTGTTTGATATAATCGGCGTATTAATGTAAATAAGCCATAAATTTTAGAAATGGAGATAGTAAAAATATCTCGCGATACTCTTGTCTACTTTATTTTTATTTGCTTTTTAATTATATTTTACTCTTTTTTTAATTTATTTCTTTTTTATTTCTTTCTTCCCCTTTCATCATTATCTAATAAAATTCTATTAAATAGAAATTGTACTAATATACCTAAAATACTAAAAATCCTAAAATATGCAAAAATATATATTTATATATTGAATTTTTAATTATAAGATATAATTAATTCGTATATATAAATGATATTAAGATTAAATTAAAAAAATCAAAACGTTATTTTTTATTTTGAATATATTATATTAGAATTCAAATATTATTTATATTGAAATGTAATTTTAGATTTGTTAATTTAATAAATTTATAATTTGAGAAAAATAACTTTTCTATTATAGAACTAGAAATTCTATTTATCTTTATCCTACTTCTCTTATGCGATAATTTTATCAGGCTTATATCCTCTTATATTTGACTTTATTTTGTTTTGAGAAAGCATAATACGTTATCCTATCTTAAATTTTATCTTGATCGCCAAACGCAGCCCTTATGTATGCAATATTTTCTTGCCCTTTCTAATTCAACAATTTTCACAAACAAATCAAGTGCATTCCGTTTGTATGGATTGGCTCATCATGCACATCTCAACAAGTGTTTTGCTTAAATTTCTAGTGCACATGCGCGATAGAGCAAGTAGAGAAGACCACGAGGGAGCCTTGTCCCTTCCTGCTTTGAGTATCGACAAACAACAACGTGCCTTTCAATTAACATATGACACATAGGCCACCGATGCTAATCCAAAATTAACTCAGTAGATATTGGAAATGGGCCACGCATAGGCCACCGCTTTACGAACTTATCAAAGCATACTCTACCCTAAATCCTTGGGCCTAAGCCCTTGTTTCTGTGACTAAAGTGAAGAATGAAGTTGCATCGTATGAAGTATCCAAAATCAAATTGACAATGCATAAGATATTCACTAACTTTCCCGGCACCTCCTTTGACGTGGGCATAGTTTCATGGTCTCAGTGAATTGAATAGAGGATGTCCAATAGGCAAACTGAGAACACCATGAAAATTCGCCTTTCGGTATGGGCTACGGGCCACCCGGCCCGACCCAATTGCCGCCTCTAGTCTATAACGAGTTCCTTCCCTCATTATGCGAATATGGGCATTGGGCAGCTTGATGGCACTTGTTATTAGACTATGCAGGTGTTCATAAATCAACACACAGCTCATGGAAGCACATGACTATTTGCTATTTAGCTGAAACTCAGAGAAACACAAGTGGGGCTACACTCTACATTAGTTCAGATACTACATATCATCTTTTGTTATTGCTTAATTGATAAAAGGTAAATAAAAAATAAAAAAATCTGAGCGTTAAATGAAAGTGCCCTTATAGGCAACGGGTGAATCTACTCCATAAACACCTTTTATGATCGATAATCGAAAAACTGAAAGAACTAACCGGGCATTGATTTAACTAGCAAGTTAGTTTCCTCCACCTTACATGGTCTCGGATTCAAGTTTTATCAAGAGAACTCTAGGAGTAAATCTTGAATGCACTTAACCAATGTGAGAGGTGGAATAGCAAAGGTGCGTGATGGGTGGCACCGATACTACTTAATTTGCTCCATTAAAAAATTGCATAATCCAATTATGTGGCTGGATCATAAAATAAATCACATATTTCAAGTTTAACAAAGTTTGGTGAAGTGATTAGAAAACAATTTGATTAATGTACAGCACAAATCCTTTAATTTTATCAATTTTCATGCCAACATCCACTAGTCATACCTATTAAACTTTGTAAATAAAAAGAGGAAAATAATTAGTAAATTTCATTCACCATATGTCCTCAAGAAAGTGCAATAAAAGGTGGAAAGAATGGTGGGGCTCAAAGAAGAAATATATAACTAATGCTCAACGAACGGAAATAGAACCAGCTATTTGAATACACAAAATTACTCAATCCAATACTATAGTTATAGGACAAGCGAGAAATGGGAAAGTAAAGTAGCCTGGGGTGTGACCTGACGATCAGTCTTGTGTTGCGAGAGAGTAAATTATGGAACAATGTCGAGCCGCGGTTCAAAGCAAAGACCTATTTGGACTAGTGAAGGGACCGTGGCAAGGCTGCTCCGAGACCATTGTTTCTGGTTCATGTCGAAAGTAACGACGTAAGGATCAGATTCACGATCGTGGAAGTATATGAGATCATTCAAGCCATAGCAATCTAACCAAGGATTCGATCCAAATCCTAGAAAATAATCATCAGGCAAGCAAGCAATCTCATGCCACTCCCTGCCATTCAAGACCCAAATGCCGACTCCATCATCTTTGCTGCCCATTACCAAGACCAGCTTCTCCTTCATGTTCATCAGACGTCCATAATCGTGAGGGCGAGGAGCCGGCACGAAGCTTTCTAACAGGCCATTGGAACATCGTCCGGAGAGGTCATACATCACGAGGCCGCGTATTTTTTCAGGTGAATCAACGAACGGCGAAAAAATTGAGAAATACAGAACCCCATCACAGATTGCATTCTGGTCACCGCATCTCCAACCTCTCAAGAACTCTGTCATGCAAGTCTTCCACGTCCTTGTTTCGGAATCGTAGAGATGAATCGAAATTTCATATCCCCGAGCGACTCCAGGGGGAGTTTTTGAAGTCACGAGCGAGACTCTATAACTTGCTGTTGTCCTACTAACCGAGATCGCAACGGGGGTGAAATGCGTACGTTCCGAACTCGGGGCCGGTGCAATATGTCTGAATCTTCTCGTAAGTGGGTTGCAGACATATAAACTGCTGATACCATGCTCTATTTCGCCGTATACAGAAATCAAGCCAGTGGAACATGCGAAGCCGAGGATACCAGTGGAAAATTCGAATCCGGGTAGTTCGAGCTTGAACCAGACGCTGTAGACAGGGTCGTAAGCACATGTGCGTTGGCTAACTAAGTCGTGTAGGACAAACCATGGTCTCTGGGATACACCGTGGAGCAGTTTCTTCCGAAAAGTCTCGGAAGTAATAATTTCACGCCACCGAGTACAAACGGCGCCTGCTCTGACGAGGTCTGCCAACGGGAGGGAGGCTAGGATTTGTTCCAATAGGTGGTCAGGCAGGAACCAGCAGTCCATGGAAACTAGAGAGCCTTTTGCATTGCCTTCACATTCACAGAGAGCTGAGGATTCACGAGGCTTGTTGTCGTCTCGCGGCATGTTTTGATCGGCCTGCGGCGTCTCTCCCTGAATGAGAAATCCTGACAGAAAGTAGAAAATATTTTAACAACAGGTTCGCGAAATCTTTACAGGTCCAATGGTCAAGAATAACAGTCAGTCACACGCAGATAGTTTTTATATGGTAACTTAGTCCAAAACATCCCGAAATCACGTGAGAATAGCAGACTTTCTGTTTTTTTTGGGGCAACATAAGATATGGAATCCTAATCTAATTCAAATATCTCCTTAGATAAGTTATTCTCTCTCTCTCTCTGTGTAGACACGATCTAAATATTTTCTTTCCCTTTTTAATTCAACCAAATTCAGAGCATTCAGTTTGTACTAGATTTGATCATCATGCACATCTCGACGATGATTCTACCTAAATTTCCAAAATTTTAAAAATTTCACCGATGCAGGCGTGATTTTCCTAGAGAAGACCAAGAGACAGCATAGATCCCCCTCCCGGCTTCTCAATATCGATAAACAACACTTAACATGTGCCATGACTCTTCCAAGCTAAGGACGCACTAGAGTTGAACTCAGAACACCGATATAAGAGGTCGAAAATTTTCAAGTTAGTGTCAGTCATGGGCACCAGGAAATACAAAAAGGAAATCTTTCACATGTCTAAGATTTCAGACCATGCTTAGTTCGTCTAAAATCGCCCCACCCCCAAAACTAAAAGCCACTATAGTAATAAATTAGATTGCAGAAAACCAGCTGCTTCACCAATCCATTAGTTCAAGCCTTCAAGGAGCTATAGCCACTGGGAATACCAGTCGCATGGACACAATTATCGTTTCACACACGTCTTCGCTAGCTTCTTAATCGATCAATCTTAAGTTTTCACGCACAAACAATCTTCAGCTGGTTAAACACGGGCTGAGACTTCGCAATCAATCGTTGACATCAGTAGGACGCACGACAAGATAAAAAGGAGCGACGATATAAGACTACAAAGAGCTTATAAAACATTGAAACACGAGGAGCATTACCGTGGGTCGAAGAACCACAAAAGTGGAGTAAGATTGTTCCTTCACGTATCCAGTAATTACGAATACATCACGATGGAGGTATATATATGTATATATAGTACACAGACCTTCCTTTTCGGGCCAACTTAAGAGAGAGAACCGGTGATCTAATTCCGAAATCAAATTGATAACGCAGAAGATATTCACTAGCTTTCCCGACACCTCCTTGACTTGGCATGGTTTCATGGTGTCAGTGAATTGAATAGAGGAGGATATCCAATAGGTAACTGAGAAGACCAGGAAAATCCTCCTTTCGGTACGGGCTGCGGGCCACCCGGCCCGGCCCAGTTGCTACCTCTAGTCTATAACGAGTTCCTTCCCTCGTTATGCAAATATGGGCATTGGGCAGCTTGATAGCACTTATTACTAGACTATGCACGTGTTGGCAAATTAACAGATACTAATGCAAACGCATGACTATTTAGCGTTCGTCTGAAACCCAAAGAAACATCCATTGGTCTACATTACATTAGTTCGGTAACTACATATCTTTATTTTTATTGCTTAATTCCCAAAATGAGAAAAAAAGAAAGAATATATGAGTGTTAATAAAATTGCCCTTACAAGGGATAGGTGATTGCTCAATGCAATAAGCAAAAAAAGAAAAAGAAAAAAACAAGGTGTATTTGATCGTCGCTATGCAAGCCCAGAAAGGGTGATGGGGGGATTCTTATCTGGTGTTTGAGTGTTGGTAAGGATAGGATAAAAAAAATCTGATAATATGGACTATATCTGTATCGAGATATCCACTTACACAAATGTTTGACAAGATTTCTCTTTTTCTGAAAAAGGGATGAAAGAAAACCATGCGTTGACGAGAGATACAGAGAATGAGATCAAATTGAAAACCCATTATGATCATGGACCGCATGGATTGTCAACCTTATTAACCCGGACTCGTCACCAAACTAGCGAGAGTTTCAATTACCTAATGTGGGAACATGATTCAGGCTACAAATACAAATAATGACATAGAAGAAGAAGAAGAAGAAGAAGTAGGAGCCTTCAAATTGTCAGACAGAAAGTCAAACTGAACAAAATCGATCAACTGATGAATACGAATAGGGTAAATTCTTATAGTTACATGCATGCATGGTAAAAAGGGCGCTCCAAAGCTCTTTACAAGTTACACTCAGCACCCACTGCCCACCACATTCATACGCAGAATCATCAAAAGTAAAAGAGGACTTTTCACTGCTTCTCTAAATGCAGAGGCCTTTTTTTACCCAGCGCCGCTAAGAGTAAGTAAAATCCCGTTTGACCAGAAAGTCAACGCAACCGTTATAGCGGTCCCGCACTTTGACCAATCCGGTCAACAGAATCGACGGCATCGGCGCGGCGTCACCAACTTACTTCTGAAGCGGAAGACCGCACAGGAATCGCCCACCGCAGGACGACCGCCTCAGGCTCTTCCCCGCCAATTCCCTCATCCCGTTCCAATCCTTGAGCACCGTCGACGCCGTCGACGAGGACGAGGTCGTCGAGTCGCCGCCGTCTGAGATATCCCCCGCCGAGTCGGGCCACCAGTTCTCGCAAGACTCGCCGCCCGAAACCTCCCCATGCTCCGCTGCCGCCGCCGTCGCCGTCGCCGTCGCACTCAATCTCTTTTTCTTCTTCTCCCTCCGGCGATCGCCTCTTCTATGCGGTCCCATCGAATGCCCCATCAGATCGCGGTAGCCGATCGCCGACGCTCCTCTCAAGGCCGTGAAGTCGGAACCGTTGGTCAGCATTATCCCGATATTGAGGACTCCATGTATCCTGCGCGGTTAAAGAAGTCGGGAGAGTTTCGCTTGGGGAATGCGCTAAAGAAAAGAAGAAACTAGACAGTACTCACTTGCCGGAAGGACGGCGAATGCCGACGGCGGTGAAATAGGGGAGCTTGCTGTTACTCACGAAGTCGGGCCAAGAGAGGACGGTGCTGAGGAGCAGCCGGACGGAGCCGACCAGGTAGTCGCGGATGTATCCGACGGCGTAGATCTCGATGGTGACGCCGGAGGTGTCGCTAGAGAGGAAGTCGGGGCCGACCCGGAAGAAGAACTTGTCGTTCCAGGTGGGGTTATCGGAGCCGACCCGGTCGAGGCGGGTGCGGAGCTTGGTGGAGGGGTCGACCCAGACGAGGGAGTAGGTCTCGGTGCGGCGCATGTTGGCCGGGGGCGGCTTCAGGTTCTGGGCGGAGATGAGGTGGAGTTCAAGAATCGCACTTTCGCTAATCTGATCCCTTTTCATCTCTCTTACTCTCCTCTCTCTGGGTTCTTCAGGAGCTTCTTGATTGATCTTTTCGAAGGGTTAGTGCGGTTGTGGGATGAAGGGGGAGAGAGAGAGAGAGAGAGAGATGGCGGCGAGAACCGCCGGCGAGTGGAGAGAGAATGGGAGGAGGAGAAGAAGGAAAGAAGGAAGTGAAGGGGGGAGACGGTTGAGGGTTATGGAGGGGGTGCAATAATTTTAACGGTTTCTTTCGCGGTTCAGGTCAGGTTGTTGTCCTCCGTACTGGCACTCTACTCGGAGAAAGAGAGAAGAATGGTAGAAACTGCTGCGATTACGAACTGGGGTAAGTGATATAGACAATCAACAAAAAGATACTATTTATGCATTCGAGAATCATCAAGGTTTTTTAATTAAAGTTGATTTCCTACTTAAGTGGTTACCTGATTTGAGCAGCATTCCTATTTTAGATTTAACTCGTCTGACACGCAAGAGTGTCTTCACCCGTGAAGAACATGCAAGGAGGCTTGTTCGTGAATTAAACCCTGAAACAATTCACTAGTGTTGAGGCCAATGGGTTTTGTAGTAAGATTTGTAAATTCCTTTATAAGATTATTTCATGAAGAATTATGAGGCTGAATATATGAGTTATTGGGTGTAATTGCTGTAATTTCCGTTCATCTATAATGAAATTTTTTGTGCTCCCGATCACACCAATCAGACCAAGTAAATTTGATATCTCATTTATATTCTTGTTTTGTCTATTTTATTGTTCGACTTGAGCCCAATTTAGTTCCCGAATACCTAGCACCCGATCATCTTTGGACATCCAATTGATAAATAGTGGGTTAGCTTCCTGAAGTCGTGTGACTCGGTTAAGTTGCTGGTTTGCTAATCCCCCGCCCACCATAATAATCAACCGCCAGGCACTCTGGTAATCTTTACATGCTCACTTGATACAGGATCGTGGAAAACTTTCATGAGACGATGGGAGAAATCATAAAAACTCAAGCGCAATAACTTCAGCTGCTACCGTTTCAAAAATATTTTAAGTGTTGAGTAACGCATGTACAAGCAATTTGTTTACCCTCGACCTGAGGAGTTGAGAGGAGCATATAAGCACCAGATTGACAAAGACCAAGCAGCAAGATGTAACACCAAGCAGTAATCACGGTTCACGCATCTGATCTGCTGACCAAATTCATGTAACGCGATTGTTTGTTTGTCAGAATGTTTTTGTACTTTGGCAAAGAATCTAAACCCACCTCATCTTTCTTTCCAACCAAATTCAGGAGGTATCGTGCATATTCTACACAACACATGACGACACTTCAAATTGACTGAATTGCATTGTGACCATCGTTGAGAAGATGGCTTAGACTAAAACAGATCCATTTACCAATAGATTAGGCTCGAGAAGAGGAAGCTACAAAATTTGAGAGGACTTGATAAGCAAAAATCAGAGGCTAATTCTACATCACAGGGTGTAGAGCTCGGCACTCAAAAAGTTCCTTGAGAAGACCAGTTAACCAGGCACTGAGTCCAACAGGGAGCAGAAACATTATCTGGTACTGCATTTTCAGTGAACTTAAGTAGGTGGAACCAAGTCTCTGCAATGCCATGATGCCATCCTCAAAATCTTGGAGCTGCACCACAAATATTAATACGCCTCAGGTGCCAAACTACTAAACAAATATACAAAACAACAGAACCGGGGACGATGAAATATGCTGTTTAAGGTTGGGCTGAAAATGCTGAACCTACCTCCACCAATTGTTGCTTCAGGCAATCTCTCAATTGAATACTTGTGCTGTGTAATGAACATGATTGGTACACCAGGGATCTGCAAGTACATGATGGTATCAGAAACTATTTCCACAGCATATATCTTATGATGGACAACCAAAAAATTTCCAAGTTATTATACCTTCCGGATCCTTCGCTTTAGATCTCGATCACAGGTTGCAACAATGTAGCATTTGTGCTGTGCAATTCATAAATTTATGTGAGTCTTGAAAGAAAAAAGAAAGAAAACCCAGGAATATGTCGGAACAAAGGGTATAAATACAACGATATCCATCTTCAAAATCCATAGTAAGGCAATTCTTAAGCCATTGAGATCAAACTAAGACCAGGACCATTCGATAGCATACATCTATGACAATGCAAAAACAGAAAGATTATCATGCCTGGTCAATTTAACAAATCATCAACCTATTCACAAGCCGGCACCGAATATATAGTGATTAGAAGGGAAATATTCCAATGACATTGAGAAACTTGAGAGGGACTACAGATTAAATTTAATATGTACAGCATCATTGCCACACACTGGCAAAGCTAAGCTAAGGGCTAAGCTCTTCATTCTACTAAGTTCCACCATTCAATCTCAATGCATTACTTTAGCATTGGTTTCTGCCCAGAATACCAATTGGCAGACAATATGCTATTATATTTGCTGTAAACATAATTATCAGTATCGGGGTCTTGAAGTTTATCCATCACAGCAAGCCAATTCACAAAATCTAAGCAGAGCTCAACATTAAAGGAAGATCTTACAACTCCTACTTTGATCTAATGCAATCTGAAATTTATCTTAAGTGCTCCTTCTAAATAAAATTTCAAACAGGGCTGCTAATTTCAGAAACAGAAAAGAGAGAATGCTAACTAATGCAAAATATCTGGGTGTGAACATACCTGAGTAACTCTCTCAACAAGGCAATCATCAGCATAGGTCCCTTTGTGAGTACATGGCAATCTTTCAAATCGAGGATCTTTTGCTATCCTGTAAATAAAGGACATGCAATGAAACCTCAGATCAGCAGTCATAGTAAAGGTGAAAGAAAAAAGACATTGAGGTAAAGATTACGAACCCAAAGAAAGAAAACAATTCAGAAATAACAAAAAGAAAGGACCAAAACAAACCTCAAAGCAACACGGTATTTCTGGCCCAGCTTCTCAAGCTCTGCCATCACACAATCCGTGATGCAAGGAGTACCTTTAAAATTGAACGACAGGGAAATCAATATAAGACCATAGAATAGAATGGAGCATGGGAACACAGAATCTAATGAAACAACAACCAAAAATAAGAAAATTGGCACTGAAATTAAAATATGAGTAGAAGACTGATAGGACTCACATTTCGCATATAAGCAGTCCATCATTCCTTTCTCCAGATCCAGCTGACAGAAAATAAAGAGCTCATGTTGGTTGATATTCAAAATGAATAAAGAAAGCAGGAAAACAGTTCATTTATCTCGTATGAATCCCAAAAGAGAAAGGCAGGAAAACAGCATTGTCCATGAATTGCAACTAAACCATATAGCTTTTCATTACAAGGGTTGATTGGTTTAATTGGAGCCAATCAACGTAACAGCACTGGCACAATTAGCAAGTGCTGAGGCCGAATTCTTAAATCCCCTAGAAACTTCTCCCTTTCAAAGAACAATCGTCCAAAGAGAAAGAAAACCATGCAAGTGTAACATCAATGCCCGAAAAAGAAAGAATTAAGCAGACAAGTAGGCTCACTTTATTCTGAATGGAGAAATTAATGAAGTTGGTATCCACCAAAACCCGATAAGGCGGTCCCAAGGCGGTGTTGTGCTTGAAGAAGAGCGCGGACGAAACATTTGGCCTGAAGATAATACCAATTAATCAAGCAATTACAAAACAAAAGGCATACGAAACGACGAATCGCGCGTAAGGAATCAGCATACACGTTTCTGGGGAGCTTCTCCTTGGAAAGGTCCTTCTTGTTAGGGTTTAGAACCTCTTGCTTGTAACTGAACCCCACACCACCACCACAACAACAACAACCCAATTTTCGTTAACCCACGGTAATCACACAAGGCGAACGGGAAAGCGAAAAGAGAGCAAAGAGGAAAGATTACTTTTTGATGGCTTTGGAGGTGATGATTTTTTTCATGGCTGCGAATTTAGGGCCTTTCTTGGCTCTCCCCATCTCCTTTGTCACCTAAAAAAAAACCCTTCTCGTGGCCTGCGTGTTATGAGTCGACGACGACGGCGCTGACACAGATTCAGCGGGAATTGCTCCTCCTGCTTCTGGACGAGGACGATTACGCGCTTCTATACCTACGTCCCCTCGGTCGCCGTCCGCGCCTCTGTGTCGCAAAGAGAGAGAGAGAGAGAGAGAGCGGCGGTGGGAAGCAAGCAAAGCGGCGGAGGGAAACCGAACGACTACCGGTTGCACCACCTCAGTCAGTCGCGGGGCGGGCAGCAGAGTTTGAGCTCATAGTAGAGGAGGGCTTTGACAGGCTATCTGCTGAACTCATAGATGTAATAAGCCCAATGCCTCCTAGGCCCATCTGAGTCTTCCAAGTTTCGTTTGTTCTTTCTTTGTAAAATCATTTTTATATCATTGTTTGGTCGGCACCAGTCGATCCTAATTATTCTATCTACTCTATTCTTCCTCGAAATTCCGTCAAATTATAAGATTCAAAAGCTAAAAGTAGATACAGAGAAAGCAAAATCCAGTTCTTGATATGTGTCACTTAACTTTATGTTTATGATTGGTGCATGACAAGCCATATGATATAATTGCATCATGTGGTCCATGTTCAATCAATCAACCTCAATTTAGTGATTTTTCAGCCCCAAATGTTTTATCGCTTATTAAAATATAAAATAGATAAAGACAAAATATCTTGAAATAAAATTGTATTATTTTTCCAAAAATTTATCTCTTTCTACTCGTGTCATTGATTATAAATTTAAATATGCCAATTAAGTTCGATCAAAGGATGATCTCCTCTTTCTATATAAACAGTAGGATACATTATATAGTTCGATATCTTGATAGATGAAGACGTATTGAAAGTGTGCAGAATTGCCATTTCTAGGAGATTAAAGCTTTATCAAAAATGCGATTGAGGCCATCAAATTTTACGATTCGTTATTGTAATTAGAGATTCCACTTCATTTATTAAAACTAATGCATCTTGATATCAACTTTCTTATCTAATTTCAAATCCAAAGCTTTATTTGTGGGTGTGCACGTGACATGTCAAGATACGTTTACGAATAAACGTGTACAAACACATGTCAAGATATGTTTACGGCTGGGCCATATAACTAGTTTATTATTAATGCCTCCCCATTCCTTAAAGAGCAAGACACGGCATGGCCTGATGGCCCAGCCGCGCAGGAAGCTATACGAAACCGTGAGTCAAGGTTAAGTTAAACTTACTTTTAACATTTGTCATTAACGTTGGACTCTATGAACCTCGACAAGTGTATTGTAAGAGGCATCGCATCATCCTAAAAGAGTTTGAAGTAAGAAAGAGCTCCCAGTTGACCAAAGGGGCTTGATAAAAAAGAGAGGGCTTTCGTTTCATGGAAGGAAGCAGGCATACAGGAAGACAACACTTCCCTATTTCTCATGGACCATGAGGTGGAAATGCAGTGTAATGGAGGGCACAAGCTGCAGTAAGGGATCAGATACCTCGAGACGATGTTACAATTCACAGTTTTTACTTGTTTGTACATCTATCACTATGACACACTAATATGAGAAAAGAATGGCTATGAGTGTACTTCTACCCAATTAGGCACATCAGCTACCAGAAGGATGCGGGATTTACAGCCAAAAAAGAAACCCCCCCAAAAAAAAAGAATAAACGAAGTAAGAAAAGAACCTCGCATGCAAAATTCAGATCGATGCATCCTTCTGGGGTGAAAAAAATATCAAAAATCAAGGGCATGTACCTAACAAAAGAATTTTTGCTATAAACCTGGTCTGATCGACTTGATCATAGAGACTTCTTAACTCCCGCTGTTGAGTTTGAAGTTTCTGTTCCCTCAGGCGGAGGCTTCACATACTTGCCTATCACCTTTTGACGCTGCCGCTTTTTCATCCTGCCGAGCTTTTCCTTACTCAGTTGCTTTCTCTTTTCTTTCTGCCGTTGGCGTTGGTTCCTCTCTCTTTCATATACACCCTGCCACAAGACTTCCCCTGTTAAAGGCCACAACCACCTTCTCTTGGGTTTATCGGAATCGTATTCTTCTGCATGGTCCTCATCCATACTCTTCAGCGTGTCATATGAGAACCATTTTACCCACATCCGCCCTCTTCGGTCCTGCAACCTGTGCTGTTCCTGCATGAGACCAGTCTCTGGATCCACGAATACTATTCTTCTGGCACTGTGGTACGCCCAAACGTTCACAAGGAGCTCCAGCACTCTTGAATAGCAATGCTTGTCCTGCAAGAGATGCATCCGTGAAATGGTTCCTCTTACTGTTCCATCAAAGTGGAACTAGCCAGATGCTTTGAAAAAACAGACACCGTATTTTAATTTTCCCGAACTTATACAAACTATAGATTGTTTATGTTTCCAGTGATTCATCCATCTCAAATTCATTAAGTTTATTAGTGCATCATTGGAAGGTCTCCACTTTCAAAGGATTTGTGGCAGCCCAATGATGCGATAATAGGATTCTGTTATTGAAATGGTGGTTTTTGGAATCAGATGTGCTTTAAAATGGAGGTCGAGTAGATTAGACCAATCGTAGCCTCCAGCATGCAGCATGATAAGCAATAAGCATGGCATTAGAGTTCACACAATGAAAGCCCAAACTAAAGAGTCAAATGGCAAATTCCAAGAGAAGCAATTTTACTTTGGACAAACTTAGATAACAGCGTCCTGTCTGATGATGCTCATCATACATCTGAGCATCCAATGCATCAACAAACATCCTGCACAAGGAATGATTCACAACTTTAGCACATGCTCACAGAAAACAACACTGATGACTGGGTCTTGATTAATTAGTGTATGACTGTACCTTGAGAACATCACAAATTCCAGGAAAGACCTAGTTGGCAATGCCCAGCTCTTCATGACAGACCATGTATCACCATCTACGGGCATAGGGGGTAAAGCATCCAAATCATGTTTTAAGCCATACATCCTCTTAAGAGCCACGGAGAAGGCATACCTTCAATAATCCATCCAGTTAAGAAAGTCAGCAATACAAAGAGACACAAAAACAGAGACCACAATAAACACCAAGTGATGTTTTAAGACTAACTTGCAGTTTCCAGCATTAATGGAGTCACAGAAGGACCAAAAGTCCTGCTGCAATGGATTTCTTGGGTCCTGGTCCATCCGCACCCAAAAGTAAAATGTGTCCCCATGCTTACGTGTCTGGATAGCATCCAACAATGCTCTTTCAGCAACACCAGACAGGGATGCCTGTTTGAACCCCATGTTAAAATGTGTCTGAACAGGAGACTGCACCATCATTTTGAAAAGTGGAAGTACAAATGCATCGGGAGGTTCATATGTTTCACCCATTTCTGTCGTTTCTTAGACAGCTGGAATGACATCTCTTCAACCAATGGGCATGGAAATCAAATTTAGGCTCTTTCAACCAGACAAGTAGTCATTTATTATTCATGGTGTATTTTTACACCCTATTTTCCTACTTTGACCCTTGAATTTAGACATTAGAGACATAGGTCAGACCTGCTTGACCTTGTCTAAAAGAAAATAAACTTCTCTCCATGGACCTTACTCATCATATTCAAGCATAGACACAGCATTTCAAGCAATTGGCATGACTAAGTTAGCTAGAACTTTGTCCACTATATGTTTTGACTGACTGATATTTGATGTCTAATAATAATAATAATTTCGACAATCTACAAACAACGGTCTTTTGAAGTTCTGGGCATTGCCTCACCAAATTGACGCAGCAAGGTCAGAGATTTGTGTTGGATGCCACTAGCTTAACAACTGGCTATTTTCATAGAGAGAGCTACAGATAACCAATCGTTGAAAATTGTATTCGAGTTTTCGGGTGCAGAATGGAGCTCCAATATATACCTTCCTCGCTGTTGCCCTCCAACATTGGAAGCCTATCCAAGCATTCTTGTGTATGCGGTCAATTCTGTTTGCAATTGCAAAATAGGCCCCAAAGTCACCCAACACATCTCGGTAATATGGATTATTAAGAAGTGGAAGCCGAGAAGGTGCATCAATATCATCAGCTCCAGGTCTTCGCCCTTTGGTTGACTGCATCACCAGGTAAAGCGTCAAATTCAAGGAATTCAGTACTTCAAGCTTACGCCCCAAATTAAAACACTATAGGCATACATTAACAACACCTCAACCAGGCTGTTTCGGTGTTCTGAAAATTCTGAGCTCTAGGCAATGGATAATAGACTTACCCTATGGTTCATAGGCTTTGCAATTTCTAGAAACCTCTATACCGATTATTTTTACAGCTAAAGTTCTTCATTGGCAAACAGATCAAAAGATAAGTCAAGATTAGAACTATACACATATGAATTAAACTTTTAGCAAATAATCTCAGTGAACCACAGTAGTTCAAAAACACCAGATGAAAGGATTAGCACTGTGATCATCTTCTTACAGCATAGCTTTAGGATGTAAGTATGTCTTTACCTTCAGATGTATGCCAACACAAAAACATCAAGAAGCTGTTTTCAGATCATAACTTCAGTTTTGAAGATGTCCCTTGGTTTCCTTAAATCATTTTTAAAGTGTTCTGAAGCGCATTGTTTTGAATGTTTTCATTCTCATATGGAAATTAAAACAAAAATTTTCAAGAATTCCCAGGAATCAGATGGGGCTTTAGTCCATCAACATGAGAAGAAACTGATTAATATTAAGCCTAAACTTTGATAAAAGTACATGATAATATGAGAATTTTAACATGCATAAGGCATCTCACCAGTCCAATCCCACGATAGATTGAAGAAACATGCAGAAAGGGCCAGACTCCTTCCCCCAAGTAAGGTTCATAGATACCAAGAGGCTGTCCAGTTCTTTCAAGCTCCCGTTCATCCCTTTCATGCAGATCATTTTTTAATCTATCAGCCTTTTTGGCACTCTTATATACTTCTTCCCATGTTCCATGAGGTTGATTACTTCTATCTTTTAGCTGCATCAAATTATAAGATACAAATGAAATTTCACAAGAAAGTGAGAATTGAACACATCAAAATGTTTGAATATTATTACCTCCTGCTCCTCCCTTCTCTTTCTAGCAGTAGTCACCTGTATATACTTTTCTTCCTCCCATATGCTATATGAAAATGTATCGTCGATAGCATTAATTGAGCTGGACCTCTCCTTTTGAGTATGGTTCCATCGTTCCTCAACCTTGTCCAGGAAAAGGTCACTACGCAAAATTCTCTTCTGATACGTTGGTCTCGGGATGGTTTCGAATAAATCCCAGTGCCATTCTTGCTTGTGTTTGGGAGATAATTCAGAAACATCCTTTGGTGGGGCAACTTCAGATGGCAGCTTCAGAACTACTTGAAGTAATGACGCATACCCTTCAACAGTTTCAGACACCATGAGGTCCCTACCAGTAGTCTTTCCTCTTGCAGCAATATTATGAGCCAGATGTGAAACTTTTCCTTTTGGGGCAACATGCCTTATGATTTTTGACAATATCTTGACATTGTCCTTTGGGAAAAGATAGCCATTGACCCCATCATCAACCTAACCATCATCGATTATATATCAATAGAAAGCTCAATGAAAATGCTTTCAAGATTGAGAATAGTAGAAATTTTGGATCTTCATAGGATGATAAGGAGCTTATTGCACTTTGTCCCGAATGTTCCATGACTAATGTAATAGTCCCCACCCACATGAGCACCACGTGACAGTGTTGTCCCAAATATTCCATGACTAAATTAATAGTACCAAATCACAAATAAACACCACATGACAATACTGATCCAAATTTCATCATTCGAGAGAAGTTACTACAATTAAAATGGACTAACACCATTCTTTAGATGGTTCCATCTTAGACTCATTTATTAGCAACAATAGCAGTTAATTAACACCTTTGGCCACTACTTAGTTGAGAAAGAGTTTGAACAATCAAGAAAACAGCAATATTAAAGTAAGATGCCAGTTTTATTTTCTCCAAGACAAAGTGGTCAGACGACATGAATGAGGAACAATGACCACAGGAAGAGGGTGCAGTTTGGCTAGGTCAATGTGTCCTCAACTGTAAAAGGGCATGCTGTGAAAAGAATTTGGTGAGCCACTCAATGGAGTGAAATTTGATGCATGTACTCCCTCAATGGTACATTGTCTGTGTATTATCCACAAATTACATGCACATAGTATACTTTTGATGGTTGGCTTGCATTATGGAAAACCAACAGTTAGAAACTTACGTATTTTCTAATAACAGCGAGCTCAGGAGCTATGATTGGCTTCCCATAGCACATTGCTTTCACCAGAATTTCTGGAAAAGACTCTTCCTCAAGAAAAGAACCATAGATAACAAGATCAGCTATGCTCAAGACAGCATCTGCATCCTGGTCAACAGCCTTGTACTCCACAATTCCGCTAGGATAGCTCAGATTATGTGCAATGGCCTAAACAATGAAAGCAACATAATTGATTCACACAATTGAAGCTAAAAAGCGCCTCTCTAACTGCAAGAGATAGAAAAGTTTACCTCCACAGCCGTGCTGTAATTGCCAAGTGAACCACTTAGAATAATGATTTTGAGATGGTAAGTGGAATCCTTATTTGATGGGAAATCAGCTAAAAGTGGTAGTATAGACTCTAAAATTAGTGCATGCTCCAGCCACAAACCCTTGTACAAAAATTGACTTCCAACAATTGCAATCACAATATCATTAGGTCCAAGACGCAAATTGTCTCGCATGTCGCCTTTGTATGATGCTGCCATATTGTTTGTTTCCCATGCTTCAGCTGGAGAACCAGGAATGACTACAAAGTTTCCACTGTCAAATGCAGAGAAGATCATCTGTCCATTGAAGAACAGACTAAAATTAAAACAACTTCAGATAAAGGGCATCAGTACTTGGAAGACAAGGACCAAAACAGAAAACAGGAAGTTTTTGTCATTTCACTCGTGATCTCCAAGAATTTTAAGCTTCATCTTCTTACAGTCTTCACTAGAAACTTAATCTTACATCCCAGTTCACAAAGGTGGTAAAAGAAGGGACAAAAGGAAAGGAAAAGAGAAGAATCAGTTTGATGAAGAAACTTGAGCTGAGTCCTGTCATATTAGTTTATTCCCAGCCAAGCAGTTATTGAATGGTGCACTTTCATTCACAGATGCTCCTCACATTACGGGATGAGATTCAATAACTGTTACAAGATCAAAAGGAGTATGTGATATATGAACTTACTGGCTGCACATAATTTGAGAAGACAACAGCAGTGGCACGATTGAGTGTCTTTTTCCAATGATTTGCAAGCTCTATCTGCCCATGTGAATTGTACTGTTTTAAGCGAATAGCTAGTGCTGCATCATGGATGGTCCATATGAGAGGCAAAGACTTGAAAGGCTCCTGCAGAAAACTGCAAAAAGTGAAATCGTTCATCTTCATTAAGTAAGGACAAGCCTAATGCAAGGACAATCCAAGGCATCAATGAATATCAAAAGCCTCACTTAAGTCAATGAACCCCAAGTCAACTCCTCATGAAGCTCACTGGGGCGATGAATAGTTACCAGAAAATTACAGTCAAATGAACCTATTCTCAGTCCTCTGCCTATGAACCATAACTCCTCTTTCCTTGCCAAAGTCATGACTATGACTGACATGATGTAGAACAAGCACTTTCATTTATAAGAGATACAACATAGAAGCAAGGGAACAAAAACAAAAAGTAAGCATGGAAGCAACAAAGTTCCTAATTTAACTAGGCCTACATAAAAGACTTAGGAGTCGATGTAATAGCAATACTGGCTTCTTCAATGAGATGAGAGTGCTAGCATCTTATCTGATTGTCAGCCATCATTGAAATGCACAATTGCATCCCTTTGACAGCTATAAAAAACTAAAGACAGACGGTTGTTCCTAATTTATTTACCAATTGAGAAGTAGCAGACAAAAATAGGAAAAACTTACCAAGTAAATACATCTGCAGCTTCAAGAGAATTAATGAGTATGCCATTGAAGCTGCAGAGAAGTAAATATAAGTCAGGTAGGATAGAGACAAAAGGATGAAACCACAGGAACTGCAGAGTTTACAGCAATAAATTCACATTCAATTGTCAAATGAAAAGACTGTGTCAACCTCATAACCACAGTAAGCAAATTTAGAAACAGTGAGGATGAGTTGAGGCAATACCGCTTTTGTTTGTAATATAAATATCCTTCTCGACAAAGTTATGTTTTCTACAATCTTCTTCTAAGGAGCAACTAATGCTATTATGTAATCACACATAGAGACATTGCAGAGTTAATAACATATAAACTATTCAAAATCCTTGAGACAGCAATTTGGAAGATAACGAAATAGCGCTTGGACCCCAACCCAGCTCAACCCTCCCTGTAGCTCAATAGAACCCCAAGTGCATTTCAGTAAGGTTATGGCGAAAAGCATAGTCCTTTGATACAAAATAAAGAGATAGCTCCAAACTTCGAGCAAAAGAATTCAGAAACCACACTGTCACACCTTCATCTCCTGTCCTAATTTCTTCACCGCCCCAACTTAGATAAAGGGACACAAATCTCCCGCTCCCTCCCACCAAAAAAACAAAATAAAAAAAGAAAGAAAGAAAGAAAGAAGAGAGAACAAAAAGATAAAATGAACCCACCATGAAGGAACATACAGATAACTATATCAACTATATTAACTATATCAACACCTGACAAGTACATTAATTGACAGAATCAAAGTCCCACAACACCTACATGTGCAGAAAGCAGAAGTCCTACTTAAATATATAGACCAGTAAGGAAGACAAATAGGAAGTGATGATCCGAAAAGTAAGATACTGAATGAAAAGGACAAAAAAGAATAGCATAAAAAGTTATACTTTAACCAATCAACAAAGAAGTCTGCCTTGTCACAGTTCTGAATAATTGTTATGGAAGCTCCTAAGCTTTTCCAAACATCACGCACTGGACCATCCTCAAGCGAAAATACCTGTTTTAAGTTCAACTTATTGGTTATTCATGGTTCAACAAAGACAATTATAGGACATATCTCGATTGCAAAGTGTAATGCTGAAGACTGAATAGAACACTGTGTCTAGACACTTTACAAAAACCCCTGATCCCCACAACATCCTCTTATTCAGCAGGAGCAAGTTGGGGAATGAAAAAAGATAAATACTTATGCATCTTCTTCAGCAACTAGTTATTCAGCTGCATGAAAAATAATCAAGTGTACACACTTCAATCCGCGAGCCTAATAAATTTTATTTTCAGTCATATGTAATGTGCCACATCGCACCTTAACGCAAATTTCTTACATTCCGGTAAATGGGAGAATTACAGAACTAGACCGAGAATTAACTGCATTCTTCACAGAGGCCATACGAGTATTAGGAAAGATTATGGCAATCAAGTACTTCTCTAGCTAGTTACCCAAATATAAACATTATGGCATCAATAAGTTGATAGCATATGAATATCAGTCAGTCAGAACCTGAAATTCATAACCAATCTCTCGGAGGGCAGCTGCAACGGTCACCATTAGTAGCTTCTCTGGATCAGCCACAAGATCACCAAAAACCTTCGCACATAATGAAAACACCATATTAGAACATGGCCAGAGAAGAAATCACAACTTGGCGGTATACAATTTCCAGAATACTCAACCATGACTCAACGGCAAGCAATATTGCAATTTTCCAGTACGTCAGATTCCGACATAGATAACGGGAAAAAAGAAAAGAAAGAAAAAGGAGCCATGTAGAAGCTAAATTCCAACACTGAAGTGAATAGCCATACTGACCAGTGCAAGCTGGGGTTTAAGGTGTCCAAAACGACGGAGAGTCAAATTTTGAGCGTACGACTGGTCCAACGCACTACTAGCTTCCCTGCGAAATCGCTCAAAAACCTTTGAAGTCCCGAATCTGATGTCCTTCCCAAAATCTAGACTCCCTATCTCCTTCAAGCGCGCCAAATCGCCAGGATACGCAATCTTCCGTTTGAACGGGACCAGCGATTTATCCATCGGCAGGAACAGCTGGAACATGACCAAGATGCAGAGGAAGGAAGCCACCGCGCACATCCATTGCTGGAAATCTAGCTTGGTGACGAGCAGGAACCGGGAGAACCTCGATCTGGCTCGGGCCCTGGCCGACGATTGCGTGCGGAGGGGCGGCTCTCGCTTCACCGGAAGGCTGCCCTCCAGCGAACCCATCCCGGAGCCGGAATCAAATCATCGGCGCGGCCCCCTCCCCTCCCGCGGAATCGATTCGAAGCAGCGGAAAGGAGCAAGCGAAGCAACAGCAATGGAGATTTGCACGAGTGGAGGATGTGACGCGGAGCGAGCTAGCAAGAGCGACTCAGTGAAGATGCTTGTGAGCTCAGTAATGGATGGGGAACGAGAGAAAGAGAGAGAGAGAGAGAGAAGAGAGAGAGAGAGAGAGAGAGAGAGAGAGAAAGAGATGGGAGATTTTGTTAGAACGTAGTTGACGCGGGGTTTTTATAGTTGGCTGAATTTTTCAAGAGGAGGTGAAGAAACAAATACGACTTGGAGTTGATGGTGCTTTTTCACTGGAAAAATCTGCGAAAATTGCTTTTTTCCCGGGAATTCGTATCCCTTTTCTATAGGGGGGCTGCACTAATTCAAGCCCCCTATTTTTCAGGTAGACATATCCTTAATGATCCTATTTTATTTTATAATCTTTTTTATATCTTTTAGTAAAATGGATAAACATTTGATATTACCACCGAATATATGAATCCGTCTCGCTTTTCGATTAGGATGTGTTGGTCTAAATAATTAATGAACCCGACAATATTAAAAATATATCGCGTACCATACAGCGTAGTTACATTTTTATATTTTTCATGTCGGTCGAATATAAATAAAAATTCTTAACATGGTGACTTAATAGGGTCATTCAAATAATGCCTACTCCGGATAAAAAAGAGAGAGTAAGGCTCTCTTCTTCAAAGCATAATTAACCTTTAATTTTTTATGTAATGAGGCCTACGAGTGCCTTCTTGACTGGGGAATATTTATAATTAAAAGTCTATGACGTCCCTGCGGGTTTTATTAATTAAATAAAACTCGAGGGACAACTATTTTTGGAAGGAGTACATACCATGCAGCTGAGATAAAGTTTATTTAAACAATATATGTATTTAAAAAAAACTTATCTAAGTTTTATATCTGACAAGACGGACAACTGGATTTGGGGACAGACATGTGGATGGATGGTTTCGCTAATACTATAGTGCTTCCTTTTTTTCTATTTTTATTTTTATAGTACTTCTTTTATTTTTATAGTACTTCTTTTATTTTATAGTGGTTCAGTTGTCCCATTTTATTTTATAGTGCTGCAGGGATTTGTCTTCTTTAAGTAAGGAAGCCAGGAAGAATCAACAAATAATTTAACGAAAAAAGAATAAGAAGATTTAATTAATCAAATGAAATGACCCTGGGCCAGACTTTTTCGTTTTCATTACCCAGAAGGGTCATTTGTCCGTTTTTCATTTTCAAATTCAGCGACAATTTCGATTTTCCGAGTAATTTTTGCCCCTACTGGGCCAATCGTTATTGCCAGTCACTCATTGTCGACCGACACTCGAGGGTAAGGGGGGGCAATATTGGATTTTCACTCGACATTTTGTTTCTTCTGGGGATGTTTTGTCAATTAGGATCCGATCACGCGGATTTTTTTACCGAAAGTCTTTGCTTGTTGCAGAATCAACGCCAAAAATAAACATGTTTCGGAATCATTTTTGCTAAATAACGGCGAGCATCATAATAACTCACCAAAATAGATGCCGCGCACAACGTTACTCAAAGAGGCTTTGCGTGCGCAAATTGATCTGCCTTCGATTCTTCTTCTTTTTATACGATTCGTGATACAAAGAATCAATAAAAACTCTGCCTTGAGATAGGCGAGACCTTAATCTAGGTGGAAATGTAACTAAATGAAACAAGAGGCTCTTTGCTCTAACAAGAGCCAGCAGCCACCGCAAAACCGAAACTGGGAGTGCTATGAGCTGCAGAATTTGATGCATAGTCCTCTGACTTCATCTACCTCGTCATGTCACGTCGGCAGCAACAAACAGCCCCGGCAGTCAGCATTAGCAGGGGTTAATTCGTCGTAGAGCCTCGCTTGAAGGAAAAAGGTGGCCATGAATTTCTCACAACCTGCCGAGCGGGGACTCATTGGTGTGATCGTCCACCGACCAGAGACCGTAATCCCGGAACCGCTTTATCTTTTTCTCGAAACCTGTAATGTAGTTGTTGTGGATTATAACATGCATGCCCTTGGTTTCCTTTACCCATGTCTGGTTCTTGAAATAAAGGCCTCCCGTGGGGAAGGCTTTCTGGGGCAGCAGGTAGAGATCAACCTGCAGATGGAAGAAATATAACTGGTCATAAGAATGACAGAAACATTATGCAAATCGTGTCATGTAGCAAATCCCTCGACAAATCATTCTGAATTATCAATTGATGGGACTAGGTGCAGGAAATGCGGGACCGAGTTCTCTACTAAAACTGGCTAACCAGATGACCAAGAATTATCAGAAAGTGCATTGGTCGTCTCAAGTTCCATAAACAGGTCGCAATCTGAATCAAGAAATGATCCCTACTGTGCTGTCCAAATTAGAATCAACAGCTACTTTGTTCAAACGGAAGATTGCGTATCCTGGAGTAAAATAAAATTGATATTTTGAACAAGATGAATATAAATGACGACAGACACAAGTAGATGTCAGTGTTCGTGGTGATTTTGCTCTATCGTCCAATCATTCATGGTACCGATTTATCATGGAATAGTGATGCATTCTCCAAAAGCCAACTAAGTAGATGGCGTTGGAACAATTGACATGTGCTGTCCAAATTAGAATCAACAAACCTGTCCAGAGGTTTTCATGAGTGCCCAATTAAAAGCAGGTTGATCATTGGCTTTTTTCAATTTTGTCCATGGTTGAGCTTGAAGTTCCTCGATCCACTTCTTCATCACAAGTTTTGCACCAAAAGTGGGACGCAGGAAGATCATACAGCTACATATGTAAGTCCGACCCTTTTTTCCAGGAGGCGGTAAATCATGAGAATGGTTCAGGGGTTTCGGCTGTTCAAAGAAGAAATAGTACGAATATTAATAATGAGAACAATGGACTTTATTCGGGCTTTCAGACTGTAAAAACCAGGTACACACAGCATCTATTGATAAGATGGCAGACTGTAAAGCATGATTTCCATGCCCATTGGTTGAAGAGACCTCATTCCAGCTGTTTAAATAAAGACAGAAATAGGTGAAGCATATTAAGTTCCAGGTGCGTTTGTGCTTCAACATTTCAGTTGGGAAAAGGGCGTGATTCAAGATAAAGCAGTTTCTTGGTCAGATGCATTCTAAAATGGGGTTTAAAAAGGCATCCCTGCCTGGAGTTGCTGAAAGAGCATTGTTGGATGCTATCCAGACTCCTAAGTATGGGATACATTTTACTTTAGGGTGTGGATGGACCGTGACAATAGAAATCCATTGCAATGGGACTTTGACTTCAAAAATGAAGAGAGAAGCATCACTGAAAATAGAAAGGAAGATCAAAGCAACATTCCAGCTGAACAAGCACCACTACAAATCATTGAATAATGTCTCAATAAATGTGATAAAAAGAAAATATAGCATAATCAAATTGTAACTACAAGAGATCCGTTCCTTCACTTCATTTTCTTTTCCCCTTTCACAGTAGATAGAGTGAAATAGAGCTGACATGCAGAATTTTACTCCAACAAGTCTTCTATGTATGAGAGAAACACTAGTTCCAAGGATTGGAATACTTACAGCAGCCATGTCATCGGTGAAGTACACATCGTGTTTTCCTTCCAAATAAGGAAATGGATCAGCCAACCAAACCATATCGACATCATTGTACATGACGTTATACCCAAGCTCCAAAATGTCCAGCAGATGGCGAGGTCTTCGTGACGTAAAATTGAAGAATCCCTTATGACAAAAGAGAGAAAAGGGAAGCAAACTTAGAAAGACTGTCCATTGAACTTGGAAAATAAACGACCGTCACAAAAAATGAAAGGACATTAAACATGAACCGACCAATTTGACAGCTACAGACAGGCACATCAAAATACAATGATACTCCCCCAGGGAGAGAAATGCTCAGATTCGCATATTACACCTCTACCAAAACTCCTTATGGCTAAGATTATTTCAAGCACCTCAGCATGTAAATGCCAACCGCAACTTGATTAATTTGCAGCACAGCAGGGGTTTCTGACGACAACTGTAGTACCTAGCATTTCATACTTACTCATCTCTGACAACATGATAGAATTGCAACAAAGGCATCATCAATCTCTCTGTTAAAGACCACATGAGCATTGGCTAAACTCAATTTCCAGTAAACCCAAGCATACCTGAGAACCAAACTTGTGCGCCGTCTGCGCATCAGGAGCCGGAGGGATCAAAACCGCGTGCCCAGGCCACCTCTCATTAACCTTATAAAGCGTGGCGTAGTCCTCGGCGATCACGAGCACCTTCTCGTGGTGCTTTTGCCTGGCAATGCTAATCAACCAGTTGTTGAGGAACGGCAAGTAGGGCTGGCTCACGGCGCACACAATCACCGTCCCGTTCTTGGCCACAACCGACACCGCCTGCGCCAAGGTGTAGTCCCGCCATTTGGTGAGCGCGGGCCTCGTATTCCAGAAAGCGCCCTCGTGCATCTCCGACCACGGCATGAAAACGCCGAGGATCACGAGGACCAGCAGAAGGACCAGGAGGCCGGCGCGACCGAAGATCGAGGATTGCTTCTGGGCGAGCGCCGAAGAGCGAGGAGACGACGGTTCGCGGAAGTAGGAGAGTGTGGATTGGAGGGACCTCTGGTGCAGAAACGACGACATTGCTTGCGGCGATCGGGGGACGAGCGAGCGGGACTCGACGCGAATCGTCGCCGCTACGCCCGGTGCGACGGAGACGAGGCGAGACTGACCTCCAATCTCGTAAGAAGCAGGGGACCCTGGAAGATGCCGAACGTCGGAGACTCTCCGATGGATCGCGAAAGCTGCGAATTAGGTCGAAGATCGATGAGGATGGCGATGGAGATGGATAGGTGAATCGATCTTTTGAGGGTAAGTGGCGCGACTGCGCGCTTCGATGCAGCTTCTTCGATGGGAAAACAGTCGGATCTGAACTATGATATGATGGCCTCTGTTCTTGTTTTTTTTCCCCCTTTCTTTTTGCGGTCGGCACGTGCATCTGCGACTGCGAGCTGCGTGCCTGCTCTGCTTGTTTTTTTTTTCCCCTCGTCTTCCAATTTATCCTGTGAATTCTCCATTCTACTAAATTTGTATTGATTAACCTGTGGATTTACAAATTAATTAACCAAATTTACTTCAATTTGTCATTCATCACGCCTCACGATCGGAGGGCTGTGATTGCAAAATATGGCATCTTAAAATCCGGTCATATATTTTGAAGGATCTGAGTGTGTTGGAAAACTCTTGATGAGTATGATCCAATTATATCCTTAGTCAATAACTTCTAGCGAGATAATATTTTCGCTCAATCTTGGTCACAAATTAGGTGTATGGTGCTGAAATAAATTTTGACTGCCGCTTTTTCAGAGGAAGATCGAAAATCTGCTGTGGGGGTGATTGTGAGACATGAGAGTGTCACAAAGATTGTTAAAGCTGATTGTGCTATTTTGGCAGAGGTCCTAGCTGCGGAGTAAGGGTTACCGTTAGCTAGAACTGGGAGTTGTGGGAAATATGAGCAGGAAATTGATTCCAAGAGAGGGTTCATGATGCACTTGTGAAACAGCAAGCCGGAGTGCCATGATTGCACCTGTTATTCGAGATATGAAGATGTTCAGCAGATAATTGGGAAGGCTTAAGAGTTACTTCACTTAGAAGAAGTGGTAATGCTGTTGCTAATTGGGTTGCTATCATTAGATTGGGTTAACTTCCCTCCTCCTTTGTGTGATGGTGTTGTAAATTCTTGTTTCAGCAGTGACAGTGACCTGATGTTGCTTGATCCAAGAGAAAAACAAACACGTGCTTTGTCATTGTGATTCACCCGGGCTGTGACGATTGAAGTCACAAAATAAGGAGCAAAGATGCTGAATTTATCTTCATCTTCCTCCTTTCAAAAAGCATGTAAGCTCGTCGCAGAGTTCAACCTCTATGCACCCTGGCCCCAAAAAATAAATAACTTATAGGATATAAAGCATGGTAAATTCAGACTCAGTGTCGCAAGATGTCACACAGGACACACCATCTAGGGAAGAACGGCAGCTTACACTCGTTCAATACTATACAAATATACAGTCATGGTACAAGTGCCTTCTAGGATGACTCATAACCTGTCATTACAGTTCCAAGTTGCTTAGGCCTGGCAAAAGGCAGGCCAAAAGTTCAACCTGCAGGGATTGACTTAAGGACGCACTGTATAGCAAAATTGACAGGCAACTTCTCAACGCTAGTTCCTTCTCGAAGATGAAGAGGATGAACTCTCGAAATATGTTGGCTTTGGTGTCGAGGGGCAGCCCAGAGACTGGATCAGCTCACCCACAGTTAGCACTTTAAACTTATGGGGGGTATTGGTAGCGATGTTATCAACACGGTGCTCAAAAATCTTCCCCCTCTTATCAAATTTGTATTGAGAAGTGCCGTCAAATCGACTGCGACTCTCCCACGGGACTCGAGGTATTCCATGAACAGTCCACCGAACCATCAAGACATTTTCGACTGGCTGCCACACGCTAACAATGTCAACCCACAAAGCCCTGAAAAATATTCTTCCATGGAAGCGTAATCCCCAAAAGATAGATTTGTAGTTCTCAATTCCCATGAAAGTGTTGAGCGGATCTTTGAAGACTATGTCATCCCTAAAGAAAGCAAAGAAGAGTATCTTACATTGATTTCCGAGACACCACTTAGACTGACTATTAGTATTTTCCTAAAGCGAAAACCACAAGCTTTGGGAACTTCCAAAATGTGCATCATCATCGAGAACAAGCATTAGTTAAATGGTGAGTACTAGGATATAACACCAAGTTGAGTGCATACAACCCAGAAAACCAAAAGCACACTTTTATCTCAAAGTGGTATAAGACTAGATATGAATAAGCACAGGTCTCCATATGGAAAATAATTAGCAACACAGATAAGCATCCAGAGTTCACCCATCAGTCAGATGGCATACACAAGCAAAAGGCACATAAACAAAACACCATAGATGTGTAATAGTTCCTTGTGAACATCAAGAGAGCATATGCACATATATAGGAGCTCCCCACCAATCTAGTATTTGTGCATAAGAGAGCACAGAAATTTCGAATTCTTACAAGCTTAAGAAAATATCTAATGTGACTGTCATGTATTAAGAGATACCATATTCTACCTGCACCCATCCTGGGCATGGACACTAGGGACCACCCAAGTTATGAATACAAAAGCAATAAGCAAGGTAAATCAGCTCAAGGTGATCAAATATCTACTAATTTTTGACTTCACACTTGGTTCCATTTCAAGAGCTTGGGTATTCATTCAGCTTCATCTCAATTCCCTTTTCCTATTGATGACTGCAGTGTATTTATACGTTTAAACTTATGCTGATAGTAAAAATCACACATGGGCTCTAGCTATACATATCAGGCACTTGTATACCTAATGAACTCCCGAAGAAACCATCTGATGGCTCCATTAAGTCCATAGTAACAAATGAATCGTCACATCAGTTTATATGAAACTACCAAGTAAGTAGCATGGCTATTAATAAACCAACTCAAAACCGCCTATTCACTGACTGATCAATGGAACCTGAACTAACAAAAGCATAATTGATCAGGTTCTTGTACTTGCACCAATTCCACCTCTGTCAACTATCATAATGGGGCCAAAAATTACCACTAGTCACACAAGCATTTTGCTTAAAATCCACCAGTTTTACCCAACCCATCCATAGTCTTAATTTGCATCAGCAACGATGTCACTCGTTAACTGAAACTAATTAGATGAGTTAAACATCCTAAAGAAAACAAAGCTTTTCGGCCAAAGAACCGAAATAATCGCGTAATTCATTCCTCCAGAAGCTAAGCAACCAAACAAAACAGCATCAACAAGTTCAAACCTGTAGATATCGAAATCGAGCTCCCTGTAAAACAGCTCCGGAAAGTCCTCGCGCAAAGTGCGAATCGCATAGCCCATATTCAAGTAATAATCCTGCTCCTCCTCCTCCTCCTTGCTCTTCTTCACCGGAGCAGGGAACTGTCCGTACAGCCTCAAATTCTGATCGCAATCCGAAGAAATTCTCAACTCCGCGTCCTTCGTCCGTGCTCGGATTCTCATCCTAGACCCCAAATCCTCGTTCCTCCCAAGCCGCGGGACGACCTTGAGATTTCTCGGATTAGGGCTCAGGGGAGAGAATTCGTTCGCGGCAGATTCCACGCGCCGAATGGCGCGAAGCGTGGGGACTTCCGGCGAGAGGATTTGAACGGCCATGCCGACTTCACTCGGTGTTGCGATCAAAAAGTGCGAAGGATCAAGAGCCGGTAAAACGACAAAGCGACATTTTCCCGAGAAAATTGCGTCTGGAGATGAGATATTTTCTCGGCCAGACAGAGGAAGGAAAATGGAGAGGCGGGGGATGTCCGCTTCGGATAATAAAGAGTTTCCCTTGTGGATAATTAGAATTATCGGGTAATTAAAACTGAAGAAATTATGTGATTGGTCGTCGGAAATTTATTGCCTGCGGCCAAGGCTCTCCCGCTCTGTGGGGTCGACCAACCAAAGGTCGTTGATTACCGAAGGCAAAGTGACGTGGGCGGCCCTTCTCCAAAATTTGAGTTATTTAGTAGGAAAAACCATAGGGATTCTCACTCCATAAATTTGATAAACCACGTCGATTCGACATATTGCCTCTTTTATTTATAACTCGATGGATTGGAGATTATTTTTGATAGCCATCGTCACACGAAATAAAATGAACAAGAAGATTGTCCAAAAAATCATAAATCTATAAATTTTTGCCAATATAGTATTAAAGTTTTCAATTTTGCCAATTCAGTCATAATTTTTTTTCACTTTTTAACAATTGAATCAATTTGATCAATTTTGGTATGAATTCGCTGACATGATGCTAGCAGTGATAAATAGTTAGTGCTAATGTGAATAATTTTTAATAAAATTTTTAATTTTAATTTTAATTTTAATTTTCTGATTTATGTTATTTTTTCTTTCTTTTTCTTTAGATGATGATTGGCCATTGGTTATGGTTGGGCTGGCTAGCCTTGACTACCAAAGGTGAGGTGAGGCGCCACCCAATGAGGCTCACCTTCACCCAGGCAAGATTTGACGAGACCTGACGAAGGTCAGCCTTTTCCTAGTCCAAATTTGGCAACATAGCCCTCGCCCAAGCTAGGGTTGCCTTGTAGGGTGTCACTAGGCGATGACCGGGCGAAGGCAACACTTGGTGAGGTCACCTTGATTGGGGCGAGGGTTGCCCTTGCCTAACTTGGGCAAGGCCGACCCTATTCGAGCCTTGCCTAGGCTTGCCCTTGCTTGTGGTGGGTGAGGCCAGCCTATTTGTGTGGCCATGCCAACTAGAAAAGAAGAAAGAAAGGAGAAAAGAAGAAGAAGAAAAACCAATAAAAAAAATAGAATATTATTAACAAATTATTAATGTTGAGATTGGTTGTGTTATGTAGGACAACTGGTATCTACGTTAACGAATTCCAACTAAAATTGATCGAATAGACTTAATTAGAAAAATATGAAAATGCTTATAATTGAATTAGCAAAATTGAAAGGTTTAGAATTGAATTTGCAAAAGTGTAATGATTTATAACTTTTTAGACAATTTTCCCTAAAATGAACACAACTTATTCTACATGCAAATCATAGTAGGTTGGAAAATAATAGTGGATCTCAACATGCGACAATTACGAAATTAATATACTCGACATTAATCGGTGAGCATATGCACTGAGAGGAAAGATCAATACATGTGATTACATAAGGAGATATCACGAGTTATTCCAAGACTTATTTGCAACCAGGAATGGTAGCTTATTATAGAGTATGACCCGAGGGGAAGTTCACTTTTCAGACGGAATGCTTGATGGAAGAGCTATATCCAGTCTGATCATCATAATATTTGGACCACAGCATCACGCCTCCATACTTGGCAGATCTTTTGATGGCGGGCAGTACTTTGGAAGTAAGATCCGATGCTGGAATAAATCCATTGTTAGCTGCATCCGGAGCGGCAGGCAATCCCAAGAAGATTTTGCGGGCTCGGATCGAAGTCCATTGCTTCCATGCATCTTCCAAACTACCCAAGTCCCCAGAACTGTATTCACACGGCGGATTATTGTAAAATTGGACCCAGACGTAGTCGAACAAGCCTGTTTGAAGGGCACCTCCAACCCAAGCATCCGGATAAGGACACTGAGGGGCTGCAGTCAAGTACACCTTCTTCCCCCTTCTACTATATGCAGACAAATACCTAGCCAAATCATCCCAGTGTTGACTCGTGCCTCCTTCGATGTCGAAATCGATGCCGTTGATCACTGCATCTCCAAGTGGCCGAGATGAGGACTGGCCTCCCAAGAAGTTGTTCCACAGATAAGTGGCGACCTGTCTAGCATCCTCGGCAGAAGCAAGATAGTAACTTCCCGCGCCTCCCCCGATCGAGAGCATCACCTTCACTCCCCTAGCTTGGCAAGACTTGATCTCGGAGCTCAAGCGGTGCATCCACCGCTGGATGGATTGCAGTGGCCAGCGAGGTTGATCACAGGAGCCTGGCCATTGCCGAAGACACAAAGAAAAGCTAGGTTCACAAACTTGTAGTTTCCGGAGGCACAAGTGTCGGCTAAAGTGCCTTCGTTGCCATTTTGACCCCAATAGATAGAAATTCCCCCGCCGTTGAGGCCGACCAAAAGTGTCAAAATGATTGAAAAGAGAAATGCTGGTGAGATGGAGGAGTTTGAAGCCATCTTTGGTGTTTCTCTCAAACTCACTTGATATGTACTTGATTAGAGGTTACTCTCACTTTGGTGCTTGAGAAGGTTGGGAATTAGGGGCTTTTTATAGGAGAAAGATCGACCCCACCTATGATGTCCGAGTTTTGTGTTTTCCAGGAGAGTGCGTGACTTGGCAACTGAGCAGTCTAATAAATATTTCATCAACCAGTGGTTGTGGATTAACGTAGATGGCCTGAACAAAACCATCCCCCGTGGTCATCAATTTAAAATTGCCTTTTCATCCTTTAACTTCAAAGCCAAAAGGAATGGATATCATGAAGCAGTCGCAGTTTCGTTGCGGGAGTGCGCATTTTTGGCAGCTAATTTTTGTCTCCTAGTATGTACATTGGCTCTATGGTTGATGAAACATGTCAAGGAGAGAAGAAACAGAAGATTTATGATATCTGTAAAAAGTGAATTACTTTTTGCTAGAGACCTTGTATGTATAAGGCTTAAAGAGAAGAATGATATACTATAGATACTCTCTTAATTGTACATGATTTAATTTGGGTCGCGCTTTTCCTACTCTTTATTTGGCTTAGATATTCTCAATCATAATGTTTTGACATTAGTCCTAGCATTATTTTCAGTCCTTTTTTTCCTCTCCTTTTCTATCTTCGCAGGTCCCATCTTCCTCCTTATCTTTCCACGACTTTAGTGTCCTACCAAGTACCAATGGCAACGGTCGTATCCCTCTCTATTCCTTTTTTATCCATTTTCTTCGCTTCAGCAAGCCTTTGGTGTCTCATTCTCTCCTATTTTTTTCTCCAAAAAAACATTCAAATGCAATGCTAAGTTGAATGCTTCCTGTCAGTCACGGACATAAGCACAAAGGCAAGATCGAAATATGGCGCAAAATGTCAATTGAACTTGTTTGCGCTATTATTTGCTCTTCACCATGCACAACTTCCTCATCAGCTACATTAAATCAATTCGGAAATAGAGGGAGGGACACTCTTTACTTTGCACATTTCAGCAGTGCATTTGCAGTCGTTTTAATCGGGAACTTCCGTGTAAATAAGTCGATGTTAGATAGAGAATCGAGCGGAGTTAAGTTTTCTCCTAAAACCTGACCTCGGTGGTGGTTATGATAGCCATATTTTAGATAGAGCAGAGCACGACCTGTTCGAAACATTATTGATTGTACTCAAAAGTGTCGCTAAATTTTTGATCGGACGCTGGTGCTTTCGGGTGAGCAATTGTTCGACTCAGCGTCGCCCTCTTAATTTCAATAGTACACGTAGGATGCGATAAGTGACATGTTTGCTTTGATTAGGTTTTCTGTTGTTAAATGTGCGCAGTCTTTTCCGCTTAAAAGAAGTTTCAAAGGAAGGGCAACTCATCCAAATATATGGAATTTGTATAATTTTATTCATAGATGATTGGAGGTCTCATTGAATGTTTTACTGTGCAACCAGCGTGATTAATCTGCAGACTTGCCCATCAACAAATCCATGAATTGTACCACCTTTGCGCAAATTTTTGTAGGTGCAGATCATTGAAAACTATTGAGTTCATAGATGTTTCGTATGTGATAATTAAAACTATGAGTGCACGGTTTCTTATGATAGATCATACGCTGATTACATGTGTAGATCTTTGTGAGTTGATAGGCGAAAATGACCATTTCACTCTATTTTATCCGTAGCTTCGTCCCGGTCTGGTACAATATCCGCAGGTTCTATCCTTGCTCAGACTCCTCCTATGTTTGAGTTCTAAATCTGCATTTAAAATTTGATGTTCTTTAAAAGGGAAAATTACAGTTATCCTCACTTCCTAAAATTAATAAACCGTGTTGATACAACATTTTGCATCTTTTATTTATAACTTGAGGGATTGGAAATCAGTCTCAATAAATGGTCATTCGATCATGCAAATTAGGTGAGAAATTTATGCTTGAAAT
Organism: Angophora floribunda; assembly: GCA_014182895.1. Taxonomy (NCBI): domain Eukaryota; kingdom Viridiplantae; phylum Streptophyta; class Magnoliopsida; order Myrtales; family Myrtaceae; genus Angophora; species Angophora floribunda. Next base: position 535,607 of record CM024709.1, read on the forward strand.
GAAATGAACCCAACCTATTCTATAAGCAAATCAGAATATTTATGGAGTCGAGTGTAAAGAAAGAGTGGATCTCAATTTATATTGTACCTTGATGACATGATTATTATATTTTACATTAATCGGTAAACATATATACTGTGATCAATATATGTGATTACATAAAGGGATTTCTCATGAGTACAAGACGTATTTGGAAGCAAGAAAGGCAGCTTATTACATGGTAATACTGAAGGTAAAATTCACTTTTAAACAGATCCCTTGATGGAAGAGCTATATCCAGTCTGGTCATCAAAATATTTGGACCACAACATCACGCCTCCATACTCGGCAGATCCTTTGATGGCGGGCAGTACTTTAGAAGTGAGATCCGAAGCAGGAATAAAACCATTGTTAGCTGCATCCGGAGCGGCAGGCAATCCCAAGAAGATTTTGCCGGCAGGAATCGAAGTCCATTGCTTCCATGCATCTTGGAAACTACCCATGTTCCCGGCACTGTATTCACACGGTGGATTGTTGTAGAATTGGACCCAAACGTAGTCGAATAAGCCTGTTTGAAGGGCACCTCCAACCCAAGCGTCCGGATAAGGACATTGAGGAGCTGCAGTCAAGTACACCTTCTTCCCCCTGCTGCTATATGCAGACAAGTACCTAGCCAGATCATCCCAATGTTGACTCGTGCCTCCTTCAATGTCGAAATCAATGCCGTAGAGCACCGCGTCTCCAAGTGGCCGAGATGAGGCCTTGCCTCCTAGGAAGTTGTCCCACAGATAAGCCGCGACCTGTCTAGCATCCTCAGCGGAAGTAAGATAGTAACTTCCTGCGCCTCCCCCGATTGAGAGCATCACCTTCACTCCCCTAGCTTGGCAAGACTTGATCTCGGAGCTCAAGCTGGTACATCCTCCATCAGAAGGATCACAGTGGCCGGCGAGGTTGATCACAGGAGCCTGGCCATTGCCGAAGACACAAAGAAAAGCTAGGTTCACAAATTTGAAGTTTCCAGAGGCACAAGTGTCGGCTAAAGTGCCTTCGTTGCCATTCTGACCCCAATAGATAGAAATTCCTCCGCCGTTGATGCCCATCACGAGAGCCAAAGTGATTGAAAAGAGAAATGCTGGTGAGGTTGAAGATTTGGAAGCCATCTTTGGTGTTTCTCTCAACTGACTTGGGATACTTTATTAGAGGTTACTCTCAATTTGGTGCTTGAGAAGGTTGGGAATTAAGGGCTTTTTATAGGAGAAAGATCAAGCCCACCTATGATGTCCGTGTTTTGTGTTTTTCAGGAGAGTGCGTGACTTGGCAACTGAGCAGTCTGATGAATATTTCATCAATTAGTGGTTTGGATTAACGTAGATGGGCCTGTAAAAGAGTTAAGTAAGATAAGAACAAAACCGTCCTCTATGGTCATTAATTTACAATTGTTTTTCCATGCTTTAACTTAAAGCCAAAAGGAATGAAGATCATAAAGCAGTCTCAAAATTGTCGTCTCCTCTATGTAAATTGGCTAGATGGTTGATGTTGGGTATTGTCCTACTTCCTACATAAGTAGCTGTCTCCAGCAGTAATAATTGTTTGATGTTTAAAGTGTTTCTTAATTGACCATAGTGTGTTTAAGTTCACACCAGAAATAGTACAGAAATTTTGATGTCAATTACGTGAATCCTACCAAACAGGCTAATGTAAGTTCATTCTTGTTCGAAAACTAGAGAGATCATGAAACTTGTTTGATTCTTGCTCTAGTCACCGTGCCATTAGATCTTCGTGGGTTCTATCCTGATCCCAACATTGTCTGTGAAATGCCTCACTTGGATTGGTGAATATATGGGTTCCTTCAAGTCTGCAATTGCAAATCTTGTTACGTATTACTGCTATAGCATAAACTGTCAATCCCACGATCGTGTAGTGAATATTAGGACAATTTCATGAAGCTTGCCATCTTTATGAGATAGGAAGTTTTTCAATGTTCAAATTAATGTGCTGAGAGAGAGAGAGAGAGGCACAAGGAGGGGACTAAAAGTTGGTTTCCCAAGACCTACTCCATGTAGTCACGTGATAAGAGCACCAGGAAACAGAAAGATAAGGAAATTTAACTGTGGCTTTCTCAAAACCTACTTTGTGCTCGCCTGATCCACTGCATCTTTAGCTTCTCCAAAGTCGAAGTGGCGATGATACTCTGCCTTCTATCAAAGACACTCTTCACCTCTGGACCACGATCCATCACCTCATTTTTCTCACCCATTCTCAGGAATCCTTCGATATCGCTCCTTGATTGTTGCTGGGATTTCGTGAACAGAGTTTTGGTTTTCAATTCTGCACCCACGAAATAGTTGGTAATTTGTAGCGGGGGATTGACAAATGATGGCTCAACCCTGCACATTTCAGCTCCACATTTGCGGGTCATTTTAATCGGGAACTACGCGGTGGTGGTATTGATGGCTATATTTTAGATAGAGCACGACCTGTTCGAAACATGTGATATTGATTGTTGCACATACGAGAAAGTGCTGCTAAATTTGCAATTGGACGCTGGTGCCTTCGGGTGAGCAATCATTCAACTCAGCCTTGCCCTTTCATTTCTTAATTTTAATGGTACGTGTGGGATGCGTTACTCGACTTGTTTTCTTCGATAAGGTTTCCTGTTGTTAAATGTGTACAGTCTTTTCCGCTAAAAAGAAGTTCCGAAGAAATGGGATCTGGAGGTCATTTTTTCAATGCCACGTCTCCGGAACTCCCATTGAATGTTTTACTGTGCACCGAACATGATTAATCTACAGACTTGCCCCATCATTAAATCAATGAACTGTACCAACTATGCGCAAATGATCATTAGAAGTATGACTGCCTGGTTTCTTATGATAGATCATATGCTAATGACATGTGTAGATCTTTATGACTTAATATACGAAAATGACCATTTCCCTCCCTCCCTCCCTCTCTCTCTCTCTCTCTCTCTCTCTCTCTCTCTCTCTCTGTTTCTCTCTGTTTTTTTTTTTTTGGTTGCTTCGTCCCGGTCCGGCAGGTTCTGTTCTTCATGGAGCTGAAGGGTGGCTCTGACCTATCGGTTGCTTGAATATAATAATCTCATACTAAAAACAAATCTTCACAAAGGACACTTCCCTACTGTAATAAAGTTGCTTGAAGTTTCCCACCACTGGAGAAGTTGATTATAAGCATGAACAATGAGCGTTGCAGTAACATGGTTGATTCTGCTCAGACTCCTCCATGTTCGAGTTGTTCTAGAACTGCATTTCATATTTGATGTTCTTCAAAAGGAAAAAAACTACAGTGACAAAACATGTAGATACAACATTTTGCATATCTTGTTTCTAACTTAAGGGATTGTAAATCAATCTTGATAAATGACCGTTTGGGACACGTGAATTAGTTTCGAAATTTATGCCTGAAGTGAAAGAAACCCAACCTATTCTATATACAAATCAGAATATTTATCGAATAGTGTAAAATAAGAGTAGGTTTCAATATATATCATACTGCAATGACATAATTAATATATATGACATTATTTTGAAAACGTATGCACTGCGGTTAATAATGCCTATGATTACGTAAGGAGATTTCGCATGAGTAGTAACAAGACATATCTGCAACCAAGAAATGCAGCTTATTATAGAGGATTACACGAGGTAAAATTCATTTTTCAGACACTATGATCAATGTGTGATTACATAAGATGTACTTGCAACCAAGAAAGGTTGCTTATTACATGGTAGTGCTAAAGGTAAAATTCGCCTTCAAACAGATGTAAGAAAATCAAACTGAATATTCTTCTCATACTTGATGAACAAAATACAAGCACAATTAGAGTCTTACGCAAAAACATGATTGAAAAATAAATCTAACCTCCAGACATTGTTCAAGTTTGTGTTCGTCAGAAATCCACAGGAACTTCACCGTAATCCGACTGCGATTAGGGCGGACTCTACTAACCTAATCCCCTTGCGTATCGATGGTGTATTCTAAATGAGAATTTGTGTTGGACCTTGTGTTTTTCCTCCAAAAATGAACGTTTGTCGTTATAAATTATTTTCCATCAAAACGGTTACCGAATAGACAGTTATCACGAAAAGGTACGAAACGTGAAAAAAACAGCACGTGGAATAACCGTTCGTCAAAAGTAAAATTGTTGGTCAATATCAACGGTAAATTTTATTTAAAACTATATTCCAAAAGTATGGGATCACATGTTGATATATCAACAAATCCCTTGATGGAAGAGCTGTATCCGTTATCATAAAATTTGGACCACAACATCACGCCTCCATACTTGGCAGATCCTTTAATAGCGGGCAGTACTTTGGAAGTAAGATCCAATACGGGAATAAAACCATGAATAGCTGCCTCCGCAGACGCGGGCAATCCCAAAAAGATTTGCCCAGCGGGAATCGAAGTCCATTGATTCCATGCATCTATGAGATTACTCATGTTCCCAGAATTATACTCGCACGAAGGATTGTTGTAAAATTGGACCCAGACGTAGTCGAATAAGCCTGTTTGAAGGGCACCTCCAACCCAAGCATCCGGATAAGGACATTGAGGGGCTGCAGTCAAGTACACCTTCTTCCCCCTGCTGCTATAGGCAGACAAGTACTTGGCCAGCTTATCCCAATGTTGAGTCGTGCCTCCTTCGATGTCGAAATCGATGCCGTCGAGCACCGCGTCCCCAAGTGGCCGAGACGTGGACTGGCCTCCTAGGAAGTCGTCCCACAGATAAGTTGCGACCTGTCTAGCATCATTGGCAGAAGCGAGAGAGTAACTTCCCGAGCTTCCTCCGATCGAGAGCATCACCTTCACTCCGCTAGCTTGGCAAGACTTGATGTCGGAGCTCAAGCCAGTACATCCTCCGCCGGAGGCTTCACAATGGCCGGCAAGGTTGATCACAGGAGCCTGGCCATTGCCGAAGACAGTGAGAAAAGCTAGGTTCACAATGTTGTAGTTTCCGGAGGCACAAGTGTCGGCCAAAGTGCCTTCGCCACCATTCTGGCCCCAGTAGACAGTAATTTCTCCGCCGTGGATGCCAACCACAAGAGCCAAAATGACTGAAAAGAGAAATGCTGGTGAGGTTGAAGATTTGGAAGCCATGTTTGGTGTTTCTCTCGACTCACTTGGTTTCCTTGATTAAAGGCTGCTCTCACTTTGGTGCTTCAGAAGGTTGGGAATTAGGGGCTATTTATAGGAGAACGATTGAGCCCACCTACGACGTCCGTGTTTCGTGTTTTCCTGGGGAGTGCATGACTCGGCAACTGACCAGTCTGATAAACATCTCATCAACTAGCGGTTCTGGATTAAACCTGTTAAATTACGTTTTGAGTTTGAGTTCGTACGAGGAATTTTAAGACATTCACTTTCTTATTTACATTAGGATTTCTCCATATAAAGAAGGAGGCACACGTCTTTCGGGGTCTTCATTTCTTGGTCAGAGGTCTTTTGTGTGTTCGTTCTTTTAGTGGTGGAGATAGACATCCAAGTTTGACCGTTCATAAGCAAAGCGTGTAGGGCCGGTGTCAGAGAAATTAAAGTCCTAGGTTTTGTTCCCGACGCACGGCAGAGAAGTTCTTTCTACGAAATAACCAAAGAGGATCTCGTCATAAGAACAACAGGAGAAAATTATTCAAAAAAGTTTTAAATTTATTAATTTTTTGTTAATTTAACATTGAACATTTTTGTTAGCCACAGGAGAGGGTGGAATTCGTCGATATGGATAATTTTTAATTTTTTTTTCTCTTTTCCTTTGTTTGGCCATTGGCGAAGGCAATGACTTTCTCATCAACCGTGGGCAAGGGTGCGTGGCCCCTCACCTATGGCCACAATGGCCTTCTGGGTGAGGGTCGCCCAGATTTCGGTGTAGAGCTTTTTGATTTTAGCTTTCTGTTAGCAACATGAACGATCCTTTACTCGCCATTTCGAATTTGGGAGGTAAATGAAATATGAAAAGAGAGTTCAACCAATTCCCAAGTAAAGGAAGGTGAAATTTTTCTGATCATTCCTATTTTATTCCTACTCTAATGTTCAGGCTTTTGTTTTGCATCTTTTCAGGGTGTGAGAGTGGAAACTTACTCTTGAAATTAAATCATCTCCACCCCAATTCCCCTGAGAAGGTGGGGATTCGAATCCCTCACATCTTCTTTCTCGTGTGAGGAGGATGGTTACTATGACAAATCCAGTGTTTAGGAAGGTGAGATTTGAGATGCTAATTTTTGTGAAATTGGGAAGTGAATAAGGGACACATATTCTGGAAATTCTCTACCAAGGAACTTCTCAGTTAAGGAACAATAAGGAAAGTAGAGAGTCAAATGGTCCAACGCGGCTGAAGAAATCTATTCAATGGAGATTCGAGGAAAACCGTGATTAGTGGGGTGGCAGAATAAAAGAGACTTTTGGAGTCCTACAAGGGAAGTTTCAATAAAAAGGGGGAGGAGAAACAAGGGCTGAAGTTTCTAAGAGAAAAGCAATGACTTGTGGAAATCAATAGGTGGGTTCGAAAGGAAACCCAAAAAGAAACACTCGTCAAGGGTCTCTCATGCCATGGTATATCTGGCCATGATCACGCTCATCCTTTCTCTAAAAAATTTCGATTGAACCGAAGAAAACAAACGATGAAGAGAAAAAGCTGGTGAAACAGTACGTGCGAGGACGTAAGGCTCACTAGATCAATGGGCCATAAGTGAGGGTGTTGGAGCGACAGTTGAAATGATCTCTCCTCCACACCTCATTGCCCTCCTGGTCGAGTAGAGGACTATTCATGCCTCAAAAAGGAAGCTGAAGCCGAAAAGCCACATACCTAGATCGAAGCAAAAAGTGTTGATATACACCGTGATAACTAATGTGTGATATATTTGACATTTTAGTTTGGTTTATCATGAGCTAACGAAGTATATTAACATTAGGTATTATTTCATCCAAGATGTCTTAGCGAAAAGTAAGGTTGTTGTGAAGAAGATAGTGATAGGGAGAACTTGATAGATATAATGACTAAGCCTATTCATCTGAAGAAGCACAATTAACATCTCTAAAGAGTGAGCGCCTATTGAGACGTTGAGAGAGTAACATGGATGATAAGCACTAACTTCAAATATTGAGTCAAAGTAAAAATTTATTAAATTATGTCTCAGTTTAAGCTTGTATGAGGAATCCAAAATCCACTTTCCTATTTGGATTAGAATTTCTCCAATTATCTAACGAAGTAGGCACGCTTCGATTTGTTTTGTAAGACTTTATGTCTTTGGCTTTCATTGTTGGAGATATTTATCCAAGTTTGACTGTTCAAAAGCAAGGCGTGTGGGGCCAGTAAGGGACCAAGTCAGAGAAGGTTTTGTTTCCTGACACACGGCTCCATGAAGAAGCCGCTACCATGGTTGTCGTGGACACGACGTGGGAAATGTTCCAAAAAATCATAATTTTATTATAATTTTTACCAATTTAATATTAAATTTTTCAATTTTGATAATTGAGTTATAAGCCTTTTTATATTTTATTAATTGGATCAATCCAACCTATTTTTACCTAAATTTATTGACATGAATGCCAGTCGTTTTACATGGCATAGCTAATGTTAACCTTGACAGCGCTGCACAAAGAAATAGTGCCACAATGACGTCTAAAAAGCTTAATAGAGCACTTCGTGGACCTGCAAAAAAGAGGGAACTCAATGATTTTGTGCTATGGGTTTTACATTCAATTAAGTTATTTGGGCTTAGATGTAATCTAGGTGTGGGAAACATTTGAGCTTATAAGTGATTATAATTCAGATTTTTTTATTATAGTGGATTATTTACTACCAGTTCTCCTCGTAAATATAGATATTGACACTTGAACCGAATATGTAAATCTTTAGTGTGCTTTATTGTTCATCATTTATTTCTCTGCTGTTTTTGTATTAATTTAATTGCAAGATCCTACTTAGCTTCAGCATTAATATCACATGTAAAAAAAGTTAAGATGAGAACAAAACGATCATCAATGGTTATCAATTCATAATTGTTTTTTCCATCCTTTAACTTAAAGCCAAAAGGAATGACGATTATTAAGCAGTCACAATTTCGTTGAGGGTGTGCGTTTGGCAGGTAACTTTTGTCTCTCGCGATTCCTTTTCCCTTCTTTTTTGGTTGTCATTGTCTCGTGCGGCTTAGTAAAAAACCAAATTTATTGTCATAAATTTGTCAAAGAAATTGTAGGCTGCACAAGTAGATCTCATGGGAACTTTGTGTCTGCTAATGCGTAAACGCCTGCTACGTATTCCAAGCTCGTATAAAGACTGTCTACATGAGAAGATATTAAGCTTGTATTGTTGTATGTAAGTTGGCTTGCTCGTTGTCGGTGTCCTTCTACTTCCTACATAAGCAGCTGTCTGTAGTAGGAATCATTCTTTCATGTTGAATGTCTTTCTAAATCAGCTATGGCGTGTTTAAGTCGCACAAGAAACTGTCTAGAAAGTTCGAGGTCAATAACGTGAATCCTACGTACAAGCTAATGTAAACTCCTTCTTGTTTAAAAACTAGAGACACCATGAAAAGGTCGAGACTTTTTTCAATTTTCTTCTTCCCATGACATGTTTGATTCTTGCTTCAGTCATCGTACCGTTAGATCCTAGCGAGATCTATCACGAGCCCCACAATTTTCGTCATCGTAAGGTTCTTATTGGTTGTATAGAAATTTTGAGGTGTAGAGACAGAGACCATTTCAAAACTTAAAAGTAAAGTTTTGCAAGAAGGGGAAAAAGAGCAAAATAGTACATCTTAGCCCTGCATAAGAAATTGCAAGCATTTTTATCTTCAGACTCGGTTCTTCTTCCCTTGTGGAAGGGGTGATCGAAGTTTGCATCAAATATGACATGACTTGAGCAAGAAGCAACCTTTGGCTCCACTCGTAATGATATTATCCGTTTTAGAGTGCAGCGCTCTTGGGCTGGCCCCTTTTCATGGTTTTGTTCTTTTGGGTTTCGCCCAAAAAATGCCTCACCTCACCATCCCCAGGCAATGTGGAATTCGATTTGTTCTGTCCCTTTCACCATCCTTGAGGTATAGTCGCACTCCCGTCCCTCACAGGACTGGGTTGTTACACTTGGAATGGGATTAGTGCAAATTCCTGTCATATTTGTGCATGTCTAGGGAAAGTGTGTTAGTGGCGGCTTTAGTTTTGTAGGTGCGAGTGTTGATCTTCCTGTAATTTTACTTGATCGAAATTCTAGTGAATACTCCTCTTCAAAAACTTTGAGCTTGCTCTGAGTCTTGACTCATGGAAACTTTATAAGTTGTACCCATGTGGATATCTTTTTTCTTAGGCTGGAGCTTGATAGTCGGTCTGAATTGACAATTGCGACCAAGCAGCAGCGACCGCTCATACGAATGATCATTTTAAGGAGTTGAAGCTGAGGGATATAAGAATGAATTAGGACAGAATTCAAATTCCCAGAGCTTCTAGCGCTTCGCAATATGCATTTGATGTGAGAGGTTTGACACCCTGCAGTATGGCACTAACTTGGTTTTGATTCATCAGTTTTAATCTTTGGCTAAATTGAAAATCAACCATAAATAATGTTAGCATGTTAAAGCTCTTTGGATAATGAATTTGTCATAACAGTCTCTCCTTTCGACTGCCGATGGGTGAGATGCCTCTCATCTTTACATGTCGTTAATGAAACCAAAGAAACTTGACAGTACTTCTGAAGCCAATTTAAAGTATCTTTCGCTTTGATTATCATCATAAATACTGACGCAACACCATTTCCTACATGAATGCTAAAGCACTGCTTGTGATGACCTGGGATTTTCCTTTTGTCCTCTGTAATCTGTACCATGTCTCCTCTGAACCGAGACCAGTGTTTGAATGTAGCTTATTTCTTTGACAAATGGTGCTCGGCATGTGACTTTCCTTCACGTTCTTCATCTGTAACCTGAGTTTTGCATATTAAAACTTGTAAGTACTTGTTTCTCAATTTCCGACGTGAGTGTTTCCTGGTTATATTTGGTTTTGCATCTTAAAACAATTTCACGAGACATGTTATTGTTCAATTGATATATCTTTGATCTCTTCTCAAAAGATTCAACTGAAATTATGGTTTTGTGTGGTTGGAGGTATATATTGCTGCATAACTATATAAGTTTTAGCCTGAGCAGATTATGTCTGAATCTGCTCAGGCCTTCATAAGTGTAGACACCGTCTATAATAGCTTTTCTGTATGTCTAGAAGTTCGAGCAGTACATGTGCAAAGTTTTGCATTGAAAAGAGATTGCTTTTTATCTTATCGCCTTTGATTAATCTATATTTGGGTTAGTACAGAAAACGTTAGAATGCACTGTCTGTAAGAGGCGCACGGACTCTGCAACTCATTGTTATCTTCTTTGCTTGATGATGTACCCTATTAAAAATCCACCAGATGTTCAGACTTTAGCACTCTTTAGCCAAGTGTGCGCAGTCTGGGCTGCATTAGCCCTTCTGTGTACATCATATCTAGGTTCACATCTATGGTCACTTCAGACATTTACGTGAATCTACTCATTTTGGCCTTTTGAGATTAAGTTAGAGGACAAAATCTTGGAAATAGTTGTCTACATTTGTATATTTAGATCTTGCATTGTCTTTTCTGAATGTTATGCTGCCATCTGGAACCTGCATCTAATATTTATATAGCACTTCTAGAATGCAACTGTAAGATCCAGCTTTATTAAATATTGCATGATGATGCTAAACTGTTACTGATATATAAAAGAGTACTGTGATTATTGAATGTTTATCGCACATAAGACGATCAGCTTAATCCATGATGTTGTACCTTCAATTAGATGAAAAGAGTATTTATATTTGCTCTTTCTGTGATGAAAGTGGTCTTTTTGGCAAATTCAGACATGTTGATTTGCAAGGAATCGAGTTAACTCATATGAAAACGTCTAATATTTATTGGCCCATGCTTTTGGTATTACGCATGACGAGAAAATGTACAAAGCACACAACCAACACGGACAAATAAATTGATCGGAAAATCAAGCATGACAGAAGCCATTTGGACAAAATAATTACCTATTTGTTTTCCTTTATTCTATTCATATACCTGCTGTCTCTGACCTTCAATCCTAATACAAACTCAAGTAACTTAGAGATGCTACACGTATTAAGTCTAATCCCTACCGACATATAAAAACCCTTTCTCTCCTCATCACCCCGTATGACACTACCTGCTAAGTTCCATGGAAAGCACAAAACCTCTAGCAATTGATAGTTTTTCATATAGCTGGTTGTCTAATGTAAGGACCTCCTTTGATGGTCTTGATGAGTCTCTTCAACCTTCTTTCGTCGATTCTGAAAGTTATCCAGAAAAATCCCAGAATTTCAATTTCAATGTCTCCCTCTCTCAATTATCCCCTACTCTTGTACATGCTGATGAGCTCTTCGCCAATGGCATCATAAAACCTTTTTTTGCTGGTAAGTCAGACGATCAGAAGTTTCAGACGTCCAAATCCTTGAAAACCTGTCCAAACCGGTCTCTCTACTCATTTGCTCGAAAGACTATTTTCCCAGCCATTCGGATTCATTGGCTTGCTCCTGCAAGATTGAGAAAATCATCGGTGCAAACTCTACGGAGGTGTATCGCTTATCTTAGACCGTCATGCTTCAAGTCTGGATGCGGAAGAAAAAGTACTAAAGCTGATGCTGATCGGAGGTTTCTGGAACATGGGAGCTGGAATTGTTTGCCGCAACCATCTCAACCTCAAAGTTCAGCTTCAGCCTATGTAACAGGTGACTGGAGCGACGCCGAGAGCTCAATTTATGAGGCAATCCTTCACTGCAAAAGGTGCACAGTTGCATAAAAGTTCAGTAAGTCACAATTCAACTTTTTTTTTTAGTCAAGTTTTCATTTTTAACTCTGGGTTGCTTTTCATGCTCGTAAAGATTAGAGAATAGAAGTTGAATTATGTGATGGAAACAGGAAAGAGAGTGCAGAAATCTCACAATGCAAAGAGGTCGAGCAGCAACGCCTTCTCTTTGTCCCAGTTTCGGTGTTCTCTTCCTGCCTTGGTTTTTTGCGAGAATTCCTCTTTAATTAAAAGAGAAGCTTCCTAGACAGAGTGTGAAGTACTCCTAATAAGATGTAAGCAGCTGAAAGTTACATGTATTGTTTCTTTTATCGCATGATAATCTTATCTAGCTTGCCTTCCCATTTTTTTTTAGTGAGCGATTCATTGACAGACTACCCTTATCTTTGTTTACGAAGTTCATAGGACCATATGTTTGCAATAAACGGTTAGCTAATGTGCTGCCTCGAACTTGATTTATGACCTATTGCTTATAAAATTTTCTTAAATTGTTAAAGTAACTTAATGGGTTACATCGAATATCTTCACAGACTGAGTTCTAGGTGATGTTCTATCCGAAGTTGTCATGTAGTCGAAGCATGGCTGATTTTGAACGCTTCTTTTTCAAGTCTGCAATTGTAAATCTTCTTGCCTATTACTGCTATAAAATATACTGTCAATCCAACGATTGTCTAGTGAATAATATGGCAATCTCATTAAGCTAGGAAGTTTTTCATTGTTCAAATTAATGTGTTCTGAGAGAGAGAGAGAGAGAGAGAGAGAGAATCATGACGAAACAGAAAGTTCAACGATTGTCTAGTGAATTATGTGATGGAAGCAGGAAGTTTCTCAAAACATACTATGCTCTCACTGGAAAAAGCAGTACACAATCCCTCTCTCTGTGTGGAACTTCTTGCATGGACTTACTACTTGATCATCTCTCGTGCCTATGGAAACATCCTTTTCTTTTCCGTGCTATGCATGGCAACAGGTATCAAAGCAGACAAATCAAGCATGTTCTCTCGCCTCGCATGCTGAAAATTCATCTTGATTGAGATCGTAAAGCATCAACCGAATAAAAAAGAAATTCTCTTTGCATTGATTTGCTCAAGTTTGTTGTCCTGGCGTTAGCTATCACAGCATGCCTGATAAGATAGCTTGATCCAGCAAGTTGGATGGTACATTTGGCCGAAAAATGTATAAAATCCTCTTAATCATCACGAAGCTGGAGGCTGTCGTACAAAGAAACAAAACGAGAGAAAATGATGGGTTGACAATGCGAATGATCGGGACCAATACATTACAGTGTTTTCTGTCATTTTCTTTGCTGTTGGATGGGCGGCAATATCAATAAGCTGGCAAGGACACATGTGACATTAACAAATTGAAATAGCAAATGGCAACAGCAGTTTGTCATCCAAAAGCAAATATAGAAACACTTACCGAATTTGATGGGCTCCATTTGCGAACCAAATAAGACTAACTGCCACTTTTATGACTAGATGCCGGACCCAATCTGTCCGTCCCATTCCATTGTCATATCGCGAACTCTAAACGGCAATCCCCAGTTCACAGTTTGGAGCTCGGAAAAGGTCCAACCACGGTTTTAGTTCAGTGAATATTGCAGTGAGAGAGAAAGGAAGTTCAACATATTGAAATACAAGATAATCCACCGTTGGAATTCACGTCATTAACAAATTGCGAGGAACAATCTCGCTCGAATATGGCTTCGTTTTGGAACCTCGAGAATCAAGTGGTATCTCCTGTAAAATCCTACACCCATTCATCGAAGTAATTGTTCATGATAGTAATTGTTATGGAACCCCTAGAGCAAGTCAAAAGTTGGACCGGCCGGGAATTGTGAAAGAAGGTCGGAGACCCTGAATAACAAAAAGGATTGAATAGGTACAGGTACAACCAATGTATGCATAACCCTATATAAAAGGGAATATCGGGAAAGACATGATTAACTAATAAAGAAGGTGCATTATGGAGGTTCCCATATGTTCATGTTTTGATCATTAGGGTCCCAACAGTATGAGGTTGTTGGGATGTTAGCTCTGTAAACAAATATGCAGGTCGTATGAATTGAATTTTCAGACATTCTCCGATCAACATCAGACCAAGAAGATTTTTTGTCACTTGATGGGTTCTTTGATATTTAAAGGCAAGAAATAGCTAGTAGCAAATTTAGGTGCAATTATACAGGTGGTCCTCTTAGGACAGGAGGAATAATGTAGCTGACATATCTTACATCAAAGACCAGCCATCCAGAATCCCACGTAACTCTTTTTTCAAATGATGTATAGATGATGTTCACACTGCTAAAACCTGAACCGTGTGGATGCTCGGTAGGCAATGATTTTCTTCGTAGGAGTGATGGTCGAGGGCGCAATCATGATAAACTGAGATGCGTTCTTTATAGTCTTGTATCGGGAGCCTGCGGATTTGTTATTGTACTATTCACTCTAATCAATTGCTAACTATTGTGCCATCTCTGATTTCTCAAACAAAACTGTCAATATATTGATTGCCAAAACTTCTTCATCCTGCAAGGCGACACTGAACACCCCAAACATAAGCAACATCTTTTAAAGTTCTCCGGACTAGCAAAATATGCATATTCTACTCTCAACCCCTGTAAGCTGAAAGCACCACAAATGAATGAAAGTTCTAAAAAGAAAAGAAGGCTATTTTAGGCAAAACTTGCAGAGCACCACAATTCTTTGATACCACTGATCCCACGAGCCCTTCAGTGAGACTGGAGAGACGGGAAAACGATGGTTTCTATCACTTCAAAAATTTACAGAATTATGAGCAGGTGTTCTGCGAATACAGAATAAACAATGCTCAGTGAACTTGAACCGGAAGAAGATCAGCGAAACATTCACCGATCAATGTCTCATTTCTAGAGAGTTCTCTCCATCGAGTATCATCACAAAAGGAAATCATAGGACATTTGAAAAAAGCCTTCTAATCAAGTAGCGGAATATTAGCTCAAACAGGCCAAATCACATCCCCAATTAGCAAGTCCGAGAAGAGAACTCCAGTAGATTCTTGACACCAGTTACGATGTCATTGTTTGCAATGTTAAGAACAATTTCAGCTTTTTTAGAAGCTCTTGGTTGCTGCAGTAGCTATCTTAACTCACGCTCTTCATCGAGCTGATTAAGCTGTGATCTCACAGCATTCGAAATCATCTTCTCCAACATGAGTGCGTCTATCAGCAGAAGCTTCAGCAGATGATGTTCTTTCGTATAAATCCCAGTATTCCTCTTCTTCATATCCATGGAAATTCAAGTCTATCTGGGGATGTGTCCAAGTTGAAAATTTGTAGGTGATCAGCATAAAGTCGGCAATAAAGTGATGCAACATGTCGGCGCAAAGGAAGTCAATTAATATTTGTTGAAGAAATCTTGAAGTCGTTAAGTCCAGTTCAGTTGTAACATGCAAAAAAACAGCTTGCAAGTTGAAATTTTAAAGTTAAGCCATCGTTTCGCGGAAAAATGTAACGTTTTCGGAAAATATTTTTCAAGAAGCTATTTTTTAGGAGAATGACAATATTTTTTAGTGTTCGGTTGAAATATGAAAATGAAGTGAAAAATGTTTTCCACCATTCGATATCTACTTTGATTTTTTGGAAAAAAATTACTAATACAATCTTAAAATTTATAAAAATCGAATTTTTAATTATTTCTTATTTTAAATAATCAAAATTTTTATTTTTTTATTTTTTCTTTTCCTTCCTCCTCCCGCATCCTCCTCCTCCTCCTTCTTCTTCTTGCTCCTTCCTTTGCCACCACGTGCTTTGGCGATGGTGGGTTGCCTTGCAATTGGCCTAGTCAGGGTCACCGAGCTCGAGGCTTGGCCAATCTGGGTGAAGCCGAGCTTTGCCGAAGCTAGTGAGCTCGTGGCTCGCCAAATCCAAGTGAGTCCGAGCTCCACCGAGACTGGCGAGCTCACGGCTCATTGGATCTATGCCAGCTCAAGCTCACCACTCGCCAAATCGGCCAACCAACAACGAGCGCAAGCCTTTGGTTGGCCAATCTAGCAAGGCTTGAGGCCGGCAATGGCGTGCTTGCGTGATCTGGCGAGCTAAAGCTTCCCACTCGCCAAATTGGCGAGCCAACGGTGAGCGACAAGGCCCAAGGCCATCGTTGGTAAGCCTCAAGCTTGCCCGAGGCTAGTGAGCTTGAGGCTCGGCTTTGGCTAGTCATTGGCCAAAGAAAAAGGTGAAATAAGTAAAAGAAAGAAAATAAAAATAATTAAAATTTTGAATTTAAAAAAAAAAAAGAAATAAAGAAAGAAGAGGGGTTAGTAGGGTATGAGATAAGGGAGAGTGAGTAAGGAAAATGTTTTCCCAACTTGAAAAATGGAAAAACATTTTCCTCAATTTCAGAAGGCTCTTTTTCTTTCATGGAAAATATTTTCCCTAATGAATTTATTTTCCGTAAAACGAATGTTGGAATGTTTTCTTAAAAGTTATTTTTTGTAAAATGAACGGAGCCGAAAAGTGTACTGTTTTTTGTATTGTAAGTCGGTAGAGAAGGCGGTGAAAGAAGTCTATAAATAGAGCACAGGTAATCCGTCTATAGATTACATTAACTAGAAACTAAGAGAGCTCCTCCTAAACTTTTGTACCATACTTGAGCAATATCCTTCGTGCTTTCACTTATCCCTTCCTCCATTCCTCTACTTACTTGCAATATTTCCCATACACACTTCCACACGCTTCCGGAAAATCCAACATGGAGAAATGAACAGAGTACCTTGAATTGTGGGGAGACCAAAGTAAAGGAGTGGACGGCAAGTAGTCCAAAAGAAGCAAGGGAGTGCAAAGACCACTTTCTGAAATTCACCAAAAGAAGTTTCATTCTAATAGAATCTGGGTTAAAACAAATAATTAAAATGGGTCGAATATGGATTTTGTCCGAACACACCAAGATTCGTATAGAGTTGAGTCTAAATATTTTAAACTCTTTTTCACATATTTGTAAAATTTTAAAGGACTTATATGCAATCTAGCCAACCAAAAGTAAGTTAAATAATGGGTTTCTAACCTACATTGACAATTGGACAAAAAAAAAAGCCCATGTTAACACCGTTACATTTTGGTAACGTAATTGGTTTTGCTCAACCTTTTCCTTTGTTTGATTGTTCTATATTTGCATTGAAAAGAATATACTATCAATGCTAAGCTAATACTAAAAAGATATTGCTAAGTCGGTGTTTTTTTCCTCTCTAAAGTCAATTATTTATATTAACTCGTGTGCCACGTGAGCTTCATAGAAGAGTTTGGCCGGGCGACCAATGCGGCCACAACGGCCATTGTGGCCATGGCAACTAAGCCAACATTTATCTAGCCTTGAATTTGCATGTCAAAGGTTGATATTCAGATATCAAATTTTTTAAATTTTTTTGATAGTCTATTATGTTTAAGATATTAAGTTAGTGAAAATTATTGAAGAAAAATAAAATTAGTTTGGTAATTTTCAACAGGGACCGATACTCTCCATAATACATATCGAATAATTTCTTTAACTTTTGTTATGAATTTTAGCGATCTCAAAATAATTTTCTGATTTACCGGTATTTCAAACGAATACGATTTCTCTATTGATTTACCACGATGTAAAATATCTGTTAAAAATTTTCTGATATCTCCATCTTTTCATCCCAAATCATGCTATGTGTTATTCTTTTAGCTTGAGATATGTCTTAATTCTCACCGAATTATTACCCACATGCTCTTATTTAAAGACATTAAACTTAGCACAATATGACCTCATAGGTGACATATTGTTTTTAACCCTAATAACTTTATATCAAGAAAAGTGTCAAAAAAGTCTCAAACATATTGCATTGATATCGATTTAGTTCTAAAATTTTTTAATTATGCCAATTTAGTTTTAAACATTTTGACTTAATGCCAATTTGGTCATTCCAATCAATTTTGATAGGATATTACTGAGCGAACGCTAGAAGACCTTCGTGGCATTGCCGACGCTGACATTGATAATTTTTCATAATATTTTATGGATTTTACTTTTTTTTTTTTTTAAATTCTTTCTTTTCTTTTTCCATTTCTTCTTCCTTTTGCCAATGACCAGCGACCAACCATAGGCAAGCGAGCTAGCATTGCTTGGGTGATGTGTCATCTAGGTCAAGTAAGGCTTGACGATGGTTGCTCAAAAAACCTATAATTGTGAGTACCTGTGACTTAGTTATGGAGAGCCTCCTTTGGCTTGGGTTCATGTCGATGGCAGAGAGTTCCTTCTCCACCACAAGTCTCACGTCCTAACCATGCATTTCTAGTACTTTGTCCATGAAGATTGTCGATAATTTGCTTGGTCCGATTAGATCTGCGAGAGTCGCTCAAAAAACCTATGACTATGAGTATATATGACTTGGTTATGGAGAGCCTACTTTGGCTTGGGTTCATGTCGGTGGTAGAGAGTTCCTTTTCCACCATTAGCCTCACATCCTGACCATGCATTTCCAATACTTTGTCGATGAAGTTTATCGGCAATAGGCTTGGTCCAATTAGATCCGGGAAAATTTTCTTGACAACCCTATCCGATTTGTGGGTTTAGATGGAATCGAGTGCATGTGGCCACTTCTTGGTATTCTCAGCTTGCTTGTTCTTTTGGACAAGACCGCCAACTGGATCAAAACTCAACTTCTAGGCGTCAAATGTCAGCCTTCGTGCTCACGGAGATCTCTTTTTCCTAATGACCTATCTGACACAGGTTGGCCCAAAAGTGGTGGTGACGACCATTTCCTTCTTCTCAAAGTTCTTGTCATCACGATCAAAGATGGAAGAAGTGAGATCAAGTTTTCCATCAGCCATGGCTTGGGTATGGGCCGGCCTAATTAGATTTGGCAAGGGAAGCCCTTGTCCAACCAAGTCTTGTCTGTGGCAGGCAATGGTGACCCTCGCCAAGTAAGGCCAACCCGCCCAACTTGGCTGGTGGCCATTAATCGGCAAAAGGAAGAAAAAAGAAAAAAAATCGAAAGTAATAAAAAATCGAAAAATGCTAAAATATTAATAAATTTTGTCCACATGTTCACTGTTGGTGATACGTAGACCGGCTAACATTTGCATCAGCAATATTCGACCAAAATTATCCGAAATGGTTGAATTGACACTAAGTTAAAATGTTTATGATTAAATTTGTACAATTAAAAAGTTTAGAATTGAATTAACGCCGATCAATAGGTTTAGAAGTTTTCTAACACTTTTCCTACTTTATATCTATTCTTAAATCTAGTTAATTGGGCCCATCAAGGGTCTCATGTAGCTGGGCTCTCTCTATCTTTCAACCTACCCCGTTAAGAGCCCTATCAATTCTGGTAACTTTTTGACCCAAATGCTTCAGATACTCTTGGAAGAGGGGGGAGCCCAGCTACATGAGCTCAAGACTCACCTCCAAGCCGTAACTTGTTTCGTCCATATAAAGTATGATCCTCTTCATTTCTCGTTATTTTGTCGTTCGCCGAGGATTCTGAGCCCAAACCACCAGTCCAAAGTTGAAATATCGTGATTCGACTCGTCCTCAGAGCGCAGCGAGTCCATTACCTCTATTTATGGTTCAATGGACCAAATATGGCGTTTAGTATGTGATTCCGTCTTAGTTTGTGTTAAATATGCATTTACGTTAGAATTATTAAGTACCATTAAACGATGAGCTCAAGACTCTCGATCAAGGTCATCTTGGGCTTTAGCCAATAGCCTCAAGAAACTTGTCGGGTCTATTTTGCTTTTCAGAATTTCAGTTAGGGATTCATGTTGTTTTAGGATGCCAACATTCCTTCTTCAAAAGCTTTTAGTGTTTAGTATGCTTCAATGATGCTTAGAATGTGTTAATAATTAAATGTAGGTCTCATTAGCGTTATTCGCATCACTTTGCATCATATTAGGCCTAGGTACCCGCATCGGGGTATTTTTGCGCCCATCCGAGCACCCGCTGTCCAACGCCTTTAAGCAAAATTTCACCATAATCACCAACTTTTTTATATGTCATCAGTAATTATTTTTCTTAATGATCAATCACCTTTCATAAGGTTAATTAACTTTTAACTCATAAAAAAAAAAATCAGTGACTTCTTTATATTGTTACTATTTCACACATAAAAGTAAATCTCCATACAATATCGATTATATGCAAAAATGTAAGTTTTCGAATTGGAAAGCAAAATTTTTAAAATTTTTCAGCAGCAGACATTTGTTCTTGCGGCGACATTAACATCTTTTTTTATAAGATATTAATAGCTAATTCAGAAAATGACTTGAACTCACGGTGATCTACTCGTTTTCGCAATCCCGACATCCTCTATTCTCGAAGAGGAAGACACTCGCGAAAAGCAGAAGAGCCCAAATCAAATTCAATGGAAGACACGAATGTGGCCGAGGGTTCAAGATGCTCCGAAAATGGAGAGAATTCCAGGCATCCTACGATTCGGCGGATCAATTTTGCGAAGGAGATGTCTATTCGATCGTTAGAGAGGCCTCATTCACAGAGCTCCCGCCTCTCCGCTGGGACCTTCGCTCTACACACTCAGATCTCGCTCAAAACGAAAGACCAAAAATGTAAGAAAGATCAGACTCGAGAAAGGAAACAAGCCGAAACCGCCATCAACCGATAGAGTTTAGCGGCTCGACCGTCTGTTCTTCAGGTTCGCTGTTCGAAGGCAAACTTGGAGAAGAGCGCACGTCTTGCGATAATCGCTCCCTCCATAGGTCCTTCGGTGAGACCACAGAGACCGGCAAAAAAATCGGCTATATCAGTTGAAAACATTTTCGCAGAATCGCGAGAAAGTGCAGAGAATCAGAGAAGATGACGATGCTCAGCGAATACGAACCAGAGGTTGAGGATCATTCCGAGGATCTGGTCCGCGGACCATGTCCTCGATCACTCATCTCTATTCAGCGATCTCTCTTCATCGCATCCATGAAACTGAAACGGAGACTGCGAGAAGAAAGATTAGAAAGCGAGCTACCTGTATCGAGCAGCATAGCTGCGCTGGGAGCGAGGAGGAAGACAATCGCGCCGACGACGAACGCAAAACCTAGCTATCGCACGCCGCTTGGCTCGTTATATAGTAGCACAGCTCACGGCGAGAGGGTTGCGTCCGACTCATCTCAGCCGTCGGATGGGCTTACCAAGTAATTAGATCAAACGTGATTTAGCCGCCGGAAGGGTTCGTTAGAATATGGATCTGGATTCGGGCTTTTGGATGTATGGGCCTATGCGGCTCAGCACAGATCACTGCTCTCTCTATTCTCTACCACCATGGACCCTCCCCTGCGTCAAACCCCGAACCACGGGCCGGGTTTTGAGAGCAAACTCTCGAAGCCATCGGGTCGGAATAGAGAAAAGTCGATGCGTCGCTACTCCTTTGAACTCGGCATCAGAAGCGAGTTTATTATTTATGGATGTACTTAGTAACTACGAAGTTATTTTATTCTGGAAAAAACATCACGAAATCAATTTATAAGATAATTTTCGATAAATCTCATATTCAATCACTGATTTATTGACATTGTAAAAGTCAATTTCTAATAATTGGTTTCAGATTTGTGACTTCTCTTTTTAGGGAAATAAATTAAGTCCCTCCTAAACCTTTTGAGGAAATGTTATACATGTGACGCAATATCTATGAGGTAAATTCGTCACCATCGCTTTTAATTATAAAATAAAAAGAGACAGTGGTGCACGAACTTGATTTCCTTCTAGAAAGTCCACGCGTTTTTTTCTTCCTGACGATCCGGACCCGTGGGGCGCCTTGGCCCGCCTTTCCTGACTACCGCTTCAGTTCAAATTTATTATATGCAGCTACATTTATCTTCCATTGACTTGTTAGGTCAACCCCCTTATGAGACTAGCGTTTTAATTACCAGCAGCCCACCTTACCAAAACTCAAAAAAAATAAAAAATGCCCAAAAAAACACTGAATTTGTATGCCACAAAATTTTTAAAAAAAAACAGAGAGAGAGATGCTAAAGCTCAGCAATAGAAATGTAATATAAAGTGGGAAAAAAAAATAATCTACCTTTAGCTAGGTAGAAGTAGAAAATATCCAGCTACACAAACCGAGTAGAGTATGCTATCGCTATACAGTAGAGTAGTATACATACACAAACGAGATTAGAAAGTGATTTGATTATGTCTTCTAGAGATTGACGTGCCTTTTGCACTTCTGCTCCTGAATCGCCCTGCTAGTGATATTCACAGTCATGGTGCAGTTCATCTTCACGGTGACATGCTTCTTGACGATGTTGAGCATGTTCACTCGCCCCGGGATTCGCGAGTAGCTGTTCATCGGCAACAGCCCCAGCTTTATGTCCGCGTTCAGGCTCGGGTTCGACAGGAGCGTGTCCGTGATGATGTCCACCGAGATGTTCATCCGCATCGTCCTCCGGGCCCTCGACTTGCCCGGAGGTCCCCGCGCCTCGCCCACCACTGCGCCGTGGTAGTACAGGGTCGTCGTGGTGTTGCTGTACTTGAAGGACCCCACGTTCGGGTTCTTCACGGATACATCCGCCAGCAGCGACATGTTGGACCCCGGCTTGGGGATTGTCCCGTTGATGAGCTCGAGCTTAGTGATGGTGACTCCGTTCATCTTGATCACGGGGTCCTTCACCCGGAACACCGTGAACGCCAGGATTATGACGACTACCGTTTGGATGAGCATCAAGGCGGTGATGCAACCGCAACACTTGATGAATCTCCGCTTCCGGACGTTCTTGGCGAACACAGACGCGTCATCCTGGTCGCTCCGGAGGCTACCGGATGGGGCTAGTGGCCAAACTTGATCTCTCTCAACCATGGCTCAATATTTGAAGGAGATACACGGCAAACTACAGAGGTTATAAGAGAGGAAATGTGTGGCGAACGCCGTGATGGAATCTTCAGTAGGTGCTTGATTCACATTTATAAGTGGGAAGTTCGAGAGTGGGTTGCGAGTGATTTTCCCGAAGGATGTTGGCATCATTATGATTTAGGTCTTGGGGTTGCTTTTGCCCATATTTTCAAGCTATTGAATCTTGACTTTTCAGCCTCATCTCTCTATATTTTAGTGCTTTTAGTAGTTTAATATATTTCCACATCTAGTCTTCCTTGTATTGCATCAGAGCCGAACATTACCGTCTTCGCAATTACAGTGCATTTCGTTGGAGAGAGAGAGAGAGAGATCAGGTGATTGGACGAATTAAGTTTTGGTCAATACTGGCTTCGTTTGAATAGACAAGCGCCCGAGCGTCCACGCAGTTTTGGCCTTTGGGTGGACCTCATGTCACTCTGCACGGAACTGAACTTAGGAAAGACATGGAGATCCGCAATTCAGAAATATACGAGCTCTGTCGCTTTTTATAAAGCACGACCAATTTCCACCAATGTTATGGTTTTTAACTTTACTCTCCTAGGAAGCATCCTCATTGGTCCATAAACAATTCTAGACAAACTAAGGCTGGTTTACATAATCGATGATCTAGTGCTATCTCAAACACTAAGTTCTAAAATAATCTGCCACATGATTTAAAATATCGATCTGTGTAGATCCATATTATCGATTGTGCAAATGAAGTTCTCTCTTGACCATCCTAAACAATGGGCAGTTTTAATGTGCTCCTTTTCTTCATAACGTGAAATATTCATTTTCTAGATTTCATTGATTTCACAAAAAATGAATAATTTTGAAAATATTTTTTCTAAAAATGATTGCTTGTATTGTTTGAAACGATCGGTCAATAAACGACATTGTCATTATAGATCGCAATTCATGTTTAAGTATTTTTGTGAATAAAAAATGAAAATATTTTCGTTTACTATACAATCATTTGTAGGAACAAAAATTTCAAAATCATTCAATTTTATAAAACAGACGTAGCATAATAAGTATTTTTATATCCAAAACGGAGGCACAAAGATCTGTCCACATCTACGCTGATGGGGGGTGAAAATTTCCACGCAAGAACAAGAATAGTGCCTCAGGAGATTTGAGACACGATCCAGTATGATCACACCTAATCTGCCTCTAATGCCAGGTCATTGTGGACTTTGATCTCAGCAAATTTTCCTAAAACGATTATGTCTCGACTAATGACTTGAACAAGAGTTCGAACCACCAGAAAAGCGTGGTACGACAAAACAAAAGGTCCGACAAATCTCATTTTGTCAAATTCCTTTATCATTCTTTTTCTGCTAGTGCTCCAAGTGGTCCCACGTGTCCAAATAATGCAGGGCCCATTAATTACCAATTACCATATATTAAGAGAAGTCTCTAAGACCATTACCAATCATCTCTTATAGCTAGGTCTATATTTCCTAAAATAATTCGCCGGTGCCAAACACCTTGCGAAATTTTTTTTAAGGACCACTGATAATTATTCTCAAAATTTAAATTTATAGATAAAAGCGTGGTTTAATATTTTAATATTCTAATTCACTTATTAAGTTTTTTATCCATTTATGATCGATATGAAATCATTTTTTTTTCTCATGACTATACCGATGAATCACCTCTCTTAGTTGTCACAATATGCTAGTGGAGCTTACGGAAAATGATTTGTACAGTGGTTGTAAACTAACCCCATAGGTCAAATTTAATAGTCATGTTATATTTCATATCTTAAGCCTAGCTAATGCGACAAAGAAGTTTGATATGCTCAAAAAACTTCTCACCATCTAATTGAATATGATTGTATGGAGCTGACTCTCGGTACGTTAATTTGGACTGCTTGATGTGTTCTAGGAAAAAGTATTTCATGCGTAGGTCGACAAATTCAGATATTAGATCATGATTGCGTAATATATTAGCAGTTGGGTTTCTTCAATGATCAGTATAATGACTTCTGGGGTACCTATCGCCAACCGCCACCCACCTCCACCTTCGAAAGTCAATAAGAGGATGGCGTTCATAATCAATGGTAACGAAACTAAATTGATTTGGCTTGTGGGCTTCCCTATAATCTGTGAATTGACCTCCTCCCATGGGAAACCATTGACCTAACTCTCACGCGTACGGTTTTATAAAATACGAGAAAATGACATATAGAAATTTAGATCACACTCACGCTGAAATATTGTAAAGAGAGATTAATTAAGTTACGTAAACATCAAATATTCAACTCTAATATTGTAGGTTACATACCTGATGACAACCGAAAAAGAACATATAACAAATTTTAAGAATATTTGTGATGTTCCCGTCAAGCAATAATGAGTTGATGAATGCATTCAGCATTACTTTTAAAAAACATATGGGCATGATACATCCATTGAAACAAATGTAATCTCTTCCAGTAAAGAATGCAATGTACGTATAGCGATGCCATCGTTGAGCTATCCATGTACAGGAAGTCTGTCATTCATATACACCGGTATATGTATAGGAATTTGGTTAGTTCTATACACTATAGAACCCCAAGAAGAATAATCTATCGAATGATACAAAAGTGCCTCGAGTCTTTTTAATGTAGTTAAGTGATCTTCAAAGTTTGATGGCTAAGCTAGAATCTGGTCAAGAACTGCATTTGCTTGAGGAGAGGGGTTAGGGTTTCCATGAGCTTTTCACAGGGATGGTTATGGATGCCTTCGTACGTGGTGACCACGATGCTCGTGTCCTTGGCTAGCCTTTGGACCTGCTTCTTCACGTTGCATGTGTGATGTGTGCACCGATAATAGCTCCTTCTTGTCCGATCCCACGTATTACAGATGCAAGTAAGAGTTTGGTCAGTTAATATCACATTGCCAAGAGTATATATCAATGCATGCATGCATCCAATGGCCTTCTTCAAAGAGATATAAGAGCCAGATTAGCATACAGATGATCTATGTCTTTTCTTTTGTCATAGATAGTGGATATACGTACATTGTGCATTGCTTAAGCATTTAATTAAGACTTTATGGTTTGACACTTGAATACTCATTTTAAATATGTCATTTTTATATGAAACTTCTTGAGATTGATTATGACACTATTTAGTTGATTTATAGACCTAATTAAGACGAGTAAGATAGGATCTAGTGACATGTATATAGGCACAAATTGCAACTTGCAATTTGATAATTGACAACCTCTCTCTCTCTCTCTGCTCTAGAGTTGCGCAAGCTAGAGGAGTCAAGAGAATAGTTTTAGAAACTAAGGTTTTTTTGTGTGTAACAACTACCTATATGTTTATATGTAGGTCCATTAAATGATACAAATCATGCTATGCTCTATAATTTTCCTGAAAAATATCACAACATTATCAGCATAGACAGGACATCACCCGACCCATACCGTTTTCCCTTTATTTCACAATGAGCTCTGTTTTCCTATAATATTTGTAGTTTTATTCATAGGGTTGTTATGCTGAAGGAAAAATCTATGTATATTCACTCATTTACTAGCAAAAGAGCATGTAAACATTCCACGTGAAGAAAAAAAATGATGAAAGAAGTTTTAAATAAGTAAGAAACAAATAATATTGGACGATTTTATTTATCTTAGAAAAAAAGACTTACATTTTTCTAAAATTGAGATAATTTGACATTAATCACCACAAAGTGTGAGAAATTTGAGAAGCACATTCTAATTATCTCTACTATTTTTAACTTGCGATTTTATTCAATATCTGGAAAATGAATGATAAGAACTTGCCTTAACAATTGACATGAACTTTCACGAAATTTTAGGTGAAAGTTTGAGTCCAAAATCCTTCTGTAGCTTGGTTTAGTTTAAATACAGTAGAAATGAGAATACATTAAAAAATGGAAGGATCAAAGTGTATGAAATATGCAGGTTATTCATAAAAGCAAGCATGAACACAAATACTTGGATCCATATCCAAATTTTTGAGTATCTCAGACACTTTGCCCTAATTTTTTTCGGACATTAATTATCTTTCATCCTTAATTGATTCCAGTTAATGTTTCCATTATAAAGTTTAAAATTTTGTTAATTATAACGTTATTCTTAAAATAATTTAATATTTTGGGGGGTTTGGAAACATAAATTCATGTTTTTTGCCATCGATTTTGTCATAGAGTTTAATCCACACAATTAGATTCATTTTAAATCTCTTTCTTCTCATCATCATGACTTTACTTATCTTAGTTTCCTTATTTAAAGATGGAGATCCTCTCTCCCCTTGTATACTCCTATTTGATGCCTTAATCTACCGAACCATGCATTGATTCCTATTAAGAACGTTAATTAAGAAATTTCGCCCTCACCCCGTATCTGCTATTAAGATTTGTCAAGGCACTGGGAGAAGAGAAGATGTTCCAATGGTGATCTCTTGAAGGCCTCTCTATTCTTCCAATTCATGTATGCTCACCATCTTGGGCATCGACCAAATCCTGATCATATAATATTTCATCATCTTAAGTATCTACCCCCCAAAAATTGTGGCCATGCATGTCCATGATCAATCGGTTTGCATGAAACGAGGAGATAATGAATTCAAGTCCCCTTTTCTTGAGAAGGTCCTAAATCCCTAACCTAAGTACATCACTTTGCAAAATACTGAGAGACTTCCGTCTCGATTCTTTACTTTTACCTTATTCTAAGAGTCATTGAAACTCGTTTCTTCAACCTCATTCCTCCAAATCATGAACACACAAGAAGATACATATATGTGTATATGTATGTAGATATTTACTTGCAATGTACTAACTTCAGTCATTTTAATGGATCAACTATTTTCCTGTTTCCAACGCTGACGATAGACTAAATTATTTCGATCTATCGCACGGTGGGTGGACGGCATTGATATCTGGGGACGGACGGAATTGATCAAAGAGAGAACTTCTCAACTAGTCAAAAGCATCAATTACCACAAATAATCCAGTTCAATTATAGGATTTTTATATGTTGCTAAAACTCCAAAGACGTGTACTTATTGGTGAATCATTGTGAATTCCATGTATATGAACCTTAAACATGTAAAAATATACCTGGGATGAACGCTGTTCTTGACAGCTTTCTGTCCATACTTCCTCCAGCGATACCCGTCATCCAAAATGTCATCCACACTCCTTGTTTGGAATGCAATCCTAGGCCTCGTCGGCTTTCTCGTCCTATTCATCACTTTCTTCTTGATATCCCCCTCGCTCCTGTCTTCTACTCCTCCATTTCCAGGCAACATCGTAGTTATCGGTGCATTCTCCATAGACGTCATCTGCGCATTATCTTGAAGCCCACCGAGCTGGCCAGATAAGAGGCTAACCCAATCAATATCCGAAGAAGACGAAGATGAAGGAAGGGCCAACGCTTGAGCCGGGGCTGAAGTGTCCATTAATGGGGGCAACATCGTGGACGACAGGAGTGATGGTGGCGGCGTGAAGAGGTGGGGATTGTTCAGAGATGGCGGCAATACCGGGGGCAGTGGTGGAGGGCCGCCTAGGCTGTCCATTGGAGGGCTCCTGGATGAGAATGTTTGGGAGATGGAAGGTTCGAAAGCTTGTGTGGGAAGATACTTTTAAAGGTTGGAGAGGTCAGAGGAAGGTGAAAAGAGGTTGGACCGACCCCACACATACATAAACTTCATTGAGAGAGAGAGAGAGAGCACAATCTCTTGAGACGCAGCGTATTGAGAGGAGGTGAAAGAGCCCAACTAACGACCTAACTTCTGTTCAACAAACCGACGCTTTTACGTGCATGGAAGAAAGACGTACTCAAAGAGCCCTCATCGAGTTGATATTGTCAAAGCATGATGTATTCGATATGTATCTTGGGGTAGATTTTTGGTCGGTCCATGACCTTTGGGTTAGAAGAAAAGAAGAAGAAGTCCAACGGGAAGAGATGCATATGGTGCCCTTTAGGTGAACGTAGGACGTTTCGAGAGAGAGTTTCACACGCCTTCCAGACTCGGAAATAAACACGTGCAATTTGTTTACCAACCGATGGAGGGGCAACGGTTCATTACCGCTTGCTTCCTCGATGCTACTAGGTTTTTTCGTTTTGGAAAAGGGAAATAACACTTTTACATGTTTAGTTATTAAGGGAACATCCAATCTTTAACCCGAGTCAAGCACTCCTTCTTCTTTTTTGTCCGAATAAACATGTTCATTCTAGGACAAAGTTTGTGATTACATTTCATTAGCAAAGTAGCTCCCAATAGCTCGGTGATCATTTTTTTCTTGTTTGGGCTTTAACAACATAATCTCCCACTATGTTTGATTCTCTACTAACACAGGCCAACTTCAAATTTGAATAGGGCCTTAAGTGTTCATGGACTTCGCTTATCAGTGCACTTAACTTCCATGTCATTTGCGCTCCAGTTTTAATAACCAATCAAGTTTGAATCATAAAATGAAATTCTAGTTATATAATCATCTATTCTAATTTGATGTATGCGGTGATTAGCTCCTTTAGCTCTTGCCATAGAAATTGAGGCCCGTGATTTTATCTATCCGTTGTAAAAAAAAAAAAAGACATATTTTTCTCATGCTAGTAAATTTGTGAATTAATTGATAAGTCTCGAAACATGTTAGCATAAGAACTTATCAACACTTTTATGAATATCCAATTTTGTTTGGACAGTATACAGGGAAATTACCAAATTTCCCCCCTTAAACTTGTTTTGCTCTGTAAATGCTTCATCATTTTTTTAAAACCCAAAAAAAAAAAAAAAGAGCACTTAATTTTAGTTTTTATTTAGGTCGATCTTGGGCCCATAGGATGGATCCGACACTTGGGGGATCCAAGTGGAGCTCAGCTTTGTATTGGGCCAAGGCCCATTAGCTCTCAAGAACCCGCGGAGGGTAAACCAACTAGAGCTCGACTGCTTCGACTGCATTTCGTCGAACACCTTTCCTTCCTTCAGCTTCTCATTCTCTCTTTCCAACACCGTCATGAGGCTGCTGCGATCTGCTTCAGTACAGTCGACACCCTTACTCCATTCCCTTAAACCCCACTTGAACCCCGCTGCCCTCCATCTCTCTCCTTTCCACCGTTCCTTCTCCACGGACCCCGACCCCGAACCCGAACCCGAACCATCCCGCCAAAACCACGACGACCCGATAGTCGCCCAGGCGCTCGGCCTTCTTCAAGCCCCCGGGAATTCATGGAACACCGCCGAGCTCAGTCACCTCCTCTTCTCCAGCTCTCCTGCCGCCCCTGCACGCTTCTCCAAGATCGCCCTCGGCTTGGGCGCCTCCGACAAGGCCCTCAAGTTCCTCGATTTCGTCCAATCGAACTCTCCCCGGGAAGATGCGCCGGCTTTCCTCTCTCACACGTTCCAGTCCGTCGTCAAGCTCGCGAGCCGAGAACCCGGTTGGGAGAAGGCCCTGCTCGAGCTGTATAAGGTGTCCAAACAGAGGGACATCCCTTTGACTATCAATGCGTTGACCCTCCTGGTTAGCTTCTTTGGGAGGGCTGGAATGGTTGATGAGGCGGCCTCCGTGTTTGATGACATCGACAGGAATGCGAGAGACGGGCACCTCTATGAATTGTATGTTGGTGCGCTGTTTAGACACGGGAGGTTCGAGGGTGCGTTGAAGGTGCTCGACGAAATGCTCGAGCCACATTCGAGATTTGCCGCCTCGGACGTTCCAGGTAAGATTTTTTTCTCGGCCTTGTTGAGGAGACTGCAAGGAGATGGGGGTGGCAATGAGGATGAGATTGTTGGTTTTTTTGTGAAGCTTCTCGAACGCGGTGTTTTTCCTGACTCGATAACACTTTCGAAGATAATTAAAAATCTCTGTAGGAATGGGGAGATTGGAAGAGCTTGGGATCTTGTGCTGCGAGTGATTCAATCGGGTGGACCTGTTGAAGCCGCACCCTTCAATGTTATTTTGGTTGAGTTGGGGAAGCGTCTCGACTTCAAGAGGATGAATGAGATCATGATTAAGATGAAAGAAATTAATATTCCACCTGACATTGTGACCTTGGGAATACTGATTAACCATTTGTGTAAGTCTCGCAGAGTTGATGATGCATTGGAGGTTTTTGAGAGGATCTGCACCAAACAGGAAGATGGGTTGTCGTGTAAACCTGATACAGTCATTTATAATTGTCTTATTGATGGACTCTGTAAAGTAGGAAGGCTAGATGAAGGAGCAGAACTGCTAAGAAAGATGACATTGCAGGGTGGTTGCAAGCCTAATGTCATTACTTACAACTGC
Source organism: Angophora floribunda (assembly GCA_014182895.1). Classification (NCBI taxonomy): domain Eukaryota; kingdom Viridiplantae; phylum Streptophyta; class Magnoliopsida; order Myrtales; family Myrtaceae; genus Angophora; species Angophora floribunda. The sequence continues at coordinate 566,523 of CM024709.1, forward strand.
TTGATCGACGGGTACTGTAAATGCTGTGAGATCGACAAGGCTTGTCAGCTATTTTATCAGATGAGTGAAGAAGGGGTGCAACCAAATGTAGTCACTGTTAATATTTTGGTCGATGGTATGTGCAAGTTTGGGAGAGTTGGTCGCGCTGTTGAGTTTCTTAAAGAGATGAAAGTAAGAGGTTTGAGTCCTAATGTTAGAACGTATACATCACTGATCAAGGCTTTTTGCAATGTCAACAATTTTGAGAAAGCCATGGAGTTGTTCCGGGAAATGTCTAGATCTGGATGTTCCCCAGATTCAATTGCTTACTACACATTGATCTCTGGATTGTGCAATGCTGGAAGAATGGATGATGCCAGTTCTGTTGCAACAGAGTTGAAGGCAGCTGGGTTCTCACTTGATGTTGTGTGCTACAATAATCTGATTGGTGGTTTCTGCAGGAAAAATAAATTGGAGGAGGCTTATGAGATGCTCAAAGAAATGGAGAGCTCTGGAGTAAAACCTGATACTATCACTTATAATTGTTTGTTGTCCTATTTCGGAAAAACTGGTAACCTTACAACTGCAAATAAGTTGATGAGACAGATGATTGACAAGGGTCTCGTTCCCACTGTTGTATCATATGGTGCACTGATTCATGGATACTGCCTGAAAAACAACATTGAGGAAGCCATGAAAATTTTCAGGGACATGAATTCTGTGTCGAAGATCCCACCCAACACAGTAATATACAACATTCTCATAGAATGTCTGTGCAGGAATGACAAAGTGGATGGTGCCTGTTCCTTAATGGACGATATGATGGAAAAACGGGTGAGGCCGAATACCACTACATTTAACGCGTTGTTTAGAGGCCTTCGTCAGAAGAATTGGTTGAAGAAAGCATTTGAGATGATGGATAGGATGAATGAACATGCCTGTAAACCTGATTATGTAACAATGGAGATTCTGACGGAATGGCTTTCAGCCGTGGGTGAAGTAGGGAAACTTAAGAATTTTGTCCAGGGCTATGAAGTTTCAGCTTGCACTGCCTGAAGCAGATTTAGCAAGGGAAGGATAGCATTTTTGTGCATTTTCTTCTTCTGATCAGTAGGCTGTATCCAGGAGGAAGCGGGCACTCATTCAGAGTCCAAGTAGTTTATGGTCTTTTGGACTTAAAAAGTGTCCGCTGGGTTACCCAGGAGATGCCTCAAAGGCCTCATACTTGTGAAATATTTTCTTCATCTTCCATCAAGATTCTGCAGTCCTGATTTTGAGATAATTGAAGAAGTTAGATGCACCGTGATCATACTGGAATCTTTATTACTTAGCTTGTCCAGTTTTGTTCTTCATGAGCTAAAATTTGCGTGATAATTTGTATTGGTTATAAGAGAGAAATTCCATTGATGATCTTGTGGAATGTATTAAATAGGTGAAGCTTTTGCTTCTCTTCTGACTTATAATATAGTCCATAAGATGCTAAGTCACTATATCATATGGCTTTCAATATGTATGAATGCTCTATTTTTGGGGGCCAACGTATGAATTCTCTTTACCTTGTAAACATTTGAAGTGATCTGTTTGGACTTGGTATAACGTACTTCGGTTACTGACTACTTCAATGTAAACTGAATATTGTCGGTAGTATAGATTTCAGGCGCGAGAAGTATTGTCAGTAGTGTAGATTACCGGTAGGAGCTGGGAGGAATATCATCTAGCATATGGGACAGAATGTTAACCGCCATCAAGACATGTCTTTTGAGGAGATTTAGTTTCCGAGTATAACCTTTGAATTTGGTTGATCAATTCTTGGAAATCAATTAGAAACAAAGGAACCAGAAAAAGAAGAGCTAAAGCATCGTATTTGTCATTCTTACAACCGATGTCTCTGTCTCCAATTGCGCTACAACTGAAGTGCAAATGACAACAGATTGTCGAACTCTTAATACAGAGATGAGCAGCATTTCCTTCTCACCGCCTGCCTAGTGAAATCTTTATACAAATTGAAGAAAAATACACATATATAAGGCTTAGCTACACGGGGATGCTAATTGTTACAACCTCGATTCATTTCTGAAAAGAAGATGAAAATTGTACGTATTCCAGAAAGTTACAACTCAACCGCAAAACAATTCGCTTGACTGGTTGGGTCAGCTATCACTGGTGGCAGTTGCCGTACTGTTAGCCGTCCAAGAATGGCCAAAGTTCGCGGGAAAACGATCCAAGAAACAATCCTCATCGTCACCACCTTCTTTCAGTCCCTCCAACCCTCCAAAGAAATCATCACTCAGAGCCATATCAGATAGCCCAACGTCCCCATCCTCTTCGTCATCAGCCATGCTACCCTCTTTTTCTTCTCTGCTTTCAGTGTTTGTACTCTGGGTTTTTGCCACCTCGTCCTCTACGGAGGTACTTGGAGAAGAACAAGGAGGTTTTGTCGAGGCAGCAGCACTGGGGTCTTCAACAGTGTCTGTCTGCGGCACCATGGGCTTTTGCCGCGTGGAACCTGCGAGGGAGTTGCGGTGGGTAGGCGCGGGGTGGTTGTGCTCCGCCGTGTACGTGACTATGAACATTCCAGGGTCGGATCTGTTCCTCTCCACTTGTTTCCGGGCCAAACACCCCTTCGAGCTACTGCATCTGTAGTATCCCCTGTGTCACACAGCATAAACCAAGATTAAGCGTAAGTGACTCCACCATATCAATATCCAAATAAAAAAGAAGAACATCAGAAGGTAAAAGCAGATTTTAGGGATCTAACTTAGGGAATTTACCTTGGATATGGAGAGCCCTTAATCGGTTTTTGGCCATATTTACGCCAAGCCCAGATATCAGAAGACAGACTCTCTGCTGGAACATGGCAAACCTTCTTGAGCTGGCCCTTCCTGCTTTTGTAGAAACAGTAAGTGTGAGAGACCAATTCAACGGTGCAAGTTCGAGCTGTGAAAAAAGGGTTATCACCATAATGGTGATATTCCTTCGAAGTTACCTTTTTCTGGGGCGAGAAGCTTGAGACTGGGAGCTTGTCATGCAGGAGCTAGAAGAGGAGGCAGGTGCGGAACCATTATTATTAGCAGGATTAGGTTGTTGTCCAAACGTGGGTTGACCGTTCACTCCTCCGAAAGAAGGAAGAGCAGAAACAGCAGCGCTTTGAAAGACGAGAGGCTCGGGCTTGGGGAAGAAGGGCTTGTAGAGTTCATGCAACTCTGCAAGCGAGCCGTGTCTTGCTTCATAAGGATCCAGTGGGGAGACAAAGCCCTCATCTTTCTTGATCACTCCAAAAGAGGAGCAAGACACAGGCGCATGGAGTGCAAGATCTGTCGACGTTGTAGCGTTGGTGGCGGCGGCAGCGGAGAAGGAGGAGGCGGTGAAGCTCCTGACCACCGCATGTAGATCCCAGTCTTCCTCCATAACAAGAAGCTTTGTGGATTCCGAAACCACTACCAGAGGGAGGGAGGGAGGGGAGATGAACAAGGCGCTGACTTTTGAGAGCAGATAAAGAGAGAGACAGAGGGGTTCCAGAGAGAGAGAGAGAGAGATGGCATCTAAAACGCCTTATCATTTGTGCTTGTCCTCTTTCCTCTTGGGCGCTAGTGGGGCACTCAGAAAAACCAAAAGTGGTTTTGGGGTTGACTTTTGGGAAATGTCAAAGGGCGGTTTTCAACACCCATTAAAAAAAAAGAAAAAAAAGAGAGGAGAGAGAAATTGGGGCATCGGAAATTGGGGCTTGTGAGATGCTGTTGAGGCGAGAAAAGTCCACACGCCAAGGATTGCCCTCACTTGGGATTTACCGACAAAGGGCAAAAAGCTTCAAAAGTGGAGGTTCCTGTTTTTGTAGTTTTATAATTCGGGACCTTTCGACTGTGAACCGCTCATTGTGGAATTTGGATCCAATCTTTTCTCAAATTCATGACGTGTGCATAGTACAAAGTTCCCTTTTTTTTTCCTCCTTTCTTTGTGGAACATGCAACAAAGCTTCATTCCCATTGGAGCTCCATCGCAAAGGGGAAAATGACACAAGCAACCCTTCAACTTTGATCTGACATGCAATATGGGTCATAAATTTTTAATTTATTCAATATGATTTATAAATTTTAGCTCAATATGTAATATCGTTCTTGAACTTCTAATTTGTTCAATATAATCCTTCAATTTTTTTGTGCATGTTCAAATTAGTCCCTAAACTATGAAAATGTTCAATATTGTCAATGAACTTAAATTTATAGAATAATAACATTGGAAATAGTCCATGGACTAGTTTGCACATTTAGTAAAAGTTCAGGACGTTATTGAACAAATTAAAAAATTATAAATCATATTGTATATTAAGTCAAGATTCAAGATCATTTATGTCATGAGTTTTGAGTTCCAAAATTAAACAGAATCAAGCGTTTTGATTGTATAAAGTCAATTCCCTACTATATTATTTTTTTTAAAAAATATATAGTCTATAACTTTGGAAAAATTGCCCAAACCATCTTAAACTTATTATATGAATGTCAATTAAGTCCTAAAGTTTTAGACTTTATCAATATAATCTTACATCTTAATATAAAATTCAAATGTAATTCTTCCAATCAATTGCCACTAAAATCGCTAACTCAATGATTCACAAGTTGTTTGCGTCAAGGTGTCACGTAAGATGACCGTGATGGCTAGACCCCACATCAACCATTACGATTATTGGCTAAAATGATTATAATGAAATCTCGCGCAAAGGTTCAAGACTATATTAGTAAAATTGAAAATTTTAAAATTGAATTGATAACTGCATAATTGATAAAGTAGTTATTGGATAATTGTATTTGATAAATGATGTCAACCAAATTCATTTTCAATATTTCTCATATTAGTAGAGGGGAACAATTCCATAATAGATCTAAGTTTCACCCGAAACCTCTAACCTATCATATCACAACCGGTTTCCTAGTTTTTAAAACATGAAACCTACAATCTACCATGGAATCTAGAACTTACCTTATCAACCAATTCTAAGGTTGGCTTAAAAGTTTATCTAGGACCAGCCAATTTCTCTTTCTTTGTTTAATATTTTTTCTTCCTTTTTTGTTTGTTTTATATGTAGTAAAACAAGATGAAATTGAACATAACAACAAAAATCCCCATTTGTCAATAGTATCACTCCATAAAAGATGAATACAGAGAACAAAATAAAGAACAAAAAAAAATCAAAACACAATACTGTAATTCATCGGTTCTCGATTCGGTTCTTACTCATTGACCAGGAATTGGACCGCATGATTTAGAAGCCGGATCGATAACCACGAAAACTTGGAACCGAGCTAATTCCTATGGTAGGCTTGGTCCAACTCTAGGTTCTATTCCGAAACTATGCTAACCCCTTCATATGAGTTCTACGCATCCGACGGCCTATGAATTGCTCGTGGTTCGACAGAGGACAAATGCAGAAGAGAGATAGGTCCACGAGACGAGGTTGGATCGATCGACAGCTTGCAGCCTCTGCCTAGATCTCCTGGGCCCCCACCAACCTCTCCTTTTTCACTTTATTTTTCCTACCTTTGCTTCGTGGGCGGAAAAGGAAAGGGAAAGGGGGAAGAACAAAAGGAAAAAAGCAAAAGAAGCCTCCTCGGTTAGTCCCAACACGACCGGGCTCGTCCGTTGCGAATCAATAAAAAGTTCTGGAAACAATAGTACCCTAAAAATCTGAACTTTTATCAATTTTATAATCAATTATCTAATTCACTTTCTTAAAATAAAAAACCTCATACGTTTTATAATTGATTCAATGTAAGATCTTCTATAGATTTGAGATGAAATCATTGACGCGATACCGATGTCATTAGATAAGTGTTAGACTCCTGGGTTGGTGTCCAACATGCTACATCGACAAAAACGTCACATCAGCTTAATTGACAAGATGCATTTAAATTTAGGTTCTTGCGGTGTGATTGTCCTGCAATGCGGAACGAATGATATAGATTTTTGTTTGCTCACTATCCTCAATCACTTGAAGCCTGCGTTGGTGACTCATGATGGTGACATTATATGGTGAGCGAGAAGATGAAGAGCTGATTCAATTATCATTTCAAAGCGAACGTCCCCTTCGGTCGGCTCTATGAATGCCGAATCCGATGCCTCATACAGAAGCTAATTGCATTTATTCTTGCAAGCGGGTGACAAGTCCTTCCTGGGAAGGTCTAGGCTGCAAATGACACCACAGACGCAACTCGTCTGAGTTGACTTACGGCCCGGCCTGGCCCGACCCAATGTAGCCCGAGTTGACTCCTCCATTCCTTCATCGATCGACTTTAGCGAGGTAGACATGGGGCGAGATGGATTGGAACGAGAAAAACGGTTCTACATATACTCCTGTCATATTCTTAAGAAGAAATGCTTCGAGATACTTGTGTTCCGACTGCTCGGTAAGAGCCTGCCCACTTGCAACCTGGTTCGGGCAGCTACCCATCGAGCAACTAGTCGCGGTAATGTTACTAGCAAAGCGCATTAGTCTTGATTGAAATGATTAGCCGCTTCGACGATGCGTGGATTTCATGGGATAAGAGGCGTCCTGATCAAATGGACCACCAGAATACCTTGCATTACCTTTTCATTGCTCCATTATGGCTTTTCAAACAAAATCTAAGGAGCGACAGAGAGCATCGCAATCAGCAACTCTGCTGGGGCATCTCGGTAGATATGGATAGATATGGTTAGGAGGAGAAGCACTAGACTTGCGGTGGTCCATGGGGAAACAGACAGACCGAATTCCGGGCACTGTAGCAAGGACTAGCAATCTGGTTATTGGGCAGGGAGAGCGAGAAAGAGAGAAAGTTGCCGCTTTTAGTTACAAGAAGACCAAGAATGGATTGGGGATGTGAACTTTTTATTTGCTTAAAAGAGATGGATGGGAACGACAGGAAATTGACCGGTTGAGCATGGACGATGATGTTGTACGAGGTGGGTCTTCCGTTCTTCTACTTCTGGTAGGCACTTTCCTATCAGTGGCGTGTGAATGTTGCGTGATCACCGAGAGAGAGAGAGAGAGAGAGAGGTGAGTTGGATCCAACCGCAAAGCGGACTCGGAGAGAATGTGGGTTTGGCAAAAGGAGTGATCCGGATCGACCTTCACTAGGTTGCTATTGCACTGCACCATTCATTACCTACTCCCCCACATTGCACTTTCCTCGGATCAATCGCTTTCTGTCCAAAATGAAATGCGCGCACACATATTTAGGAGGGAGAGACAGGGCGAGCTGTTTTGGATGGAGTTATTGGTAGCGAGGCTTTCCGGCTCTCTTCTGGCAGAAGGCATCCGTTTGCTGGTTAAAAGTTGAAGCACCTTCAAAAGTTGGCCTGTGCTGTTTCAGGGGATTGGATGTCCCTTTTTTTTTCCTTTTTTTTTTGGGTTGGGGTGGGGTTCGAAAAGGGATTGGATGTCCAAACGCAACGCAACGTAAGCACATCTACACAAATAGAGCCGAGGAGACTGCCGAGTCCCACAAAGGCTGCGACCTCAACTCGTACGGTTCATGAATGTCGTCTCACTTCTCGCCACATCACCAAAAACATAGACGAGTCAATGTCCCTGCGTCCGCTCCCATGCGGTACCGAATTACATCCTGAACTCCAGAAACTCAGTGAATGGCCCAAAAAACCATGTTCACTCCCTCAAAAGCATTAGGTAACGGGCATACCCTACGCCATACATTTTCTCTGGTCTCTTTTCTCGTTGGGTTCGTTATGCAACTCTCGAGACATTTCATGGGTCGATTTAGAATTAGAACTGACACTGTCTCCGATCAATGGGGGGTGGGGTCGATTCTTCTTGGGAATTAAATCCCATCATCCGGAAAGAACTTGGTTCCAACGAGAAAATCAACTTTCCAGTAACATCCACCTACGCTAGCCAATTGAGATAACACATCATTTCAAAGAGACCAAGGAAATGGTCCACGCGTGAATTGCGAATATGTGACCAGTGCAAGTTGATGGATTTGCAATCCTCATCCCTCCATTTGTCAAAAGAGCATTACATTTCATCCCCAGCTTTCACCTTACAAGGACGTAGAGAAAAATATTTTTCTTACTTTATTGGGGATACACTAAACCAAGATTCATGAATCCTGAAGCACATTAAACTAAAATGGAGTGTTAGAATATAATTAACTATTAAACCATACCTACGTCTAACAACTTAAGTTTTTAAAACAGTCGACAGTGATTCCATCAAAACCTTACTTAGTATCAAATTGGAGATTTTGAGTTCAAATCTTTCTAGACCCAATTTATCTCCCCAATTAAATATGTCAATGCTTATTAATAGATAGAGACCAGATTAAACATGAGGAAGAGTGTTACAATGTAATTAAATATTAAACCACATGTTCATTTGACAATTTAAGTTTTTAAAACAATCAGCAGTGATCCCATTAAAATCTTATATGGGGAAAAAAGACTCATCTTAGGACAGAATTGGCTGTCTAACAACTCTGCGTCCAGAAAAAAGAACGAACTACTCAAAAGTGTCGTCATTCATCCTAGAGTATCATATACAACAGCAATACAGACCGGACAGACTCCTGCCTTAACTAGCACCAGAAGAATAAATAAATAATACCCTCATAATTCATAAAGTAGAATCTATGGGAAAGGGGGCAAAACTCATCTCTGTACCCACAACTCAAAATTTACAACCAAGTAGAAGGAAAAAGGAGAATTGACATAATCCTGACATAGGTCCGAAGAGACTGGCACCAGCTTTACCCCAGATTAGTTTCCTCATGGATGCTATCAGAAGAATCCAGCCAAGGAAGTACGACACAGCTGATTGAGCACCAGAGATGAACTGCCCAACGATATCAGGGAGGTAAACTCTGAACTGACAGGGAATCAAGTGTCAACTAGAGCTTGGCCATAGGGAGCTAAGTCGGGCTGCTAGCTTTGCGCTCTTATAGTCTTCTCTAAGCTGGATAAACCTGTTTTACAAGCAAACTGAAGTTATCTCTCATGCAAAAGTAATTTGCATTTCAAGGAATCAGAGAGAGATAGCACAGAGGGCCTTTGGGTGGTTGAAAAATCTAAACAGTCTCACGACTGAGTTCGTTTCTTAACCATTTCATACCCAAGTTACTAGATGTACTACTTGAGTTAAATCTACTTCTCAGCCACCATGCTGTAGAAAACAGATTCGACAGTTCACCATTATAACATTATTTCAACTATTGAGCACACCTCATCAGTAGACAGTATACTAGAATCTAGACCACTGGTCCAAACGTGATTTATCCATCAAGAAAGCAACTGCATAACTTTAAATTTTTCGGGAATATCATGACATCCACTTAAATTGTTACTTTTTCTGGCTGCATTTTTGTCTTGGAGTGGGGGAATATATATGGTATTGCCCAGTAGCAACTATATACCTTTGTGCATCTTTCCGGATGCTAGGAGTGCCCTCGAACAATGTGGAGAGGCTCTCAGGAGCAACAATAAAGACGTTTGCCATACTGGAAGCAGAATAATCAAGTGTTATTAAAAATACAATGATGTCAAAGCAAATCATGGAGAATAAACGGTCTTTGACTCACATGCCCAATGTCTCAAATTTTTCGTCAATGGAAGGAGCATTAAAACTACGCACAAATTCTCCATATTCGGTTATGTCACGCTTCAGCCGCAGACCTCCACTGTAGAAGAGAAGACAGGACAACAGTGATAATTTGCAGAAGAAAGTAGTCTCCACAGAATTAAGAAGTTCCACCAATAAGACAATATAACATTCACATGTGCTGGCCAACACGCCCAACAATAAAGCTTAAGTGTATAGAACTATCATGATGTTGCCAAACATCAAAGCGTGAATTAGGACAAAAATTAAATTTGGAAAAGTAGTGATCCAAACAGAGTGCTACTTACCTGGGATTAAAGGTGAACTTTTGCCAGTGATTAAGCAGCCCCTTGTACAAGCGATTTCCCTGAATTCATATCAACAGAAAGTTAGATTCAAAGACATTGACAATTCAATAAAACCCTGAAAACTCAAAGCTTCTGCATGATGTCAACCATTAAGCATGCAACTGAATGTAAATCAGGCAAAGGAACTTTAGGCTGCAAGATGCAGATGCTCATTTTTTGACAAATTCACAAAACTTGTGGCTAAGCAATTCCACATCTAGGTATAAACACCTAAATGGGCAAATATATATATATATATAGACACAAGAATGAAGAGCCTAGCGCATGGCTCGCAATATAGCGCCTGAACTTGTTCGAAAGCAAATCTAGCGATATCCATCAAGCGATGTAGGAAAATCAGAAAGAAAAGTGAAGTCCTTTTCGGTGTGAAAGTATGTAAAGACAAAAATGACACACTAATAGCTTATTTCAGATTCAACAAAAGTAGATACCAGTTCAGTGAGAAATGCTTGCTTGTTTTGACCTTCTAATGCAGTGAATGCAGCTTCAAGCACACGAGAAAGATAGGCCACAACCCTAGTCAGTACAAAAGAGAAATGTTAGTATGAGCCCGCAAAAACTCACAACACGTGAGATTTCAAATTCTCTTTGTAAGTATAGTAGATTGAAGGAGAGAAAAACAGAATGTCATTTGGATGCATGTGCATGCTTGGCATGCTTTATTTGCTCTTACGGTTTGTGTCCATACACATTAACAATGTTCTCAAAGGTTCACATGAGTTTGACCCTCACAAGTTGAAGCAACCTTTATCAAAATGAACCTACCGTGTGCAGGCATTCGTTGGCCGATGATCTGGAGCTATGCCATCATCCGGTGACCTATAATCTGTTGTCTTTTGTTCAGCTGATAGCAGCCTTTCAACCTGCATGATGGTGTTGAATTCCCCAAAAATTTTTGGTGGGGTGAGGCTTGATGAACATGTGGAAAAGAGATAGCAAGGAAAAGAATATCTAGAGGATTTATTACAGGCCAGAAATTATATAAACAAAAATCTACCAATATCAAGAACCACCTGCAGAGCTAGGAAAACCCACTTCACAAATATTCATTAATAAAGGAGGTAAACACAAGAAATATGAATATTTTATTTTTATGCATAGTCTAATCATCAGATAGAACAGTCAATGACACACACCTCAGCCATTACTGTCTCGATGCATTGTTGAAGACCCTTATAAGCAGCAGATTCAGCACCAGACATAGCGGTCGCCATATCTTCACAAGCAGCAGCATGTGCACCGTCCACTGGTAGTAAGAGCCGAGATATTGAATTTGCGAAGTACTGACAAAAAATTTGAACCAGTTCAAGATATCGATCAGCAGGTATTTTCTCATGCAGCTGATTTTAACAACAAAACAATGGAGCATCCGGACATACTTGCTGGACTATAGCCACACTACTACCACTGCGTTGTACAGCAACCATGAAAGATCTGAAACTGCTCTCACCAGCAGCGGCAGCAGCTTCAGCCTGCACAAGATTCGATCTATCTTGCTAATACATTTTCTCTTTTATTGGAGTAGTAAATTCACAAGAAGATGCAACACAGTGCATCATCGGAATAATGGACACAAAATCCAACACAAGGCTTGTGATCAAATAATTACAGCAGAAGCAGCAGCAGCAGCTACCCGTCGACTAATGTTGGTGCCCAGCACAAACCTTTCCCTCAAAGCTGCAGCTTCAGTGAGGCTCTCTCTAGCCCGATCAAGCCCTTCTGCTAGGTACTGACTTACCTGGATCATAAGAACAATATAAGCACTATGAAAAAAAATACACAAAATTTGTGAGATGATAAGGGGCAAAGACCTTACCTGGTCTAGCAGGCAAGTAAAAACCGTTTTCACATTAGCTGCAAGTGTAGCAGTCTGCATATAAATAAGAAAATGAATCAACCAGGAACCAATGTTCATAATTAGATTATTCCATCATTGCATAAGGTATAACTAAACTGTCTATGATTAAGCAACATGTTTCCACACACATAAATCAAGCAACAAATACTGTTGTGCCATTGATGATATTCCACCATTTCTTTCCACAATTCTTCCTGCGTATATTGAAGTTCCCAGTGAGACTTACTACCAAAATGCACAATAAATATGTCAAGGATTCTAAAAAACACTCTGATCTTGATATCTGATGGCACTTCATCCAAGTTGATTCATTTGTTTTTCTTGATATCTGCTCCCAATGCATTTTTCTCGTCTGTATATTTTACTTTGAGCACCACGGTATGTACAATATCAGATCTTCAGCACAAACCACACACAGAAGGAGATGTAGAAGATTATAATCACACGACTGCCACTGCGATCTTTGGAACAACTTACGTATGTTTTATTGAATGGACCTTCTAAAATATCTCTTTAAACTAAGTTCTCAATGCCCATTAGGTACTCTGATCTTTTGGTCATGAGAAACTAGTTTTCTTCTCACAGTGGTACTGGAAGATTGATATTCAGGATGCCTACAATCTTTTCACTTCCACAATTATGGTCTACCATAAGAAACACTGCTTGGTTTTGCATGTGATGTCAGCAAGAAGAGGCTTTACTTGAGAGGAAAACAGGGTGCATCTTGATATAGATTCTTCATTCCAACGCACAAACTCTGTTACAACAGTAACTGATATCTGCTGTTGAGAAGATGCAACTGAAGCTCCTTTTGAACGCCCAATTGTTCCAGTTGACTCAGAAAGCTGCTGGCTTTCTGCACGTACTTCCTCCATCTGTGAAGCAAAAGGCATGAAATATGCTAATGCAAAAAAGCATAGAAATTTGGAATTAGGATAATAAAAATGAAATTGATGAATACCTTTGCTCGATAAAGTTGTCCAAGAGAGGCCTGCTCGTGTTCAGGATACTCATCTTTGTGTGAAGAAAACAGAGACTCTGTGAGGCCTAAAGAATTCAAAATAGAGTAGCCATTAGAATATTTCTGGAATGAACTGAATGTATAAGTGACAATTGTTTGAGATTAGAAGGAAAATACATCTTGAAACTAAGCTGTCATTTCTTGAATAAGTCCAAACAGAAACTAACATGCTTTCGTTTTACATATATTATTTCTCCATGTGATACATGATTTCCTCTGGGCAGAAGGCTCTAAAAATTCAGCAGAGAAATGAACATACAAATATCAAATCATTACCCTCAACATCCAAGTCACCACAGCCAACAGATCTCAAGTCTCTAGCAAGTTCTTGTGTCTTCTCATATGCCACTGCTAACATTCTTAGGTACTGAAGCCTCAAAGCAGATGAGAAACAAACTCAGTTCCTGCTAGAAACGCACAAAGATTTAGAATAACATTCATCTTGGTGATTACTCACCAATAATAGCCCGCCTTCTTCCATTGGAGGTAAGTTTACAAGAGATGGCTTCACTAGTATTTTGTCTAGAAGGGCTGTAACTCGCTGCTCCAACACTCTCTGTGCAAACATAAAATCTTTATAGCACTTCAATAACAGATTGTATGTAAAAAAAGCGTCCAATATGTCAGAGACAACTGGAGTACAGAATCAGAAAGGAGTTAGCACCTGAACCAATATTGACATTACATCATTGGGTGAAGGAAACACAGCCATTATTGTGGCTGCTTCTTTACGCACAGTATCTGCTCAATAATAAGAAAGAAAGAATGAGAACAATTATGTCAATATGCACTAGAATTATGATCCTTGATTTAGGATTTATGCCACTGCTTCAAACCTGTAATTTCTTTGTACAGGGATGATAGGCCACGAGCCACATTGCTTGGGCTAACCTGTGAATTATGCTCACCAAGAACCAGCCTTGTATCAGCATTCATGATTTCCACATCAATAAACATAGGTCGTGTTGCCACATAATGCTGCATAGCACTGGTTCCCCTGTTGAACTGCGAAACAGAAGTAACTAGGTAAGATTCAAAGAAATGTGTCCTTGACAAACTGGAATTCCATATATCAACCTCAGATTCATCCAAGTAAATTGAGAAGCAGTAAATGACAAGGAGCTAATAAAAATAAACACAAAATGGAAGAACTATTTTAATCTACAAGGTTCAACAAAAACAAAATGTCAAAAGAGCAGGTAGCATATATCTCGGACACATTTCTGAGCAGCTGATTTTCTTCTTTCATTAATGACCACTCACTAAATTCTCGAGGAGCGATGAAATTGTTGCTAAACCAATCTTATCCATCATGTAGGAGCGTCTAAATATGTGTTTCAGATTATTGTCCAAAATGATATGTATGATACAGATGGTGGCAACTGGCAAGGTTTTGACTTCAGTACAAGAAAACCGAAGATACTTCTTAAAGTTGGTAATGCCCATTGCCAGATGTCACGGAATGTATATTATCAACGTGCAAATATGTGAAGATCATAAATCTTCACATTGTTTGTCAGGGCCTTTGGGACGTGAAGCAAGATGGTTCCGTGAAGTAACAGCATTTTCATATAATGACAGTTTTGTTTATGTGATTGACAATCAAATGTTTTAATACCGACCAAGTTATTAAGGAATAATAAATTTATTAAGTATCTAGGTACGTCCCATTTAGCTTCAAGCAATTCCCAAGAAACAGCATCAACAGGAATGGCGATAGAGAGAGGGAAAGGACAAAGATCTCCCATGATTATGAGATGATGAGGTGAAGGATAGCAATGTGACAAGTCCACAATGAGTAGTAGGTCAGTTGTGTGTCAATCAATGGAAGCACAAGAATGTGTTCACGAGTTGACACTCAAGAACTATGCCAATTTAAGATAGTAGAAAGAGATTTGCCTGAGATAAAATTTTGGCACATTCAGCCATTGTCGACAATTCTCTTCTCTGTGATGCAGCATCAAATCGCGCAAGCAATCTGTTCTCCAACTCTGGAGATTTAACAGAAAACAGGCAAGTTATTATTAGATTTATTTCACATTAAGATATTTGTCTAACCATGAAATATTTTAAATAATCAAGGCAATTTACAAAAATAACAATACCATTGCAGTAATCCTGGAGGTTAGCAACAGCAACTTCCAGCCCCCTGCTAGCAGTAGCATTTCCCACTACTGAGGAGACAGCTATGCCTTGTCTTCCAATATCTTCTTCAGCAAATGACCCTTTACCAGAAGATAATATCATAAATTCTACTTGTTCAAAATTGAGGATAACAAATAAAAAATATAGAATGGGTATTCTTTTTTTTAATCATCAAGGACATTCAATGGCCAAAATGGACAATTGAGCTTGAGTTTCCATCTTCATAGGATGGTGTTGGCACAAAAATCTTGCAAGACATGATAAATGATAGTGATGTATATCAATCTAATCAGAAGGTTCATGCCATGATATTGAATTTTTCATTGTCTGACTTTGTTTCTCCAAAATTTCATTTCCCAAATCCAAGAGAACCCTAGGATACTTCATGTACTTGAGCAATTGCACTAAGCTGAAGGACTACACATCCAAGGCAAGACTTATGTAATAGTTGCATATCAATCAAGCACATGATAGACAGCATAATCATTAACTTTGTCGGTCATCCCTATTCTGAAGGCTAAACTTTTACAACTCTGGCCTTATTCAACTTGTTGAACCTATTTTTTGCTAATTTTTCCTGCTCACGAACTTCATGTACAGAAGCAACGGTGATTTTTCAATGATTCAGCAAGTATTTGTGCCATTGAATTTGAGCCTGTGCTGTCATCATCAGGCAAAAGTACTCATCGTAGATTGCACGGTAATCCTCTGCCCCCTCTTCCTTTTCCAGTAAAAAGCAAGTGCATGATTTTTTGCTAGCCTCAAAGATACTCATTCCTTTCAATGATAGGGCATTCATTTCTCCATTATCTAACCACATCAATTATAAACCCACTTAACCAAAAAAGTAGGACACACATTTCTTCTATTGTTTTTATTATTTTGATTTAAGTTTCAGCTTATGCATCATGCTTAAAGAAGAACAACAAAAATGAACAGAGCTGACAGAACTCGCTTAACTGGGTAAATGGGATGATGGCAGATCTAACTTAAAGAAGCACAACAAAAATGAACACCGGCATATAAATATTTTGTTTAAATAGCAAAACTTAGGAGGTCACTATTCTCTCTCTCTCACCCTCCCTCCCCATGCAATATGATGATTCCCATTTAAAAAATAGCAGTAACATAGACACAAGCACTATAATGCTACATGACTGAGATTCCACTTACGTAATTTCTGAGCAATTGAAGCAGCCTCGGCAACGCGACTGTCATCAGAGAAAAGAGGCGAAAGCTCCATTAGATCACCTGGGCTGCTATTAAACTCCATCAGGTACTGCACTATGCAATAGTAATTAATGTTACCAAACTTTATCAGATGGAAACTATATACAATAGAAGATCAAATAAAAGGCATGTGGAAATACCTTAATAAGATCTATTGTCTGACTTGCAGTTTCACGTTGAGCATCTGCACTCTAATAAAGAATGCCAAGTTAGTTAAGATAAGGAAATAAAAAGACTCGCTTTCACTTTTCAATAGGTAAGGGGGAGAATTGACCATGAACATAAATTTATACTGTGACTGCAGATACAATGAACATTTAAACAGCTACATAATTATCTAAGTCTCACCTGAAGATGATCTCCGATTTTCGCAGCAGTCTGCCCGACACTGGAAATTCGGGAATCCAATCTCGCAAAGCTATCAAACAAGCCATCTACACCTTTTTCAAGCTAAAAAGCAAAGCACAGTAAGTGGAACTGAGGTATACGGTCATAATAAAGTTAACAAAGGCCACATGAAATAGGCATGGTAGAAGCTCACAGCTAAGCTTTGACAAACCAAGACAAAATCTCTGATGCAATAGGAAAATCAATGATAAATTGCTTGATTTCAGCACTAACACAACAAAAGGGCCAAGGCCATCACACAACAGACCAAGAAATCCAAGAATCAACAAATATTTAAACTTGTGTCCCTGGTAAACTGAATTCGAAGAGCAACATAACTCCACATTATCATGTGTTTTTTAGGATTCAAATTGGCCTTCAAAATTATTAAAGGGTGCTGTATGTGACCTCATGCCAACTAACCTCAGCAAGTGTCTTTCGGTGCTTAGAATCTTGAATGGAGACCTCCTTCTTGAGATTATAGAGTCGGCCATCAACCTGGAATGCAACACTTGTTTTCAGGTTGATGGGAGAAGATCAAAAGTAAACTTGATACAATAATTTGCATCAAATTGTGAAATTAAATGATATTCCTTAAGTCATACTTGTTTTCGAAGATCAACCAACTCCCTACAGGAATCCTTGAATAGGGTCAGTAGAGCATCAACTTCTGGAAACGAAGGAGTAGAAAGCCCTTGCGCTGATTTAGCAGCATCAGCTGAAGCTCTAAGAGTCCCATTCGGCAAAACATCATTCGCACTGATATTACCATGTCCTTCTGATGAATCAGTTTCCTCCTCTTGGAATGACGGGAGGAGATCATTGACCAAGTTACCGAACAATGCATCAAAGGAGAAATCCCCCTTTAAGGAAAAAAAAGCATAGATTTCCACTTCACCAAACTCAGATCATCATAGAATACAAAAATTAAAACGAGCAAAGCACGACTCCACCGTAATTACCTTAAAGTCGTCTATGTCCAAAATAAGCGGAAGCGAACTGACCGATGAAGATTTCCCACTTCTATCATTCCTGGATCCATCTCTACTCTCCTTCATCTAATTCACGAACCAAAAGAAACCATCAGCATGAACACATTTCCTAGCTCTAAGTCCAGTCACACGATATCAAGCTCTCATCATGAAGACAACTTCCAGCTCTAGCATCAAATTCAGCTCAACTTCCTCCGCTTACGGCTCGAGAATCCCGACGGAGGAAGCATAGGGCTCGAACTGAGCTCAGCTGCTCCGAAACAAGAAAAACACACAATTCCCACATCGCAACAAAGCGAATTAGCCGAACCCAATTAAAAAAACGCTACATTCGGCAGCCGCGCGATCCAGACAAACTGGAACCGATGCATAACGCTAGGTCCTTGCCGCGAATTGGAATGGAAATGCCAAAATTGAACGACAAAACGGAAACTGAGGAGCGATCTCGGCCCCAGATAAAGAAAACGACGGGAAGATCGACGAGAGAGGGTACCTCGTCGTGCTAGATGAACGAGAGAGAGAGAGAGAGAGAGAGAGTTGCTGCAAATGGATTTCGCCTTCCTTCCCCTGTCCTCCGGCAGGAGCAGATCGAGAGCGAGAGAGAGAGAGAGAGATACTAATTTCTTTCCCTGCGAAAACAACAATGAGAAATCGATCGATGGAAAATGGCGATTTCCTTGGCATTCTTTATATTCTCTAATCCTAAATAACAGCTGCGATTTTTGTCACATTTTTTCCTTTTGTTTATTTACTTATTTATATATCTATTTATTATTATTATTATTATTATTATTATTACTTTGTTATGCTGGTTATTTTATGGGATTTGGCATTAGACGAACCACCTTTGTTTTTACTCCTTTCGTAGGCATTCAGTTGTCTTTTTGTTTATGGTCCGCCCAACCAAGGAATTTTGATCCTTAGAACAGGAATTTACGAGAGTGATCTTC
Source organism: Angophora floribunda (assembly GCA_014182895.1). Taxonomy (NCBI): domain Eukaryota; kingdom Viridiplantae; phylum Streptophyta; class Magnoliopsida; order Myrtales; family Myrtaceae; genus Angophora; species Angophora floribunda. The sequence goes on from CM024709.1 coordinate 585,036, forward strand.
CATTCTTTATTTATACATAATGTAAGCCGAAGCATAAAAAGCGTTTCCTCATATTATTACCGCACGACACTTTGCTTTCCTCTCCATTATTGTCATATGACAAGGCACAAGGCGTAATTTTACTAGGTGGCTCATGCTTGATTGATAAATATCTAATTATTCGTTTTTAAACCCCAAAAACTTTATAGTTTAGTGAGTTTAAGTATAAAGTAGCAAAATGGATGAAGAGTTATAATTGAAAAAGTATACATAAATTGATGCCTTGATTAATCTCCACGACATGGCAAGCCTCTATAAAACAATTGGCCACTATAAACAATGCACACGACCATCTCAATCATCATGCATACTTCCACCTCTCTCCCTCTTCTTCTAGCGTATAGAATCATAGGTACTTATACCAAAAAAGTTTTGAACACATCGTATATAAATCAATTCAAGTTAAATCATTTTAATTAGGTTAATTTAGTCTTAAATCTTTTTATGATTTGACAATATAATTATTTCAATCAATTTTGACCACCAAACACTAATGGACATGACTATCCTATATGGAACAATCAACACTCACATGGAGGATTTTTTGCACTTTTTTTTATTATTCCTTTCATTCTTTTCTTTTTAATCTTTCTTCATCCATTGATTTCATTGGCCTTAGCGTATAGTCATTGGTAAGCCATCGCCGAGGCAAGGTGACCAATAGAGGAAGAAAGAGAAAAAAAAATTTTTTTTCAAAAAAACTATAAAAATTTCAAGAAAGAAATGCAAAATTGTTCACGTCAATACTGATTATTGTGACCTCCTTCTCAAGAGAATAGGATTTAGAGTATTGCCTAAACGATGAGCCTATGACCCATGATTAGGTGTGGACTCTCCCAAGCGCCATACCTCGTGTGACATGGAATATTCATAAAATTTTTTAATGAAAAGTCATCACTACTACTATTAGGGTCGGTAGAAACTGTGAAGATGGGAAGATATCTTACTTCCTATGCAATCAAAGAATCTAAAGTCGATGACTAATCAATTAGTGTCATTTTAGTACCTAATTTTATTTATTTAAAAAATTATCAGTCAATTTAAGTTGATTATTCACTAATATGTAAAGTAATCATGTGAGTGCATAATTATTAAAATAACAATTAGCAACCAATGAAAGTATTAAGTAAATTGCAATGAAAAACAAGCATCTAAGATTAACAAATAAATAAATGATAATCCTAACTATGTTAAAGGGAAGCCATAGTAATCATACTGAAAATGTGCAATCAAGAGCATTCGTCCCAAAGAGCGATCGAAACCCTATAATGAAGCTATAAGGGTTTGTTCAATCTTGAGCATGATTTTTATCAAAGATTTGCACACAAACGTAAGAGAAAATTGTTGAAAAACTTATTTTTAAGTTTTCCTGATTTTAGGGAAAATAAAAAAAAAAAATTGAATTTGAATTTTTTTATTTTTTTTTTATTTTCGACTTTTTTGAAGTTTTTAATATTTTAATAGTTCTCCGACTCCAGAAGACTTAAACAAAGCCCATGTTCGTTTAACTGTCCAAATTAAGAAGACTCACGACCAGCCCTGCTCTTCCACAAAAGCAACGCCTAACCTGTGCTGGAGCCTGTTTCGAGTAATAAGGATGGATTAAACCCAAGTCCACGTTAAAACCCATTTCGTCATTGTAGAGCCCATACCCTAATTTTCTATGTTTCTCGCTCACTCTCTCTTCACATTCAACTCATCCGCTGAAACATTTCCAGAACGTGTAACTTCCCCCTCTTGGCTCCTTCTCTCGCCCTCCATGATGTGTACTGAACTTTCTGTATCCATTTGTTTTCAGTTAGCGGACTGAGATCTCATTAAATTTTGTCCACTAACTCATGAATCACAATTTAAGTAAGATCAACGCACCAAAATCTCAAGCCACAAACAAACGGACTTCACCACTGACTACCCATCATCGTATCATCGATTCATCATATAAGTTCCAGCCGTACAAAGTGTTTTGATACAGGGACGTTCCCCAGAAAAAAACAGAGGTTCGTTTGGACATTTTTGCGAACACACGGTGTGCAGTGCGTCGAGGAGAAGCAAATTACCATTCTAAGGCTCGGACTCGGATCATTCGAACACAAAAATCTCAAGAACCGGAGAGACAGAGCTCAACTCATTTTTTAGACAGAACAAGGCGGAGCCGAAGGGGCTCGCATGGCGGAGCGTTTAACCGTGGGGCCCCTACCCGGCTCGGGAACGACGGTTAAAGGGTGCGCTCGACACAAATTGAGCCCTGGCCGTCCGCCTTGATTCCTCCGAGCCGAGATCCTCGGGTTGGGGGCTCGGAATCGAGAAAAGCGACTCGCCCGGAAATACAGACACCGGGGAATGGAGTCTCGGGGACGCCGGTCGGAGGTCTTCGGGATGCTATGAGGACACGTGGTTAGGTCTAGAGGGCGAGGTTGAGTGCCGCTCTCTGATTTCACCTCTCGGCCTCCCTCAATCTCGGCTTGGCTCTCTCTACCGGCCAGTCGCTTCTTCAGCCATCGTCTTCGCTCTCTCTCTCTCTCTCTCTCTCTCTCTCGAGCAAGCCTTTTTTCTCCCCTCTCCCTCAAACGATCGAGCCCTTTTCTTCTATCCTCCCCCTGCTCACTCTCTTTCTCTCTCCCTTTCTCTGCCTCTCAAGAGCAGCTCTCGCCCTCTCTGGTTTTCAGCCGAACCCCTCGGGAAGCAGGTCCCCTCCCTTCTTTCTCTCTGCCGAAGAACCAGCCCGCTAAAACCAACGCTCCTCTCTCCCTTTAAGCGGCGACGCCAGCTGTGCTGACCTGCTCCGTACCGCACGACATTCGTGGCGGAGCGGCGCGCGCAACGTTCGCCTTCGTCCTCCCCTCTTCAATACCATCCTCTGTCCTCCTTTGTGGCGTTCTGGTGTTTGTTCTTTTATCCGCGTGAGGGAAGAGAAGGAGGCCAGGCTGGGGGAAGAAAAGAAAGAGAGAAGGCTGGCCCCGGCCCAGGAAAAAAGAAATAGAAGAACACAGGAGGAAAGAAGCAGGGTTGTCAACGATTGAGTTCAATTCGATTTTTGAAAAAAATCCAAAAATCAATAAAATGTGATTTTAACCCGAACCGAATCCAATCCAAACCGAATATAAATCGAACCGAAAACCTGGTTTTTAAATAATTTTTAATTTTTGAAGAATTTTTTTATAATTAATGCTAGTAATGCAAATGCTTCTTATATCTATATGCAATGTAATTTTTAATTATTTTTATTAGGAGTTAATAATTAATTCCTAATTTTCAATGTAATTTAAAGCCTAAATGAATAGGCAAAATTTAGGAGTCAACATAGACTTGTCAAAATGGGTCGTAACTTGTTTGATGGGCTAAGTTGTTATATGGATTTATTATATATAGTAAATGAATTATATAATGGTAAAACCAAAAATAACATGAATGTTAAGTGGGTTCACAATTTACTTACATCTAACCCATCTCCATGACTCTCTTTTCACTCTCTCTTGCTCTTACTCAATCTCACATTCACTTATCCTGTACTCTTGCCTTAGTTTGAGCAAAAGTTTTTTAGATTGGATTAAAAATGGAAGTGTTTAACAATATGGATTGAGTCGAATATAAAGCTACTGGATTTATATTTCATGGAAATAGGCTAAAACAAGTTAACCGAATCAATTTAGGTAAGACCATTTTCGACTTGACCCTACTCGTTTTACAGGTCTAGTCAGCGTTGGGTGTATCATGTAAGATGACCAACATTTGCATCAGTGTTTGCCGGCTAATAATTAATTGGAATAACAATATTGATAAATTATCAAAAGAGACTGGTATAAAACTGGTCACATTAAAAGGATTAGGACTAAATTGACATCCATACAATAGGTTTATAATTTTTTTGGTTAATTTCCTACTTACATGTGATGTCAAATATTTTGATTTCCATTTTGCATATGTGCTACTTGTTCATATGAAATTGTAAAGGTAAAGATGGCCAACGTAAAGTCTCAGAATTTCTTCCTCCTCCGTCTAAAAATTACTATTTCTATCCTCACAAGTTAACGTTAGTTTTGCATCTGCATTTCCTTAGTTCAATTCATTTTGTTTAGTTAGAAATCGGGAGACATGATGATAAAGGATGGGAAAAGGTGTAAACTATGGAACAAATCGGAGATGATATCCTGCATGATCAATGAGTTTCGTCAAGCATTTCATCAAGTGATCTTAGTGGGTTAAGTAGATTATTATAACCTGATTTGGGCCATTTGCTTTTTCAAGTATAAGCCGAAACTTTGGCTGGCGCCGACAATACCTTTCATTTTTAGGGCAAATTTCTATACTTACGGTCTTTTATGTTCTGAACTATCTTTTTTTTTTTTTTGGCATGACCAAACATTGGAAACGTTCAATTTTTACACAAGAGTCAAAGTCTCAAACTTTTAAGAATAAAGAGGAAAATGAAACCATGTTGAGGACGAGACATAGGAATTGGCCGGAAGAGAGGCTAATTAGCTGAAAGATTCCTGTCACATTTCGTGTGCTAAAGACACGTATCAAGTACTTTTAACTCCGTAAGGAAAATCCAAATTCTTGAGATGCTTCCTTTTGGTCGGCAATCCCGAGGTTTCAACTTTAGCCTGCGTGGTGACTTTGGCGAGAACGAGAGATAGTTGCAAAAGCAGCCGAGAGCTGCCCATTAATCCGTCGGCCGCCGCTAACTTTTTATATTCCTAGAAACCTAAGAAATCTGCATTTCCTGTCTCTTCGTGGCAAAGCTTCCGTGATATTTAACGTTAAAGGTACAAGAAATCATTGAAATATTCACCTAAAAAACTTAAGTTATTGGATGGAATGAAATTATATGTATATTATAAGGCCCAATCAAACATAATGAGCTGTAATATAACATGATTTTCATTTAACATCCATATTTAAGTACAAGTATATCTAGAACAATTTAAAAGAAAGGTGCGTGGAATAGTCAAGTGATGTGTAATGGTCAATTAATATTCCCTTTTCACATGTAAATCATTTTACACCAATAAAAGAAGGCCCGGAATAGACACGCGGCATGAAAGATTATTGCGGAAGCTTAGCTCTAAGACCAACCTCCTTTTTTCCCCATCAACCCTATATATCTCTATATTATATAGATGCAAGAAGAATTTCACTTGCGTAAGCAATTACGATCTCAACAACTCCTTTGAATTGTCTAGGGGACTTTCCAATCGGCTTTCACTCCCACTGGCCAACCAGCGTAAGTATTCCGCTGCCTATAAATTGAGGGGCTGAAATCTCCAATATCGTCTGGGATTGAGAACTGACTAAAGAGCGAGCTCTCTTCCCATCCTGGAAGAAGAAAAAACCATTTTGACGTACACATACCGGTGGGATTCTCCGTGCTTTCACGGATGGAAGGCGTACGACAAGAACTCCTGTCAGCCAACTCTGAGTCCTGATGGAGTCATCCAGATGGGCCTCGCCGAGAATCAGGTCTGGTAGTTGCAAAAGCTCTTCGTTCAGTAATCTGCTTGTAGTGATGATATATAGGAACATGCCGTGAGACACCGGCATGCGCTGCCCATTTGCAAGCGTGCGCACACATGGCTTCCCAACTTCGTGAATGATACGCATTTTCACGTTGGGTTCGCTTTATTGTTTGCAGCTTTCCTTTAATCTGAAAGAAGAGTGGATGAAGAACGATCCTACGGCATCCATTTTCACTTCGGATGGGATTGGCAAGTTAAAGGACGTCGCCAATTCCCAATGACTATCACGGCCTCCTGGACTTCACACAAGTATGTGTAATAGCCAAAAAGTAGACATTGTCTCTCTGATTTAAAGGAAATGATATTGGCTTCGTTACTAATTAGGAGGGCATTACATTGCTTCTCTCAGGCTGTCGCCGCGTTCATGGGAAGGTACGAGTTGGTAAGGTGGCATTTGACCCGAATCTTATTGTCATGAGTGATGGAGCGAGCGGAGCGAGCGAGATGCTTATTTATTGCTTCGCTGGAGACACTTTCCTTCTTCCTTCCTCGTATTATCCAGCGTAGGGATACACGCTCCCGTCCCTAGATGTTCTCTCTATATAGTTTTATCATATATAGCCCTGATGAATAAACCGAAACCCCATGTCCTTGGACAACGAGATCGGGATTCCATTCGGTCTCTAGCATTATTTCCGAGATGCTCGTGAAGGTAGGGAAGTCGAAAACCCTAGCAAAAAAAAAACAAAAAAATTTCGTCGTGAGGTTCTTCTCGGAAGTGAAGCCCAACAGGTTGATGACTGTTTCTTTGCTCAAAGTGATCCCCAGAAGATTTGAAGGGTTCGTTAAGATCACTCCTTTTACGTTGATGTTGGCTTCTATGACCTTGGTGTATGCTGACTTTTATTTACGGCGGGGTTAGTTGGAAGTTGTTGGAGCTGTCCAGATTATCTGTATGCCTGTGAGCCAAATTATGTCCCTATCAAATCCAAGGGAAAATCTGACCAAATAAATAAATAAATAATCCAAGGGAAAAGAATTTGAAAATGAGAAATGTTCACATGAGAATAATATAAAAGGACAAGCATGTATACACATGCTCAAAAAGGGAGAGACTAGTAAGCTGGTCTGGGTCCCCTCAATGCTGCTACTGTAAGCTCATTAAGATACAGTATGTCAATTGTATTTCTCTGCTGCATCAACCATACGGTACTAGTAAGTATTGTCAACATCTATAGTCACTTTACCTAACATTCCTACGTCAAAACAAACGATATTTCCAAATTTGGGATATTGATGTTTCTTAGTTGAAATGATTTGACAGGGACACGAGATGGCTCATTGGCAAATGGATAATTCCAATTAAATGTGATGGCTTCAACAACTTCCAAGTAATCCCGCCACAGAGAGAACCAGCATGCACCAAGGCCGTAGAAGCCAACATCAACGTAAAAGGAGTGATCTTCACGAACCCATCAAACCTGCTGGGAATCACTTTGAGCAGAGAAACACTCACCAGCCAGTTAGGCTTCACTTCAAAGAAAACCTCCACATCGTGTGTGACGAAATATAATGGGCCAGGGTTTTTGACTCCTCCACCTTCCCGAGCATCTCGGAAATAATGCAGGAAACCCCAATCCCGTCCACATTTTCTACAGTTTGTCCAAGGACATGGGTTTTCCCGGCTTTTCCGTCGGCTTGATATGTTCCTACAAGATCAGCCGGCCAATTGCGCGAGGGAAATGTCTAGTTTCGGATTGGTCTCTTTGCTGACTCAGCATTTACTTGTTAAACGGTGATCCATTTTTGGAAAGTCCTAGAACAGACTAGCTTGCGCATGTTTAGGTATGAAATATGTTTAATGAAGAAGGAAAGAGTTGGCTCAAAAAATCTTGAACTCATTAAGGAGCATTGAGTTGTAACATACCATAGCCTTAGAACAGTTCTACCACGGGCTTTAACATCCAGATAACTACCAAATAAAATGCATCGCAAACGGAAATATCACAAGTACCACTTTGTCCCGGACCATTGCAAGGAAAACTATAACTGAAATCCTTTGTGAAAGGTCAGTCCGCAAGTTGAAATTTTAAAGTTAAAAATGTATTGCTTTTTGTACCGTAAGTTGGTAGAGAAGGTGGTGAAAGAAGTCTATAAATAGACCTCAAGCAATCTGCCTATAGACTACATCAACTAGAAAACTAAGAAAACTAAGAGAGCTCCTCCTATCCTTCTGTACCGAACTTTTGAATAATATATATTTCGTGCTTTCATTTATCCCTTCCTATTCCTCTGTCGCTATATTCCACATATACAAATACAAACTTGCAACACCCTTCCGCAAAATCCAATAGTTTCCATACTCTCCGATGGGCCTGATTCCCAAAAAATAAAAAAAAATACCGACCTTTGTGACAATTCTGGTCACAACTTTTTTATATCTCATAAAAAAACACTAACTTTAGATCGAGTAGTAATTCTAACCCCAACTTTTTGTCTTGAAAAAAAATCATAAACCTTCACTAAAATCCCAAATCTGACCCCCTTTAACTTAGAACTATTGATTGTTCTCAGCAATAAATCCATGTGCACTTGTTCTTTGGATTTAAAACAATTCATTAGCTTCTTCTTTGATCCACAGATTGGAGAATAATGGTGAAGTTATTTATCATCTCCTACATTTCATTTACAAGTCAAAAAGATCTCCAAATTAAATTTATTGAGCTAGACTTCACCGTTTTGTCGTAAGTTGAAGTTGTAGACCACCACCCGTTAAGACACATCATGTGTTAATTAATGTCTCGAGATTAGAATTCAGGTATTGATTTGTTAAATCGAATTTGTTGAGAAAGATTTACCAAGCGGTTTAGAAATCAGAAGAAGCTCTTCTTTCTTGGATTTACTCGTGGACATAGAAAGTAAGCGAGGGGCACTACAAGACAAAAGATGGGCTCATATATTCTACAATTTATATTTATATATTTATGGCATAAAGAAGTCTATCTCTAAGAGGAAAGCAAGAATTGTACGTTACCTTTCTTAAATAGCATTAGTAAAATTTAAAAAAATGATACGAAGTGTCCACATTTTCTCAAATAAGAGTTCGAAGTAAATATTATTTAAAATAAAAGTCAGAAATGCCATCAATTTCTAAAATAAGGGCCTGAAGTGAATCGTGTTTTAAATAAGGGCTTAGAATGATTATGTCTATTTAAAATAAAAACTTCAAGTGGCTATGTTTGTCTCAAATAAATGCCCAATTTCCAACGGTCAAGGATAGTTTTGTCATTTACCATTTTACCTTTTTTTCCTTCATTTTTCCTTTTTTCTTTCCTTTTTTTGGTTCCCCTTCTTCCGGCCACTGGCAATGCCTACAGAGGGCTAGGCAAGAGCCCCCTCACCTAGCGAGGCGATGTTGTCCCTCAGGGCCATCCACAAGGTCGACCTTCACCAAATCAGGCAAGGATTGCCTCACTCGTGGTAGGTGAGGACTTGATGACCTCATTTGGGGGCAACCTTGCCAAATTTGCCGTAGGTGAACACTACTACAACCTCACCTCCCATTCCCCCCCCCCTCTCTCTCCCTCTCTAGATATTAGGGTTTTATGCCAACCTTCTTGATCTCCAGCATCCCGTTCCCCCTCGACTTCACTATCTCTGTCTTCTCCTTCTGGATTTTGCTCACTCCCCTCCGATAAGTTCTACCACAGTGCCTTTCAACACTGGAGCCCTTGGATCCGCCAATGCTTTCACCATCCGTAGGAATTCCAAACGTTCAAAGTGTATGTTATGCTTTCCCCCTTCTCCTTCTTCCCTTTTATGATTTCTTTTACGAACTTGGAATTCCCCGACTATGATTCCTAGAGGGATCATCTCGATTTGCTCACCTCCAATAAGGCTGGCGAGGTCGCCGAGCCCTTGTCGGCTGCGAGTGAGGCCATCTTTGCCAAATTTGGTGAGGTTCGGCCTTGCCTGGAGCTAATGAGGGCTGACCTTGCAAATGGCCACAAGGGATGGCCTCACTTGTGGCCCTCGTCGGATTGGGTGAGGGTGCTGGATTGGGCGAGGGCGACCTTAGCCTAGCTCTCTGTTTGGCCATCGGTGAACAGTGAAGAAGAAGAACCCAAAAAAAGGAAAAAAGAAAGAAAAAAGGAAAAAGGAAAAGAAAAGAAAATTTGGAATGACGGGAGGAGATCATTGACCAAGTTACCAAATAATGCATCAAAGGAGAAATCCCCCTTCAAGGAAAAAAAACATAGATGCCCGGTTCACCAAACTCGGATCATCGTCGAATACAAAAATTTACACGAGCAAAGCATGACTCCACCATAACTACCTTAAAGTCGTCTATGTCCAAAATAAGCGGAAGTGAACTGACCGATGATGATTTCCCACTTCTACCATTCCTGGGTCCGTCTCTACTCTCCTTCATCTAAGTCACGAACCAAAAGAAACCATCAGCGTGAACTCATTTCCTAGCTCTAAGTCCAGTCACACAATATCAAGCTCTCATCATGAAGACAACTTCCAGCTCTAGCATCAAATTCGGCTCAACTTCCTCCGCTTACGGCTCGAGAATCCCGACGGAGGAAGCATTGGGCTCGAACTGAGCTCAACTGCTCCGAAACAAGAAAAGCACACAATTCCCACATCGCAACAAAGCCGATTAGCCAAACCCAATTAAAAAACGCTTCATTCGGCAGCCGTGCGATCCAGACAAACCGGAACCAATGCATAACGCTAGGTTCTTGCCGCGAATTGGAATGGAAATGCCAAAATTGAACGACAAAACGGAAACTGAGGAGCGATCTCGGCCCCAAGATAAAGAAAGCAACGAGAAGATCAACGAGAGAGGGTACCTAGTCGTGCTAGAAGAACGAGAGAGAGCGAGCGAGAGAGAGAGAAGACGAACAATTGCTGCAGATGGATTTCCACCTTCCTTCCCCTGTCCTCCGGCTGGAGCAGATCGAGAGAGAGAGCGAAGGGGGGAGATACTAATTTCTTCCTCTGCGAAAATAAGAATGAGAAATCAATCAATTGAAAATGGCGATTGCATCCTTGGCATTCTTTATGAGCGAGCTAAAATACCAAGGTCATTTTTTATATTCTCTAATTCTTGTCACATTTCTCCTTTTGTTTATTTACTTATTTATAATTTTTAAATTATTATTATTATTATTATTATTATTATTATTACTTTGTTTTTGTTATGCTGGTTATTTTATGGGATTTGGTATTGGACCAGCCACCTTTGTTTTAACTCCTTTCGTAGGGATTCAGTTGTCTTTTTGTTTATGGTCCGACCAACCGAGGAATTTTGATCCTTAGAACAGGAAGTTACAAGAGTGATCTTCCATTCTTTATTTATACATAATGTAAGCTGAAGCATAAAAAGTGTTTTCTTATATTATTGCCGTGCGGCACTTCGCTTTCCTCTCTGTTATCGTCATACGACAAAGCACAAGACGTATTTTTGCCAAGTGGCTAGTGCTCGATTGATAAACATTTAATTATTCGTTTTTAAACCTGGAAAATTTTATCGTTCACTGAGTTTAAGTATAAAGTAGCAAAATGGATGAAGAGTTATAATTGAAAAAATATATATATAAATCGATTCCCATAATTTATCTCCACAACATGGCAGACCTCTATAAAACCATTGGCCACACAATACACAATGCACACGAGCATCTCAATCATCATGCATACTTCCGCCTCTCTCCCTCTTCTTATAGCGTGTAGAATCATAGGTACTTATGCCAAAAAAAGTTTCGAACACATTGTATATAAGTCAATTCAGGTTATAGGTTAATTTAATCTTAAATCTTTTAATGATTTGGCAATATGACCATTTCAACCAATTTTGGTCGCTAATCTTTTATGGACATGGCTATCCTATGTGAAACAACCAACACTCACGTGGAGGATTTTTTGCACTTTTTTCTTCTTTTTTTTGTTCTTTTTTTTTTATTCTTCTTTATCCATTGATCTCGTTGGCCTTTGCTTATGGCTGATGGTTGGCCATCGCCGAGGCATGGTGACAAATATAAGAAGAAGGGGGAAAAAATAAAGGAAAAAAAATTCAAAAACACTATAAAAAATTTCAAAAAAGAAATGCAAAATTATTCACATCAATACTAGACTATTGTGACCTACTTCTCAAGAGAATAAGATTTAGGGGTATTGCCTAAAGGACAGGCCTATGGCCCATGATTAGGTGTGGACTCTCTCGAGCCCATATCTTGCGTGACGGTAGGCTATTCATACAAATTTTTTATTGAAGAGTCACCAATAGCATATTAGGGTCAATTAGAAATCAAATGAGACATGAGAGTATATTTTACGTCCTACGCAACTAAAGAATCTAAGATCGGAGACTTAGTTACACTAATTAATCTTTTTGTGCCATTTCAATACCTAATCTTATTCATTTAAAAAAATAAAAATTGTCATGCAATTTAAGTTGATTATCTGCTAATATGTAAGGTAATCATTTGAGTGCGTAATCATTAAAATACCAATCAACAACAATGAAAGTATTAAGTAAATTGCAAGGAAAAACAAGCATCTAATACTAACAAATAAATAAATGATAATCCTCACCATGATAAAGGGAAGCCATAATAATCATATTGAAAATGCTCAATCGAAAGCATTTGTCCCAAAGAACAATTGAAACCCCTATAGTGAAACTGTAAGGGTTTGTTCAATTTTGAGCACGATTTTTATCAAAGAATTATGCACAATGTAAGAGAAAATTACAGAAAAACTTATTTTTAAGCTTTTTCTGATATTAGGGAAAATAAAAAAAAATTGAATTTTTTATTTTTCGATTTTTTTAAGTTTTTAATATTTTAATAGTTCTCCGATTCCAGAAGACTTAAGCCAAGCCCATGTTCGTTTAACTGTCCAAATTAAGAATACTCACGACCTGCCCTGCTCTTCCACAAAAGCAACGCCAAACCTGTGCTGGAGCCTGTTTCGAGTAAGGATGGATTAAACCCAAGTCCACGTTAAAACCCATTTCGTCATTGTAGAGCCCATACCCTAATTTTCTATGTTTCTCGCTCACTCTCTCTTCACATTCAACTCATCCGCTGAAACATTTCCAGAACGTGTAACTTCCCCCTTTTTGGCTCCTTCTCTCGCCCTCCATGATGTGTACTGAACTTTCTGTATCCATTTGTTTTCAGTTAGCGGACTGAGATCTCATTAAATTTTGTCCACTAACTCATGAATCACAATTTAAGTAAGATCAACGCACCAAAATCTCAAGCCACAAACAAACGGACTTCACCACTGACTACCCATCATCGTATCATCGATTCATCATATAAGTTCCAGCCGTACAAAGTGTTTTGATACAGGGACGTTCCCCAGAAAAAAACAGAGGTTCGTTTGGACATTTTTGCGAACACACGGTGTGCAGTGCGTCGAGGAGAAGCAAATTACCATTCTAAGGCTCGGACTCGGATCATTCGAACACAAAAATCTCAAGAACCGGAGAGACAGAGCTCAACTCATTTTTTAGACAGAACAAGGCGGAGCCGAAGGGGCTCGCATGGCGGAGCGTTTAACCGTGGGGCCCCTACCCGGCTCGGGAACGACGGTTAAAGGGTGCGCTCGACACAAATTGAGCCCTGGCCGTCCGCCTTGATTCCTCCGAGCCGAGATCCTCGGGTTGGGGGCTCGGAATCGAGAAAAGCGACTCGCCCGGAAATACAGACACCGGGGAATGGAGTCTCGGGGACGCCGGTCGGAGGTCTTCGGGATGCTATGAGGACACGTGGTTAGGTCTAGAGGGCGAGGTTGAGTGCCGCTCTCTGATTTCACCTCTCGGCCTCCCTCAATCTCGGCTTGGCTCTCTCTACCGGCCAGTCGCTTCTTCAGCCATCGTCTTCGCTCTCTCTCTCTCTCTCTCTCTCTCTCTCGAGCAAGCCTTTTTTTTCTCCCCTCTCCCTCAAACGATCGAGCCCTTTTCTTCTATCCTCCCCCTGCTCACTCTCTTTCTCTCTCCCTTTCTCTGCCTCTCAAGAGCAGCTCTCGCCCTCTCTGGTTTTCAGCCGAACCCCTCGGGAAGCAGGTCCCCTCCCTTCTTTCTCTCTGCCGAAGAACCAGCCCGCTAAAACCAACGCTCCTCTCTCCCTTTAAGCGGCGACGCCAGCTGTGCTGACCTGCTCCGTACCGCACGACATTCGTGGCGGAGCGGCGCGCGCAACGTTCGCCTTCGTCCTCCCCTCTTCAATACCATCCTCTGTCCTCCTTTGTGGCGTTCTGGTGTTTGTTCTTTTATCCGCGTGAGGGAAGAGAAGGAGGCCAGGCTGGGGGAAGAAAAGAAAGAGAGAAGGCTGGCCCCGGCCCAGGAAAAAAGAAATAGAAGAACACAGGAGGAAAGAAGCAGGGTTGTCAACGATTGAGTTCAATTCGATTTTTGAAAAAAATCCAAAAATCAATAAAATGTGATTTTAACCCGAACCGAATCCAATCCAAACCGAATATAAATCGAACCGAAAACCTGGTTTTTAAATAATTTTTAATTTTTGAAGAATTTTTTTATAATTAATGCTAGTAATGCAAATGCTTCTTATGTCTATATGCAATGTAATTTTTAATTATTTTTATTAGGAGTTAATAATTAATTCCTAATTTTCAATGTAATTTAAAGCCTAAATGAATAGGCAAAATTTAGGAGTCAACATAGACTTGTCAAAATGGGTCGTAACTTGTTTGATGGGCTAAGTTGTTATATGGATTTATTATATATAGTAAATGAATTATATAATGGTAAAACCAAAAATAACATGAATGTTAAGTGGGTTCACAATTTACTTACATCTAACCCATCTCCATGACTCTCTTTTCACTCTCTCTTGCTCTTACTCAATCTCACATTCACTTATCCTGTACTCTTGCCTTAGTTTGAGCAAAAGTTTTTTAGATTGGATTAAAAATGGAAGTGTTTAACAATATGGATTGGGTCGAATATAAAGCTACTGGATTTATATTTCATGGAAATAGGCTAAAACAAGTTAACCGAATCAATTTAGGTAAGACCATTTTCGACTTGACCCTACTCGTTTTACAGGTCTAGTCAGCGTTGGGTGTATCATGTAAGATGACCAACATTTGCATCAGTGTTTGCTGGCTAATAATTAATTGGAATAACAATATTGATAAATTATCAAAAGTATCTCTAGATGAACGAGAGAGAGAGAGAGAGAGAGAGAGTTGCTGCAAATGGATTTCGCCTTCCTTCCCCTGTCCTCCGGCAGGAGCAGATCGAGAGCGAGAGAGAGAGAGAGAGACTAATTTCTTTCCCTGCGAAAACAACAATGAGAAATCGATCGATGGAAAATGGCGATTTCCTTGGCATTCTTTATATTCTCTAATCCTAAATAACAGCTGCGATTTTTGTCACATTTTTTCCTTTTGTTTATTTACTTATTTATATATCTATTTATTATTATTATTATTATTATTATTATTATTACTTTGTTATGCTGGTTATTTTATGGGATTTGGCATTAGACGAACCACCTTTGTTTTTACTCCTTTCGTAGGCATTCAGTTGTCTTTTTGTTTATGGTCCGCCCAACCAAGGAATTTTGATCCTTAGAACAGGAATTTACGAGAGTGATCTTCCATTCTTTATTTATACATAATGTAAGCCGAAGCATAAAAAGCGTTTCCTCATATTATTACCGCACGACACTTTGCTTTCCTCTCCATTATTGTCATATGACAAGGCACAAGGCGTAATTTTACTAGGTGGCTCATGCTTGATTGATAAATATCTAATTATTCGTTTTTAAACCCCAAAAACTTTATAGTTTAGTGAGTTTAAGTATAAAGTAGCAAAATGGATGAAGAGTTATAATTGAAAAAGTATACATAAATTGATGCCTTGATTAATCTCCACGACATGGCAAGCCTCTATAAAACAATTGGCCACTATAAACAATGCACACGACCATCTCAATCATCATGCATACTTCCACCTCTCTCCCTCTTCTTCTAGCGTATAGAATCATAGGTACTTATACCAAAAAGTTTTGAACACATCGTATATAAATCAATTCAAGTTAAATCATTTTAATTAGGTTAATTTAGTCTTAAATCTTTTTATGATTTGACAATATAATTATTTCAATCAATTTTGACCACCAAACACTAATGGACATGACTATCCTATATGGAACAATCAACACTCACATGGAGGATTTTTTGCACTTTTTTTTATTATTCCTTTCATTCTTTTCTTTTTAATCTTTCTTCATCCATTGATTTCATTGGCCTTAGCGTATAGTCATTGGTAAGCCATCGCCGAGGCAAGGTGACCAATAGAGGAAGAAAGAGAAAAAAAAGAAATTTTTTTTTCAAAAAAACTATAAAAATTTCAAGAAAGAAATGCAAAATTGTTCACGTCAATACTAGATTATTGTGACCTCCTTCTCAAGAGAATAGGATTTAGAGTATTGCCTAAACGATGAGCCTATGACCCATGATTAGGTGTGGACTCTCCCAAGGCCATACCTCGTGTGACATTGGAATATTCATAAAATTTTTTTAATGAAAAGTCATCACTAGTCTATTAGGGTCAGGTAGAAACCAAGTGAAGCATGGGAGTATATCTTACTTCCTATGCAATCAAAGAATCTAAAGTCGATGACTAATCAATTAGTGTCATTTTAGTACCTAATTTTATTTATTTAAAAAAATTATCAGTCAATTTAAGTTGATTATTCACTAATATGTAAAGTAATCATGTGAGTGCATAATTATTAAAATAACAATTAGCAACCAATGAAAGTATTAAGTAAATTGCAATGAAAAACAAGCATCTAAGATTAACAAATAAATAAATGATAATCCTAACTATGTTAAAGGGAAGCCATAGTAATCATACTGAAAATGTGCAATCAAGAGCATTCGTCCCAAAGAGCGATCGAAACCCTATAATGAAGCTATAAGGGTTTGTTCAATCTTGAGCATGATTTTTATCAAAGATTTGCACACAAACGTAAGAGAAAATTGTTGAAAAACTTATTTTTAAGTTTTCCTGATTTTAGGGAAAATAAAAAAAAAATTGAATTTGAATTTTTTTATTTTTTTATTTTCGACTTTTTTGAAGTTTTTAATATTTTAATAGTTCTCCGACTCCAGAAGACTTAAACAAAGCCCATGTTCGTTTAACTGTCCAAATTAAGAAGACTCACGACCAGCCCTGCTCTTCCACAAAAGCAACGCCTAACCTGTGCTGGAGCCTGTTTCGAGTAATAAGGATGGATTAAACCCAAGTCCACGTTAAAACCCATTTCGTCATTGTAGAGCCCATACCCTAATTTTCTATGTTTCTCGCTCACTCTCTCTTCACATTCAACTCATCCGCTGAAACATTTCCAGAACGTGTAACTTCCCCCTCTTTTGGCTCCTTCTCTCGCCCTCCATGATGTGTACTGAACTTTCTGTATCCATTTGTTTTCAGTTAGCGGACTGAGATCTCATTAAATTTTATCCACTAACTCATGAATCACAATTTAAGTAAGATCAACGCACCAAAATCTCAAGCCACAAACAAACGGACTTCACCACTGACTACCCATCATCGTATCATCGATTCATCATATAAGTTCCACCCGTACAAAGTGTTTTGATACAGGGACGTTCCCCAGACAATAGCAGAGGTTCGTTTGGACATTTTTGCGAACACACGGTGTGCACTGCGTCGAGGAGAAACATATGACCATTCTAAGGCTCGGACTCAGATCTAGACCCATGACACCAAAGAAATCGACTCAGTCGCGCACAAAAAACTCATAAACCAGAGAGACAGAGCTCAACTTTGATGTTGCTAGTATTAACACCTAGAAGGGGGGTGAATAGGTGTAATTGAATTTTATGCAAATAATATAAAGTCTGATAACAACAGAATCAGAATAGTAGTTTTGAATAAAGTCTGGACGTGATAGACTTTGTAATATGCAATCAAAAATTAAATAGAAAGGGAAGAGAATATTGCAAACACAGTTATAATGGTTCGGCTTTTGACAAGCCTACGTCCACTCTCCGCGCGATTAGCTAATTGGCTGAATTTCACTATGTGATCAAAGTTAATTATACACTCTTGAGTGTTCGTACTTGGTGATGATATATCTCACTAAGTTAGTCTTCTTGATAATACACTAGGATCACTCAATTTTGTACTTTCTTAGACAACTAGTGAAGAATTGAATCAAACTTTGGAATACGTATATCCACCACTATCTTCTATTGATCGCATCCTCCCCTTATATACTCTCCGAGCCGCAACTGACCGTTAGCTATCACCTTGAGAGATTTGTCTTCCATTTCCTTTCTAGGTCAAACTCCACAAGGAAGGTTTTCTTGACCATTGAAAATAGAATGAATCCCATTAGATTTTGTTCGTCAATACAATCAGAATTTGGGTTTCCATAAGTGTTCCATTCTTCTTTGGAAATTGTCTTGGTGATTGATTTTGCTAACTGATTTGATATACCAAAATCAATACGAGTAAGGTAAGTGAAATTCATAGTCGTTGGTGATCTTGTTCTCATTCTGGTCCTGTCATATTGAGATTATGCATCTCTTTGTTTCTCCTTCTATTCCTTGTAGACTCATAAATGTCCTTTTGCTTTTCCTTCTGCAATATGTAGACTCAGAAGAATACATCAACATATGACTCTTCTTCCTCAATTTGTATTTGAAATTCTGTATGTATAAAATGGTTTGTTATCATCAAAACTAGGAGTTTTCTTAACAATCTCCCCATTTTTTATGGTGACAAAAATTTGTATGCAAATGTTTTGTTGTTCCTACAAACATGGTTAGGCATTTTACAATATAATTATGATATAGCAGTAATATGCATTATATTCAGTCATACATAATCAATATATTACTCAGATCATATAATCAAATCATAAAGACAATGTCAAATCATATGATCATGCCACACGCCAAAAAAAATGTCAAATATCAAGTGACACAATGCCAAATCCAACAAAGTCACAAAATACCAAGTCCAACAACAAAATCGCTATCTGCTGCTTCTCCCTCTTTTTATCAACATCAAAAACAAAGTTCAAGCATTGGTAGCAGAAGTCAATTCACGCACACTAAAAAAAAGTCTAAAATGAGTCACACCAGAAATTTTTTGAAAAGAAAGTTAAGAAGATGGCTTTCTGGGAATACAGGTGAGTGTGAAATCCTCAATGCACTAATTGAACATTGACTCTAGTCGTGCCATGTTCTGCTCATTCTGTTGTTCAAGAGCATCCAACTTGTTGTTCACGGAGGTTTTTTCAAAGCCTGTAGGTCAATCTCTAGAGCAATTTGCTGAACTTTGATTTGCAAAAGCAAATCAACTATCAATGCATAATTTGGGTTTGAATCAGATTGATCACTTGATTCTCCAAGCAGCAGACCGAGAGACGCCATTTTAAATGGAATTCTATCAGAATGTTGCTCCCCCTAAGTTGATGCTTCTGCTTGTTTTTCAGCATTTTTCTTTGGAGTTTGTCCTACCGTCCCTTAAGGTGATCTACTTTAGCTATCATCCACCCTTGAGTCACTTTCTTTCTCAAGACGAATCAGTCTGGCGTCAAGTTCTTTTCCTCCATCCTGCCTTGTTGGTTCTTCTTCTGGTTCCTACTCTTCTGGGTCTTCCTCTGGTTCCTGCTCCTCTGGGTCTTCCTCTGGTTCCTACTCCTCATCAGGTTCAAACATAACCACATTTGCATCATGTTGTGGATCCGCAATAAGTTGACTTTCTTCTTCTGCTCTTTTTGGAGTCCCTATTGCTTCTGCTTCTGTTTCTCTAGTTTTAGCGGGTGGAGTGCGAACTATAGAAGCAAGTATTTCAAATATGGTCTCGTTGTCATCTTCATCTCATAGCAGAAGATTTCTTCTTCTTCTCTTACTATGTCTTGCAGATACCACTTCCTTATCTTTTCTCTTCGACGTGGTTGCTGTCTTTGGAGATTCCTTCTGCTTTCTTCTCCAAATTTCCACAACATCCTTTAGGCGCATCTTTGTTATCATCTTCTCTCTAATAGGCATCAAAGACAGAGTTCTAATGCAGAATTTTTCAGGCAATTGAATCTTAAAATGCTGGAATATTCTAGTCACAAGAGCTCCATAAGGTAGTTGTCCTTTTTCTTTCAAGACAGTTCTATACATGTGTATTAACACTGTATGAGGGAGCGAGAACAAAACTCGTTTTTCAATGGCCCACATCATCTTAGCTTCAAATTTGGCCACGTTATTGAAGATGCCTTTGGCCTTATGCAGTTGATGACAATTTTGTGAAGAATAATCCTGGCTTAGTTTAGGCATGAGTATGTAATGTGTGCCTTAAGAACATTTCCTATTGTAAGGTGCTTGCAGGTATTTTCATATGATACTTCAATGGGCCTAAAATCTCCCTTTTCAACTTTCAGGATATCAGCCAAGACATTTGCATCAAGTTCATAGAAATTGTCATACACATTGAACTGCAGCTTACTTGGAGACAAAAATGATAGGTTTGAGTAAAAATACGCTGTGAGTTCTGGACAAACCTCGAATGTATCCATGCAGAAGTGATCCATCTGCAACTTCTCAAAGTATCCTCTAAGGTTTACTCTAGTTGCATCTAGAAAATCAAAGCCCACTATTCAATGGTTCATTATTCCTCTATGAAGCAGTGAGGCATAACTTCCTTTATGCTGCCTTGATCAGAACAGTTTTCCTTTAGGATTTTCTACTACTGTAGCAACACCCATCTTTACTTGGAAATTTCTAAGCAGCCTCTCATCATCGTCTTCTCCCTTCCCCTCCCACAGACTTTCGATGCCACTTCTAGGGTCAAGCGTCTAACCAACTTGTTTCACCACATTCCCTGCTTTTGATAGGGCCTCTATCAACTTAATCTAATTTCCATACCCATGTTCCCTCAAGTACTCAATCTTGAAACTATCAGAAGCACCTCCCCTTGTTATAAGTTCATACATTCTATAAACCTTTTCGGGATCCTTTGCTTCAACAGGCTTAATAACTACAAGCGTACCTTTTTTCTCCTTTGTCAATTTCACTCGGGGACTCCTCTTCAGAAGACCTCATCAAGTTGAAATGAGTCTCTGCTCCTTCACTGGTCCTTGGTCCTCTGCTTGCAATGCGAGAGGATTTCCTTTGTGAAGAGGCTGACATTGATTTGGAAGATTTCGAAGCCATTTTGCAAGGGAGATGAGGGAAGATTTGGTTCGGATGAGAAAAGATGAGAGTTTTAGGGTTTCAGAGAGGATTCGAAGTTGGAATGAGAAAAAGACTCGATTTTTAGAAGTTTTAAATACTTCCGATACGGTGCAATGAAAAGACACGATTTTTATAAAGAATAACTGTAAATGGCCTTATTTGAAAATCCAAAAATTAATAAAAATAGATTCAAGTAAAATAGACATGCTCAATATTGTAGATATTAACTTACCATGTTTGATCATATAAGGAAATAACTTACGCGTCAAAAATTAAATTACCAAAATTGCGAATATATTCTTCTGAATTCAATCCAGAAGATTGCTACTTCCAGAAGATTGCTTCTTCCAAAAGATTTCTTGGCTAAGCTGTCTTCACCAGACTTTATGCAAAAGGGTTAGTAATATTTAATTGACTGCAAATAAAATGAAATGTACCTTTGTCCAATGGTTTGGTGAAAATATCTGCCAATTTATTCTTAGAATCTATAAATTGGACATTTATTTCACCATTTTGCACATGATCCTTATAAAGTGGTGTTTGATTTCTACACTGGATTTCACTATTCGAACCAATCAGAGGTTATAAGATCTAAATAATAAAAACTCAAGCTCGTGAAATTAACTTTTCAAACAATCTCAACCTCAAAAAGATTACACATTGTAACACAAAGAGACAAATGTATTTGATCAATACTACTCTTTTGGATTTTGGAATTATAATCGCCTTTAATTAACATCCCAAATCCACAAAAGATTTAGAGACTTTTGTGGAAGACTTTTCATTTGGAACACCTTATATATAAGGCAATAAATCCAATCAATGTCCACTAGCTATTGTACAAGAATATCCATTCTTTCTTAACCGTTAGACATACCAAATATAGAAGGAAATGATTTTGCTTCGACCAAGAATTTGATAGATAAGATCTAATGACATCCCATTAGACTTTTCACTAATTGCAAAGATTTGAGATTTTTTATAATGTTTGATTATGTGTATTGTCTTGACAATCCTCGTACAACTAACTCTGTTATGCTTGACTATCATGACATAACACAATCTTCATCATAGGCAATCGTAATATCTTGATAAGTTCCTGAATTTGATAATATTCGGAACAAAATATAATGATATTCAAAACAATGTCAAAATGAGTTTCTCCAAGAATATCATATGGAAATTCTTTCACCAGAATCATTAAATATTTATGAAAATATTTTGTCAATCTTCAAAACATATTAGGAAATTTCCTCAACAAACGATGCATTCTCATTAAGCAAAATTGGAGTTTCCTCTCCTTTTTTGGTTAATCAGTGATGCAATTTTTCCTTTGGCCTAGGGACATAATGATTATATTAACAACAAACTAATTACAAAATAGAACCGTGGCAAAAATTCCTAGCAAATATTGCAAGGGAAAGCCAATGGTAAGTTAAGCCAATAATTAACGAATATCAAGTAGAACCAAGACAGAGATTAACACATACCTAATGTGAAATCTCAGTTTCCATGCATACTTCCCTCTTTCCCCCCTATTCCGGCACGTGGAATCATCTGTCCTCATATATGAAATTAAATTACTTTGGTTTCCATTTTGCATGTTGAAATTGGAAAAGGCAAAGATAACCAAAGTAAAAAGTCATGAAAGTTGTCATCCGGGTATTGTGTGGCCTATTTGAGAAAATATTGGCTATAGCTGGGATAGCCACCTTAGCAATACACTAATCCATTCCACGAGTGACGCGTGTCATTTGTGGGACTTTGAAGAAAAGCTACATGTCCCTCTCTTCCCTTGGTTTCTCCCTTCTTCGCAACTCTTCCTCCTTCACCGTTTCTTTCTTCCTTTTATTTTACTTTCTCAAGCCATGGACGATGCTCAATTGCAACGACTAGCCATGGACAAACTGCTCACGAGCATGCTGACGCTCATCCATGGCCATTGTTGGCATCGTTCGGGCATGTAATTGATTTCTAGATATCCATCTTACCCATCCAGTAATGGACAGCACTTGCGGCCAGCCATGACACAAGCGACGCCAATGCTCATCACAGGTTGCCAGCCGCCCCCGCAATTGTCCCAAGAACCTTATCAGATCCAGCAACCATCACCTCCCAAAACCTCATCGAATCCAATGAAAGCAACCCTTGCCAGCTACAAGTGAGGGCCATGACACCCTCACCAGCCCTTCTTTCGCCGGCTATAGGCCAAAGGGAAGAAACCCAAAAAAAATAAAAAATAGAGAAAGAAACGTTGAAGAGAAGACAAAAACGAAGGAGAGAAAGGAGACTTGCAACTTTTCTTAAAGGTGGGCCATGAACGACACATGTCGTCCGTGGAATGGATTAGTGCATTGCTGAGGTGGCTATCCCAGCTATAGCCAATATTTTCTCTGCCTATTAACCTAGCTGAGCTAAAATGTGCACCCCGAAACGGAAAAATGGCTTGGATCATCATATGAAGAGACGCTCTGCGAAGACGGCCCATCACTCAAGTTGGACCAAGCCCAGGCCCATCTCTTTGTACTGGCCACGAACAAAGTGAAAATCGACAAATTGGCCGAAAAAAAAGCATCAAGTTTAAGCATTGGGGTGACACATAACGTTAGGCTTCGTCGCCACTCTTTCTGGGAGAGGAATTGCTAACATAACTCTCTGCAATCCTCATTCATCTCAAAGTACATCAAATTCTATGGATGTGGCAACCTGTGCTTGATTTTCTCAGCCGTTGCCGTTCCTCTCAATTTCGCTCCCTTAGAAAGCTTTTAGTCTCTGTAATTAGTCATGGTTTGCCTAGTTTAGAGTTTCGGACGTGAATAGGTTAGCTAGGCTAGACGGGAGACTTCTTCGTGCAAATACTGCACCTCGTAGCAATCTTCCCTATTGACTCGTGTATACTCGCACCTCCCGATCCCGTGCCGTTCTGATATTCTTAGTTTTTCGGCATTGGTATTTATACTCGCGATTCAGTATTCCCTCCAGAATGGTATAATTGTGAGGAACACGGAGAGAGAACGTGAGGTTTCGGTGCTAAGAGAGCTGTTGGAGCTTCGTGGCCTGTCTAGTTGATAGCCTAAAGAAGAGAACCAGGAGACCGGTTTTTCTTCATCGCATAACACATCCAAAACCTTTCGGTATATGGAAATTTGATGAGACGCAACTGTTTGAGGGTACTATCTGTTATAAATATGGTTAATGGATCAACGAAAACCAACAAATTAAGATACATCTTTTCTATTAATGTATCTATTGAAATCATGAATTTCCTAAATTCATCTATCTTTTTAATTGAATTCATGAATCTCCTGGATTTATGTATCTCTTGATTCATGAATTTCTTGGATACACGCGTCTATATAATTTATGTATTTCTTCTGTATATGAACTTGAAAGCTCTATAAATAGATAAGAACATAGCGCTTCATCAGAAGGTTTTTAGAAAGAAAAATTCGAGAAAACGATTCTAAAAGATATTTGAAATACTACTCCACTCTTCTGATTTTTCTAAGTATGCTGGTTAAATTGAATGGTTCAACTGAGTCGTGTTTGTATAGTGCTAATCCAAACAGATTCAAGGTGTTGTATCTTGGGAAGCATAGTTCGTGAATCTACGGAGCACCTTTGACAGAAACTAATTGCCTTAAGGAAATTCAAATATCCGTACCTCGCCTCCAATTTTAGGTGATTTTTCTAGTGATATCATATTTTTATCTTCTCCAAGATTTGTAAATTTACATAAAAATAAGGACATTATAAAGTTATCATCGTCTTCTTTATTGACGTTTTGATTACAACAAACTGGTTTCTTTGGATTGTATTCCAACACTATCTAGTGAATAGTAAGACTGAATACTAGTTCTCTGATTCTTCATTGAGCTCAGGAAATAAAGATGATCATCTAGTCCTGAGAATGCAGTTTCGCATGATACGATTTGCTTATGTGCTTCCTTTTTTTTTTATCACATGATAATATTTGTAATTTTTGATAGCATTGAATATGTTCTAATCCCACGCGACTATTGATGAATTTGTGTAGGTACTCTATAAGGAAAATCTAGAATTTGTGATCTGGAAGATTTGCTATGTAGGTACTCTATAAGGCATGCTCGTTATCTGTTGCTGTATAAGTTATGTGAGCAGCCCTAACTTACATTTTTTGAGAAATAAGATATCCAAATAGTAGCAACTTAAAGCTGCATTTGGTACTCATGAATTTGTATTTTCCTGTCTTTCCAGTTACGTATTGAATCCAAGCACCGTCATTACCAAGTTTCAGGATTTGATACAACACTTATCTTTCGACTTCAAGTGACAACATTTGAATTAAGATTTTTGATTGTTTGTCTTGCAGATTTTCTAAACCGAAACGCTAATCAACGCTAATCTTAAATATGCATATTAAAGTTCATATAATCATACTCGGGGTTCCAACGTGTGCGATACATACGTCTAATTGATACGTGAAAATATGAAGAAAATATGAACTTGTTATACTCATCACATGTTAACGATAACATTGGCAGACCATTGGGCAACCAAAACCATTAAGTCAAAAAGAATTTCTACTACGGAAATGTATTAGTCTCCAAAAGTTAATGGTGGTTGAGTGTTGTCAATTCCAACCCAAAGAATAAGATGAACTCCTTCGAATTCATTAAACAAAGCATTAGCCAATGACTTACTAGATTTGCATGTGTTTCTTATGTTAGTTGCCAAACATCGGCAGGCGTGGCTTTCCTAGTCAGATGGTAATAAGATTAGGATGAAGCATTTTCAACAGATTGCTGGTGTTCAACAGCTGCTGCAGTGGATGAAGAGTCAGGTGCTGTTCCTTGTCGCTCTTCTAGACAAGGCAGGATTTCGGCGGGAATCCCCAGGTCCATGTTTTTTCAGTAAAACTTCAAGAGTTGATACCACCAAAAACCTCAAACTATTAATAATCTTTGATATTAATTTTTGTATTACAAAAACCCTCAAACTAGTACACCTGCGCGACATTAACCCCAAATTGATTCATGTATTCTAGAAGACCCAAATTGGTACATCCTATGAGATTTTATGGCTTAAGCTATTAGATAAAAGTATGATTTTTTATTTATATATATTAACACTCACTTTTACGCTTAATTTAATCTTTTTGACTAATATTAACGTGAAAATTTAATTGATGAGGCAAATGGTGCCTGAAAAAATTTGAACTTAGGATCTCTTTGATAGGATGTGAGATTTTATGGGACTACAACCAACTATTTTAAAGGCTTAAGTTATTAAATGAAAGCATGGTTTATTATTTAAATATGCTAACACATTCGAGCATGCCACATTTATGCCAAGTTGTTGTAAATAGGTAAATGTGGTATGAGGGTATCAATTTGGGATAAATATGGCATCAATGTACTAGTTTGGCATTGGTTATGTTAGAAAAATTAGTTTTAGGTGTCCATATCAGTTTGGAGTAAATATGACACATACATAGTAGTTTAAGGTTTTTTGTGATATTAATCCAAATTTCAAATACCGAGCAGTTGGGGGAACTTATACCAAAATCAATCCGGAGAACCATGGATGGCTACATGTTGCATGGATTTCACTTTCTTTCATCCAAATACCAACGGGATCTTAAGGAGGGGGGATTGGATAGGTCAAGCCTTAGAAATAATGAAACTGTGCAGGCTGCAGCAAACCTGCATCTTTTTGGCTGAGTTAGCCCCTGGTATTGCTCCACCAACCAGTCAGTACTGATGCTTTGTCCCTCATAAGTTCCGTGCCCTCTTCTCTTCTTTCCTACGTCGAAAGGTGATTTACACGACGACTCACGAAAGGTACTCGCCCCTGGTTTAGTTTGCCTGCTCAGTAGCTTTACAAAAAGGTCATGCACTGAACTTGTTGATCTTTCTAGATTTCCCATCCAGCGGAATGAATTTTTTATTTTCACTTTCTACATCCCCAAAGTTGGATTTGTCCACGTTAACTGAATACTTTGATAGCCCAATGAACTAGGTAACGTCCAAATTAAGCCATTTTTTTTATATTCTCTACTTCAAAAGTTCCATCTCGAGATGGACGGAAAGATCTCGAAGTGCGTGGCTGCTTTTGACGTCAAACAGAGAGTTTGAATATGGTGCTAGCAGCACTGAGAAGCCCTTAATCTTTCAAGAAAAAAATTGTACAGGAAGAACTTGGGAAATGAATGTCTACAAGTCACGAGCTGCTATTCAATAAACATGTATGTATAATTTGTTTTGAACCGTCAAATCTGACGAAATTCACATAAAATTCACGTGTGACCTACTACCTTCACGTGAGACTCAGGAGAATTGCCAAAAAAATCCTAAACCTATTGGGGTTGTGCCAATTAAGTCAAAAAACTTTTTTTTGACCAATTCAATCCTAAACCTTTTATGATTGTGCCAATTTAGTCCATCTGGCCAAATTTGACCGGCTGGAGCTAACGTGGACGCTGGCCGGCACCAGTGACAATATTTAAATATTATTTTTATTATTTTCTGAATTTATTATTATTTTTTATTAGTTTTTAAATTTTTATGTTTTCTTTTCTTTTCTTTTTCTCCCCCCCGGCGGCAGTGGTCGGCTAGCTTCGATGAGGCTGGCCAGCCACTGCGCAAGGGTCACGAAGCCCTCGCCGGCAGCTAGCGAGGGTCGTAGCCCCCGTCAAACCGACCACCCTCACCAACGGCCTCGCCCTGGTCTGTGCGAGGCTGCCGGCGAGGGTCGCAGCCCCGATGGCATTGCCCAGATCTGGGCGAAGCCGCCTCACCTAGGTCTGGGCTAGGTCGCCGGCGAGGGTTGCGGCCTCGCCCTGGCCCAGATCTGGGCGAGGGCGAAGCCCCCTCACCCAGATCTAGGCGAGGCTGTCAGGGGCCGCGACCCTTGCCCAGACTAGGATGAGGCCTGGGGGTCGCAGCCTCGCCTAGATCTAGGTGAAGCTGCCTCGCCCAGGTCTGGGCAAGGCCACCGGGGGCCGCGACCCTCACTGGCGACCTCGCCCAGACTAGGGCGAAGCCTAGGGGCCGCAGCCTCGCCTAGGTCTGGGCAAGGCCGCCAGGGGCTGCGACCCTCGCTGGTGGTCTCGCACAAACCAAGGCGAGGCCACCGGCGAGGGTGGCCAGTCTGACGGGGGTCGCGACCCTCGCTGGCCACCGGCGAGGGCTTCGCGGCCCTCACGCATTGGCCGGCTAGCCTCGTCGAAGCTGGCCAGCCACTACCGCCGGCGGGGGGAAGAGAAAAAAAAAGAAAAGAAAAGAAAACAGAAAAATTAAAAAACTAATAAAAAATTCGAAAAATAATAAAAATAATATTAAAATATTGTCGCCGGCGTCCACGTCATCTCTAGCCAGCCAAATTTAGCCGGATGGACTAAATTGGCACAATCACAAAAGGTTTAGGACTGAATTAGCACAACCCCAATAGGTTTAGGACTTTTTTGGCAATTCTCCCTAAGGCTCATGTATATATATTGATCAGTAGTATTGGATATGATTTTATAGGTATTAGCAAGCATAATCATTTAGCTTAGGATATTGAGAAGATTTTGTTCAGAAGCTCCGTCTATGTTCCATTCATAGATAGAACATGAAAAATATTTGTGTTGAGTATTAGAACTTGATTCTTCTAAAGCTATATCAGGAGGTGTGACTCTAGAATAATATAATTTATGCGGATCTTTCCAAGTAATTTTATTGATTTCAGGAATAGATTCAATATCAGATTAATTCAAAACATTGATTTGGTCCAGGGTATCTTTAATGATAAGATTTCCTATTTTAGGAGTATCTAAAGTAATGGAGTTAGAAGTAGAAGCCAATTTTCCTTTCGAATATATATATTAATATAATAACTTCTCATGAGGGACTAACTAAAGTTCCGAAAACACCTGCACGTCCAAGATGACTTCCTTTCAAACAAAATCAAAAAATTGGTTTTTATAATAAACAATTCGCCTCATGCTTTTGCCTTAGACTAGTGGGAGTAAACTCAAGGCGCCAACCGACCAAAGAAAAAACTTAAGGCATCAACCTTTATTTTCCTCATCTATTGAAAGTAGTCTATTGCCTAGACCTGATCAATTGGCTAGCCAAATGCCCGACCTAACTCTTTATCTGGAACCACCCACAATTTAGAAAATATTCGATTTCTTGAAAAATAGCATGGATAAGAATAACTACTTCGTTTTATTCGTTATTGGAATAACAAGGAATTGATGCGAAAGGTGCACAGCGACAAACCGTTAGGTGTGGTTTATTGTATATTTAACGTGTGATATTTGTCTCTTACCAATTACTATGACCGGTCGGATTTGCAATTTTCGTGAGGACAAACTGGGTTCGAGTTTAGAATATAATAGAAAATTAAACGGTTGGGCTTGGGATCATGCCCGCCATTCTAAACCCGTCCGCTTCCAGCCCTAGTCGTAATAGGTGCATGATAGTTAGCATTATATTTATTTGTGTAAATTTATATAAGTTAATACAGCGTAGAATCATAAAAGAAACTATCTTTGTTTAGAGACATGTAACATAATGCTCGTTATTGTATTATCGGACATGTGACCCTTAAATAAGCTTTGCATGCTTTTTTTCCTGGATTAACCTATAGGAATCCAATGGAAAATAATAGCCCAAGTGTCAAAACTTGGCACGATGAGATACTTAAAGTATAAAAAATTACGAAAGCTACACTTAAATGTCACTTTTTTTAAAAATTGGATTATTTAAGTGCCAACTTCGACAAATGCTACAAGAAATCTAACATGGCTTATTTCAATAATTTCTAACATCTACGTAACTCGCCAAAATTCCACGTCAACTCACCTTCACAAAAAACAACATTGTTTTGGCTAAAGATTGATTTTTAATATAAATATTAACTAAATAATATTAAAAATGAAAAAAAAATAGCAGCAACATAGGCGAAAGCCACCCTCACCTGTGGTTGCCGCCCCCATCACTAGTGGAATGGCGGCAATGGAGAGCGAGGGTTGCCAACGCCTGGGTGCGGGTTGGTGACCCTCATCGACTAGAGGCAAGAGCCAATCAGTCCTTGCTAGACGCTGAGAAATGGCAACGACCCTCTCCTAGATTTGGGCGAGGGTTGCCCACCCTTGCGCTGGCGCCAACAGCCCTTACCCAGAGTCGTTAGAAACTCAGTGGCACTAGGCGAGGGCCGCCAACACCTGCATGAGGGTTGGCGACCCTCGCCTAAATCTGGGAGAGGGGCACCGCCTCTCCCAGCGTCTAGCCCTCGCCTCTAGTCGACAAGGGTTGCTGGCTCTTGCCCAAGCACCGGCGACCCTCACAGCCAACGCCGTCACCCCATCGACGATGGGTGGCAGCCACAAGTGGGGGAGGCTCTTCCTTCTGCCTTTTCTTTAATTTTTTTTTTAATTTCGTTTTTAATATTATATAATTAATACTTATATAAAAATCTAATTAAGGTCAAAACGATTTCGTTTTGAACTAATCTAGTCACGTTGGTGCTCAAAACGACGTCGTTTTGAACTTATTTGGCTATGTCAATGCCCAAAACAATACCATTTTGACCTCAACTCGCTAGAAAAGTGCCACGTCAACATTTTGGTCGGATTTTCTCACCGTTGGTACTTAACTTATCATTTTTGCTCCAATCTTGATACTTAAGTGTACATTTCCGAACTTTTGAAATATAAATGTCCCATCGTGCCAAGTTTGGACACTCTAGGGGTCCACATGTCAGAATTCAATTGACCAATTTTGGAAACTGTTTCACCAGAATAGCTAAAGACCTTTTAAAATGTATATGAATCGAGATTATGAAAAGTCCTTTGTTGATTTTGGATAGAAAAGTAAATGAAAAAGAAATTAAAAAATAAAAATCTGAGATCAATCGTTGTAAGTGATGTAAATTCCAGGAAAGTGAAGTTGAAATTAAATTTGCAAGAGAATATTAATTTATGTAATTGATTGGGTGTCTTTATAAAGATTAAGAGTGGGTATCTATTACCACGGTTACAAATTATTATTGAATTTGAATGAATAAATAATGTTTTAATCCTATGTACTGTTACAAGAAGCTATAATTTGCAATCTCCCATTATTTAGCAATACTTATCCATAATAAGTTATCCAAATCCTAAATTAGCGGCTATGGGAAACCACCAACCAGTAGTTATATTTTTATGTCAATTGCTCTTGGTTGATAAATTTCTCAAGTCTTGATAAAGGCTCTTGTCTATAACTTTCATGTTGTATTTTAGATGATTTCATTGACAAATTGTTGATTCCCTTCAAGTTTTCAACAATTTTATTTATTTATACCTTCTATTTTCAACGAATTCGAATCTCATCGACTAGTTTGTCTCTCTCAATTTTCAGTAACAACAAAAGTTGACCAATTTTTGGCGTTAACATATGCCCCTTTCAAAAGAATTAAACAATTCATCAGATCATTCAATTCTTTTAATTTAAATAATCAAGAGCTACCAATCACTTTTGGCAAATTTAATTTTTCCTTACTAAATTGCCTCATAAATTTTATTGAAAATAATACAATTAATCGTGTTATGACTCCATGAATGGTGCCACTTGTAATATGTTTTGGTTACTAAATTTTCCTTAGTTGGAATTACTTGGCCTTCGGTTAATTTAATTAGGCCATCTTTCAAAAGTAAGTTGGAGATTTTGTCCGATTTATTAACATTGAACAAGTAAACTTGAGTATTTTTTACCCTAACTTATGTGATTGTTTTTTTATTTTTTAAAATTCTAATAGGCTTTAAGGATGGAAAAACATAAAACTTGTCAAGCACCATTTTTGCCTCAGCTATTTTCATAGTAGTCAAATTCATCCTTTGACTCATATCTTTCCATTAAAGTCACGTTCTATGTAAAGTCCTTATGTGATCCTTCATCTCTTTCTTTATTTAGTTGTTTATACTTATACACTCTCGTTTGCCAATTCACGTAAACTTGAGTATTTTTAACCCTAACTTATGTGATTGTTTTTTATTTTTAAAAATTCTAACAGGCTTTAAGGATGGAAAAACATAAAACTTGTCAAGCACCATTTTTGCCTCAGCTATTTTCATAGTAGTCAAATCCATCCTTTGACTCATATCTTTCCATTAAAGTCACGCTCTATGTAAAGTCCTTATGTGATCCTTCATCTCTTTCTTTATTTAGTTGTTTATACTTATACACTCTCGTTGCCAATTCTCGTTTGCCAATTCACGTAAATCAGTAAATTTTTGGCTTTTGAATCTTTCTCTTTATTGAAGATTAATTCATTAAAAGCTGAATTTGTAAACTATTTTTCTGAGAGTGAAATGAGACATCTATATCTAGCCTTCTTAAATCAACCAACAAATTAATCTATCGACTTGTATTGAGAGAATCTGGCCAAATGGACAATTAAAACCTCAGGTATCGTTCTATTAGATTGACAAGGCAAATGTCTTTCCATCTCAGCCTTGCCCACAGAAATAAGCGGTAAGTTAGTGAACTAAGTGAAAGCAATTTTCGATAAAAACAAAGGAAAAAACTTAAGCTTTAAAAACTCATTTGTCCCTACTTCCCACAATAGCCTATAAATCGGCCAATACATACGAATAAAAATGGCAAAGTTATAAGTTTTGAAGTCTCTTGAAGAGGGATTATCAACCCATTCAAGATGTGATAACTTCTAAATATGTTTGATAACACCCCGTCTAGCCCAAATTGTTCTCGAACTTCTTCAAGAAATTTTGTGGGGTTCAATTGTGGCTTTGGCTAGCCATCTTACCCGAGGCAGCAACGCTAGTTTTGTTTGATTATTTTTGTTTATATGAATTAGCAAATTAGGCCTAACAGGATTATTTGTAATAGGTGGGGGTAAAACAATCGCAAGCCCCAAAATTTACATGGTTGGCGACCTGTTTGGTCTGCCAAATCGTTACCGATTTGATTATTTTGACCAACAGTGTTTCCATTATGTTGGCTTGATTCAAAGATTCAAGCCTTTACATAGACCCATTAAACGGGTGGGTCGGGTCGGGTTTGGGTTGGGTCATAAATGGTCTAACCCAAATTGACTAATTAACTCGTTTATGACCTATTTAAGTATAGTATAAAATTTTTAACCCATACCTGACCCAACCCATATTGTTAAAATACTTTCCTATCTAACTAAACTTAGGAAAAATTATTATTATAATATTTTTAAAGATTATATTCCTTTAATATTGTTTATTTTTTTTAAATCAAAGTCTTAAATAATTTTATTTTAAATTTTTTAAATTATTTTTATTTTTTAAAAATCACGCACACATATGGGGAACAAGACTCACCTGTGTTTTGACGGCCAATCAAGCCAGCAAGGCACAACAGCTAGGGTTGTGCGAGCCCGAGTAGAAGTCGAAGATCAAGAGAGGTCCAACAATGGTGGTGACCGCATGTGACAGCACCACTGTGCGAGCAAGAGGCGGAGCTGCTGTGTGAGCAGTGGGAACGAGACGATGCGTTGTCATGTGATGAGGAATGTTTCGTCATTTTGATTTGAGAGATGAGAGGAGAGGAGTCCTTTCAGAGGAGTGAGAAATAGTTGGGTTCTAAGTAAATTTAAACTTTGACCCATTAATAACCCATGTATTTTAGTCTTTTTAGTTTTAAACCCATTATAGGTGATTGAAAAAGAAAGCCTAATCTATTTAATATTTAAATGGGTCATAAATGGGTTATGCACTCATTT
The DNA here is from genome assembly GCA_014182895.1 of Angophora floribunda. Classification (NCBI taxonomy): domain Eukaryota; kingdom Viridiplantae; phylum Streptophyta; class Magnoliopsida; order Myrtales; family Myrtaceae; genus Angophora; species Angophora floribunda. Next base: position 618,503 of record CM024709.1, read on the forward strand.
TAACAGGTGTACCTTTACATTATACTTATAGGGAGTTAACCAATCCGACTATATTATTAACATTGTTAAAAATAGAGGAAGTGGAAATGTATCTATTTATTACTGAATTGCCTTGGAATGGTAGTGAATGATTGGACGGCCCTGACCTCGGCATGACGTCATTCATATGGTAGACATGTGACTCACAATGTAATTAGCCTTATAATTTTGATGTTCTTTGAGCAATATTCTCATGGGAGACACTATGTTGGACTTTGGAGTAATATATCTTAACTGCTTTTCAATAAGATGCCTTAGAAGATTGACTTCTTCATGTCAATTTTCCTTTACTGCTCTTCTAACGGCTGAAGATTTAAAATGCGCAACAAATCTTTTGCCAGTTTGTAACACTGGATTGTTGTTGCTTGCAGGAGCCTCGGAGTTTTATTGACCGCTAGTTCCTGTTTTCATAGTCTCCTCAAATCAACAAAATAGCAAAAGTTCTTTTAGAATATTGATTGATTGATATGAAATAACAAAGGTTATGAAGTATCCTTTGTCAATTTTCGACATGAAAGTAAATAATAAAGAATGTAAAAGCACAAAAGTTGGGAACAATTGTTGCGAACAATGTCAATTATGGAAAAGTAAAGATAACAATAAATTTATATAAAACATAGAGTTTTGTAATTGAGAAGGGCTTCACAAAGATTACAGTGTAGGTATTTATGGTCAACAAAGGTTACAAGTGGTCATTGAAGTTAAATAAACAAATAACTTCAAAATCTGATTGTGGTTAAAAAAAATTACACTATGCACCATCTCCTATTATCTTGGAATATCTATATGCAAGAAGTTATAATAATCCTAAATTAGTGACAATGGAAATACCTATTCAGCAGTTATGTTTTCGTGTTGATTGCTTATTCTCGATAACTTTTCAACCAACTTCCCAAAGTCTCGATGAAGGCTCTCATTTATAATATTCACATTGTGCTATCATGGATTGGCAAGTTTTCAACCGTTATGTTCATTGATGACTTCTGTTTTTACCAAACTCCTGCTCTCTCCATCTCTCTCCGACCAACCCTCCACTTGTCAATAATAACCAAATTTCGGTCCCTTTTTTTTTGGCGTCAACACAAGAATTATTAGGCGGCAGTGGCGTGAAAAAGGAATGAAGGGCAAATCAGTCAATGGATAGACGTGGTTTTAAATAATGGTGGGGACATTTTTGGTCCTATATGACTTCGTGCTATTTTACCCAGATAAGCCTTAATTGACTTTCGGAACCATTATTATAAATAGAATGCCATCTCGCCGGCCCAAAGTCAAAGAAATCATGTGTCAATATCTCGAGGGAGACTGGGAAAAGGAGAAAAGAAAAGGACTCGTGTGCAAGGCGACATTCAGATGGAAAATGTTCGAAGAAAAATCAAAACAGTAATTGGAAGACAACCAAACAGGCGGGTCTAACGTGCATATCTCGTCAGGATTTCTTTTCTTCCTTCCACAATTAGTCAACAACCACCGTCTTGGTTGACCGGCGTCCGTGACAGCCAAGTCTCTTCATTTGGTGAATTAATAGTATAATAAGGAAATCAAGCCGCAGATTTTCTTGAATCATAAAGCAAGTTACCACATTTTTCTATTATTATTATATCACAAGTAATGCGATTATCATATTTAGAGAGCATTTTTTTAATTACTGTCATGCTCCTAAATGGATAAGCAATAATATGCTCAGTAATAGAATAGGTAAAATTATCAAGAAAGTCCTAAAACTTATTTTATTTGTGCCAATTTAATTCTAAACATTTTAATTATATCAATTGATTCATAAATATTTTTATATTTTACCAATTGAATCCATTCAACTAATTTTGACTAGAAATTATGGATGTAAACGTTGGTCGTCCTATTTGACACAACCGGCTCTAAAGTTGACAAAATTAACAATATTTTATTAATTTTTTACAGTTTTTTTTTCTTTTTTTCATTTTCTTTTGTAAGTGAGAACCAGCAAGGGTTGCCCTTGCTAGCCAATGCGAGGGCATGTGAGCCCTCGCCTAGATTTGATAATGGCCACGATGCCCTCTCCAAATCTAGGTTAGGTGAGGCCACCATGGCCCTTACTAGGTTTGGGCAAGGGCTAGCTAGCCCTTGCTTTGGCCGGCAAGGGCGTCTGAAGCAAGGGTCATTGGCCCTCACATCAAAAATAAAATAAAATAAAGTTAAGAAAAAATCCAAAAAATTAATAAAATATTATTTAAAGTGCACATTAGCCCCACGTCGGCCGATGTTGATGTCAACAATTTTCATCCAAAATTATCACATAATTGACAATTGGATTATTTCCATTTTAATAATATACCGATTGATATTTTATCTACTTAGCAATTATTAGTTACTTATTAATTACTGGATTTGTCCCAATAGTTCTTTTCTCACATGAAAAGGATGATGTAAGAATTTGAATTTTCATATTCTCAAAAAGTTTGAAATTGTAACAATTAATTTTAGGAGTGAATTTCAAATTTCATTTTCTATAATTACAGGCTAAAACTTATAAGTAAGTTGAGAGTTTCTGATATTTTTCATAATAAACTTAACAGTTATTCAATTATACGGTCAATATTTTCCACAAGAAAAACCAAAAAAGGAAAGAGGAACGGATTACTCTTAGGGGTGAAAAAACATGACGTGAAAATGTCAACCGACCTCTTTAATGCCAGGACGGACGCCAGGTTGACTGACGGTGTCGTATCACTCACTGTCGGATTCACGGCATATCCGTGAGATCTGCTTACGACTGTCTTGGAGTTGTCTATACGGCAGGCAAAGACTTAAAATAAAAAAATACAGCGTCTCCCGTCTTGTCCCCAAAGCCGAGAAGATACGGATTTGACTGCCGACGCTTGAGGGGCTGGAAGTCCGGAACAATTGGTGTTTTTTTCCCACGGGAGGCAATTTTCCTGATTAGACTTATTGATGTCCTGACTTAACGTGTACGAGGGTTTGTACAGGTTACGTGCTTTACCCAACCACTGTATATTTCCCAGCTAGCAATGGGAGATTGGATAACTACTAGGATGTACCGAATAGATCACTCGAACTGAAATCACTTGAATCGAAGATTGGATTAAACTGACTAATTAGATCCGATTTCATGGAATGTCAGTCCAGTTCCCAATTCCTAATGGTGGAATTGGTGTTCGGGCTATTCAATGCAATTCCAAAAGAAAATTGAATCGAAATAACTGAATATATATATATTTTGGTAAGGTACTGAATATATTATTTTATTATTTCTTAAAAAATTAAAAGTAACCAGCTTTTTTTCTTCTTCATAACATATAGCATATGAACTTGAATAGATCCTTAAAAGACTTAAGGAAGAAACAGGGAGAAGAACCCCCAACAGGTGGAACTCCCCGTTGTTTTCTGTATTCCTTGATTTACTAGGAAGAAAAAATTAAGTCAACAAGTATGAGATGTCCAAATATCGAAATGTTAAAATAAGGAACGCAACATAACATGGTGCCCACATATAGCATCGAATAGTAGAAAAAAAAAGGTGATTGGTTCCATTGGACTAGAATTGGAACCGGACTAAACTGATTGTGCTGTCCAATTCTGGTCCTAGGACCAATCGATCCGGTCCCTAGTTCCCAATTCCACCATAGAAACGGACCAGACTAGAAACCAATCATCCCTAATAACTACGCATGCATATAATGCATCAACATTTTAGGGTTTGAGTTGATAATAGCTGTTGAGTCTAAGAAGGTTGGGAACATCATATTGAGAAGGCAACATCTTGGACCTTTTTTAGAACGTAGATGGTTTACATCGGGTACTCATATATTACGAAATTTGCTGGATGTTTAAGCGCTTGTTCTTCGTCGCAATCTCATCAACATATTTATTAAACGCAGAAAACAATGCAGACATATGATTTCTGTGTCGCTTGTGTCATGCCTCGTCTAGCATGATCCTACTCATGGATCGATCCAATGTCCGATTCTGAATCTGTGGTCTAGCTGGCCCTCTGGTTTCATCCCGATCAACGTTAAAGCGATAGGCAGTAGTAAATTTCTCTGATTAGGTAGGTAAAAGGGTTGATCTTTCGTTTCGTCCAGACTTTCCAGCATACCATCTTGAGAAGCAACATGGAGCCATTAATCTTATCGTTGGTAGAGTCCTTCTATGAGGCTTATGTTCATTTCTCAAGAATTTTCACTAAGCAAAAGGATCGGATTTTGGATGCTGATGCCCTCAATTATTGTCAGGACATCAGGATGATCTACACTAAAAGAACCATGCTATGTCTTTGCGATCGAGCAATGTTACAGGTATTGATAATGATTCTATCTTTTCTATATGGGAGACTAACAAACAAAATACTTAGGTATATTGGCCCATTTGAAATGTAATTTTAATGCTTGACAGTCAATAAGTAAGTCTTTTGAAACATTATTTTCGCATCTATTATTTTGAATATGTCCAACCGAATTTAGTATGTACTTATTATAGCTAGTCAATCAATTTATAAACCGATTTTGTAAATTAATTTCCGTTTAATATCGCTCTAACTTGTTTGCTCAGCACGTCTTCCTTAAAGTGATTTTGGGTCTGCCGTTGGACAAAATAGCTAGCATATTCCACTATAAAAAATGTTGACCCATTTGGCAAAATTTGAACGAGGACTCAGAAAAGTTACCGACTGAAATCAAATAGGAGACAAACTTTGGCTACAAGTGGGTAGAAAATCATTCTGCCCGTGGTCAAATAAAAATACTTTGAATTCGTGAAGTAGGCGTGATAGATTTTCACAATCATTCACTATTTATGCTGAAAAAGGAGATTTCGCTTATTTCAAACGCAATCTTGTAAACTTGGGAGGGATGTTTATGCCTTTTGAAAATTGAAGCACTCTCTTCTTAGGCAACGGAAGAAAATGGCTTGATTTTAATGCTCCGTTCTTTTCGCGAAAAACATGATAATTACTAAAAACGTTTTCAAGAAGTCATTTTCCTAGAAAATGACAATATCTTCCACTTTTCGGCTGAAACTTGAAAACAAGCTAGCAAATATTTTTCGCTAATCGATATGGAAAATCTCATTTGATTTTCCTTTGCACACTCCTTTTGTTAATATCATTTTATTTTCTTTTTGTAAAAAATCGAATATCTTTTCTTTTCCATTTTTTCCTGTTCTTTGACCAATCGCCGGCCACAGAATTGGCTAATTTGACATCCCTGGATTAACTCATAGATGTATTATCTGCTTTGACCCATTCCATACTAAGCTTCACAATTTTATCCTTTAGCGCACACACATACACTTTCCTAAGAGGTCACCCATTCTGGTAATGCTTTAACCTAGCCTCGCTTAACTTTGGAGTTCTAAAGTAAAACTTGTCGTTACATCAAAAAGTGCCTCTATGAGTTAATTCTAGTTTTCACATATATATCCCAGAATTGTTTTTCCTGTTTAGTACATAGTTCGGTTCATTTCTGCCCGCTTTGCCATCCTAGAAGTCTGTTAGGAGCTGCTCATTGTCCAGGCCCTCTGGCCCCAATGACCACTCAACACCCTCGTCAGATCAGGTCATTACAGGCTCACCAACTTCTGCCCGGTTCATCCCCGAACCATACACCTACTAGAGAAGGTCCCGCTCCGATACCATATTGTGACATCTATGGATTAAATCATAGAGATATTGTCCGCTTTGGCCCATCTCATACCAAGCCTCACGGTTTTATCTTTTGGTGTATAAGCAGGCACTTTCCAGGAGGTCACTTATTTTGGTAGTGTGTGACCTCCTGGGAAAGTGCTATAGCCTAGGCTCACTTAATTTTGAAGTTCCAAAGTAAAGTTTACCATTACGTCAAAAAGCACATCCGTAAGTTAATTCTAGTTTCATATATATATATATATATATATATATATCCCAAAATCATTCTCCCCATATTCGGTGCGTAGTTTGGTTCATTCATTCCCCATTTATCATCCTAAAAGTCTGTTAGGAGCTACTCTTTGTCCAAGCCCTCTGACCCCAACGACCACTCCCCTCCCTCATCGAACTGGGCCGTTATAGCCAACCACTCGCCTTAGGTGAGCTTGAGCCTCACCATGAGCTGATGAGGCTTGACCTCGCTAGATTTTGGTGAGTCGAACCTCACCAGCCTTATGCGAAGCTCCACCTCACTAGATCCAATGGGCTCATTCCTCACTTGTAGTTGGTCGCGGCCATCACCATGGTAGGCGACTAGCCAAGGAAAAAGCAAAAAGAAAAGAAAAAAAAAGAATTAAAAATTGGATTTTAAAAAATAAAATAATTAAATATTAGAATTTAAAAAAATTTAAAAATTAATTTCTTGAATTTTTAAAAATAAAAAAATCGAATTTTTAACTTAAAAAAGTATATGTTTTATAAGAATGGACATTTCATTAATCAAGAACCCGAGTCTGAGCGCCAACAATGCACACATGGCCTTTGTGGAATTGAGCCTGACTATCGAGAATTGGAGCTTGAGCATCGAGGCCCAAGCTAGATGTTTATGGAGGCGAGCCTGGTTGTTAGGGCATAGGGCATGGGCACTAGGGGTTCGAGCCCAACCTTAATGGACCCAAGCATAAGCACCGAGGGCTTAGGCCTAGGAACCTGGATACCAACCCTGGCCTCAATGGACCCTGATTCATGCCTGGGCATCAGAGACCTAATCCCAACCTCAATAGACTCGAGCTTGACCTTGACGGACCCAGCCTCAACATTGAAGACTTGGGAACCAATATTGGGGCTCCTGTGTTCAAATGTAGAGTTTCGGGTTTAAGTGTCAATACCTAATTATATTTTGGAAAATGTTTTTTGACTTTTTCAAAGAGAAAATTATTTTCCTGAATTTAAGCATAGTTTTCCATTGACTATGAAAAATATTTTTCGTTAACTCATTTACCTAAGTAAATTGAATATTGAAAAATAAGGAAAATATAAAGAACAAGGCCTAATTGTCACGAATTATTGTTACGGGGATTTCTATCAAGTTGTGATTATCTTACTCTCATTGGTTTCAATCAGTGACTAAAATTCATTCGAAGATGATCGACGGCCAATTAAGCTGTTAAATATGACTTCGAAGCAAAAGTAAAATGGATTCTAATATGCCTCGAAGTCACAAGAATTTTTGCAAAATCGAGATTACCACAATAATGCGCAAATAGCAGATTGGGAACAAATGAGGAAATTGCATGAAAATTTATTGAATAAGAACAAATGGCTTGGTAGCCGTGCTTGCTTGGAAACACTGGTTTTGGAACTTATCTTGTTTTTCCTGTCCGATTCTAGAGTCAACCTGAAAACTTATTTTATTTTTATTTTTTCAGATTATTTTTCACAGCAAAATTGTATAAGGCTATGAATAATGAAACGATTCAAAGTAAAAGATGAATTACATAAATCCTAATCTTCCAAAAAATAAAAATACATAAAATGAATACGTAGTCACATACAATAATAAACGATAAAAAGTTCAAACACGTAATATAAAACATAAATTATAAAACTCAATTTCCCATTCATCTATAAAAATTTAGGAGTAGAGAAAAGAATGGTGAGGAGTTCCAAAGAAGGACAAAGGTGTCGAGGTTAAAATTTAGAGAAAAAGGAAATTAGAGTTTTAGCTTATAAAACTGGTTCCAAAATAGGGCGATCCAATCTGATTCCTAGATAAGTATTCATTCAAAACATATTCCCGGACTAATTATAACCGGTTCCAAAAATATGGAACCTGTTCCCAGAACAGTTCTAATGGAAACTGATTCCCGGACCTGCTTTTCGAATAGTCCAGTCCGATTCATAGGTAGAATCAATTTGGTTACACACCTCTAATTAATAAAGATTATTGGAGTGCATGGAGAAAATAAAAATCTTACAAAGTACGGATTGAAAGCTTTTAGAATCAAAGATAAATACCGGAATTAAAAAAAAACTGATCTAATTCAAAGTTTAAAGGCAAATATAGACAAAATATAATTCAAATTGATTTGTTACGAATAATCTTCTTAAATCCAAAATCCGATTACTTTAAGGGTGCGTTTGGTAACATTTCTATTCCTGGAAACAGTTTCTTTTGAAAAATAGTTCTTTTTTATTTTTACTCCCTAGAACAATTTTTGAGTAAAATAGGGTGTTTGGTAACTACACAAATTTCTTGTTCTCGGAATAGAAAAAAAATAGAAATGCGTTTGGTACCGACAAAAAGTTTTTATTTCTTTCTTCCCCGATGGCGGTGGAGACCGGCGGGCAGCGATGGCGACCAACAGCGGCGGGGTGTGGACAGCGGCCGGCAACCAACAGTCGCCGCCGCCGCCAGTCACCACCCTTTGCCCCCCGCCGCCCGCCAGTTGCCGGTTGCATGGCGAAGGATGGCTATGAGAGGCCGGCAACTGGCAGTCGGCTAGTGGCAAGCGGGTGGGGGCGGCCGGTGATAGGTGGCGGCAATCGATAGTTAACCGGTGGCGAGCAGGTGGCAGAGTGACAGCATGAAATAGGCAATGAGTAATCCCTAAGAAATAGTTTCTAGAAATTGTTCCCAGGAATAAGAAGCTACTTTTTTATACTTCTCATTTCTACTCCAAATATATTCTCGGGAACAACTTTCTATTCCCGGGAATAGAAAAATTAGTTAGCGTTACCAAATGCATTTATGTTCTTTTTCTATTACAAGGAAAAAAAACAGAAAAATAGAAAAACAGAAACGTTACCAAACGAAGCCTAATTGCCTTAACTTGTGCACTACTCTAGGAATTTTTTGTAATCGGCATTGATCCATTAACTATAGTCAATCCTAGATCAATGGATTCTCATTAATTTGGTCTTCGATGTTCGTGCATGGTTCGGATTGATCTCTCGTCGTCATGTGGCATATTTTTCACTTTAACTCTACCTATTGTAAACTCACGATTGATGAGTTTATTGGGCATTCCATCAATGGATCTTGTGAGTCATCATCCTTCATAATCGATAAGTCTTATCAGACATTCCTTATGAGTTAAATGTATTCTCATAACTTCATTTAGGCCGTGTCGAAAACATCTTAAAATTTTCAAGCCAATTTTCTGTAAATATGGTCTATTGATTCTAAATCTAAAAGAACTTTTTCCGAGCTTTGAACCTAAATAACGGGATTCTAAGTAGTAAAAAACTATGAAATGTTTAACCATCTTTACATGTCGTTTTTTAAAATTACATTTCTATTAAACCTTAAATGAAGTGAATTTTCAAATTTTGAGGAACCATGAAATGAAAAGCGCCTCAACTCTTTAAATGAGTGTTGTTGAGATATGAGAAGCGCCTCAACTCTTTAAACGATGAACCGACTGTGGTGATCTTGATTATATCGGTCAATTCTATTATACATTCTTTTACATTCGTTTTAGTGCAAGTAAGCTGTATTGGCCGAATCATGTAAATGATGCTCGATGTATTCCCTGTATTCCATTATTACGTCCGAACGAGCAATGTGAACTGCCTCATTCCAATTAGTGAGAATTTCACTGTATATTCGAGCTTAGCGCATGCGCAAGCAAACAGGGAAGTACGGAAGACGGAAAAAAGGAAAATTGCTGAGAGAAGAGGAGAGGAGAGGAAGGAGCTCATGATCCTCGTTGGTCGGTCAGTCGGTCGGTTTTTGGCAGGACCCGCCCTTTCCGGTTCTGGGGACACAACAGTTAATCGTTTCAACCTAGATTTGAATTCTTCACACCTCTGCAGGGAAACCCAGGTACAAATACACGTTTTTTTGTCGATCCGGCGAGGGGTGAAGCATATGGGATGGACGGAAGAGGGGCCGACCGGCAGAAGGGTTTCTCTCAGGACAGTTTCAACGAGTCATTGAATGGATTTCCGTCAAAAGATTTTTTGTGTTTGCTGAGACCATTCTGTTGACTTGGTGACGATGGAGAAGCAGGACGCTTATACACGATGGCGGAGGATAAGAGCAGCAGCACACGTGGGAGGCCATGTGAAAATATCTTCTCGTGGCAAGAAAACCCAAACTGAGATTTTGCCATCTCCATGGTTCCAATCCTGGCATGCGGGGTGACTATAGCAAGACACGAGGGGATTTGGAAAAAAACGCACAAAGGACCGCCCACAAACGTCAGCCACCGCCAACCTTCTACGTGTCTGGAACTTTCAAAGTCTCCATCTCCTGGTTCGTCGTAGGGGAAACTTCTCTGATGCCACATTACCAGTTGCACCATTATCACATGTTTCGTGGAAATTCCCCCGCGCTCTCCCTTGAGGAAAAATGCTTATCACGGTAAAAGCCAGCGAATACTCCAACTTCTCCCAGTTGCAACCATTATTACGCGTGCTCGGATCATGTTTACTAAAGTCATAGGATTTCAAGACTGTTAGGTGGAAAGAAAATCATATATATATAGTAAAAAAAAACATATAAGACTTGTCGTTGAGCGATATGAAATATTTCAATTTGTACAAAGCAATTCACAGTCTTATTTTTTTAAAAAACTTAAATTGCTTGGAATTTTTGTAAATCCTAAAGCACACTAATAATCAAAGTCCACTGTTGGTTTGTTCATGTATCTATTTATTTTGCAACGAGGCAAACGACCATCATTTCAAGCCCAATTTCCTAGTTTAGATCTTAATTTTTTATGATTGTTTGATGTTAAACTTTTAAAATCTTATGTTTAAGATCTACAGCCATTTTGAAATATAGTTGTGATTTATAACCTATTTTGCGCGAGATAACTTGTTATTTAAATAATATTATTCTAGGTTTCATCTTAAGCGTGAATATCTGACTATTTTGTCAATTTGGCTTTGAAGTTTAATGTCAAATTAGTGGTTGATCTAGGACGGGTTTGGACAATAATTGAGCATTATCGAGACAAGTTTGAGATGGAGCGAATCACCCGAATATATCCCGCTTGGACTCTCAATTCTACTTAATCACTTCCCTCCTTAATCACACCCCTCTAGTCATTTAGCATACCATTTCTATATAAAGAAAGTTCAAACAGTCAACCTAAAAGCTCAAGTTATTAAGTTAAAGGAAAATTATGTATATATATTATAAGGCCCAATCAAATATAATAGTCAAGTGATGCAGTATAATTTTCTTTTAAAAGCTCCTCTCATGTGTAAACCAGTCTAAAACTATATGGAAGAAAGGCACATGAAATGATCAAGTGATGTGGATTAATAAGCTAACATATACTCATATGTTAGGAAGCATCAATACTTTTCAAGAGCCTTTATGTCATGTCAGACACTCCGACATGTGTCTGGCACTCTCCAACACTTGGTCAACACGTGTCTAAAAATCTAACACCCGATCAACACTCTTAGATACTCAAGTTGGGAATTTTGACACATGATTCATACATGTACATATTCAATTTTAAAAATCAATAAATGAGATCAAAATGTAAATATGTAAAAATAATAAAAATAATAAAATAGGAAATAAGAAAGATCTAGTCTTTTCTTTTTTTCCAACTCCCACTTCCCGTGACACACAATTCACTCCCCCAAGTTTGTCTTTTTTCTCTTCTCTTCCAACATGCTTTGACATGCAAGTCTAGAATGTGGATTGATTATTTTTTTTCCTCTAAGTTTTATGAATTATTAGAATTGAGTTGAATTTATCAAATTGAAATAATAAATGATATTAATGAATAATGAATTAATGTTTTTAGTGGATATTCATTTTACGCTCTTTTATTATTATTTATTTATTTGTGAATTTGAATCAAATTTATTTAATTGAAATAATCATAAAAATGATAATTTATCATATATATTTATATATATAAATATACATTTAATATACAACGTATCCCAATGTCGTGAGATTCTCTATTTTTTTAGAAACAATGTGTCGGCATGTCATCTCGTGTCATGTCATGTTATGCCGTGCCGCGTGTTGCGTATTGCGTGTTACGTGTCGATGTCGGTACTACTTAACTCATAATACAAGGTCTTAAACTGACGAACGAAAGCCTATGAAATTGAAGAATTTGGATTCGCATATATGCAAAATAAACTCAAGGCAAGAAGGATAAATGCGGAAGCCTAGTTATAAGATCACGCAAGAATATCCAACCCAAAAGCTTATTCCCTATTTACAACTTATCTCCCTAACACCTTTGCGTTGAATATTTTAGCATGATGATTTCACCGTGAACCCTTTTGTTTTTTCTTCGATGTGCACTAGATTTTAAACACAGAATTCTCACACTCGTCTATGACTTACTTATGTCAATGAATCATGGATGACGCAAGCAATTACGCTAAAAAAACACCAACGATGGAATTTTCGTTCGGCCTCCGCCCACGTGGCCCACCATCCAAAAGCATTCGCGGCTTATAAATAGAGTCCGACGTTCGGTATTTATCTCCCAACATCGTCCTTGGATTGAGAGCTGACTGAAAGGTAGCTCACCTCTTAATTCAGTAAGGAAAAACAACTTTAACATACAGGCATCGATGGAATTCGCGAGTGAGAAAAAACGCGAGATACTCTCAAGTATTGCCAGGAATGACGGGCATGGTGAGCATTCTCCGTACTTCGACGGATGGAAGGCATACGACCGGAACCCCTTTCACCCAACTCAGAATCCTGATGGAGTCATCCAGATGGGTCTTGCCGAGAATCAGGTCTGGTAGTTGCAAAAGCTCTTTGTTATGATAATCTGCTTTCAGTGATGATAAATATGAAGTTGCCGAAAGACTGTAGCATGCATTGCCTATCGCACATTTCTTGCACACATGGCCTCGCAACTTTTTTAATGGTATCCATTTTCACCTTCTTCTGCATTATCGTTTGCAGCTTTCCTTCGATCTTATAGAAGAGTGGATAAAGAACAATCCTACAGCATCCATTTGCACTCCCGCTGGGGTTGGAAAATTCAAGGACGTTGCCAATTTCCAAGACTATCACGGCCTCACGGAATTCAGACAAGTAAGTGTAGACAGCCAGAGAGTAAACATCGTCTCACGAATTTAAAGGAAATTCTATTGCCTTTGTTACTTACTAGAAGGGCATTACCTTGCTTCTCTCAGGCTGTCGCCAAGTTCATGGGAAGGGTCCGACGTGGTAAGGCCACATTCGACCCGAACCGCGTCGTCATGAGCGGTGGAGCAACTGGAGCAAGCGAGACTCTCATTTTTTGCTTGGCCGATCCTGGGGACGCTTTCCTCGTTCCTTCCCCATATTATCCAGCGTAAGGATTCACGATCCCATCTAGTCTTCTGCTCTCTGTATTATTTCACGCAGTGGTTAACTCAGTATAGCCTTGATGAATAATCCGAAAAACAAGCAGTAGGGTCCGTGCAGGGTTAAAAGAATAAAACTCTGCAGAAAATTACCATTTTTTTCCCTTACTTTAAAAAGAAATGGAATATCAACATTTTTTTTTTTTTGGTAACCCGGGAATCCCGCACAGCCGACAGCCGGAGAGGTAAACCTGGGGTGACATGTAAGCGGGAGGACTCATCACCCCCGGTGCCACATTTAAGAATCCCTAACGACTGCGCAGGGATTTGAACTCCTTCCCTTCGTGAGGGGAAGAGAGCCCGAAGCCAACGCAGCCACTGCAGGCGGTGGTAAATATCAACATATAATCATCGAAGAAAAGTAAGTTCTGGTGAACAGCTCATCTGAATCGAATGGGAACAAACAAAGGAAAGCTTCAGAATACAAGTCCAGGGAAATTATGCTTGCCCAAATAGTGCCTCAGATTCCTCTAGGAATTACTTCGTCCGTACTAAGAGAGGTCAATGTTTCCAAGTCTAAAAATGTTGCTGTTTTGACCTGGGAAAGTGTTCAGGTCAGAGTGACGATAAACACGCTAATAGAACTTGGTAGCAGTCGTTGGTCGAGCAGAGAAATATGAAACAGATGCTGGATCTTGATGAGTTGATCATAGCAGATTTGAGTTGACTAAGACCAAAACTTCCGCATGGTTGAAAGCACGAGTTAATTCCAATAACTTTCAAACTTGACAACCAAGTTCATTTTTGCTAACCACTGCAGTCAGAGATGGAAAAGAGTCCAGCCCTTCGCCCTGAATTTTCCAAGCAGTCCAAAATCAATTCCCCTAATCTTACCAAACCTTTAGAAGACAGAAGAAAAAGTTAAAATTCTCTTGTTGCAACGTACTTTTAGTCTCATAATCTTTCGTCAGACCTTGATTCTGTTTAACATATTTTAATATGAATTCTTCGCTACTTTTCCACCAACTTTCTCACATTTTCATGCTTGGTAATTTCAAATGTCCGTTCTCGGAAAAATATGACACTGACCACATAACAATTTCTAAAGCTTGTCATGACATTTGTTAAGTATGTTTATTCTAGTGTATAATTGTCCTACGATTTAATTCTCATGTTTCGAATTCTTTCACCTCAGATTTGATAGAGACATAAGATGGCGCACCGGCGTACGGCTAATTCCAGTTCCCTGCACCAGCTCCAACAACTTCCAAGTGACCCTGGCACAGATGGAATCAGCATACACCAAGGCCATAGAAGCCAACATCAACGTAAAAGGAGTGATCTTAACGAACCCATCAAACCCGCTTGGGATCACTTTGAGCAAAGAAACGCTCACCAGCCTGTTGAGCTTCACTTTCGAAAAGAACCTCCACATGGTGTGCGACGAAATATACTCGGCCACAGTCTTCAATTCTCCGGCCTTCACGAGCATCTCGGAAGTAATGCAAGAGACCGAATGCAATCCTGATCTTGTCCACATCATCTACAGTTTGTCCAAGGACCTGGGGCTTCCCGGCTTTCGCGTCGGCATAATCTATTCCTACAATGATCAAGTGGTCAACTGCGCCAGGAAAATGTCAAGTTTCGGGTTGGTCTCTTCGCAGTCTCAGCATTTGCTTGCTTCCATGCTCTCTGATGAGGTCTTTGTAAAGAAATTCCTAGAAGAGAGCTCCCGGAGGTTGGCCAAGAGGTACAGTCGCTTTGTCGAAGGACTCAAGCAGGAGGGCATACATTGCTTGGAAGGGAACGCCGGTCTTTTCCTGTGGATGGATTTGCATCACCTCCTGAAAGAACCGACGCACGATGCCGAGATGGAGCTGTGGAGGGTGATCATAAAGGATGTGAAGCTCAATGTGTCGCCTGGGTCCTCTTTCCATTGCGCAGAGCCCGGGTTCTTCAGGGTTTGCTTTGCGAATATGGATGATCACACGGTGGAAGTGGCGCTTAAGAGGATCAAAGAGTTTGTGTCTAAGGGCTATGGAAGTGGCGATGCTAAGAAACACTGGCGAAAGAGGAATCTCAGCGTGAATTTCACGTCCAGGAAATGCGATGAGAGCTTGATGTCTCCTCACCAGAGACTGTCCCCTCGCTCACCACTGCCTCAATCACCCCTGGTTCGAGCGAGGACTTGAAAGGGGCCATCCTGGATTCGTTATGCTATGTTTAGAGAAGTGATATTAGCGATTCTGTAGAAGAAGCTTCCCCCAGATTCTTATGATTGAGTCGGGGCCCAACCGCTTCTTTTTTTCATTTTTTTTTCCCATTTGCTTGGATATTGTGTGAGCTTTTTTGTGGAACGCTAAAACGTTTCATTCCTAGAAACTGGTTGGTCCTGTCTGATTGTCATAGTCCCCTAGGCAACAATCCCCGCGACTGGTTGTTTGTTGTATCATGATCTCGTCATTAATGAAGTAATATGCTTTATTTCGAATCTTTGCTGTCCCCCTATGATCTCATTTTGTAGTATTGCAGCGCGAGAGGCAAAAGTTGCATTCTTATTTCGGGAAAAAAGAAAAAGAAAAAGAATGCAGTTTTTCCTTCTTTTTTGTTTACCAACAACGCGGTTTTTGCTTTTGGCCTGGAGAAATGACGATTATACTAATAATAAACTAATTACCAAACAGAACCAAGGCGAAAGTTCCTAGAAAACCTCACAAGGGAAAGTCAATGATGAGTTTAAGCGAGTTGAACGTATGACCAACGACAATCATGGAGAAACCAAGAAGAAAGTCAACGAGCGCCTTGTGTCTATTTCAATGGACGCCCATACTTTAATGTCGAATCATAATATCCCAGGTGAGGTCGGCGGAGGATCTGATTATCAGAACACGAGTTTCGGCAGAAGTAGATCCCAGGAGGAGCCAATAAGTTTGATCTACTTTCGTCCATTTTCACTCGAAAATTCAAATCACTTATAGACAAAATTACTTATATCATCTTTGCATATCTACTATGAAATTTCTTTCTTTCACACCGCTTGCATGCACATTCAGAAATTGGTCGGCTGGAGCGAAAGCGATTGGACTTTATCTTATCGATAGCGATCACAAAAATTTTGAAGTGTCGCCAGAATATTTTAATAGTCATGCCACGTGAAATCACAAGTTTTGCTTCAATTCAAAAGAAGAATTGTTGTAATGTATATATCAAGCCAATAAGGTTGATCTACCTTGATCCATTTTCACTCGAACATTCAAGTCCCTTATAGAAAAAATTAGGTATTATCAATTACTTCTTTCATCTTTGCATATCGACTATAAAATTCCTTTCTTTCACACCGCTTGCATGCACATTCAGCAATTGGTTGGCTGGAGCGAAAGCAATTATTAGACTTTATCTTATCGATAACGATCACAAAAATTTTGAAGCGTCGCCAGAATATTTTAATAGTCATGCCACGTGAAATCACAAGTTTTGCTTCAAGTCAAAAGGAGAATTGTTGTAATGTATATATCAAGCCAATAAGGTTGATCTACCTTGATCCATTTTCACTTGAACACTCAAGTCCCTTACAGACAAAATTAGGTATTATCAATTACTTCTTTCATCTTTGCATATCGACTATGAAATTCCTTTCTTTCACACCGCTTGCATGCGCATTCAGCAATTGGTCGGCTGGAGCGAAAGCGATTATTAGACTTTATCTTATCGATAACGATCACAAAAAATTTGAAGCGCTGCCGGAATATTTTAATAGTCATGTCACGTGAAATCACAAGTTTTGCTTCAATTCAAAAGGAGAATTGTTGTAATGTATATATCAAGCCAATTAGGTTGATCTACCTTGATCCATTTTCACTCGAGCATTCAAGTCCCTTATAGACAAAATTAGGTATTATCAATTACTTCTTTCATCTTTGCATATCAACTATGAAATTCCTTTCTTTCACACCGCTTGCATGCGCATTCAACAATGGGTCGGTCGGAGCGAAAGCGATTATTAGACTTTATCCGATTGATAGTGATCACAAAAATTGTGAAGCGCCGCCACCATATTTTAATAGTCATACCACGTGAAAACAAAAGTTTTGCTTCGATTCGAAAGGAGAATTGTTGTAATGTAGATATCGAGCCAATAATGTCGATATGTCCCCCTCAGCATGCCTTGAGTAGGTGGGATGTCCTCAATTAAGAACAACACCTGTCCCGAAACGAGAAGATCGGGTTGAATCAATGCTTTGACAAAAGGGTGCTTACAAGTTTCACCGAAGTAGCAATGTGTAACCTTTATCAGTTTGAGACTTGGCTTGCCTTTTTAGGTATGGGAAACAGACAAGGGGCTTTGATTCTGAGTCTCCGTGGTCGGACAAGCAAGGCCCGCGCGCGCGCCCGCGGTGACGGTCGCCCTTGCGTGGGCGCATGGAAAGGAGAAATTCACGTTCGATTGCGTCACGCACGTGAACAACCATAACACGTGACGGACGTCCATCTGTTAAATTTCGCTTTTGTCTCCCTCGCCATGTGGGGCTGTCTCTGTGCACGATGGCTGTCTAATTCAATTCTGGCCCATTCCTGTGGAATAGACAGCTGTTCCTGCACACGACTAACGAACGAGGAGCTGGTGCCACGTCCAGGCGTTGACACAAAGTCTAAAATGGGAAAAAAAAATACTAAAAATTTATTGCATTCATATTAATCCAATCATAAAAATTTCAATTATACCAATCCATCCTTAAATATATTTGTTGTATTTTGTCAATTGAGTCAATCTGACTAATTTAAGCAGAAAATCACTATAATGGATGACAACAATTATATGTGATACGGCTGTATAATTGTGGACATTTTTTAATTTTTTTTCTTTTTTTCTTTCATTTTCTTTTCCTTCTCTTTCTGCCTATGGCTAGTCCCCGACCACCAACCATAGGCCATGGCCAACTAGGATCGACCCCGCCAAGCCTCACCTGGGTGAGGATGTGCACTAGCAAGGTCGTCATGGCCTAGAAGAGGGCGAACGCTGGCAAGGGCCCGCCCGCCAAATATGGTGAGGCCAGCCCTCACCTTCGCCTAAGCAATGCCTGGCAAGGATTGACCTCATCAGATTTGGCAAGGGCGCCCTCTCCAACGCTTGCCCTCACTAACCATGACCCGTGGTCAGTGATTGTTGACCAGCCACAGGCAAAAACAAAAGGCAAAGAAGAAAAAGAAAGGACAAAATATAAAAATTATTTTAATGTCTAAGTTAACGCCAATTGTGTCATGTATAAAACAATTAGCCTTCATGCCAGTAACTTTTAGCTTAAATTGATCAAATAAACTCAATTGGTAAAATGTGAAAAGATTTATGACTAAACCAGCACAATTAAAAAGTTTAGGACTGAATCGACACTAATATAATAAGTTAGGACTTTTGTTGTACTTCTCCCATCCAAAATGAGAAGAGCAAAAGAATAGGGAAAATTACTCGATTAATCATAAATATATTATACGAATGTCAATTCAATTCTAAACTTTTCGATTTTATCCCAATTTAATTTTAAATCTTTACACGACAATCTACTATAGTCCTTCCGATTAATTCCCGTCGGAAATCGTTGACGTGATTATCCGGTCATCACCGTACATGGCACACCGTCAGTGATTTCCAATGAAATCGTCTACGAAGTTTGTGATTGGAGCTCCCATGGACGAAGTGCAATTGGTTTCGCAAAGGGCCAAAACTTGTGTCGTGTCCATTAACAGTTTGAGAGTCTAGAGTCTCGGAAGCAGCAGATCAATGAACATCGAGATAGCTTTTGAGTTATAGGCCTAATTTGGCATAAAGCCCATTTTCTTCGGAAGGGGAAATGGAGGAAGTTGGCCGGTCGGTCGATTGGGGCCGAGTGATCACGGGCCGGATTGGCCCATCTGTTATTTGAGGGGGCCCTGTATGCCTCTGGCCTAATAGGTGGGTCCGGGTTGGAGCCCTACTATTCTAATTCTTGGGTTGATTGCTCAAAACCATGAATTTTTGACATTGCTGCACAATTGCCCCAGAGTTTTGAAGAGTAACAAATCACCCTCCCCCACTTCGGCACCGTTGCACCACAGCCTCCGAACTTTGAAAAATTACAAATGACAACCATCAGTTTTTATTCTTATTGCAGTATTTTCATTAGTATAGTCGTTAAGTTTTACTTAGAAAATGGATATACTCACTTTTCCTTACCAAAATAAACTCTGCTAAATTTTCTTAACTTCATCATCCATGCATCCAATCTATTTTGTTAACTTCATTAACAATGTAACATAGGATATTTGAAATGCTGTCGAAATGGGTCATAAACTCATATTATAACTCACTTTTAGTTAAATGGGTCATACATGGGTTAAGTGAAAATTAAATATTGATCATAAATAGGTCTTAAAAGTAAAGCAAAGAAAGAAATTGGTCTTAGGGTGTGTTTGGTTCAACTTTGCAAATGGGTTTTCAATCTAACACAAATGTTGAAAGCCCAAAGCTACTTGGGGAAATGCAATTGTGTTTAGTAAAATTTCTTTCCTAATGGACTTTGAATTGAATATGCATTTGGTAAAAAAAACTTTCGCGATAGATTTTGAGGGGTATAATATATGTATATTTTTCTTTTTCTTTTTTTTTAAAATTGAACTAAACCTCCAGCGAAGAGTTGCCTCCTTTCAATTGAAAAATAATAATCAAGGGCAAAACCGAAAATATGAGGAATTAGTGATGATAGTTTTGGAAGAGAAAAATTAATTTTAGCATTCTGCCAAATACTGATAGCCCAAAGCTAGTCCCTACTATCTTTGAGCTTTCAGCATTTTGAAGGCCGGCTTTCAGTTGAAAGCCATGTCCAAAACCTAACCACATGCAACCTTAATGAGTTATTCATAAACCCACATTGAACTCATGAAGGGGTCCAAGGCTTTCTTCCTTTATTCTCTCTCCTTCCATCCCCCATACTTTCTCTCTTTCATTTCCAATCCCAACCGATTGCAGCCACTGCCTACCTTGCCATCACACCGCCATCTCCACCGCCTATCTCTAGCAAATACAAAGCAAATTCTCCCTTCCTCTGCTACTACAAGCTAGTGATGATCATAGGCAAGCTCCGCCTCACCGGGATCGGATGAGTAGCTAGCTCGCCGGCCTTGGTTGAACTCAGGCTTATCTGGATCTATGAAGCCACAAGCTCACCGGTGTCAACGAAGCTTGAGCTAGTGAGCTTGGGCTCGCCTAGATCGACTGAGTCATGAGCTCGCCAACCTTGGCCGAGCTTAAGCTCCCTTGGATCGGTGGAGCCTCAAGCTTATTGGCCTTGGCCAAGCTCGAGCTTGTCGGCTACAAAAGAGCTTGGGCAAGCAAGCTTAGGCTCGTCAACCCATGTCTTGGCCGATCACCGCTGGCGAAGGAATAAGGGGTAAGAAGAAGGAAGAAGAAGAAAGAAAAAAGAAAAGAAAATGATAATTTAAAAAGTTATTTTCGGTAGATAGATATCCACGTACATGCTGGAGAAGTACTTTTAGAAGAAGTTCGATACTGTCTAGATCCAAATTCAATCTATATCAAAATAGAAATTCTAAACATTATAATGTAATTTTTAACTTGGTGAATCACAATTAAGAAGCGACGCAATCTCACGTTTGAAAAGATTTGTTATAAGCAAATGTTATTTTCATGTCAATCATTAGATAATCAATTTTTTTCTTATCAAGAGATTTTCAAAAGTATTTCAATTTAAAGGTTTTTCACATTTTTATATTATTTACTAATTTTTTTATTATTTAATTTACTTTTTAAATTTGAAGTGAAGTTTTTATTCAAGTAACTTATATGTAATCTTTATTTTGTTTTATCAAGAAATAACTTATTTCTGGTAAAAAATGGAATATCTATTTTTAACTTAACACTTTACGGTTTTATAGGTCTGAGGACCTGTTCGTAACTTTTCAAAGCTCGGGGGTTATTGAGCATGCTTTCATGGTCAAGGGGTAATTAGTCACATTTCAAAGTTCTAGGATAATTATGCAACGATGCCAAAGTTCAAGGGTGTTTTCAGCAATTATCCTTTAATTTTTAATTTATATATTCAGTGTATTGGCCTAAATAAGAGACTCCCGTTCTAGACACAGTTCGTCCACTTGGACCGCTATTCTAATAAGTTTCTAAAGTAATGTTAACGATTTCTTAAAATCATTGCCAAACTTAGACGGAGGTTTATGAACGGTGCAGCCGGACCGAGCAGATGAGCCTAATCTTTTGTAGCCGGGCCGAGCTTTGCCTATTGAACCGACATGATCTTAGGCGGATAAATCAAACATGAAATAAAGTCACCAAGATGAGTCACTTGATTTGACAGCAGTAAGAGAATTTGCGTGTCCGTGGGGTCGACATTCAAGGTTTTAACCGGACAAGATTTACTGGACCTCAACATCTCGAGGAAAACTATGTAGAATTGATATCAGATTTGGAACCAATCGCCTGCACGTAGGAATTGTACCATTCAAGGCCGTAAGATCCATTATTCTGTGCAATGACGTGGGTAGTTATTATTCAAAACATTAGCAGAAACTTTTCCAACGCTAGCACAAAATAGTCAATAGCGTACAAACGCGAAGAAGAGGCATCTTGGTCGAGTGGAGAGATCTCGCCAACTGTTTTGTTGGGTTATTGCTCATTCCGTCAACCGCGAGACCAATCAAAGTGAACCACATTGCAGGAGAATGCTGATCTTGTATTCAGAACAGACCTAGCCAATCAAAATTGACGGGGCTTTGCCAAGAAAATAAAGAGAAGAAGAAGGAGGCAATTTAGTCGCTGTAATTTGCCTTTACAGATCAGCATCTCACGCCTGACAAGTACTTTGAACGATTAAGAAATGCCCGCATAGTGACAAGAAGAATCGAGAACAGGAATGAGAATGCTGTAATATAATCTGTTGCTTTAACTTTGGTTGTTTAATTAAAGACGAGCATCCTATGTTTTTGCAGTTGTTGGGCGTCATGTGTTCAACGACGAGCCATATTGCATGAAGGACGTACCATGTGGGGGCACTAAACAGCCAAAAAGCTGCTGCGGCAATGAATCAGCAGTGTCATGTTCAGTCACATGCCCATAGCCCACACATGGCATGTCATACTTGTACAGAAACAGGAATAAGTTGCTGCAATTTTTTCGAATTTTATTGAAGCGCGTAGTTTTCTTTACGAAAAAGAAGTGTCTGGCTGAGGAAATAACATGATGTTATCACTACTCCGCTGATTAAAACCAGATGGTTTTTTGTCCTACTTTTTGGACCGACCATTTTAATTTCGTGCATGGTCCCTAAAGAAGCTGGCTTCGCTTCTGTCCATTCAACATGACGCCGTCAAATCCCACCATGGCCGTATTAGTCATTGTACATCAGCAACAGGTAAAGGGCGGTGAGATTCTGTAAGAGATATGATAAAGCACTGACCCACCATGGATTCTCAACGCAAGAAGCTAAAGCTCTTCAATCATCTGCGTCCTCGATGCAATGATGGATCGAGGATAAAACGCCTTTTGAAAGAGGCAAAACGCAAATCATGGGGACACTAGAAATGAACTGTTAACGAGAATGTGAGATTGGGATTACCCGGCAGAAGAAACATGGGCCATTCCGATCTTGTTTGACTAATGAAATTTGGATTAGTCGCCCGTCGGCATCATGCCTTGGTCTGGAATTTTCAATGCAAAATGGTTGAAATCTACTTAACACTGGCGGAGAATATGCTGCCGATGTAGTTAAGACATCGCTTTATGAATATGGTAGTTAAGACGTTGCCTGAGCTTCTCTCTTTCAGGTGCATTATTCGACATCCAACAAACACTCTTGTGCCAGATGAAAGTAACAAATGAGAAGTCACATAACAACACTCCTGCATTCGTAGGATTGCCGTATTGAAAAAGTAGCGTGATCTTTTGAAAGCGCAAAAACATTCTACATTCTGATATGACGAGACTGTAAAAAATATAGAAAATTTTACCATCTTAGGCTAGAGTGAAACTCACTTAACAGATTTATGTAACATGATCAGTTAGCTCTAGCATGCAAGTGCCCAAGTAATAACAAGCACAAGATGAATCAAGCAAAAGTACTCTAGATTTATATACATGAAGGGGCCACAAAATTTTTTATTCGTTCTCCCTGCATACCATTGAATATGCTCAAGTAAAAATGAGGGCA
The DNA here is from genome assembly GCA_014182895.1 of Angophora floribunda. Lineage (NCBI taxonomy): Eukaryota > Viridiplantae > Streptophyta > Magnoliopsida > Myrtales > Myrtaceae > Angophora > Angophora floribunda. The sequence goes on from CM024709.1 coordinate 641,942, forward strand.
ATCTTTATATACACTACAACGATTCTTGGACCCATGCTCAGATGAGCTCAGATGAGCGTGTTTGCCTCTCTATACACCGATGATACTCAGTTCCCATCATCACCTGCTAGAACGTGAAGCATTTAATTTCTGCCCTCCCCTCAAAACCTCCTCTTTGTTTTATTTATCAACAGATGACACAAGCATTCGGATTCTCCTCCATGCTTTGGACATAGTAATAGGTGGTCATCTGAGGGTTGTATGCCCTGTATGCCCTAACAAGCTCAAGGACAGGGTCAGGCTGAGGCACCTGAGGCTTCTTCGGTTCTTCCTCTTTCTTAGGTTCTTCTTTTTTGGGCTCTTCTTTCTTGGGTTCTTCCTTCTTCGCCTCCTCTGGTTTCGCTTCTTCCTTCTTGGCCTCTTCCGGTTTAGCTGCTTCCTCTTTCTTGGGTTCTTCCGGCTTTGCTTCCTCTTTCTTCTCAGGCTCTTTTGCTGGCCCCACTGTGATTAAGTCTGTTTGCCAGTACTTGCGCAACTTGCTCACCACATTCACTGGGTCGACTGTTCCAATAACTGTTAGTTTCTTCTCCTTCATGTCCATGGAGATGGAGTCAATCCCTAAAAGATCAGAGTCATGTGAATGAACTGTTCCAAGACAGTTTTGTTCCTCCGCTAAACAGATGGTACACGTAGTGTTCAGAAGGGAAAAAACGTCGGTTCTTTTCTAAGTTCATCATCCACTGTAGCATGAGAAAATCAACAAATATGACCGGACAAATCAAGGGGAAAATGGAGGAGCAATCGTTTCTGACTGACTTCGTCAATGCAAAGTGCTTTAAGGCCCCGAAAATAAGCTGTATTTAGTTTGGTGAGTCCTTCAATTGGTCCCAGTGAATGTATGTAGATCCCATTTTTTATGCTTAAAATTAAATCACTCCTTTATTTTACTGAACTACCGCTTGATTTTATTTCACTCAGAAACTCCATAAATATGAAGAAAGCGAACGAGCAAACTCACAAAGCCACTCTTTTTCTTTTTCCAGCCCATCTCATAAAACAAAAGTCTAAAAAATAAAGGGAGGAGGGCAGGGAAATCAAATGGTCTAAAGAAGAGGAAGCTTGAGAGGGGATAAAGAACCTTGAAGAGTAGAGACTGTCTTCATGGCCTTTTGCTTGGCTTTGTCATCGTGTAGATCCAACTTCACTACGAGCTTCTGCACATATAAATTCAATAGATCCGTATCAGCATCAATCAGCTCTGTTCTCAACTTCTTTTAAATGACAAACGAAAAATAAACCCAAAAGAAGATCAGCTCAGTAACACAGAAATTGCCGGATTAAGAATAATATAGCTCAAACAGATATCTGATCAGTTGACGAATTACACGGTGTCAAATTGAACTCCCGGACACAACAAATCGAAGAGAAGAAAAGCTTCTAATTTGGAAAGCCATCAACCTTTTGGAAAGAACCCCTTTATAACTCGTTCAGCAGAAAAAGAACTCCCTGATAACTCAGGACCTCTCTATAAGAACATTCCTAGGAATTTTAAGAATACGCATCCTATTATCAGCAACTTTTTTTATGCAAGACAAAGCACATATCAGATCCTGGATCAGAACCCTTCAAAAGAAGATGAAACAAAAAGCAAACCCAAGAAAAGTTTCATGCAGAATCAAGAGCAATGGGTTAAAAAAGAAGGAATCTTGAAATGGTTCCTAGGCCGAAAAAGAACAGGAAGAACAATTGAAGTACTAAAAGGTTAACATTTGAGATTCTGGAGAGAAAATCAGACCTTCATTTCGATACCCTCCTTATCAAGGAATGTGGAGATCAAAACTGGAGATGAAGAGAGAAAGTTGGTGGTGAGTCAGGAGTGGAATGTTAACAATATGAAGAGAGTCAGGAGTGGAATGTTAACAATATGAAGAGAGAGAGAGAGAGAGAGAGGGAGAGGGAGAGGGAGAGACAAGTGGGTGTCCTGAATGGAAAGTAAAGAGAAGACGTAATGGAATAATGGGGAAGTTGAAAAAGATTGGAGAGGTAGAGACAGAGGGGGTTCAAGGGCCGCGACCACAAAAATCCGGATGAAAACAAGAAATGCAGAATAAGAGAGAGAAAAAGAAGAAAAATTAGAGAGAGAGAGAGAGAGGGCGCATGTACGTATGCTTCGAGTGTTGTATTATTAGTTGGGGAGTGAAGGGAGTCCATCAAATCTAATTTTGAAAAACACAGTGAAACAGCCACCCTTGTTTTTTTTTTCTCTATCCTACTCAGATCCACAAGGGATGATTGTGAGTGTGCATTACATTCCGCCACATGTTCAATTAAGGATTTTTATTCCGCCACCATACCACCCACTTTTAATCTTTGTTTTTCCTCCATCTGTAGCCCAAGGCGTTCTTGAAATCAGTTGCTTCCTCTTTTCATTTCTTTCCCGAAAATGAGAAATGAGGCTCCCGAAACGTTGAAGACGGTTAATAATTTTAGTCTCATTACATATGGGCATCCATCATTGAAACCTGAACTTAAATGAGAAAACATTTTATACAATAGATATATCACGTGACAGTGATGATATAATGTAACTGATTAATCACCATCGCTCGTATGGTATGAGTCCCATCTTGTTAGCTATCAAATTTATAGACATTTTGCCATTGATTAATTGATTACGCTACGTATCAAGTGCCACGTGTGTATCTCGTCCGATCACATTCCTCCTCTATGAAAGTAGGCCCCTAAAGGTCCCCATCAGCCACCACTTGCGTATGCTCACCTTCTTAGAGGACCAGTCTCACATGCGACCATATCATCATCTGTACGTAGAAGAATCTCGAAAACATGGGTCGAAATTGTGAAACTTAGTTTCTCGCTCATCATGTTAGCCAGGCAAACGAGGAATCGTCACCACATGCTTCAGGTTGTGTATATGCCACCATCGATAGAAATAGGTTAATGAGCAGAGCGACACGCCTAAAAAAGCATTGCGGACCAGAATGCTAGAGGCGTTTTAAATGAGGTCACACTTTTCTTTTTCCTTCTCTTTTTTTCTTCCTTTTTTGGTCTGAAAAGAAGGGAAGAAGAAAAGGAAAAAATTCTGATACAGGGCCACCACTTCGGCTTTCCTTCACGGCCCCTCGGCTTGGCCTCATTCATTCAGGATGATCCTGGTTCTTATCTTTTCTGCACCTTTTTAGGCACTGTCAGGGCAAAGCAAATCTACCCCGCCATGGAGCTTTTTGCTGAGAGAAAAAAAAGGGTCTGATGCGACATGATTTCTTGGGCACTAAAACTCATCTTCCGCTTTTTTTAGGTGGTTGCAAACTTGCAGATGCCTTCTTTTCCTTTCTCAGGCGATCAATTTCATGGACCCCGCCGGCTCTAGGCGCGTGGTTTCACGGCCCGGGTTGGGCCCGCCGGCGAGTCGGACCTGAGGGGATGGGCCCCATCAGTCAAAATCTCTCGACGTGCCTACTCTTCGAGCTAATCTTGCACAGCCCACGCCCTTAATATACTTCGAACGTGGACGGCTTTTCGAGTTTTCATGGGTTTCTTTTTCCCCTTACTTTCGTACCGAAAGACTGCATATGGAGGAGTAACAAGTCGAATTTGGTCCCTTCGGATAAGGAAGTCAAAAGTCAGAAACTAGACGCCGCCGCCGTACCCACTAAAAAGGCTGCGATCCATATTTTTGACATTAGCGCCTCGTTTTACAATTACAGAATTTCAATTCTCTTCTTCTGTCGTCAGCATCCATCCCCAGTGAGCTTTAGTCCCTTTTTTTCCTTCTTGCGACGACTATCTCTAATGCAGAGTTAGCGAATCGACTGGATTACGCAACTCGATGGTAAAAAGACTCCACATCTCATATCGTATCGTCTCGTCTCATCTCCTCTCCTCTACTCTACTCTCAAGTTGCGTGCTGCTCTCTTTCAGAGATGAATTATTATGGGCAAGCTTTAATTATGCCTTTGTCTAGGTGTGGACATGCGGATCTCATTGAGCTTGACCGATCCATGCCAAAGTAATGTAGTGTGCATTATGCAATCCAACGCATTGAGCTGGGCATTGCCGCGTCACGCAAAGAATAATTCTGCGAATAGCTCCGCCCAGTGACAGTGACCCAACAATATTTTGATTAGGCACGGACAAACGTATGTGATCACAATAAAGCCAGACCTGATTACGTACGACCTGGTCCTTGGGCTCAGCCTCCCATGATTTAACTCCTCATTTCTCTACACGAGGCCTACAAATTTGCCGACAGTGGGGTCATTCCCTTTTTACCCAGCCTTCGGAATGTCTAGCATTTGACAGGTGAATGGGTAAAGGTTTTAGCCGAAGGGCTTTGGTTTCAAGATCAAAAATTAACCCTTCTTTTTTTCAGTTGTTGGGCTTTAGAAAGTCTAGCATTTGACAGCTAAGTGGGCAAAGGTTTTAGCTAAGGGCTATCGTTTTAAGACCAGAAATTAACCCTTTTATCTAGCATTTGGCAGCAGAGTGCGCAAAGGTTTTAGCCGAAGGGCTTTACTTTTAAGACCAAAAACTAACCCTTCTTTTTTCAGTTGTTGGCTTTTCTTTCTTTCTGATTATTTAAAGCTGAAATCCAAGAGGCAAACCGTGTACGAAATCTGTCCATTTTATAATATGCATATCAAACCCCGTCCTTCATGCTAGAGAGAGAGAGAGAGAGAGAGAGAGAGAGAGAGAGAGAGAGATGAGTACACTGGCATGCACACTCAATCGACGCTTGAAACCTTCATCTGTAACGAAAACCCATATCGATATCACGGCCGTACATTCCCTGGCTATGGCCAGCAGCAGCAGCAGCGAAGGGGTTCGTCTGCTTTGCATTTGCCCGCCGCTCCAGCTCGATAAGCCTTTGAAATGCTTCTGGATGGTTGTTTCCAATGCCAGCTTCAGGAGCTGAATAATTCAAACAAAGGGAGATGTCAGTGAAGCAATCATCAACACATCAGCAAGACCTCACTTTGGATCCAACATTAACTTCAACGGGAAAAAAATGCCTTCGTGGCAGCTTATGCATATAGAAAAAAATGATTCTAAAGCTGATGATTATTGGTCTGAATGATAGGTCCACAAGATAAAAGAGAACAATACTCAACTTATCTGAATCACGACAGTCCCGACACTTAGCAAGACTTGCATCAACTAGGCCAAACAGAACAAGGGCTAACATCAATACTGTCAGGATTCGAATATAGTCTGGTATAGTCAAATACTGTAAGCAAAGGGTGGTATAATAACAACCCTCAGTGAGTGGGGCACCTGATTCCAAAATAATTATGGGGTCTTGTTAACAAGTGCTCCAGTGCACTTATTATGCAATAAAGTACGGAAATTTTGCAATTTTCAGTACACTAACTATCCTCATATTATTTATTTATTATCAATGCTTCAGAAAACAAAGGATTCCATATGAAAAAGGGTCACCCATTAACATGACCCTATATAAATGCCCTAAGGACACATTTGGATACCAAGCACCTACAATATTAGCAAGCTGCTTTGCCAAAAATCATTTAAACCCTGACAAGTCCCAGAGAAAATGCCATGAATCTAAATTTGGCACAACAAGAGCATTGAATGAAATCATAGAAGGGAATGTTTCTTTACCAGGCGGTGGTATTCCACTATTTGGCTGCCGCTGACCGAAGGGAAAACCTTGAATCGGGTTAAGTTCCTGAATAAGTCCAGAGACCGGGTTGTTCAGATGAGTCACCTGTGGCCCACCATGAAATCCCTGCAACTGATGTGGCGGAGGAAAATTTGGTGGCAGATGCATCTGTTGCAACATAGGATGATGACTTGGAGGATCAAATCCAGGAAAGCTGCTGCTCAGATGGTGCATCTGAGGCTGGACCATATTTGCAGGAAATTGGTAACTTAGCGGTTGGTCATGATGGAGAATGCCATCTGCAATCTTCATTGGAGTATTACTATGAACAGTATGAGAATCTAGAGAATTAAACATCGGCCCAACATGGTTCAAACGGTGGGCATGAAGCTGAGGAGAAGATTGTTGAACATGAACATTTGGAAACGGATTATCCGGCTCCCTCCTACTGAAGGGAATTTGATGGAAATGCGAAGGTACTTGCTCTCTAGCATATTTTTCTTCCTTGAAGATGCCATGAGCTGTGAAGTTTTCAAGAACATCAAATGGTGCATTGCTGGAGGACAGCTCAGCTTTATCAGGGTGCCGAACAGCCATTAAGCCCTGTAGATTCAGAGGATCGCTAACAGTTATCAGGCTATCCTCTTCGGGAAGCCGAATTTCAGCTGGCCCATCAAAATTGCTAAGCTTGGGGCCTACTTCAGGTTGTAGCTGTAGGGTATCTACTTTAGTTCGGAGATGATCAAATTTCAAGAAATGATCTTCTGTAATGTCCATATTAGATTGATGACTTCTATTCGATGCCAACCCATTGCTTTCGTGAATATTCCTGCTTGATATAGCTTCACTTTCTACAGAAGCTAGCATACTTTCATCAATTACATGATGGGAAGATCCATGAGGGTCAAATGGTTCGACTCTGGCAGACCCAGTAGAACTCCTTTGAGCAGAGACTGGAGCTCCAACTGACTGCAGCTCCTTCATAAAAGCAGTTCCAAAAAGAGTTTCAAGAGTCAACGAGTTCCCGTGACTAGGAAGACTATCACTCGTCTCTTTTGATTCGCCTGATAAATTGCTGGTCCTTTCTCCTTCAGAAGTGTCCACCTTATCTGCAAATTTAGCATCAAAACCAGGGAACAGTGCCACATTGTCGTTGTTCGTTCCTTTTTGTAACAAGGAAAGGAGGTGCTGGGATGCAAGATTATCAACATTGGGTCTTGGCTGCTCAACCTTTGCCTCATTGACATCCCAATCCTGCACAGGCTGCTGCAGGTTTGAGCCACTGTCACTAATCTCTGACAAGATGGTATTCTCAAGATCTTCACATGTAAGGACAGCTGGAACTCCCCCTGGTTTGTGATTGGTGAACTGCTCATGACTTCCAACTGCAGCAGATGCAGTGCCCTCCATCATCTGCTTACCTTTCAGTTGAGAGCCTGAAAGGAGACTCTTTGACCATGGCTGCTCTGGCGTTTGCACATCAGGAACCAATGATTCACCATTTTCACCCACACCAATTAACGATAGCAAGTCTTTGGGCCTTCCAGATAAGATATCATCCATAGTTTTCTTTTCTGCAGCAAAATTAGAAGAACACCAATGCTTATAAAATATTCCAAATCAAAGCAACAACTTAAACAGCATTAGGCCCGAATACTCTTGCAACCTCACCTTCTTCAACAAACAAATGAGCAAATTTGGAAGAGTGGCTACTGTGAGAGTTCCAGACGTCATCACCTTTAGTGCCTTGTTGCTAGAGAAGCAGTAAAATATGTCAGTTAAGTCAATAGGCAGAAAGTTCTCCTTTTTGCAGTTAGATAAATGTTCCAGGACTTTGGACAACAAAAATATGTACTAGTAAATTTCGGCCTCAAGTTAATAACAAGGATTGCATGCAACTTTCTACAAGGAAAGTATATGACAAAGTTCAAGGGATGCACAACAACAAAAAGATCTAGTTAGACTCTTCTTAGACGCAATCACAATTTCAATTTGACTAGATTTTCTCAAACTTCCCTTAATGACAGGCACAATACACAATCACACTTTACGATTTAACAAGTCTACCAACAATGGCACTTTATCAGTCAACAACAGTGAAGAAAGTTTTTACCATAAAGTCTTTACTATAATGCTTAACAGTATATGAGTTAATTCTCCTGCTCACAAGCACCATGTATACCCCTCTCTAGTTGCCTCTTAATTATAGAACATGTTTTATTCCTGTTCTATGAGGATCCTGTGGTTCGTGGTTCAAACATTATTTGACATGAGACAGATGCTTTAGATAATAGAATCTTTAACTGAACCTATTAGAACTGCCTCATGGTTTAATTTTTCTCAGGCTCTAAGTATGCAATCTGTACAGCTATGCTCCAGCGAAGGTCCAGAACATATACACAATAACCGGATGTTTATTACCTCAGTATGTGAAGATGAGACGGCACTTTCTAATGATAAAGCACTACCAAAAAGTTTTTCCAGAATTGTAGTGGAATGATCTGATTGACCCGTAACTTTGTTCCGCTCTGCCTCCTGAGAGTCAAGGTCTATGCTTTGCCCAATGTCTGAATATTCTGAAGTTTCTGAAAGATTGGAAGTTCCTAATAGTTTCTTCCCACCAAGAGTCTGATTAGAAATATCTAAAGCAGGTAATGTGATGACTTCACTCTTATCCATCTCTGAACTTTGGAGTTCTGGGGTTACATGCAGCCTTGTAATCAGACTCGTTTGATCAGCTGTTTCCTTATCCCTCTGACTATCATACAAGCCATTCAACACAACATTATCCCTCGCATTAAGAATGCTACCATCAGGTGCTGAAGTCTTGACCTAGGTATAAAGAAGAGAAGTGAACTCTATCAGTGGTGATGGAACACAATTTTTTACAAGTCTTTGTCACGATATAACTGCATGACTATGCCAATTTATGATTAGTGCGCTAGCAGGATGTCCATGATTGTAATGAAAAAACAAACCATACACAATTGTCGAGCACCATAGTTGACTCGTATCTCATAGTGAGAACACTATCTAGCTGCGCACATCTCAGCTTTAGTGTTTAAATAAAGAAATAGGAAAAAGCAAACAAACAACTAATGGTACCACCATTCTACCGCAGTATAAAAATGCTTGGTTAAACCACATTCTGCAAGAAGATAAACCAAAATATCAACATGGAATACAACTCTACATCTATAATGTGCCTATATACATGTAGTTTCTTCCCACCTAATAGCTTAAGCTTTTGGGTTGGACATTCTAACATGATATCAATTATCAAAGCACAAGTCAAGAGTTCGGATCCTGCCACTCTCCTCAAAAACTCATTGCTCATGATGGGGTCACAACTGGCTCACACAAAATAAGCGCTGTGCCAATTTCATGATATCAAGTTGAGTCAATCCACCATGTAAAAAACTGACTTACACATGCGGGGAAGCATTAAGTATAATAACAAATTGTTAACTACATGGTTATAAGTCATCTTCTACTTAATAATTTAAGCTTTTGGATTGAACATTTTGCCACAAGACAACACCAAGATAATAAAGTCTCAGTAATTACCAAAGATTTTTCACTTCTAGAACTTTGTTCAGGAGTTAACCTGCATTGTCTCGATTAGAGAAGAATTTAAGAAGCTCATCTTCTGTGAAAAGTAAATCAAGCAAAGTTTTGCTACCCATAATGACTAGATATGAAACTAAAAGGAAACTTGTGAGTGGTCAAAACAAGCAAGTTGAAAATCTTATTTCACCTCTCTCTGTCAATTATCTCCTGCTTTAAATGACAGGATGACAGCGGTTCTGTATTTTGTTTAAATGAATTAGATTTATGCATGTAATCATCCTGCAATACCTACCTCCAAATCTGTACATTTTCTCAGTTCATTTCCAAATACCTACCTCCAAATAAAAAAGACGATGCTGCAAAAGCCATGCACAAATATGCCACACAATTGGAAAAATCGTTCACATCACTTGAATTGTTATGAGAGCGACAACAACCTAGTCTACATAGCAATAAAGAAGCCTCAAGAAGTTGCCATACCACTAGAAACCAAGATATAGAGCAGTTAGACAAAATCATCTAAAAAAAGTTCACACATGTGTAAGGTAACATACCTCTGCTGAATGTGACTTCCTATCCTGGACTGTCGTTGCAAATCCAGGAGGCACAAGTGGTCGGGGTCCAGCAATTTGTGATCCTGATTTTGCAGATTCAATGGTGGATACTTTTGGTTCTTTGGGCTCATCTAATTCATTACTTGTGCTCAGTTGTTTATTTGGATCTGCAGTGTCATCCATAAGTGCAGAGACAAATTCATCTTTATGCTTCTCTTTCTGCCGTTCTTGGAATGCTTTATGCTGCTCTTTCCTCATTAACTCAAATGAAGCTGAAGGAAATCCAGCAAAAAAAATGGAAATCAGAAGTCTGAGAAGAGAAACCTGAACTTTCAGCTGCTGAAAGTACTAAAACAGTGTAAACAGGACAAAGAAGTATTGTGAATGTCCATGCAACAGCCGCCACCAAGTGCTTGAATGTCCATGCATAGTCTCGTGTGTGTGTGTGTGTGTGTGTGTTTGTGAGAGAGAGAGAGAGAGAGAGAGAGAGAGAGAGAGAGAGAGAGAGAGAGAGAGAGAGCTGGAACCTCTTCTTTTCCTTTCCTCTTCTGCTCTGTCCTCGCTGGTATATTCAGATGACCCAAACGTTTCGTTATTAAATGAGTCATTAGTTTCTCTACGTGAGTGTGGTAACGCCTGAAAAAGAAGGATTCCATTACCAGGGAAATTATCAAACAAAACTTAACTGGGTTTCACTTTACAATACATGAGCACCGATACATGTAAGTCATGCTATTGCCAAATCCTACATGCAGATGTCAAAATTGCAACGAGTCTCAGGTAGCAGTGAGAAACCTTATAAGGACGAGGAGGATGATATGGCTCTGTACTCCTATTAAGCTGGTATTGATCATTAGGCCGAAACTTTGCAGCTGCCACCCCAGGGGTGTACCCCGATGGTCGTGGAAAACCGCCACTGCCAAGAAGTCCATCATGCTCGGGGGCTTGCCAACCCCGTCGTGATGGATTGGCATAACGTTTTCCTGTGTCTGCATTCCATGAGCAGGAATTCAAGTCTAGATAAACTAATCCATGAAGATTCTCATCCTCTGTCAGCACCTTAACAAAACTTAACAAGAGATCAAACATTGCAAAAAGCCACTACATATCAACAAATTCTGAGTGAATTAATCAGGGTGATCAAAGTTTGCCTCAGGAACTCATAAACAAAATTTTCCTAAACTTGTGGACTAGGAGTACAATAAAGGAGAGCTGATATGATTAGGCACAATTTTTTATGACTAAATTGAGTATCCACTTGCAAAACTAGAAGCAGAGAACAAAAGATAAGAGCAAGAACTTATCAGATGATACTTTCAAGAGCCATCACTGCACAGACATGTCAATTGATATCTCATCAAGCATAAGGACAGAAGACTTGATCACCATGGAAGAATGAAAATAATCATTCTGCCAATTATTTCAATTCCAAATGCATGTCAACCATAGAATATATCATATTCTCATGCATAGGGATCCTGACGCATCCTAAAGTCCTTTGTAAGTACATGTTGAGCAATCTGTCTCTGGAAGAACAAATTACTCAATAGTGAAGTATGTAGAAGTTCCCCGCGACTGCTTAATTACTTAAGACAATGATCAAGAAAGTACGATGCATCCGTATACAAGAATAGCCAGAGGCCATTGCTATATACTACTACATGTGCATTGAAACTTGGCTTACAAGCTACAAATGGGACAGCACTCATAAATTAATAATAAAAGCTGCATGAAGAGATGTGCTTCGTGAATGAGAAATGAAATGGACTGGGGAATACCTCAACTGCAATGCAATCTAGGCAACAGTATGCCCAAATTGCCATTAGCACTTGTTGATTAAGTATGCACAGAAGAGAGACCGTATTCATATATATACCTATCAAAATGTATGAGAGCACCTCAACAAACAAAGACTCGTAAAATTGACTGAAACTTGCACTCAATTAGTCACCCAAAATGCTACTAAATTCGTCCAACAAGAGATGCTTTTTGAATGAGAGCCTAAATGGACTGGGGAATATCCCAATGTGTACCTGAATCCCAATCAGACTGTGAGTCACTATCTTTATCACTCCATCCAGAAGAGCGACTATCCCACCTACCATGAATTCCCCGAGAATAATTACTTACATCCCCTCTCGTAGGTGGGGACGATCCATATTCATTTCGCCTATAACCTTGCAGCAAAAAACTGCCAGAGGTTCTTTGCCGGTCTTGGGAAGCATCCTCAAATTCACTAAGCAAATAAAGCCAATGCACATCAGAACAGCATATAGTCAACCCTAGCAAGCTTGCAGCCAAACAGAGCATACCAACAACTAAAACTCTGCATTTTACAATTCCAGGTTGTAAATGTAAATGAAACACAAGGATCTTACGTAAGAATTGATTCGTCGAATCCACGAGGTAAATTCCTGCAAATGTCCAATCCACTCAGTGACAAGAGAAATTCCCGTGAATACAATATCTTTGCCTTCCTGAACCAAGAGAGGAAGTTTGTTATCGTTCCAGAGGGTTATGTGCTAAAATGCAATAGAATATCCATCAAAAATTGAAACTGGAGATTGGTTCTCTACTTTGTTTCATTAGTCGACGAGATGGGCTGATCTGATAGGCATGGATCTCCATTGTCTGAGCTCATTTCGCACGATTAAGCGATTGCCGTCCTCCACAACAAGGCTGATCAGCAGAAGCACAAGAAGCCAAAACCCGAAGCTCTCGAAGTTCAATGTCAATAATCAGGCAGCGATCAAAAGGCAATTTGAACAATTGGGTACTCTTCCTAATAAACCTAGTACTCATAAAGCTCCAAACATCATATCTGCTCGAAGCCAACCGGTCGCCTGACCAAGTAGAAATGACGCTATATCAAGTAACGGGGTAAGCATCCAAAGTCGCTTATCCACTGCTCGGAAGGGCGTACGCAGGCAAATACGTATCACACGAGACGACGGAAAAAAAAAGAGCCTGCGCAAGCTGATGATAGCTCAAAGCTCAAATTTCTTCATAAATCCATCTCCCAGAAAACTCCCCCAAATCTTAACGACTTTCCAAAACTAATGCCGCCGAACGCACGTCTTCACCAAAACAGCTAGCTTCCCATCGGAACTCAAATCGTGCTTCCGGGAGAGGCAACAATCAACCGCCCATGATCTGAATTTCCACCGGACTCGACACGCCGGCTCCGACCGAGGGAAGCGGCGGGAGTATTCCTAGGGCTTCACGCTGATCTTGAAGGTGGAAGGGGGAGAAGAGCTAGGGTTTCATTCCCATGGCCACTCTTGGATCCAAGCAGGGAGGAGGCAAGAGGTCGAGCAAGACCGTGAAAAGCTGAAATCCGGATTGAAGATTTTTAGGTGTCGATCTCTGCGCGATTCCACCTCAGAGCCCCAATTGATCGACGAGATATAGGAAAAGCGAGCTGGACAGGGAGAAGTTTTTAGAGAGATAACAGACGAAAATTAGAGAGAGATACTGGCAATGGGCTCCTCTCTCTCTCCTCTCTCTTTCCCTCTCTACTGTAATTGTTGAAAACGATCATTATAAAAATGGGAGAGGAGATATTCACACGCGCGCCCTGTCGCGCGTGTGGCGCCCGCCCCAACGTGCCGCGCCAGAAGCGAAGCAGGGGCGTTATTCGAGCGATGGAAGAGAAATTTCGGACGCTGTTCTCTTTCCGTCGTAAGGCGCGTGGGGTAGCGAATTTCTGACTTATTCGAGGACATTTATCTTTGGTTTCTCTGAGTTTATTGGCCAAAATTAGCGTCCAAATTAGTTTCCATCCCAAGGCTACTCAAGAAGAAAGTAATTTCATCGTTACTTATGCTTTATTTCGTAAAAGACAAATTATTTAAGGAATATTTTTTCTAAAAATATTATTTATATTGCTTGTAAATATAAATAAACTAAATATATTATAATCCAGTCGATGCAATGTTAAATTCAAGCTTAACTTGATTGTTTGATGTTCAAGATTCGAGCCCGAAACAAATTGTCTCGACACAAATACAATTTAATTATTAAGTAACTAGAGCTTATCTTAAAAGAACACTTATATAATATGGGTTTAATATGTAATTTAGAGGATACATGCGTTGACTTTTGACTAATAATTTTTTTAAGAAAATACTGAAGCTTCATAAGAAATGCGAGCTAGTGAAACTAAAAATTGGTGAGCTCGAGCTCAAGTTGGAATCACACGAGCCAATCTAAGGTAATCACCGAGTCAAGTTAGAGCTATTCGTGAGTAGCATGACTCGATTTTACTCCTAATCAAAGCTACAATGCTAATTCATAAGTACGACATATTCAAATTAATCAAACTTTGGAATGTGTCAATTTTTAATAGGAAATTGACACAAATGGTCTATAAATTTGTTTAATGTGATCCATGAATTTTAGTATAGTATACAACACAGTCCTCGAATTTTTAATTTATTTAACGTGGCCCTTGCACTTTTGATATGTATTCACTTTAATCTCTAAATTATATGAAAATGCTACATATTATTCCTGAACTTGAATTAGTAAACTGGTTATATTGACTATTTTCACATAATCAATAGACTAAATTAAATAAGCACAAAAAGTCCATGAATCACGTTAAGTAAATTAAAAATTCACAAACCATAGTGCACGTTAGTCAAAATTCAATGATCAATTTACGTCATTGTCACATTTTCAATCAATTCACTTCCACCGGTATCGTTATCATGCTATATAGTATAAATCACACACACTTGATTAAGAGATGGCTATGCTGCTCAAATATTAAACTCGCGACATCCATTTCATGACATAGGGTTGGGAGAATATCTTTATCATCTCACAATTCAACTACTTTTTAATTTAATCCTTGCATAATTTTTTTTTGTCAATACATGGTATCATTTTAAAGACGAACGAATTGTCAATGCATGGCGTCATTATGAACATATTAGTATACTCCACGAGTCAAGAAAGCTAGAAAACTGCTCAATGTCCGGTAGAAAATGAAAACCACTCATCATGGCAAACGAAGTGTTATTATTTTGGATGGACACATCATATAATATATTTTCCAAAGGACAATAAAAAGGTGCATCCAGAATACTTAAAAAGTGTTTGTAAATACATGGTCGTAAGCATAAGTCAGCATCTCATTAAAAGTACGAACATTGCCCGAGTTTTCATTTTATTGAAAATGGTTTGACGGACGCGGATCGAAACATTGCGAAAGACTTACCTAATTTCGAAACATACGAGGAGTCTCGTTATCTGCTTGCTATTTTAGCTAGAAAGGTCCGTTAGACATCATTGCAACGAGTATGTTATTGTCTTAGTGAAAATGACTTATAATGAGATCCTTATGGCAATAGCACTAGAAAAAAGGTGTTGCAAACGACATCACACCTGGCTGCTAGGCTTTTTAAAACTGGTCCTCGGGAGTAGTTGTCGGGTCGTGCTCGATAATTCAAAAGCTTGCTATTATTGAGAGAGAGCTTACCAATTGGATAGCTAATCCAACTAGGGACATTAATAATCATCTGATCAACAAAAGATAACCCATCATGTCCCAAACCAAACCGAAGCAGCGAGCAAATTCTGATCATCGGGAGACTTTTCACGCTCACGAATTTTTCTACACTTTTTTTTCTGCACGACATCAAGTTTCCCATCCTTTCGCGACGTCGACTGATCACGCCCTATTCCGATAGCTCTCCGTCTCGTTACCACTCAAAATAGCTACGGCGCTATGCGGTTAAGGGGGGCTATTGATAAAGGTTGCGTTGCTTTCATGAGGCTGGGGATGCCAATGTGAGCTATCCTAATAAATACGTTCGACTCTACCTTGCCCGAACGAGGAGATCCAAACCGCAATTCGATCAAATTGAAGATAGGAAGTCAGGTCAAAGATGTTTCTCTTTCACGGGGCAAGCAAGTATATATCGAGTAAACCCCATCCCATGATGGATCGTGATTTTAGATTACAATTCGACAGATATTTTTCATCTCATTACCCTGAAGAGCTAGAGGCCTAATGCATAAATTATTTGAATAAAACTTGGGAATAAGTTGAAAATAAGAAGTATAAAAAGAAAAAACTTGAGCCTTGATCTTTAGTCAAATAATCAATTTGAATGCCACATTGAATTTCCAATCTAAATTCCATTGATGACGAAACTTGAGATCCAATTGAAGTTTCCTTAATATTGACCAATAACTAAAGGGCTACACTATTTCCAGCCTCGCATTTTACATTGAGTCGACTACATTCTCCCTTACGACCCCACTCTTAATTTAAAATTATTTCTTACTAAAAAAAACTATTCATGCTTCTCGTTTCTTACTAAAAAAATGAAACTATTCATGCTTCTCTCGAACAACATTTATTAGGTTAAATGTGGGGCCCATTTTTTATTTATTATTTTTGCTTGCCTTCTTTTCTTCTTTTTTGGTTTTTTCCCTTTCTTTCTCCATTTTTAACAAAATTGGTGTATCTGATTTATAGGAGATAATTTATTTGGTAGATAGCTAATTAATTATTGTGTTTCTGACAAAAAAAATTAATTATTTTGTTAATGAATTGTATATTTTTTAATGTGTTCTAGGGAATTATTATTCAAAAAATAACTTAAGCATAAATGAGATTGAAAAAAACCATCCGCCAACTTTAATATGCATTTCGTCTAATAATAACTTTTATATGTATCATTATGTTGTAGTCCGTATATTTTAATTGCTCAACTTTCATTTTATCCATTGAATCTAATAGTTCAATTTTTAACTATTTATCATGGTATGCATTCAATATTTTGAGTGACCATGATCCGTCGTTCCTTTTATAAAATAACACTTTTAAAGGACAGTGAGTCAAATGAGATTTAGCCTTTCTTCTATGACATGCTATAGAAATATTATATTGATAATGACAATTACCTCTCACATCACAACTAACAATAATGCATGTGTCTCTCTTTGACCTTTTTAT
Source organism: Angophora floribunda (assembly GCA_014182895.1). Lineage (NCBI taxonomy): Eukaryota > Viridiplantae > Streptophyta > Magnoliopsida > Myrtales > Myrtaceae > Angophora > Angophora floribunda. The sequence continues at coordinate 658,656 of CM024709.1, forward strand.
AGAGATAAAATAATCTTGAGCTAGAAAATACAATCGCACACCATTCAAAAGATCCTCTTGAGTTAGAAAATTGCCTAGTAAAGTTTAAAAAGAAAATGTTGAGATGATTGATCACTGCATTCTCTATTTGCAGTTTCATCATAAATAGATACATTTAAGTAGAAAATAATATTGTATTCCATAGTAATTACATTGCAAAAAACAATTCAATCAATGATTAGTAAATCATGGATAATGCATTAATCAACCACAACGCTCAAATTCTCATAAAATTGAACAAAAAATTGAAGTCGAAAATTTTACAATCACGAAAATAATATAGGGAAACAAAGCAAATGATTTTCAGATAAAACAAACATTTACTTTGACATATGACTGGTGCTTGAAGAAAACAAATAAAAAAATGTAATGGGCGTGGAAGAAACAATTAGGGTGAAAAAAAAGGTTATGGAAAACAGAAGTGGCTAACTACTTCTCTTAGTTAAATTGAAAAAAGAAGAAGAAAAAGGGGTAAGAAGTAACCTTAATCAAGAGCGGGACGATAATCAATTCAATTCGATAAGGGCCTCGGAGTCAATAAGAGGGGTCAAAATAGAGCAAAGGATAACAAAAACTCGAAGTTCTATTTCCATATTTTATCCCGTTAAGGAAAACGAGGATACGAAATTAAAACATGAAGCACGTCCCCCACGTCGAGAAAATATTAGGTGAGTTTAATAGTCCACGTAAGATGGTGCAGCACACCATTCATCTATGGACACGTGTCCATCCGAGTACATGCTGTCTCCCTGCTCTCTCTGTCAGATCCGGGCCCACAGCAGCAGCAACAGCAGCAGACCCTCCCTCTCCTCTCTCCTCTCTCTTCTGGTTTCGACTTCTCTCTCTACAAGTCCCAAGCGCCGAGCTACGCCCAGCCAGGAGCCCACCACGACGAACGTCCTTCGGAGCCGGAGTACGCGGACCGAGCCGAGCCACCCCGCCTCGCGCGAGCCCCGTCTCTCCTCGAGCGTGTCAAGTCCATCAACTTCTCTTCCTTGTATAGATCGAGCGATCCCGACCCGGATGAAGACGCGCTTCACCACCTCGGGGTCGACTCTGATTCCGAAGACGACGACTCAGTTCCCTACACCGACGCGGGTCGGGTCCATCAAGACCATCAAGTGAGGAGGGTTAGGTCAGACCCGAAGGCGGGCTGCCCACGGCGAGTCTTCGACGTGGAGGAGGAGGACGAACCCATCGTGGAGCGCCGGAGGCCCCAGACGGCGAGAGAGGGCAGGAAAAAGAGCGGCCCGGCGTCAGCGCCGTCCGTGGAAGAAGGAGGGGACGAGATCGACGCGAAAGCCGACGCCTTCATCAACCGGTACCAGCGGGACCTGAAGCTGCAGAGGCTCGACTCGATCGTGCGCTTCAAGGAGATGCTCTGTCCGATTTGAGAGCGGAGCGTTGAACCAGCGGAGAGAGAGAGCGGAGCGTTGAACCAGAAGAGAGAGAGGAGAGAGGAGAGGGAGGGTTTGCTGCTGCTGTGGGCCCAGATCTGACAGAGAGAAAGGGGAGGGAGACAGCATGTACCGGATGGACACGTGTCCATAGCTGAGTGGTGAGCTGCACCATCCTACGTGGACTATTAAACTCACTCAATATTTTCTCCCCCCACGACACACACGGGGTCCACTATATGGCAACGTGGGACTGCAACGGTCCCCTATCGAGGTTGTAGCCAAGTGGGGCCAGTGATCCGGGAAAGCACTCACCCATTTTTGTGGCCGCCGCCGTTCGGCGAAACCCCATTTTGCGGTTTCAGAGAAACCGCGGGAAAAAATATCTTCCTCTAATGGCAGCGATTCTGTCTTTCGCTCCCACCATCCCCCGCCACAGCTTCAGCCATAAAATTGCCTCACCAGTCCCGGCGAGCCACCCCAGGATCGACAGGCTGCGATGCTTCGGAGAGAATCCGACCCGCGGCTCGTCTACCGAAGCGGAAGCGAAGCCCGAGCCCGAGCCCGAAAACGCGCTGCTCAAGGCGGCCTGGTACGGCTCGGAGCTCCTGGGGATCGCCGCCTCGTTCTTCCGGCCGTCGGCGAACGCCGAAGCTCCGGCGAGGGAGCTCGAGCTCGCCGGGGATGGATCGGGAGCTTTTGATCGGAGCGCGGTGGTTGAAACCATCAGGGAGGACTACCGGAGATCCTACTTCGTCACGGGTGCGTGATTCTTCTCCCGCCTCTTCATAGATGATTTCACCATATCGTTCGCATTTAGAACGATGGAAAAATGTCTCCCTAATTTTGCTGCGATCGACGGGGATTGTCTCAATTCTCATGTCGAATTGGGTGTCCGTCTTGCTATTCTATGGGCTTGTAGGCTTGAGTAATCTCAGGATATGGAATTGGCAAAGAAAATATTAGCGATACGTTTGCTTCCAATGGCAATGCACATATTCTAATGCCTCTGAAGGAAGAAGTCGTTATACAACCAACTCAGGTCTAACTTATAAGTCTAATGTTTGGTGTTTGAAGAACTTGGCTCGCCCTCTGCAAATTTCGCGTGCTTATGAACCTTGCAGACGAGTGCTTTAGACACATTGTGCGAATTTATATTTCTCTTTCCACTCTGGTGGGACTAGCAGGAAATGCCATGGAGTATTCTTTTGCTTCTATATTTTTGTTGACTTTAATGATTATCTTGCTATTCTCTTTCCCAAGTCAGTTTCCAGAAGACTAAGATGGTCCTCTGTTTCTGGTGTTTACTCTTCATTGCATACTTTATAGCCACGAGTGCAATATTTCACAAGACCCCTTGTTATCCAATCTTCAGTTTTGAAAGCACAATCAAATGGAAATTACCCACTGAATCCCTAGTAACAGGAAAGATAATAAGAATTCCTATCAGTTCAGCCCTTAAAGTGTGCAACTGCTCATGTCCAATATAGGTGCAGAGATGCCATGCATACGGAATAGCAGAGGTACTTACATCAGCAATATGACCACATTGTCGAATCTGATTATAATGAAATTAACAGTTGAGGTGTCGAGTGTTGACTACATGTGAAAAGTAGGATTTGGGATGATACAGCGGCATGTTTCAAGTTCCAGTGTTCCTGATGGAGTCTTTACATTCAAATTTTCGAATTCTATGTCTGCATGATTGAAGATTCTTTGGTCATGCTTACATGCCTTCTGCATTGATTAGGAAACCTCACACTCCATGTTTATGAAGAGGATTGTGAATTTGCTGACCCAGCTGGTTCCTTTAGAGGGCTTCGTCGCTTCAAAAGGAATTGTACCAATTTTGGTTCACTCATTGAGAAATCAAATATGAAGCTTATGAAGTGGGAAGATTTCGAGGTCGGCTCTCTGACATGATAAATCAATCACCCTTCAGCTACCAGCCATGTCATCCCGATTATAATGATTCCTAAAATTTCTGAGCTTACATCTTCGGAACTTCTTGTTCTTTGTCCTCTCCGGAAGTTCAAATGATAACTTCGTTTGCATTTGGTGATCCCAGGACAAGGGAGTTGGACACTGGCGCTTTAGTTGCATCTTGTCCTTCCCCTGGAGGCCCATTCTCTCTGGTACATATTGGTTCATTTTATGCAGGAATGAAATATTTGCTACCTGCATTCAGTTTTCATGATACTCGTGTGAATGCGTTGTATTGCAGCAACTGGATACACAGAATACTTTTATGATGCACAGTCTGGAAAAGTATGCAGGTAACATTTTATGGGGAGAATTATTCTTCTTGTTGGTCGGGCTTCTCCCCCCCCTTTTTTTAGTGACTTCTTAACATGCAACTTTATCAGACATGTGGAGCATTGGAAGGTTCCCAAAATGGTGCTATTGAAGCAAATTCTAAAGCCTAGCCGATGGGCATGGGAAAAGAAATCAGGCGGGTGAAGGAATTGATTTCCGACTTCCTTTGGTATAGGAAGCTATATAATGGAAATGAGAGACTGCATCAAGGAAAAAAGTTGGCAGAATGAATGAGATCAGGCTATGCAAATTGATTATCTATGATCTCTCATGGTCACAAAACTTTGATTTCTCAAATCCTTAAAGATTATTAAGTGGCAGTGCATAGTGTAGACAATCAAAAACCTCTTTAATTTGATTCGGTCGTTCTCAATGTCATAAGCTTGTTAGGCCCATAGGTTGTTTTCAGGATTTGATCTCTCCCCTCCTCATAAGACATCTTGCTCCCATTACACTCACATAGAATAATGTAAACTAGCATTCTGTAGATTGTAGGAGTACGGTGGTTTAAATGCGCAATTGCCATGCGGAATCCTGTCATGTGAATTCTCATGAATCTTCCCCAAATTGGAAGGATGGATAACAGAGGCTGTGCCTCTGTGTGCAGTAGTTGAATACTAATCGGTTGTGAAATAATTCTGATATTCTTTGTGAGGTCTGACTGTGTTGCTAAGCAGTTTTGCTTTGTTACTCATCCTGGAAATTGACTACTAGAAGCTGCTCCAAGAAATGCAGAAATCAAGCCCTGTAATAGTTCATACCTCATGTCTTTCGGTAGCCTCAGACCACTAAAAGCGACAAGAGAAATCGGGTGAGAAGTGACTGATAACCCGGGGAAAGAAAGGGGCGATTGCAAGGATATTTGGAATCGGAATGGGGGAAGCCATACTGTCGAATCGGGTTCGGATATTCTAGTAAGTTGACTTGTTTTGACTGGTTGGTGAATGACGTAATCTAGTGTGTTGGGCTGTGCGCTGTGCAGGCTGATATTGTAACCGAAGCAGTTTGAGTTTTCGTAATAACCACCCTAAAAGATTCATCTCGCACAATGATTGATGCCGTCGAAGTAGTCAACTTCTCAAATTCTGGTCCTTTATGTGCTTTCCTTGCGTGTGCATTATGACTGAGATTTCTCAACCCCTCTGGAGTTTGGTATCTTCAAGAAAGCAAACCGTTCTCTTGTCAAATGGTAAGCTTCGAGGTTGGCAAAGACTCGCTTTCTATGAAGGCATGCGGCAACTCTGCCTCGGTAGGAACTTGGTACCAGTTGCGAATACTATTTCGATTTCGTGTTGGACGCATCTCTTGTACATCTTATCAATCACCCCCACATTAAACATAATTTCGTCATTTGAAACATAAGTTCAAGCTACCAATTGAGCCTTTCGCTATCTGATCGGCCCACCCAATTGAATGGTATGTGTCATTATTGATTTACTTCTTCCTTTTCTGCTAATAATTTATTGATTTTGATATTACGTCAGGCCTCGTTGACTTTAAGACAATCCCAGCAATGTCCAATGAGGAGAGCGTGTCCTCACCATTCCTCTCCCTTGTAGTGGTGCTTCGTCGCCAAGTCCTGTCCACGGGATGCGATTTGAGCAATCAGAAGCCAAACCAAAATTAAATACTTTAGAGAAGGACCCGAACGACCCGGTTCGTCCAGGAGAGTCGTAAATGACGGGGATCCCAAGTTTGTCAATGGAAAGGTTCCTGGAAATGTCCGACGATGCCTTTCCGACACCGCACGTTCCGGCTCATCAACGAGCTGAACTCGTACTTTCTAATTTCTAGCTTTTATTTTTTACTTTTCGTGTTAGGTCTACGGCTTAGATGTATAATTTTCCGAGGAGGCGCCACATTTACGCCAGGAAATCAAAGTAAAACAACGATAAAGAAAGGGGCAAAGGGAAGTCAATTTTCGTCACGGGCGGCGGAGAAGCACGCTTTTCCAGTTCAAAAGGTCAGACACGTGCTTTTCTCCTTTTCCCACTGTGCCGAAGATTTTCAAATAATTTTTGGCAAAAATCGGAACGAAGAAACCCCAAAAAAGAAAAATACAATGAAATTAGAAACGTCAAAACGTATACTTTTTACACCTACCGACACGGACTCTCTTGACTCCTCGAACGCAAAATTTACGCTCTCTTCCCTCTTCATCCTCCTCCTCCTCCTTCCCCTTCTTCAGCTCGCTCCATCTTCTCCCCTGAAAGATCCGCCCGCCCCACCAGCATCCCGGCTTGATTCGGGTCGGGTCGTCCGGAGCAGACCCCTCCCCCCGGCGGCCGTCCTCCGATGGAGTCGTCGAGCTCGGGAGCTGCTGCTTCGGCCGAGCACAACGTCCGCGGGATCCCCACGCACGGTGGGCGCTACTTGCAGTACAATGTGTACGGGAACCTCTTCGAGGTCTCCAGGAAGTACGTCCCCCCGATTCGCCCCATCGGCCGCGGCGCTTACGGCCTCGTCTGGTGAGCTGCTCTCTTTTCCCCCCGACCTCGATTTCGCGTTCCGTCGGAGGCCTGGTCTCGTAGCTTTGATCGTCCGCGTTGAATCGATTGTCTTCTTGCTTCGTGAGGTTTGTCTTTTGGTTCGGATTCTCTGAGTTGATCGTGCGACTTTAGCTCCATGAAACGGGTTGCTGGAATTTCGAGCGACGAACTAGCGTGAATAACTTTCGAACAGTTGTCTTGACTATTTGGTTTGGGAGTTGATCTCGTGGATTACTTGGAAAGTAGCGGGAATTTAGCGAAGGACAATAAGGAATGATCTTCCTTGACTTGGACTCTTCATTTCGGCAATAGTTCCACCTTGGTGCTCTCATTTGTGTAATGTAAATTATCCTGGCTCTGCTAATTTTTGTTCTATTAAGAAGTTTCTCCTGCTACCAGAAATTCCATCTGTTCTACGAAGTTTTAGTTCAGACCACCACTTAAAGAAGAAAAAAAAGTTATAATTGAGATGCACGATGTATTTCGTGTTAAAATTGGCTTATGATGAACAGAACTATTGTTTCGTTTCGCCAGTGCTGCCATGAATGCAGAGACAAATGAGGAGGTTGCCATCAAGAAGATTGGCAACGCGTTCGACAACAGAATAGATGCCAAGAGGACTTTACGAGAAATTAAGCTTTTACGCCATATGGATCACGAGAATGTAAGTATGAGATTCATTCTGACCTCTGCTCTCATTGATCTTATCATCCAGTTCATCAGTATGCATCAGTTATAACTAGGATTCTTGGTGCCTACATGTAATCGTGTCATTTGTGATGGTGGAGGAATCTTTCAATATCTGGAGGATGGTTCCCGTGCAGCCCCCCTCCCCTCAAAAAAATAAATAAATAATAATAATAAATTTAAATGAAAAGAAAATATGTGTAACAGCTGGTGGCTTGGTATTACATGCCAACTTCTCGGAAGATCTTCGCTTGAAACTTTCTCATTTTTTCTTTACTGATTGTAGAATCTTGTCATTCTGGCCACTTCTTTGTATCACCATGAGTTTTGTCTGCTCTTTAACATCATGCAGTTGAAGGAAGTTTGTACATCTCACTCATATTTGTCTATGTGTCTCAAGTGGTATCTGGCTTTTGGTTTCCAGGGATCATGTAGATCATGCTAGTCATAAATTATTACAATGGCTATACTAGATTGTTACATGTATTTTGAAGGTCTGTTTTCAATGTGGAAGGACATATGGAGCTTTATTGTTGAATGAAAACAATGGTTTAAGGTTAGAGAACTTGGAAGCAGCTTAAATAGTAGTTTTATTGTTGGCAAGTTCGCAGTATGTTCGAGGTTATCAAAAATGTGCTTTATAGGTACATGGCATACATTCTCTGAAATGAAATTATAATCTTGTCTGCTTATTCATTCACTATGACCTTTTCCATTGGAGAATAACTTGGCACTGGTTTTTTTGCGATTCTCTTTCCACAGGTTATTGCGCTTAAAGATATTATACGTCCTCCAAGTAGGGAGAACTATAATGATGTTTACATTGTGTATGAATTGATGGACACTGATCTTCATCAAATTATCCGTTCCAATCAGCCATTGACTGACGATCACTGTAGGGTCAGTACTTCCTTTTCCTTTTATACAGGAACATATTTTGTGGAATTGCCATCATTTTTCCTTTTTTGGTGTCATTTACTTTAGAAGCAAAATTTGGAGACTTCAACCCAGAGTACTAGAATTCAGCATGTGTTGGTTTGCTGGAACAATGGGAGATAGTTAAGTCACTCCATGATTAATTTGTTGGCTTACACTTGTTTTCTCTTTCTCCTTTCTATGTAAGAATCATGAAGGTTCCCTATGTCTTGAACACACTTTTTATCACTTGTTTTCTGGCATTATGAGTCCTCTCGTAGAATTAATGCACTTGGTTTTCTTGTGAATTTGTATGTGACTTTGATTTATTTAAGATGTTGACCTCATTGAGTTTGTAGTGTCCATGTCCCTTTGCGCCTAATAACCACAGTTTTTTGGGATAAAGGCTAGAGTATGACTCATCTATGGTTGTGCAGTACTTCTTGTATCAGTTGCTTCGAGGTCTCAAATATGTGCATTCAGCAAGTGTTCTCCATCGTGATCTGAAGCCAAGCAACTTATTTCTGAATGCGAATTGTGACCTTAAAATTGGGGATTTTGGTCTAGCTAGGACCACATCTGAAACGGATTTTATGACTGAGTATGTTGTTACTCGCTGGTATCGTGCACCGGAACTGCTCCTTAATTGTTCAGAGTACACTGCTGCCATTGATATTTGGTCCGTGGGTTGCATACTTGGCGAAATTATGACTAGGCAACCCCTTTTCCCAGGCAAAGATTATGTTCATCAGCTGAGACTTATCACAGAGGTATGATTAACAAAACTTGCTTTCATGGTGTTTAAGAAGGGACTGTCGCTTTTTATTGAACATCCCCTTGTTTGTTTCTCTAACTATTAGAAAGTCTTTTATTATGCATAGTCGTAAAAATGTTTCATATTTAGAACACGGTTCCTCTCATTCTTTTAGCAAACACAACTGTTATCTAGGAAATGAAACATGAATACCTTGATGATGCTTTTCCTCTGAAGATGCTTAATCTGCACAGTTTACTAAGTTTCTGATTGGTGAAGAGTCAGAGAGGTTGCTAACTTAATGCTTCTCCCAACTAATAATTGAATCTACTATTTGCACGTTTTGAATGAATTATAAAAGAGAAGGAATTATTCTCATGCTAGAAGACTGGGATGTCCTCATATACATTGATGATTCATGTAGAGTTCGTATTCCTGGTCTCATCATTCTATCGAAAAGCAATAATACTTAACTACAGAGCATGATTTTATTGATCTGGATGTGAAAGATTATTATAGATCTTTGATCAAAGATGTTGGTGTTGCTCCTATTTTAGGGCTTTTAATCTTAAATTTTCTCCTATTGTTCTTAAAGATTGACCAAGGCAGTTGTTGAGTTCTTACAAAGAGGAAGTATTCATCCTAGACATACTATGCACAATGGGTGCAGAGGAGCACCATTACATGTTTTTCTTTGTTAAGTATTGAAGGTATATATGAACCATAATGTCTGATTCCTTTTTGACGGCATCACTGACAAGACATGCATGTTGGAGTAAGATGTGTAGAGCATCATCCTTGATCATTGAGTAAAAGATAAGTGTAGAATTTGACAAGTCATGTATGTGAAAAGCTTATAGGTTCTCCTGATAACTCCAGCCTTGGGTTTTTAAGAAGTGATAATGCACGGAGATATGTGAGACAGCTTCCACAGTACCCAAGACAGCAATTTGCTTCTAGATTTCAGACTATGTCTCCAGGTGCTGTTGATCTCCTGGAGCGGATGCTTGTCTTTGATCCCAGTAGGCGAATTACAGGTACTTCAGATGCTGCTAGATTGTTTGCATGTGGTTTCTTGCACAATTAGGCTATGCATGTTCCATTATTAGGGGGTGAAGGTTGGAAATCGTTGAAAATCAAGGGGGTTATAAAACAATGGCAGGACTTTATGTCCTAAACATACCAAATATATTATAAAGTTAGCGCCAGTATATTCAAACATAAGGATATCCTGGTTAACTGAATTTTTAGCTTGACGTTCTGGAAGCCCTTATACAAAAGCAACCGTTCATTGTTTGCTTTCTGTCCTTCCATATGCAGATGCTCATATATCTCAATATTGTTTGTGTATTTTGATTTGCAGTTGATGAGGCTCTGTGCCACCCATATTTGGCCCCTCTTCATGACATAAATGAGGAACCAGTTTGCCGGACTCCCTTCATTTTTGACTTCGAGCAACCTTCATTTACCGAAGAAAACATTAAGGAGCTCATTTGGAGGGAGTCTGTGAGGTTCAATCCAGATCCCATGCATTAGGGATTTGCAAGCGACATGCTGTTGCAACCTTTTACTAATGTTCTATACAGAACTGGTTGGATGTTTCATTGGAAAAATTGAAACAAGCATGCTGTAGATAGCGAAATTAGGTTTGAGGTTTTCTAGACAGTTGGACAAAAGTACCGTGAGCTTTTATTGGATGGCTATGTATGCTTGTAATGTACGACTTGTTCAATGGAGCCAACGAGAATGTCTTCTTTTCGAAGCCACAACTTTGCTTGCCTAGTACTTTTTCTCTAGTTCTGCTTGGGATGTCCGAGAATATCTATTTGGTTTTCAGTAGCCTGCTTAGGTTCAGTGGAATGATGCGATGCAAAGTCTTTAAAGGTAAGTTTATTGAAAATTTTAAAACTTATTACAAAAGTATTATTATGTTCTAAAACTTTCTAAAAATGTAATTAAATTTCGAAATTTGTCACGAAAGTCTTAGTGAGTATTAAAATTTTTAAAAAGTGAAATCAAATGAAGGATTCAATTAGATCAATTGATAAGTGTTATGATTTAATTGCACTTTTTGGAAGTTTTAAGACTTGATTATATTTATGTAGGATTTGATTATATTTTTTGAAAGTTTTATAACTCAATTATACTTTTGTAATAAATTTTAAGACTTCTAATACACTTATTTCAAAGTCTTAATAGGACAATGCATAGGTTCCCTTTGCATCTAGATTTATAGAAGAGGTGGTCCTTGTAGCCTGCTCTAGATTCTAAATTTTAGTTTGTGAGGATCCGAACCCTCTTAAAATAGCATGCCGTTGCTTGTGTATTTTTGTTCTCTCTTGGGGATGCATAATTATGCGCCACAGATTTTCTCACTCTCTGTGAAAAGAGAAACTACGAACTAGCACCTTCCTGGGCATGTTCAAAGTGAATACGCATATAAAATCTGAACTAAACCAATCGCCCACGCGTTCACGCCTTAAAAGAGCCGATCATAGTTCATTAACCATTTTCTCAGGTTCTCATTCAAACATAGAGAATGCGTTTTGGCATTCACTGATCTAGGCTTTAGCAATTTACACCGACTAGCCCTTCGGTTCACTGCACATGAAAATCATGCATGGCTGCCCCTATAAATGCACTTTTTGAGCTTCACTTCCTCGATCGGGAGACTCGTCTCCGGAAAATGGCACGTAGTGGTTTCCGCCGGTAACATGCCACAGGGTTGAGGTGTGACCCCACTTGTGATCCCATGAACGTTGCTGCACGTCCACGGCTCCTCTTTGGACTTCGGGGCCATTGTGATGGTCGCATTAGATATGCAAATTCCGGTGAAGGGGTCCCCTGGGATCCCCTTAAACTGAGCCACCATAGTCACGTTCTCGGCCACAATATCCCGGTAATTGATCCCAGTGATCATGGGTCGGGCCTTCGGGTTGTAGTGGGGATCCGGGTGCGAACCATAATTGCCATCCATCCAAAAGGCCCACTTCATGGTGTGCATTTTCATTCCCTTCACATAAATATCCTTCACATATCCTCCCCTGCCCAAAGCAGTCTTGATCCTGATCCCGGACTCCGTGTTGATGGCCGTGATGTCCTCGGCTCGGACATCTTCAATTCCACCGGACATCTCACTTCCGAGTGCGATCATCGCACTGTATGGGGAAATGCATGTGAGCCGTCGGATCACGAGTTGTCTGGTCGGCATTCCATACGAGATGCCATACTCATCCCAACCACTCTTTACAGCCACACAATCATCGCCGGAGACGATGTGGACGTCTTCAATCCTAGTATTGGTGCAAGAATCTGCACGCAACATCAAAAAACCATTAAAAATCGGGTCTCGACAAAAACCATTAGCAAGCAAGTAGACGGACATTTATAAGCTGTCTCCCGAAACAGAGCAGGTACTAACTTTTGACGGTAAGCTAACACCAGTAATGACCTCAAGCCTTGGCATGGGACTCATGGGTCCAGCAATAAATTTGAGTTTGCAACTCTTTTCCTAATAAATTTAATGGCTTGAAGTTCTAGCTGAGAATCATCACCTGGATCAATCCCATCGGTGTTGGGAGACTTGACCGGGGCAAGGATCGTCACCCCTTGAATGACAATGTCACTGCAACTCGAAATTAAAACGAAACCAAGCTCAATCATCAACGTTTTCTTGAAAACAAGAACAGTAAATGACCAAAATTAAAGAAAGGCCTAAAGGACCGTAACTGTTGGAGTTAACAAGAAGGAATTGGGAAATAACCTGCTGTAAACAGGATGGACAGTCCAAAATGGGGAGTTGAGCAGAGTCAAATTAGAGATCTGAACAGAGCGGGAGTGCATGATCTCGATCAGGTGAGGGCGGGTGTATTTCAAGCTGCCCTTGTGGAACTTGTTCCACCAAACACCACCCTGACCATCGATCTTCCCATTGTCCCCTGCGCGAAACCGAAAGTGCCCAAACAGGGCCATGTCAAAGTGTGATCTCCCAAATCTATGTCATGCAAAGCAATTGTAGAAGTTCAAATGATGCTTCGAAGATTGGTTTTTGAAGCTACCAGTGATGATCACGTCGGTGAGGTTGGTCCCAAAAATGAAGCTCATGTACCTCCCTCCCGGTGCTTCCCTCCCATGGCCGTATGACGGCAAAGGATCGGACAGTGGCCAATTATTTATGTCCTTCAAGCATTTGACGAAAGTTGATCAAAGAAAACATACGGATAAAGTCCTCTTTTTGCTTCAAAGAAACATAATTACATGCATCATAGCTAATTATTACTGCCCAACGCATGCTATCCAAAAGTAATGCGCCAGCTCCAAACAAATCACTCTTTTGCTATTCTCTGTTTAGCCAAAAATGAAAGGCAAGAAGCCATTCTCTTTGGATGCTGTTCTTTTCCATGACATCAAACAACATTTAACAGATGCCAACAAAACAAAGAAAAGACAGTCCGTCCAACAAAGAAACCCATCTCCTTGGGTTCGGAGGGAACGAGGATGTAGCTAGCATTCCAAACTCCAAAGAAAATGAACAAGAATCGAAAAAGGAAAGAACTTTACGAATTTGAAAAAGAAAGTAAATAAGGAGAGAAACCTGGGAAGCAAGAAGAACAGCATGCCTATGCAAGTAGAGAGTGAAATGGCTGGTCAGGTTGAAAGTCCCCGTCAACCACCTCCCGGCGGGGACGTAAAGCAAGCCACCGCCCACGGCGGAGTACCGGCTGAGATGGGCGATGGCCGCCTCGAACGCCCTCGTGTTCAGCGTCTTCCCGTCGCCGACCGCCCCGAACTCCGTCACCGAGGCGCTGTGGGCCCTGCAGCTGATGGCGCTGTACTCGAAGGTGTTGAAGGTCTTCACCATCCTGCCATCGGCTCCACCCAAAATCACCACGAGTGCCACTATGAACGCCCAAACTGTTACTCTGCTCCTCCCCTGGGACTGAAGAAAATTCAAGAAAATGAAATATTTTTCTCATTATTTGATTATTATCCATCGTCTTTTTGGGGTGGGTTAGTGAACCCTGTCTGAAGAAACATATTTTGGAAGATGATGAACTTGAAGAGACTCGAGTTCAGGAGAAAATAAAGATTTAAGGCATATTATTGGAGTTAGAAGAGGATTTGCGGTTTTTCTATTACCTGAGTTTTCATTGGAGACTTCGCTTCGAGCTCCATGTTTGGTAAAGTGCTAACTGGAGAGAACTTTTGCAGAGAGGAGGGACAATGCTAATATAGCTTATTTTCAGGCTCATTTATAAGCTTCTGGAGACCACCTAGGGTCTCTCTGTTTCCTTTTCTGTTTTCAAAATCATTTATTAAAAATTCAAAAGTAATTTCACTGTTTTCCAAGCAATTATGATGCTTGTTGTATTTTCTCAAGCGCTGTTGGGGGAACACAAGTACCCGGAAGTCAAGAACCGCCTTAATCCAAGGAGGCTTTTTTGCAAACACCTTATAATTTGGAGTAAATCCTGCTAAAAATGCATGCATAAAATAATGGATATGCCCTTCTTTAACGTTGGAGTTTGTCTAAGAATCGAATCATTTCAATGGTGACTTTTGTTGGAATAGCCCCATTCAAAAGTAAGGTATGTATCCAAGGAAGAGCTAGTGATTGTTTAATTTTAGTTTAGTATTTTAAATTTAATGTTGGAAGGGTGACAATTTCATGCACGAAAGAGATAGAATCTTCAAAGACGTATAAGTATTAGCATTTAAAGTCATCTCGAATTATTTTTATATTGTCTATATTAAGGCATTATTATGTATCGCTGGAAGATTTAAATGTAAGTTGTTACAAGAATTTAAAGATGGGAATCAAATAAGCACCCATTTCCATAACTAGCCACCTAATTGCCCTAGTGACAATAACAACAAGCCATGCTTGAGCTTGGTGCTTTTTGCTAAGTTCCATAATGTGCTGTGGACTTGGTGAATTCCTGTTACATTAGGTAGGTGGGATGTTTGATCCTAGAACAGCTTTTTGTATTCACATAGGACTTTTGAAATCCAAGTTAGGTTACTTAGACGGCATGGATTAGCAAATTCTTTTATGCTAAGGACTTAAAGGGGATCTAATCTACCAAAAATTTTGTTAACAAGCATCATAGGACAATGGTTAAATAGTAACTACCTATCCAAGGGAAGATTGTAACTCACTATTTATCTTATATTATGTATAATGACTGAATTGAAAATCAACACAGTTTGTTTATCATATATACTTAAACAAAACGTAACAAGACCTATAGACAAATTATGTCGCTGTCGATAAGCTTCCATCTAGTCTATCCATCAAAACGGCTCCCACGCTACAAAAGTTAGCTACCTCGGTTTTCAAGCACGATTAATGGCAATAAAGCTGCGACCCCTTTTTCCATTTCTTGACCATCTCGATGTCTATTCAAGATTTTTGAAAATGTTTATTGCTTTTGAAATCACAATCTGAAAGGTATGGCTAAGTGACGAACTCACTGGCTCGACTGTGGGATTGCTGGCGATGATTCTGCTAGAGCAGTTAGCTTCGTTTGACTCAGCATCACCCACTACACTTTCCCCTCAGATTCCCGCCTTGAAGCTGCTAAACTGCCTTTCACTGTTTCTTGCGCAGTAATTGGGCTGATCTTGGTCCTTGCCTAGTGGCTCCTAGAACTCGAAATTTTAGATTTTGGTGATTTTTACCCTCAGAAACAGGTCGTGTAGTACTTTCCTACTTGATTTCGAGGTTCTTTCAGGCCAAGTTTTCAGGTTATCCCTTTGCCGTAGATGATTAACTCGACATAAAGCTGAAAAAACAAAGATGAAGCTTTCAAAGCTTATTCAACTGCAGTTGAAGAGACTCTTCTTTTCCATAAAGGAGAGCCATCTACGCCGTGATGACCGGAGGATGAAAATAAAATCACAAAGTATTATTATCCTCTTTGCCTTTGTAACTCCCATGTGAACTCACCAACTTTTGTCCTGAAATTTAACTTGACGGTACACTTTTGTCAAGGATCAAATGTCTTGCGAGGAAAAGAACAAAGGGTGAAGTGGGCTCCACAGTCCTTTCATGGCCCACGTCCAAATTCATGATGCGGTGCACTCTTTTTAGAGCCTCATCCAAGAGAAAAAAAAGCTCCGCACGCCTTGCAACTCTTATTAATAAGAGATATATTTCTTCTCCCTCATAAGAGAATACAGAAGGCAGCTGAGTCTTCCATCCCTTGGTGGAACTCCCGCTTGTTACTCTCTTAAGTCTTATAAGGATTAACTCAGGTCCAATTAAGAATCAAATGTCTCGTGAGGTAAAAAAAACCAAAGGATGCAGTGGGATCCACAGTCCTTTCCTGGGCCATGTCCAATTTCATGGTGCAGTGCACCCTTTATAGAGCCTCATCCAAGAGAAAAAGGCCCGTGACCCAATGCAGAAAACCCAGCACGGCAGGTAGGACCTTCCCCCTGCCCTATGGAAAATGACTCTCTGACCATTCAGTTTCTTCCTCGTTCAGGACATAAAAGTCAAAATGCAATTTCATTTCAATTGGAGATAACGCCATGCATTTTAAGATGAGGTTGCGAAATTAGCATGTTGTAGTGATGTGACATGTTCTGATTGATCAACGAACATCGTCCATTTGCTTAAATTCTCTTTTATACAAGTTTTTGATATTTCAGATAATTTATGGATTAATATGGTTTGAAAATAACACGCGAATCTATCTCTTTCTCACATGTTTTATCCGCAAAAAAGGAAAAAGCAAACTGTCTCGAGTCCATATTGAACTAGTTTTTTCATAATCACTGTTGTGCAAGAAACTGACTTTCGATATGTCTGTCTTGGTTGTAACAGATACGAAATGACAAAGGGAGGAAATTCATACAGAAGCTTTTCTATTAGGAAAGTAGAAATTGGTCTTACATGATGAGTCCATGAGAACTCAGAAGTAACTCATCTTGTAACTACATTGCTTCAGTTCTATATCATCAATGGGCAGGCTATTGGCCGGGAAATCGCAAGCCGAAATTTTCTCCGGCCCCTGGTCTGGCAACGCGTCGCAAGGGGCCGGCGTGACCCCACTCGTCATCCCTTGGATGTCCGTGCAAGTCCA
The DNA here is from genome assembly GCA_014182895.1 of Angophora floribunda. Lineage (NCBI taxonomy): Eukaryota > Viridiplantae > Streptophyta > Magnoliopsida > Myrtales > Myrtaceae > Angophora > Angophora floribunda. Next base: position 675,343 of record CM024709.1, read on the forward strand.
TGGGTACTTCTTGTGCTTGGCCGTCATGCCAAGCGTCACGTTGGCGATGCAGATCCCGGTGAATGCATCCCCGGAGATCCCATCGAATCTAGCGGCGACGCTAACATTTTCTGCCACCATGTCCCTATAGTTGATGTTCTGGATCACCGGGAGCGCCTTCGGATCGTATTTGTTATCGGGATGCGATTTGTAATCTCCATCCATTTTGAAAGCCCATTTCATGGTGTGCATCTTCATCTTTTTCACATAGATGTCCTTGACATAGGCTCCTCTTCCTATGGCGGTCTTGATCCTTATGCCCGATTCGGTGTTGATGGCAACAATGTCTTCGGCTCTAACGTCTCGGATTCCTCCAGACATTTCGCTGCCCAGAGCGATGGTAGCACTGTAGGGCGAGATGCACGTGAGCCGTCGGATCACGAGTTGCTGAGTCGGCATTCCGAAAGCAATGCCGTATTCATCCCATCCGCTCTTGACCGCGATGCAATCGTCCCCTGAGACTATGTAGCAGTCTTCAATCCTCACGTTTGTGCATGAATCTGAGCTTGCATAAGCAAGAGCGTCGGTTAGAAACAGCTAGTTTGCTGTTAAAATTTGAATTTAAAGGCTTACAAAATTGAACTCGTGGCAATCTGACTAGCGACGGATGGAAACAAAGAAATTTGCTGCTGGCCCAGGAAAGAGAACGGACAAACCTGGATTGATCCCGTCGGTGTTTGGGGACTTGACCGGGGCGAGAATGGTGATGCCTTGCACAAGAATGTTACTGCAATAACCATTCATTTGTTCATCAGGTACTTTCGTTCATCCAAAATTAATTAGTGACTCGGTTCAACTGGTTGGATTAGGAGGTTGCTAAGCTGTAATGGCTGCAGAAATGAATGTGCAGACAAGAATTTCGATGAATGCAGAAAGCTGGTTAAGGCTGTACCTGCTATAGACAGGGTGAACATTCCAGGATGGTGAATTGAGGAGGGTCAAGTTCGAGATCTGGATGGAGTCGGAGAACATGAACTCGATCAGGTAGGGGCGGGTGTATTTCAGCTTGCCACCATGGAACTTCTGCCACCAGAAGGCGCCTTGGCCGTCGATAGTCCCATTGTCCCCTGGTACAAAATAGACCGTTGATGAGCAAATCGGGGTGATCGTGCAAACCAAACCAGAGCGCAAAAATGAGGAGGGAATTGAAGAGGAATCAAGTGGGTCAGATTTACCGGTGACGATAATGTCGGTGAGATTGGTGCCGAAGATGAGGCTTTGATACCTCCCAGCAGCTGCATCCCTTCCTCTGCCATAGGATGGCAATGGTTGGAGCGCAGGCCACTCCGTCATGTCCTATAGTACACACACCAGAGCAAAACACACTTTGTAGTTAGATAATGCACAGATTAAGCTGCAGTTTAGCTAGTTTTCCGCTTGTTGACATAGTCGGAGAACTTGAGACTCTTGAAACACTCGAATAGTTCACTGATTGGATGGTTCGTGCACCCTAATCGATTGCCGGATCACGGGTCGTAATGGCACCTCTAAAGTTCACACTGACGGGCTCTCTAACGTGAACTCGCCATTAGTGAAGTAGAGGGCTGTTCAGGCTCTTCCAATGTTGTAGACTTATTGTACATGTGGATCATTGCTCGCTCGTCGTCTAGACAGTGTCGAAATCGAACTAAGCTAAGCCCGACTGAACAGGCCTTAGTCGAATCTTTTAAGTCTGGTCTACTTAATTTTTTGACACAAACCTCGTCTGGTATAAGGCCTTTCTACGGGAATTCCTTGTTGGACATCGGTCCCTCGAGAAATCACAGGAAAAGTGAAAACTAGAAAAGTAAAACATGTCCTTACCAAAAAAAAAAGAAAAGTAAAACATGCGAGGAATGGGAAACATGGTAAAGAAAACATTGAATAGGGCTGCCGATGTAAAAATTCTATGGAGATCGGTTGTACAAAGTTTCATGAGGTCACACATCATTTAATGTGACGATGAACTTCTATGGGTGTCACTTCCTTTAGGTTGACTTTAAATGACCGTGGGTTTTGAACCGATAAATCCGTTTTAATGACCCCATCCAGATCCATTTGAGAAACTACCCATGGTTTTTGGAGCAAAATCAGCCTAAAAAAATGGGACCGGTTACAACCGACCACCCAAGTAAAATACAAAAAATATATATATATATATTTGTAGATAAATAAACTGTTTTTTTGGCCTAAAGAAAAACAATATTATTAAAGAAAACCAATAAATCCAACATAATCTTGTTTACCCGAATATCACTTTCCCTTCAAATATGAAAAAAAAAACTAAAAAAACACATTTATATGTACACTCCATTCTACGTCGTATATTTGAAAAGTTCTGCGTAATTAAAAATAAAAACTCAGGAAGGTAAAACAAAAAGGAAAATGCTCTCTTAATTTACGGATGGAATAACCAACCTGGGAAGCAAGGAGAACGGCGTCGCGGTGGAGGTAGAGCGTGAAGTGGCTGATGAGGCTGAAGCTCCCCGTCAGCCACTTCCCCGCGGGGACGTACAGCTGGACCCCGCCGTCGGACGCGAAATGGCTCAGCTGATCGACGGCGGCCTTGAAGGCCTTAGTGTTCGACGTCTTGCCGTCCCCGACGGCCCCGAAGTCGGTCAGCGACGCGCTGTGCGCTCGGCAACTCATCGCCGTGTACTCCAGCGCTTCCAGTTTCCTCGCCTTCCTTCCCTCCGCCCCTCCTCCATAAGCCGAAAACAGCAAAACCGCCACCGCGAGAAGCGACGTTATCTTCATCATCCTCTGCAAAACAAGAACGCAAGATCGCACAGGCGATGACAAAAATGAAAAGATGTTTACTTCTCTGAAAAGTGCAGAATGTGGGAAAGAGAAAAATGGGAAAGGAGAGAGAGAAGGGACGATGAGGGTAAGAAGGGGAACTCACGGGCGAGCTCGATGTTGTGGCAGGCGATGCAGTTTGGAGTGGTTTGTGCAGAGTGGGTACGACAGATAAAGAGTATTTATAGGCAGAAAAGGGAAGTGGGTATTGTTGTGTTATGCTTATGCTTTTCTTTTTTCGTATTTCGCTGTGGTCGTTTGTCTCTTTGAAGCGAAGAAACGCTTGTCGGGGTCGTCCCACAATTTAAAAAAACATTGACATATTTGCTTCTCGTGACCTGAGAAAAATTTTAAGAAAAGGGATTGCTGATGGAAAAGTTGAGAAAAGATCCGTAATCAATCGACGAGCAGCAGCCGTGATTGAAGTGTGGACGGCCATGGAGTGGCCCATGGCCATCATTCTACGTATAGCTGATGACATGCTACGACACATCGGGAAAGCGGACAGGAGCCTGCCCTATGGCTATTCCTTCTCCGGTTTTTGTCTACGTCTTCGCCGCAGTCCAGTCACAGCCACTGTCTCGATTAGTCACATGATCACCGTTCCCTTCGTCATCTCATCCTCCTAGCTTGAAAGCAAAACATGACGCAAGAATCTCGTTAAACTGGCTTTTGGCTCAATTTCGATGCCCCTGAGTAATTAATTAGCTCTATCGACTATGTTAGCCGCAGATTGTGCCTCTGCTGAATAGTTATTTTCCATGGCTAGGCAAAGTGGGACAAGTACCAGCCTCGTTCCGGAAGTCAGGCCATGTAAAGTAAAGCATCGATGGGAATAAGATACAATATCCAGCACCGGATGATCTAGCGAACTATAAGCATGACTGACTCTAAAATATTCGATCAGCCGAGCAGCAGCGAGAATCGAACTGTGAGCATGTGACACGGGCTCTCTAGCAAGTTCGCACTTTGGACTATCTGGCGTTGGAGAGCAGTCAGGACTCAGGAGGGGACCCGCCGAGGTTCGCTGTCGTGTTTGTCTTCTGAATTATTATTTTGTAATCCGATCTCGTGAGCCTCCTCCTCCCCCGCTTTTGAGCTCCCCCCATTGCGCTTCCCACTGACGCCGACCCACTTCTTCACGGGCGATGCCTCCTCCATGATTGATTGCCCCCCTCTTGAGGGGTCCATCCGTCCATTCTCTAGCCGTCCCTTGGCCGAGGAAACAAGCTCATGCAACCGCCAATTGGATTAGAGTATTCTTGGATGTTCCCATTCCAAGCCCCTCTTCCTGTTATTCCTTCCGTTTCGATGCAAATGAAGGTGAACGCCTTCGCAAGAGAAAGAGACACGATTAGATTAAGACAAAGAAGTTTCACATGGGGAATTTGTAGATAAGAGCGTGTGTAATATGCATCCATCTCTTGTGGATAATAATTACTCGATATATATTTGTACGCATGCATTCGATATTTAGTTGAGATGATGCAAGCTCGGACCATTGGCCGAACCATTACGATCGGTGCATACCCTTGTTTGATCTAGGATGGGTCCTTTGAAAGAGGTCTACTCATAACAATACGATTGATTCGAGTGCAAATACAAGAAGGGAAAATTGTTCAAAAAGCCCTACGGTCACCAATTCAGTTCTAAATCTTTTAATCGTGTTGATTCAATCATAAACATTTGATGATTTGTCAACTTAGTCCTAAATCCTCTAACGATTTGATAATTTAGTCATTTTATCCAATTTTGGCCAGAAACTGATAACATGACGATTTAGTCAACGTATTCTGTTTCATTTAAAATGATTGGCACCCATATGGATAATTTTTATAATTTTTTATTCTTTTTCTTTTCTTTTTCCCTTCATTGACCATTACCAAGCCTCGTCGATGGCTAGCAACCTTAGGTAGGGGAATGCCTATGCATCGCCAGATGTGGTCACCCTCACGTGAGGCTAGCACATCCCTTGCCCAAGGCCATCTCCACCTAAGGCAACAAAGTGAAAAAAGCGAAAAAAGAAAAAAATATGCAAAGATTTTCCATATTAATGACAATCGTATCACGTGAGATGGTTGACGCAAACTAGATCACTACGTTAGCAATTTTCTGGCAGACGGCTAGCCAAAATTGCAAATCATTAAAAAATTTATGATTAAATTGACGCAATTCAAAAATTTATGATTAAATTAATATAATTAAAAATATTTAAATTTGAATTGGTTACTGCACGGTAATTTTAAGATATTTTAGGTATCGTTCTAACGTACGGAATGCATACAATGTCAGGCCGCTACTCATGCCGACTCCATTCTCTTCCTGGGGTGGCATCGGTCATTTCTTGAGGTGCATGTTTACAGCCTCTGTTTTCTCTCAACTCGTCGGAGTGTGGCGAGCCCTCTTTCCATCGCAGGGAATTCTTGCCTCGGGAGTGGACTTGGATGGAATCAAACACTTTTTGTCTTACACAAAAAGGTGCTGCACTTCACATGCATCTTACGGGGTCTCTTTCTTTCTAGAGGAGGAATATTGTGGGTAGAGAGACAAATTCCATTGGGAGCAAAACCACTAATTGGTCGCCGGCCCATTAGCGAGCGGAGTAGGTGCTGGACGAGGCTACATGGCTTTTTCTCGTCACCTACCGCCCTTCTCACGCCGAAAAAGATCACCCCCCCATCATCCATTGGCATCTTTATGTGATGCTCCTCGTGAATTTAGGAACCAGAAACTAAGTTAGCACATAAAGAAGTCGGAGAACGAGGAATTTGTGTGCTACAATGATTTCAGTTTTAGATAATCATATGGGTCATTATATACACATCTCTTCTACTTTGATCATAGATTGCATTTGTTAGGTCAGATAAAACTCCAAATATGATAGCTTTTATCTTATCCGGCATGTGGAGCGATGTGAAATCTAGACATGACCGAATATAGTCCGAATAAAAAGTCTTTTCTAGGGAGTGGGGTAGATCAGGATAGGATGTGTGGAATTTGGGAAGCTGATAAAAAAAAATCAAGCATTTTTCCCCCACTTCACTTGCTGATTGCTCTTCCTCTCTTTTGCTCAGCACCACCATCATTAGACTCGATGACTTACTTCCCACCTTCGGTTATTATAAGAAAACTTAGGTCACTCAACATCTTCTTGATGGGGAACTTCATGATCTCAATCAGAGCCCAATGCCTTCCCCGCAAAGACGATGATTTGACAGAGTTGGTAGCCATGGCTACAGAGCTCCTCAACTGTCACTCGGAGCTGCCCACTCATGAACCAGATCTAAATGCTGTCTCGACGGGCCACACGACACTTTGAGGAACTTTGCCTGGTCTGTGATCCACAAATCCACTCTCATATGTACCATTTCCATTGTCGAATGATGCAATCAAGATTCGGCGTGATCCTTGTATTAGTTCTCTTGGATTTGATGATAGAGAAAGGTATTGAAGGTGAACAACGTGTGTTGGAGAGGGAAGAGGGAGAGATCGTGTTTGATTGAAGAAGCAAAGGATGGATTCGCCATAGAAGAGAAAGTCGTTGGCAGCAGAGATGGTATGGTGGGATTGGCGGAGAACTCAAACTCGGGGGTCTATTGGAAGCGGCAAAGTCGAAGGGAGGATAGGACAGAATCTTGAAATTACTTCTATGATCTATTTTTAATTTTAATCTTGCAAATTGAATACTCATTTAGATGATATATATTTATTTGAATTCATGCTATATTTGGACGTCAACCAGCACTGAATAAGATATTTTGAAATTCTATCATATCATTATCCTACTTGATGTTACTTAATCAAGCAAAAATGTCTGGATGATCAAACACAATCATAGATGAAAGAAATAGGGGAGTAGAGCATGGCATTGGTGAAAGAGGCGTAGAGCATCACCATCTAGTGATATCACTACAGTAAATACTTTAACATATTGGCTTGAATAAAGCATTGCAGACGGTATCAGAACGTATCAACATCATCTAGTTATCTTCTCAAAAGTAAGCCATCGTCCATCGTCAGTCAATCATAATTCCAAGATCAAGCAGCGAGCTTTTACAAAATATCCTCGCGTTCATACTGGGCCGAAGGGCCTGTGCGTCGAATCAAAAGGTCGAGTTCGATGGTCAGCCCAGTTTTGAGTCTGCATCGCCCTTCTTTGGTCTCTGTACGTGAAGTTTCTGTCCCTTGCGAGTTGTCTCTTTATTGTTGCGATTTGTGCTTTAGACTTTAGTCTCGGAGATTAAAGAATAGCCTCGGACCAGTTGTCTCGTAATCATCCTTCCTTGTATATATATGTTTTTATTTCCGTAAGCGCCAGCTCATTGAGCGAGGTTCAGTTCCAAAGGGGATAAAGGAAGGAGTTGACTTGGGTTGGGGACGATGCTCTCTTAAGAATTGTAAAATCTACAAAGATATGATGCAACTTTGTTTTCTTGCTTTTGCCATCATATCTCCGTGAGGCTGTTCCTTTGACAAGGTTATTGAGCATGAAATAAAATAAAATAAAATAAAAATAAAGCACGAATTGGGTCTATAAGACCTTGGCTAATGTGACAACCAAGTGATTGGGAAAACAAACCAAAAAGACTTATTCTCTGGTTAGAGCTCAGAGCTCAATCACGAAGTGATCTTAATTCCAAAAGGATGAGTTTTGGATATCGAATGGAAATGGATTTGAGTGAAAGAAAGGCCATCAGCTACTCAGAGCAAAGCGTTTGGAAATTAAAGGAAAGTTATAGAAATGAGGCTTGAAATTAAAGGCGATGGAAGAGCAGTGCCTAAAAGTAAAAGAAATTAAAGGACAAGTATGTTGAAAGTAGAAGAAATTGAAATGCGGTCATTGGAACACTGGAATTAGCTCGAGTAGATCGAGTTGCTCCTATCCTATACTCAAATCAAAGACCAACCATTACACATATCAAGTCGAAATTAGGTTGGATGAGCTCTAGATGGAGGTTGAACTTGATACATCCTAACCCCAAATATATCTCGGATTGAGACCAACTATTACAAATATCAAGTCAAAATTAGGTTGGATGAGCTCTAGATCGAGGTTGAACTTCAATATAACTTGACTCTTGCATTCTATCTATGCCTTAACTTGAACTTAATCTTAGCACATTTGGGCCGTACATCTACACCACCAACACTTCTTTCATGTAATTCATGCTATAAAAGGTCAATAGCCCGATTAATTCTTAGGTAATGGGTATCGCGTCATTTAAGTATAGGGTCCAAGGACACGGACACAATATGCATTCTCTGTTCTACCTAATCTGGGAGTGGATTCTTTAGGATGAATTCAACGGGCCATCAAAGATAGAACGAAACCGAGTAATAAAATATTCAGCAGCAGTGATTAGAAACGTGTGGTTCTGCCTTAGTTAGATTATCAATGAAAAATTATGACATGATGGGTGAAATTTGCCCATCGCCGGCTCATTCCATTAGATCAGGTCAAAAGTGCCCTCCGTCCTCCGTGTACCACTAAAGAACCAAGAAACATTGAGCTCTGCGGTTGGGTTCCGCGAAAGGTAACTCCTACCAACATTTGACTGGGGACCATGATCAATTTCTCATCCCTATAAAATAATTCATAAACACTTTGGTCACTTAACATGTGAAGTTCAATTTAGTGTATTCAGGCGGACAATCATGCATATTTAATTAAAAAAAATCAATAACAGTTTATACACATCATCATTCTATGTAAGTGAAGCGATACATATCAAGACACGATAAAAATAGAAATAGAAAATCCTTACGTGGGATATCTATTCAAATAAATTTTTTTTTGTTTCTTCCCAAATTGATGGGCTCGATGAAACCATGGACTTTGTCACCAACAAATATAGATTAATCCGAGGCATACTCTAACTTTTAGCGGATATTGCCTGCTAAGAGTGAAAGTCGGCACGATAATTCCCATAAATTCTTCAAATGAGAATGGGTCCAAACTCAATAAAGAGTGGTTAGCTTCGCTTCACTATGAAACAAAACCAAACCATGCTCCACCCTCCAAAAAAAAAGTCATTTTCTCAACGAATATAGCCGTACATAAAAAAGCAGACAAAAAAGGGAAGAGAAAAGCTAGCGACCGCCCGGTGCAGATGAATTCGATGGAACTAGTCGTATCGAATTGAGTCCATCGGATGGAATAATCACCTCAACTCACAATCAGGTGCAGATTGAAAAAAATTCAGAACGGGTTTGATAAGGAGTTTGCTTTTCAGGTTAGGCGAGAGAGAGAGAGAGAGAGAGAGAGAGAGAGAGAGAGAGAGAGAAGGATCTTTCTTATATATGTGCTTGTGCTGTGCCGTGTTGGTTTTGTGGCTGTCATTTCCGTGTACCTCATGAACCCCACATGAGTCCATGAGAGAAACCTCGAAGGACCCAGATTCATGGGACCGACAGTACAACATGAAGACCTCCCACCCTTACTCTCTCCCAAAGCTCATCACCTTCTTCTTCGCCTTCTTCTCTCTCTCTTACTTCCTCTACTCCCTCCAATTCCTCTACTCTCCTCACTCCGCCTCCTGTGATCCTACTCATGTTCATAATTTCAATCACCACCACCACCAAGCACGAGCGCTCTCTCCACCTCCAACCCCGACGGCCCTCCACCACATCGTCTTCGGCATAGCCTCCTCGGCCAAACTATGGCACCACCGCAAGAACTACCTCAAGATCTGGTGGCGACCGGACCGAATGCGCGGCGTCGTGTGGCTCGACGAGCTGCCGCCCCGACGCGACGCCACGGATGGCCAGGATGACTCGACCCTCTTGCCTCCCGTGAAGGTCTCGAGCAACACGTCGGGGTTCAAGTACAAGAACCCCAAGGGCGATCGCTCCGCCGTGCGCATCTCCCGGATAGTCGCCGAGACCTTCCGGCTGCTGGACGGCGAAGAGGTGAGGTGGCTCGTGATGGGGGACGACGACACCGTCTTCGTGGCGGAGAACCTGGTGAGGGTGCTGTCCAAATACGATCATAATCAGTATTACTACATCGGGAGCTGGTCGGAGAGCCACCTGCAGAACATATACTTCTCGTACAACATGGGGTACGGCGGCGGCGGGTTTGCCATCAGCTACGCACTGGCGAGAGCTCTCGAGCGAATGCAGGACCGGTGCCTCCGGCGGTACCCGGGCCTTTACGGGTCCGACGACCGGATTCAGGCTTGCATGGCCGAGCTCGGCGTCCCTCTCACCCGAGAACCGGGTTTTCACCAGGTCAGTCTTTAACTAACTCTTATCGAATCGATTTTATTTAGAGTGACGAATATATCTGGAAAGCTTTAACTCATTTCAAACAAAGCAAGCGTGATGCATGGCCAAAAGTTCTATTTCATTGGATTTGACCAGAAGAATCGGGGAAACGCATTCCCATCTTATGTGGTCACATCAGATAAAGAGCTTGTGAGATGAGTGCGCTATCTGACCTTATAGCTAAGGATCTTTTTATCAACAAAGCACGCGATCTGCGATGAGGGCTCCTTTTCCCTTTATTTCTGGCTTTTCCTTTAAGGAAGTGAAGGGCTTTCTGTCACGGGCATGATAAATCTTCTCTTCAGAATTTCCGAGAATGTAGCCAAGTCTATCGTCTAGATAAACACGCCCTCGCCCAAGGGGATCACGGGGAACGGAATCCGGACGTGGAATCCATTCCAATTTAAGTGCATAGGCCTAGCAATGCCACTGTTGAGAGAGCTCTGTTAAACGCTGTAAACCCTAAATTTTCCGGCCTAGAAAGATGTTTTTGGACTTTGGCTCGTCATGATATACGATGCAACAATAGTTAGAAACGCGACCATATTTTGGGGAAGAGACCCGAAAAATGTCAATTCACGATGAAAAGGGAATATGCTTTTCAACCATTTCAATGCGTCAAACCCTATACTTCTTCAAGCGGGCGACTTCTGTTCTTTCTTATTGTTCTTGGACCTGTTCATTCATGAGGTAGTTCCGCACGCACATGGAAACTTTCTCGTTTCATTGAATGTTCCGAGTCCGAGCATTCAACGAGTTCGGCGAGGTGATTCCAACAAAGGTTAATCAACACCTCCGCTCGTCGCCGTCCAAAGTGGGACAGCACGGAAAGAAAAAAGAGAGGGAATTTAGGACCAGTTCCGGCCACTCTTTAGCGCATCGTCCACTTGGCTAATGTTCATAGGTCTCGCCTTTTCGGATGCCTTCCAAAGCTTGACACCTAGCCCAACATGTGTGACTATAATGGCGGGTAGATGTTGAAAATTGATAAAGGGGGTGTTGCGGTTGATGTGACTCGGTCCAAGATCGGGCCGTGCTACAGGCATAGCGTGTCAATGGACGGGCGAGGGAGCCTCTGTCCCAACCCCAAGCAATACCTAACCGGGAACTCATTGGTTTGAATTGTTGGGCATCCATTTTTCCTGTCTAATCAGTAGCTTGAAAAGTTCCACTACACGGGAGTTGTTGGATCTCCCACAGTCGACTCCAAATTAGGCGGTTGAGGTTTTCTTCCAATTCCAAAAATTGAACTTTTCTAGATCCCATTCGGAGAAATGGACAGCTAAACCTTTTTTCTTGTTTTCGCGTTGTGAAAGTTAATAATTTTTAATAGGGTAGCTGCACTTTGGTCTTAATTAGGCAATCTTCCAGCTTCCTTTTGTCTTGAGTTTTCCTTTTCTTGTTCAATGGGACGAATCAGTTTGACGTGTACGGGAACGTATTTGGGCTCCTAGCTGCTCACCCAATCACGCCATTGATCTCGCTCCACCACCTGGACGTGATCGAGCCCATTTTCCCCAAAATGACCCAATATCAAGCCCTGCAAAGGCTACGGGCTCCGCTCGAACTGGACTCGGCCGCGCTCATGCAGCAGTCCATCTGCTACGACCGGACCCGGAGCTGGACCGTGTCCGTCTCCTGGGGCTACGCGGTCCAGATATACCGGGGCATCTATCCGCCCCGGGACGTCGAGACCCCCTCGAGGACGTTCCTCCATTGGTACAAGAGAGCCGACCCTGCAGGGTTCACGTTCAATACCCGGCCCCTGAGCAAGAGCCCATGCGAAAAGCCCATCGTCTACTTCCTCTCGGATGCGGTCCACGATGGGAGGACGAACGCGACGGTCAGCAAATATGTCCAGCACGGGGTGCCGAGCCCGGATTGCGAGTGGAAGATCGCTGACCCGCTGAGGATCCGCAGAGTGGAGGTCCACAAGAAGCCCGACCCGCTTTTATGGGACAAGGTAACGAATAGCAAATCCAACCTTTGCGTGTCCGTGCGGAGGCTTCGCTCAACTGCTGATCTAGATAATGTTGTTTTGCGTGTATTGTGCAGGCACCTAGAAGAAATTGCTGCATGGTGTTGCCGACGAAGAAGAAGTCCACCGTGGAAGTGAACGTAGGAGGATGCAGAGAGGACGAGATTGTCGGATTGATGTGACATAGACATTGCCGGGAGAAGATGGAACATTTTTGAGTTCTCGAGACAGCACGCACTGGATTGGATCTGATTACGGTTTATTACACGAACCTCACTCGATCGAAGAGAAACCCTTGCTGCCACGAGGAGCTATAAGCTTAGTCACTCTGATGTTTTTGCCTAGGAGTTGGATATGGTGTGTCTCTAGTCTCTATAAACAGCACTAGTTCTGATATCATCCAAAGCACATTGAAATTTGATGAATGTGGGTCGTAATTATGCCTAACTCCGGAGCCTCTGGAGTAACTACACTGTAAGTATCTAAATTTCTGTTCATTTTATTACCAAGGATCTAAATCTTTTCATTTTCCCATCAAACATCTCGATTTTTTTAATGCTGGTCCATGTGAGGCCATCGTTAAAATGACAGATGAAAGATGCCAACTTGATCACGGTTGCCCATTGACTATACATGTTGACATTGGACTAACTATCCACATTGGCATTCAGTGTGAACGCTCGAGCTGATGTTGGTGGGTAGAGACACATAAGAAGGCTAAATTTGTCCGAGTTGGTATTCTCTCTCGTCATTACCCGATATCTAGATGGAGACGAACCTTTTTTTTTTCTAAGTAAGCGAGCCACATTAGCAAAATTACATGACATGACAAATTATTTTGTGGAAGTCTCACATTTAATCACATTTATAAAATTAAGATATTTGATTGAATAAAAGAAAAGTTGTTGTACTTGATTGTTAGAACAAAAGTCTAGGTATTCCCGACGTGTTTATCCTGGATTTTCTTTTAACAAATGGGTAGAGTTCGAACCGCTACTTTTCAAATATGTTTCTCCATCAGTTGCTTTTCTTTTCCCCAAATCAAAGTCCACCCCAATCCATTTTGCTTTCGTCACTTAACTATCTTTTTCTAGAGTTTAAAACGGGAGCTCAAACGTTCACAAAAAGACACGAGTAATCATTAGCGTTGATAGATTCATGTCTTATGGCATAATGTTCAATGGAAAACCCACTAAACGAAACCGGAAAGTTAAAGACTGTCGAAGGATAATGGAATGTCATTTCTAATCCAAACCCGTCCATCAGTCGGCGTATTTAATTCATTCGATAAAAATGATCGAGCTTAACGGCACAAACCCTATGTCTGCAAAAGAAGAGAAATAAGTAGGAAAGAGCGACCGACGTGGACGGCCTCCCGAGCATGATCGTAAGAGTCCAATGTTCCTGCCTACTCTTGGAATTTTGGTGCCTAAGTTGATCGCAAGATGGGAAAGAAAATCCTTGGTCCCGTGGTGGTGGCTTCGGGTCCCCACCAGGTCCGCGTCTTAGACAGATTCACGTAATCGTACCGCCATCACTCCTTTCTGGGTGTCCTTTCTTCTTCTGTATACCCACTCTGAAAATTCAAGAGAGAAGACAGAAAACCATAACCATGAAATCCGACTTTGATGCAAGTAGGCATGTTTTTGTCAACATCTGTCAGGGGAGCCGTATGAATTCTTCTAAAACATTTGACAAGAATCTCGCCTTACTAGTTGCAATTTGCCTTTCCGAAGCCCCTTCACGTCGTCTTAAGGTGCTGCAACTGTATTATATGTATCGGATCACGCAAATTGCTACATTCCATAACGCTACGAGATAGGAAAGTTATAATTCAGGAAAAAAAAAGAAAAAAGAAGGAAAGAAATTGAATTGTGCTCTAATCACGGCAAAACTATTGCGCAGCCTAACAAATTCATATGACAAAGACTTGGGTGAATTTACTTATAGTCATGCTAAGACCAAACAAAAACTAGCATAATCTGAGCAACTTGAACGTTAGTTATCAATGTGAATACTAGATTACGTTTTCTGAATAAATAAGATAGATAACCCTGCTGCACCACTAGTCTCTTTTAAGAAAGATCCAATCAAACCAGAGAATCTTGTATGGTCCTAGAAACCACAAAACCTCTAAAATTTGGTTTGATAGCTTTCATTTGTCGTTGAGTCGCCCCCAATCGTTGTACTCACTCCCCAAAATCTCTTACAAGCAAGCATGACCTCATTGCTTATGTGGGATTGAACCGACCCGTCCTGTCCTAACCGATGATTCCAAAATCCGAATCCCAAGGACACTGTTGACTTCTGCTCGCTCCCACCATTTTCGGAATCATCAAACTAACCGCTTAACACCCTTAAAAAAGCACTCCAACTTTAATTATAGCGCCAATTCTATCCTTAAATTTCCTCCATCTTATAAAAAATTACCAATTTTAGGTATAATCTCAATTTTATCCTAAATTTTTTCTCATAAAAAACACCAAATTTTACTTAAATCTAATGTCAGATCCCGTTAATCTTCCATTCAAAATCACCTATAGTGATTCGGTATTTCCTTATTATTACTTTAGTTTTTCCCAAAATTTCAAATTCAAAATGATGTCTTTTTGAGATAAATTTCCACATTAGTCCATATAATGTCTTGTTTTAGTTGATAGTTGGGGAAAAATTAGAATAATTAGGGTTGATTTTCTTCAACTGTCGTACTCTTAACAAAGTCTTCCTTCCATCATGTTTGAGGATATTCGATTTCACATTCAATTTTCAATCTCTCATGCTTAGGAGTCTTCCATCTCTTGCGGTTGGAGAACTAGAGCTTGGAATACTTGAATAGCTTGTGATCGAGAATTTTCAATCTCTCAACCGTAAAAGTAAATTTTGAATGGAGGATAAATGGGGACAAATGTGTGTCTCAAGTAAAAGTTTGTAACTTTTTATGGAACAAGAAGATTTAGGATAAAATTAAGATTGAACTTAAAATTATGAATTTTTTATATGATAAATTTTTTTTTTTAGATTTGAGTTAAAGTAGGAAGTTTTTAAGGATATCGGGCCCATGATTAACTGAGGAGTCCGATGGAATTACGAGACATAAAGATTTTATCAAAAGAAAGGAAGAAGAAGCGGTGTGGCATCGAATTAAATGAGCGGGAAAAGGTCAGGGCCCACGTGTCGCGTCCACGTCAACTTCTGGCACGTGTCGGCACACATCGAGCCCGCCCGCGTCCACACATCCCCAGCCCAAACACGAGCCGTACATGCATTTGTACATCAAACCCCACGCTCATTTGCTGTATTATACCCCTCTAGCAGCGTGACAAAGGACCGTATGCGTACGTATAATCAAAATTAAATTAAACTTAATAAGA
The DNA here is from genome assembly GCA_014182895.1 of Angophora floribunda. NCBI lineage: Eukaryota > Viridiplantae > Streptophyta > Magnoliopsida > Myrtales > Myrtaceae > Angophora > Angophora floribunda. The sequence continues at coordinate 690,775 of CM024709.1, forward strand.
GTCAAACGCACGATTTATCTTTCCAAATTATCGATTACGGTGAAAAAGCCAATGTCCACGGCGAATGCACTGTCCGAACATGACATTGTCGTAAGCCGCGGGCCAAAGCGAAGTGTAGTTTTCGTGCAACGTTATAGAAAATTGTTTTGGTCTTTGTCGAGAATGAGGCGAGAGTGATGGTGTGAGAATGCAGGAAGATGATAGGAGTCCCATGGTCCTTGCCACCAGCCTAGGTCATCCACGAGGTTGACTCCTAAACAATTACCATTTGCACATTCCCGAATTCATTTAATATTCTTCCCACCCCAAAAAGGAAAACTAATTACCATTTGCACATTCCCAAATTCATTTAATGTTCTTCCCACCCCAAAAAGGGAAAACCAACAAAATGCATCTTCTTCATAATAAGTTTCGATTGCACAAATTATAAATGATACCGGTATTTTGGTTTTGAATATAAGTGTTATTATCAGAGATAAACAAGATACCTCGAATATGGTAAGATTAATGGAAAGACCGAATTGTTTTGCTTCGATATCATAGCTATGGCTTGTCTATAGGCATTGAACCTAATTAGGAAAACATGCAACTTAATATACCAAATCAGGAATCAATATATAAATCCGATAATACGGAAGGTACGCATAATATGCTAAATATGTCAATCATGCTATAAATGTATGGTATAGTCATGATATCTTGACAAAATCAAGAAGATTTTTTTTTCAAAAAATGAAGTTTTAATATCCGTGATAAAGAAGGAAGGATATCCAGGGTTATTTTACATACGGGGGAAAGACATGAATCATGCTTGCCCCCTCTGAAATGCGAAATCAATTTGCAAATGGTGTCTCCCTTCAGTCCCTCCTATGTATAATATATTTATAGGAGTACAGATTCGGTCTCACTCCACTCCACACATTCCTCATTCACTCTTCCTTCTGTTAGTAAAATCCTCTCTCTCTCTCTCTCTCTCTCTCTCTCTCTCTCTCTCTCTCTCTCTCTCTCACACACACACACACACACACGTCATCGAGAGGTTGAGAGGGAAAGATGGACTCTGGCACCGTGACAAGATCATCGCCACCTTCGTCGTCTGGTGGAGCTAAGAGAATCGTCCGAGAGGCGATATGGGTCTTGTTCATGGTGGTGTTTCTGGGGACTGTTCTGATATGGATTATGATGCCCACCAACACGTACCGCAGGGGCTGGGCGGTCAGCATCAGGGCCAAATCTAGCAATTCCACCTTCTTTGGCAATCAAGGCATTGAATCTGGCTCCTGCACTCCCCCCCATCTTCTTCTCTTTCTCCCTTTTTCTGTCCCCCTTGCTTTTGATTTCCACTAAATCGACGAGTTCTTTCGTGTGTCACGATGCAAATAAAATAAAAAAACAGGTTACACGATGCTGATGTTCACATTCCCAGTCTTGTTCTTCGCTTGCTTGGGCTGTGTGTACCTCCATCTTGGAAACAGACCGAGCGAGCCTCAAGTGGGAAAGTATGTATCTATTCCCCAGCTGGTTCGATTCGTTCGTCGGTCAGCTTATCGGCTTCTGTGGCTATGGTTGAATCACTTTGATGATGGCAAAACAGGAATGGCAAAGGAAGCAACAAGGGATTGGCAACGTGGAGGAGACCGGCGCTGGTGAGAGGGCCGCTGGGGATCGTTTCGTGGACCGAAGTGGCCTTCCTCACGATGTTCGTGGCGCTCCTGGTCTGGTCCTTCGCGACGTACCTTCGCAACAGCTTCCGCAGCATCGACCGAAAGGGAATGGATCATGGGGATAAACCGTAAGTAACCTTTTTCTCATGCGCCAAAGCGGCTTTTACCAAACTTCGTCCTTCCTTTCCTAGCTTTTCACACGAATCTCTCCCCCTCTCTCCCTCTCTCTCCATTCGGAAATTTCTTCGGAGGCAAAAGTGTTTCGTCCTCCTGTTTCACTTTTCAGTGGAAACGAAAAATTACAGCGCTCGAAATCGGGTGTTCTTCTGACATTGCTGAAACAGGTTTAAGGAGAGACTGCTTTTCTTAATAATACCTTGTATTTCTCTAGAGAATTTTCATGGCTTTGCTTTGCTATAACCCCAGTGTGAAAAAAACCCAAAAAGGTGACACGAGTCTTGAGTATCCCCTGTTTTAGAATCATCTAACATATGAAACATATGCCTATCTTGTAAACCATTTGGTCAGCTAATATTTTTTTATTCCAAGCAATCTGTTGGAGCATAACATTCCAAGCATGATGGCAGGTGGCAAGCGAAACTGGAGGACTCGGGCTTGAGGTTGGGGCTCGTGGGGAACATAGCGCTCTCCTTCCTGTTCTTCCCGGTGACCCGTGCGTCGTCGGTGTTGCCCCTCTTCGGCCTCACCTCGGAGGCCAGCATCAAGTATCACATATGGCTCGGCCACATCGTCATGGTCCTCTTCACCGGGCACGGCATCGTCTACATCATCTACTGGATCGTCGTCGGCAGGGCCTCCCAGGTGAAAAGATTGGAAGATCCCTTGTTTTAGTCGAATTCACCTACCCTTTTTTTTTTTTTTGAGCACGATGTCGAAACGTGGTCTGAATCGAGAGTCGAAGATACGACCTTCGGGGCAAAAGAAATTTAACGCCTTTCCACGTAAATGCTGAGATTTCTCCGAGCATGTGGCTTGCGTTTACGCTGAGGTTGTCGGTGTCGACTTCAGTACGGCCGTTTCGGAAATTTCTGTTCGTGCTTTTGCAATAATGTTTATTTCATACTTTATTGACGTCACTGCTGGGGTGGCAGCACCGAGGCGGTGCTTTTGGACCGTACGACGCCGATCGGCCCACCATCTTGGACGGCCAGGATCGTCGGGCGAGTTTTGACCTGTGGCGGGGGGGCCTATATACGGGAAAGTGGACAGTAGGGTCCACGTAGTGGTGCTTGTGTCGTGACGAGTGTACGCTCTGTGCCCCAGCTTTTTGGAAGTTGGACTGGGCCGTGGAAATTTCAATCGTGCAAAAGGAATCGCCTTTTTGGGCCCCAATAGTATTTGGGGTCGGGCCCACCAGGCTGACCCCTTGCACAGACTCACGTGGTCTTTTTCTAGAATTTCTGCTGTTTTCTTTCTTTTTTTTCCTATTTTCTTTGATTGGGATCTTGGTCTGAATTTCATTAAGTTTAGCTCTATATATAATGTGATTCCTGAATTTTTAATACATGTTCGAATTAGTTATTAAATTTTATGAAATTGTTCAATGTAGCCTTTGAATAGAATGACTACATTGAATATTTTCATATAATTCAATAATTATATTGAGCAAGTACTAAAAATTCAAGGATCACATTAAATATTAAGCTAAAGTTCAGGGATTATATTAAACAATTTAAAAATTCATGAATTACATTACACATAAAACCAAAGTTCAAGGACCCTCGTGTTATTATCCCATTTTCCTCCTATTTCATTTGATTGAGAACTTCTTTCGAGTTTTATTAAACCTGAAATTAAATAATTTTCTCGAGGCAAGAAACCTGTAGAAATGATTTCATTCGGACAATGCTAGAAATCAGGGAGGAGGAAACGAAAGTTGATGCTGCTGCGTATGTGTGCAGATATTGATGTGGCAGAGAAACGGGGAGTCGAACCTGGCGGGGGAGATATCGCTGCTGGCCGGGCTGGTGTTGTGGGCGACCACCTTCCCGCGCGTGCGGAGGAAGATGTTCGAGCTCTTCTTCTACACCCACTACCTCTACATCGTCTTCGTGCTCTTCTTCGTCCTCCACATCGGCATCGGCTTCTCCTGCATCATGCTCCCGGGCTTCTACCTCTTCATGGTCGACCGCTTCCTCCGCCTCCTCCAGTCCCGCAGCCGCGCCCGCCTCGTCTCCGCTCGCGTCTTGCCCTGCGAAACCGTGGAGCTCAACTTCTCCAAGACCCCAGGTGAAGATACGACATGCCGGCGTGTCTAGTAGGATCTTGTTTAGCTCTCAATACATTCTATCGCCTCGTTCCAGTACTTTGGTTTTTCGGATTTGGTTTCCTTGTTTCCATTATTAATCTTCTTCCGTATTTTTGTGAGTTTGAGCAGGTCTAGAGTATACTCCGACGAGCATCATGTTCCTAAACGTGCCGAGCCTGTCCAGGCTGCAATGGCATCCTTTCACCATTTCCTCGAACAGCAACTTGGAGAAGGATAAGCTCAGCATCATCATCAAGAACGAAGGGTCTTGGTCTAAGAAGCTCTACCAAATCCTTTCTTCTCCTTCTCACCCTGATCGCCTCGAGGCCTCCATCGAAGGACCTTATGGACCCGCCTCGACTCATTTCCTCAGGTAGTATCATTCATTTCGGTCTTAGGACATTCCATGTTATCAGTGTCTCTTCGTGTAGAGGTCTCCTTGTGCTTACCTTTTCTTTTCCAAAATTTAGGACTATGGGATATGTCGGCGTCAGCGGTAGAATGGATCTATCTAATAATTTTTAATTAATTCGGAGTGTGATTTTTCTTCTTCAGGTATGAGAAGCTGGTAATGGTGAGTGGGGGCAGTGGGATCACTCCATTCATCTCCATCATCAGAGAATTCATCTTCATGACCTCCACCTTCAAGTCAATGACTCCTAAATTGACCCTCATTTGCGCCTTCAAGAAATCCTCTGAGCTCACCATGCTTGACCTCGTCCTGCCCATCTCAGGCACCCCATCTGACTTATCCAACCTTCAGCTTCAGATCGAGGCCTACGTGACGAGAGACAAAGATGCCACCACCAAATCCTCGAAACAAGCCCAAGCTGTTTGGTTCAAACCCAGTTCGCGTGACGAACCGTTGTCTGCCATTTTAGGCCCCAACAGTTGGCTGTGGCTTGGTGCCATCATTTCGGTCTCTTTCGTCATGTTCCTTATATTGATAGGGATTATTACCCGCTACTTTATTTACCCGATAGAACAAGACATAAGCAGCTACCCCACGACTCCTAGGGCGATCCTGAACATATTGGTCATTTGCGTATGCATCGTCATTGTGGCTAGTGCGGCTTTTGTTTGGAACAAGAAGAGAAATGCCAGGGAAGCGAAGCAGATCAAGCACTTGGACGGTTCGACTGCGGCGCATTCGCCTGGTTCGGGGTTCTACAATGCCGAAGTGGAATTGGAGAGCCTTCCACATCAGTCCCTCGCCCAAGCCACCAATCTGCACTTTGGCGAAAGGCCTAACCTAAAGAGTAAGTATTTGATCAAGTCTCGTATCAAAATATGACCAATTCCAAGTTTCTTCAAGTTAATGGCGATCTATTCATAATACCCATTTGGCTAGTATTCTTCTTTTTTGTTGATTCTTTAGCTCTTATCGAATATTCCACTGGACCACCCACAAAAACTCCCTCCTAGTCTGCTGACTTTGACTAATGCTTGGCCTCGCGTTAAATTTTTTGCAGAATTGTTATCTGAGTGCAAGGAGTCGAGTGTTGGAGTACTGGTTTGTGGCCCAAAGAAGATGAGGCACGATGTTGCGGCCGTCTGTTCATCTGGGTCGGCTGGAAACCTGCACTACGAGTCCATCAGCTTCAGCTGGTGATCCAAGTCAAACCGTCTCCCCATGGAAGAAGTCGATTGAATGAAATGTGATTTTCCGGCAATGCAAACTTTGTCAAATGCGCCTCGCTTCGCATATATGTTGTGTGTTGTGATGATGTGGCTTTCCCCTTTTCTCTAGGCAGGTATGATTGGAAATAAAAAGAGGGCCAGCAAAGAGGAGAGTAGGGGGCAAAAAAAAAAAAAGAGTAAAGATTAGCTGGTGTGTTTCTACTAAATCTCAATACAAATATGTGGGTCGTTTTCTCTCACTTCGGTTCCTCAAATACATCGTATTTACATGTTAGCTTTCTTCTTTCACGATGTCGCATTCATTTACAATCTCAATGGTTCAACCTATCCTCGTTCATTGTGCTGACAACAATGATGCATGACCGGAAGCAAACTTTCTGTATATCCTTTGCCCCATTCGGGGTGCAAGGAACAGTTTTTCTGGACGTGTTTAGTGTAGGGAGAATTGTCTAAAAAGTTTTAAACTTATTGCACTTTTGCAAATTCAATTCTAAATATTTTTACTTCTTACCAATTAAGTTCATTCTATCAGTTTTGGTTGGAAATCACTAACATAGATACTAATGATATTACGTAGGATAATCGATGTTGATGTGGATAATTTTTAATAATATTTTAATATTTTATGAATTTTTTTCTTTATTCTTTTCGACCATGGGCGAGTGGGCTGCCTTGCCCACTATAGGCGAGGCCTAGCTAGGGGAGGGTGAGGGTGAGCCCCAACGAGGGTCAACCTCCCCCATGCTAGGCAAGACCAACCCTCACTCAAACCAAGTGAGGCCAATTCTCGCTCAGACCAAGGTGGCCTCACTAGATTTGACCTAGGTGCACTGACCTTCACTTGGGAGAGAGCAAGCCTCATCGACACTCACCCTCACCTATTAGTTTCTTTTATTCCAAGTGTGTATCTTCTCTCTTCTTAACCAATTGAATATCTAACACCAAACTGGTATCTCATTCTATAAGTATTTTCCCAATTCACCAAATTCTCCAAGAAGGCACGGCTACAAGGCATAATTGTTGATTCTTCAACGCCAAGTTGACACCTCTTTTCTTGGAGGGACTGTGCACCATCTATACATTCTGAATCAAACTTAGGAATGCTTTCCCTAATATCTTCTCTAGCACTTTCCAGTGTTATTTGTATCATCTATCACATTTTCATGAGATATTGCAAGATTCTTCACCTAGGATGGATCTTTAGAAGGCATTCCCAACCACTTCATTTCAAAAGACAAAGACAGACAAAGACACGTGTGCTTCATCATCGACAATGTCTGAGCAAAGTTGGCTCCCCGATATCTACAAGCCTAATCTGTAAACCTTCTAACTCACATTCCCGATACTATGATTGATAATAAAATAAAGGGGAAATTTAATCTCTATCCAGCTGCATTCCCTCAACTACTTCTAATTCATTGTATAACGCCTTCCATAAGAAATTGTGATAATACCCTCCCTGCCGACTCTTCCATAGCCTTTGCGGTCAATTCACCAATTTCCCACTCACCATTTGCCGACATTGTTCTAACCTATGCAATCTCATCTTATATGCTGATCATTCGTGCCCTGCATTTTAAATTCGTTACCACTACATTAACCTATGATATACATGGTAATGTTAAAGCAATATAACCTATTTATATCTAGTACGTGTTATATTCTGAATTTGGTTGAATTGTGATTTAGTTTTGTAAGTATGCATAGTTCGATCCATTTAGAAAAAAATATATTAATCATTAAGTCATGATAGCTCACTCTATTTTCTTATCATGTTTTTCAAGTTATTCAGTTAGTGACCCATAGAACGAGAATGTTATTGTGGGAATTATTGAGAGCTGGATATTTGAGATATAGTTTGAGACTGCGTCCTTTAGAGAAAGTACGGCCATGTCAGGACCACCGACAAAAAGAAGAAGAAAACAAAAATGATTAGAAAGAAAAACATAATAAAAAATTTAAAAATTATTAAAATATTAATAAAAATTATTCGCATTAACATCAATTATCTTACATGACACCGCCAACATCCACGTCAGCGATTTACAATTAAAATTGACCAGATAAACTCAATCGACAAGAAGTGAAAGTTTAGAGTTGAATCGATAAAATTAAAAGGCTAAGAATTGAATTATCAAAGTGTTACATATCTTCAGAAATTGATGAATAAGCATTCTCATGAACCATAAACAAGCAAGCCTTCCGCTTCAAAATCACAATGTGCTAGAAGGGACAAACATATTGAGCACGAGGACGTGATCCCACGTTGTAGTTGTGCTTCTAAGTACATTGAAAATTGCACCCCGCGCACCTTTAGAAGTTCATATACAAAAGAAGTAGAATCCTGTCGAATTTCCGACAATGACAAATTCATGTCCCAAGAAATTCAAAAGCTAGCCATAGTCGCTTTCCAGCAATCCATGTCAAATGGGCTTCATTTTTTTTCCAAATCCAGTGAGAGTGATGCAAGCTCAGGTAGAGACGATTGACCCAATCAACCTTTTTAACATACTGGCCCCACAAAGAAAGGCAAAATAAAAAATAAAAGAATCGTCTAACGAAACTGCATAGGTTAAAAAAGAAGAAGGAATTGACAGTAACATTCTGCGTTGGCACGGGACTGGGAATTATATTATATGCACATTTTAGCAGATTATCTATAAGATGAATAGAAACAAGAATACCTAGAAAAGACTAAAAAGATTTATTTCAAGAGCTGCCCCCAACAAAATTGTAGGCTCCTTATCAACACACACTTCCTATAAGACTAATCCTCTTGTTATTGTACAAATTTCCTCCACTGTGCGTCCTTTGGCATTGACTTTGCCCTTCACTTTTTGTTGGGATGAATGCTTGGTGAAGTGCCCGATAGAGGAATGACCCAGTTGAAAATACTCCATCCATGTCAGCCAAACCGCACTTGAAGTTATACAATCATCAGTATTTCTCTTCAGAAGTGGCATATGCTGCGAGTTTCTCTTCCAAGACCTCCACAAGATCATGGTACTCAAAGAATGCAGGGTATGACTGGAGACCAATCAACACATGAACTCAATAACTCATCCCACTTCCCATAGTCATATAACCAAGGTGCACGTTCCAAATGACATCATGCTTAAGAATGCAGAAGTCAGAAAGTCTACCTGTAGTGTGACGCTGTAAGCCCTCCACAGGCGCAAGTCATGCCGAAAAAGATCAAACAGGACCTTCAAAGATTTCCAAGAGCAAATAGGTCAGTTAGCCATCTTCACCAGATGAACATACATTTATACTCCAAAAAACTCAACCCTATTAGATGACCTTCTCAAATTACAACAGTTCCCATCTACAGAAAAGCAAGATAAAATATAAAAAAATGTAGTGACAATACTGTTATACAAATTGTATTTAACAATACCTCAGACCGCCTTAAGAGAGTAGCAAGAACAACTATCCACTCCTTGAACTTGACGGAGCACATATGAGCCAACAGAAACTCTGCATCCAGCCTGCTTTGCAGCGTACTCATCTGAAGCTGAATACAGTGAATTTTTTCAGTCAGTTGAAGAATGTCATCAGATTCAAATAATCGATAAATAAGAAAAAATTGAAGAAAACTTGGGTTCCTCCTACTATCTTTACAGTAGTTAAAATATGGACATGGGGAGTCAGACACGACAACAACTCATTAACAAGGATATCTCCTCCAATCTCATGTAGGAAAAGAAGCAGGTGTTGTGCATAGAGAACAGACATGCGTGAGTGCGCATGGAGAGAGAGAGAGAGAGAGAGAGAGAGAGAGAGAGAGAGAGAGAGAGAGAGACCTTTTGACCAATTAGTTCAAGCCCTGAGGCAAAACTCTCCAAGCGAGCTGAGCCATCTTTCTCTCGTTGGAGATACTCCTGACATGTATTGCAGGCACACCAATCAACCAATTGTCAAAAGATCCATGAAAACAAAAAACCAGTAGTTTTTCTCACCACCAAATCAAACTGTGTGCCTTTCACAAAGGCAACAAGTTTCGAAAGTTCCTTTCCGGACATCAAATAACTAGCATGGTTTTCTAGAATGTTCTTGACTGAAGTGACATGAGCACTTTGCTCTTTGAATGAAGGGCTAAAAGGGCTAAACAAAAGCAAAACTTCATCAGGATCATTCCAACAGGCAAAGTAGTAATATCAAAGGATAATGTAGAGCCGGTGAAACAGATGAATGACCTTCTGTAATCTGTGGACTGCCTCTTGTAATTAGAACGAAATAAAAAATACCCTAAGAATCGAGGGGATAATCTGTCTGAATCAGAAGATGCCTGTTCGTACTCCCTTCCAGATCTCAGCAAGAACCTCACCTACAAACCAAAGGAAGGTTTTAGAATGAGCAAGAATTCTCTCTCCAAATAGAAAAAGCAAATGCCTCAATTCGTACCAGCTCTCCTGCGAGTTCATACAAAGATTCATCAAGTGTTGCCTGCATAAGTTAGAAAACCGAATTGAGGGGCTGCATCTTTTGGAGAAAATTTATATATAACAAAAGGGGCAAAAAGAAAATCCATTAAGACAAGAAACTTGCAGACAACAAGTAGTCATCTACCTGCAATAAACGCAAGGCACTATACTGACTGACAGCAGGACCTTCAAGCTTTGCTATAACCTGTCCACAAAGATTGAAGGAGGTGATAAAATTTGAGATCCCAGCAGAAGAAACAAATTAAGAATCTTAAGAAAAAATTCCTTTCTCTGTGTGATTAATACTGTCCTCATTGTCTACAAGCAAATAGGAAGGAAAAGAGATCTTTTACATAGGACAAAAAAGGATCCGGCCTTCTGAATATTTGTCTAGAAAAGAAGCATGAGGAGAAACATTATACACAAGTATAATATTGATAGATGAAGATCTATGAGGCATACCAGTATGTAGCAAGCTGCTGTCCTGTACCATCTTCTTTGGAAACATTCCTCAAACAACCTTCAAAAAGTTGATGAGTAGTGTAAATATTCTAGATTCTTCAAGAGTGAAGGAGAGATAAAATACTCAAAGGTACATCTATAATCAATAACTCAATGAAAAAGTACATAAGATGGCTATTTATAGAGCATGAGATACACTAACAAAATCCTAATTTCTTTATTTACAACTTACTAATTCTTGACTAATGTGGTAGCAGCAAGAAACAATTAAGCACTTGTCAAAAACATAAATATAGTTTTTTCTTTTATTTGCTAAAAATTAAACTCCTCGAAATTACAGGTACTTTTACCGCTGCTGGATAAACACGTATCATCATCATGAATGGCATCATCACAACAGACATGCAAACAGATTTTATTCTTGCAGCCATTTCATTCACATTATGGAAAAGATCTACTTCATGATGTGCATTAAAAGCTGGCTGACTAGGAAAAAGATAATTCCAAAAGATAATTCCAAAGTCAAGATAGCAGTGTGGTACACTTATCAGGTCCTCCTTGTGACGCTAGTTTCTTGATTTACAGTATGTCAGCACTCCAGTACATTAAGATGAAAGCAATAGGTCAGGAAAATACTCTGTTGATCTTCCAGCGGCAGAAAACAGATCAGCCCAATGACGACCATCGGTTTTTCTAGCAACACTGACGACCACATCAAAATACTCAGGAAAGTTTCTTATCAAATCACAGGTCTTCTCCAGAAGAGTGAAACTGGTTGCACTTTTAAGGCCATTGTTCCGGTGCTTGTTTATGTTTTGCCTGTGATTTGCAATTTATAATGGGGTTAGAGACTATGAAAAGCCAAAATAACATTAGTAAAATATAAATACATCAAAAGGAAAGCTCATGATTAGTTTTCACAACTCAAACTGCAAGAGGGAAAAGCCAACTGCCAAGCAAAAGCTTTAGACAATTAACAAACACCACAAATTACCAAGTAATTAAATGTAAATTCTTAACCAGACAATGACTGGCAGAACTCCCCAAGGCCCAGGTAGATATTTAAGACAGAAAATACAGAGAAGATTTGTGCGTGACCAAAAGAACTTATAAATATAGGGTACCGCAAGCTTTCTGGTAGAGGTTATACTAATTCAAATGGTAATAATTAAAAGAAACGTAGTGGTGAGAAATAAGACAACACTCAGGTACATAACTCTCAATAAGGTTAAAATCTGAGTACGGCAGAATTACCTGGAAATTTCTGCATCAAAGACGGTAAAAAGAAGCCACTCCAGACAGTGAGAAAAATGAGGCTTCTCTGCTGATAATTCTGCAAGCCTCAAAGCTTCCTGACTTTTGTTCCTCTAGAAGTCAGAGGTAATAGATGCAATAAGGGGGAAAATCTTCTCCATCATACTGTTATCTTAATATAGTAACACCGTCATGCAAGGCCAACTTTGGATTCACAACAGATAAAAAAATATAAACTTCACGAAGCAGCTGTCTTGAGCCAACTACTAGGATGATAATTCAGAATCAAGTTCTCACTAGATTTTAATTTATATTCTACTCTCAAACTCCACCAAGCAATAAGACACCAAGTGCAAATAAGAGGACCATCTGTTAATATAGGTGTTACCTGAAGGAGGTGGCGAAGTAAACAATGCAATATAGTCTGTGCTTGAGGACAAGGTTCAAAACATGGGAATTCAGTGCATGCTGAAAAAGACATTCGCTGAGATACACCAACCACGACCCCCACATTTGGTAGGAGCCCAAGTGGGTAAACCTCTCGATCAAATTCGAGCTCTGGATCCAACTGAAATAGTAAGAGAACACTTAATCCACTTAAATGAAAGAACCGGAAATCTGTGTTATATAAGCAAGAAAGATTTACAATCTGTTCCAAGACTACTGAATATAAGCATGTAAAATATCAAATGATTACCGATCATGAGAACAGAACAGAGTGCTCTTATTTAATTTCACAAACTTCAAAGTCAATGTATGCCTAACAAGAAATATGATATCACAGAGAAGAATGAAGTGCAACAGTTAACCACAAATTACCTGCAAGAAATCTTCCTGCTTAAAAGATTCTACACCTGGAGATGGATACCAGACCTGTAATAGTACATTTCAAACAAGGACCATATCAGACAAATTCAGCAACAGCTAAGCAACAGGACTATCAACCCTAAGCTGGTGAAAGAGAATAGGTACCAAGAAGATTGCTTTAGCTTAAGTCCCAACAGTCAATTACCTGCATTCCTCGATGACCGTAATCCAACCAGGATACTTCTTCTATCAAATTAGTTGTCTCCTCGGATTGACCACAGGTCACCCAAAATAACTCAACAGAGTCAGTAAGCTCCCTTTCCCGTCCATCATCCAAATCAAGTAATGAAAGCTCTCCATTTGCTCTCAATATCAAACATCTAGCAATTAATGAAACTATTCAGGGTGATGTGGCATTAGAAGACCTCTACCTCTATTTGGGTCTAATCATTTGATTAATTTCACTGACATTTCAACCAAATTTACCTGGAAGGTTCCCTAGCCAAACCATCTGAAGACGAAGAGAGATGATCAGTCGCTGCACATTCTCTGGGAAGCTGGTCAGGGATGAAACGCATTGCTGCAGGATGGCTCTTTGCCGTCATGATGGAGAGTTCTCGTACTGTAGAAAGCTGTTTGTCATTTTATCACTTAAAATGTATGAAGAATAGAGCTTCAGTCAAGCACTCTCATTCAGAGTGCAATTCTGAACTTCCAAGTTAAGAGCTATGTAGAGTACACTAATAATCAGCAACTAAACGAAACTGTTCCACCAGAAATAGAAGGATGTGTCTTTACCTGCAAATCTGGGGTACTAGATGGTGTCAATTCTCCGGATAATTTTACATGGAAGATGTGAACGTCAAATGGACGATAAGTGACTAGGATATAATTTTCATATACATCCATAACCATCGGTTTGGTAAGCAATGACTTCCGACAAAGTAGTGAACTCTGATCAAGGTGATATCTTGGGTAGAAAAGCAACTCATACCTGTATATGGACAAGAACAAAAAATATGAAAAAAATTTGTACCTGATATCAAACCATATTAAGCAAATTGACAAGAAAGAAAAAAGCCAGGAAGGAGAGAGGAGAAAGTCCCACCCAAAAACACCTACGAAAACTGAGAGAGATACCCAAACAAAAGTACAAAGATCTACACTGAACAAAGCACAAAGGTGATGTTTCCATGATATAAGGCCTCAACACTCAATTGGATGCATCTAACAGATCCAAGTTAAAATGCACTCAATATGATAAGACAACACTACAAAATTATTAAGGATTTAATTGAAAAAACTCTCACGTGTTAGAAGAATCGTCATAGTTGCACACAACAACAATCTTTCCCAGCCATAGCAAACCTTTGCATTGTATCTTCTGTTCCTGAGAAATGTCACCAAACACCCGCCACTTCTTCAGTCGTATATCATACAGAATTAACCCATGAAGGCCAGCAACTGCTAAGTACATTCCATCTTTGCTAGCTGCCACATGTTGAACAGGCCAATTTTGGGAGAGATACGAAACCTGGAAACAAGCAGACCATATCATGCAGGTCCTTGGCATGTGGATATTATCTCTCAACTACGGAATTTACCACTTACTGGAAGATTAAGATGCAGCATTTTAAGTTCATTCGTGTCTTCAGACTGCACGACAAGCAACCGATCCTCGCCGTAAATCACTTGGCGCACGTATGTCATACCAGAGACACCTCTATTTAGGCAACATTTCCCAAAGGAAAAGGCAAGAACTCTCTCGGAGGAACCCTCCTCAATAGCATATAGCCTGTATCCGAATTCATCCCACTGCATCAATGAGACACCACTGACCAATGGTTCACACCGACTATCCTGATTTGGCTTCACTATAGGAGAAGACACAGAACTTAAACCAATCTGGCGTATTGTCGACATTAATCGACACCCTGAAACAGACCAGACTGTAAGCCCTCTATACTTCCATCCAACAGCAAAGGCAGAATTATCTGGGGTCCAAGCAATACAGGTGACGGGACCAGTGTCTTCCACAGAATACCTGGAAGAACAAGATTAACTTATCCCAGTCAATCCAATTGCAAAAGGAAAATATTAACCCTAGGAATGAACACTACAACACTCAAGCAATGAAAGTCTCATCAAGACAACCATCATAAATAAAAGACAGAAACTGATTAACTTGCGAGATGTCATACAGATGGTTCGTGACATGACTCTTACCCCCAGTCAAACAGAGACACGGCACGAATAAGTGATGCAGAGTCAGCAAGGTCATATAGCTCCACAACCCCCCTTCTGGTCCCAACTGCCAGGATTTGTTGCTCTGAAGCTACTGACGTACATACAGCATCACCAGATCCAATGCACTTTTCAGCTCTAATAGATTCAACCTGCTTTAATCCTTTCTTACTCACTGAGCATAACATCAGTTGCCCATCAGAATATAACACAAAGAGCAGCCTCATGGGAAAGCAAAGCTCCAACTGAACAATTGCAGGCCTTTTTATAGAATTCTGTTGTGATATTGGAGCTCCTAGATTCACTGTGGCAGCAATTCCATTACTTATTGGATGTGGTAAGTCAGTAACTTTATCATTATCATTTCGTATGTCAAGTCCAATAGCCCCACAAAACTGCACAGACATTATCATGTAAAGAGAAAAATTAAATCATAATCAACAAAAGACAACTCTCATCAGGCAGAACAGATCAGAGCATCAACATGTTACAGAAAACTCTGATCCTGAAAGTAAACAACCAGTAAAAAAAAAAACTCCAATTCATACAGCATTAAGCATACCTCTCCCTTCCAAGAAATGCCATACAACGATCCATCAGAGAGTCCAAGCAGCATATGCCTGTTGTCACTTACAATATTGCTCCTGGAGAAGAGACATAAATTCAGCAAACATTCAGCAAACATACCCATTAGGTTTCTAAACTGCTTTTGTTCATTTAATATAAATTTATAAATGAGCAAACCAATATACTTACAAGATGTTATGTGATTTTTGTACAGCTTAACTGAGTTTAGAGAACAATAAAGACATTGGCATATCCACAGTCCACTACAGCACAAGTTTAGATTTCCAGCATATACACAACTACATTAGTGCAATACTTACACGGATAAATTCATGTCTGCGAAAGGAACCTGCTCACTGAGGAGAAGAGAAATAGTCGCAAAATACAAACCAGAAGGTTGCTTCCCTCCAATCTGTACTCTTTTCTCAGAAAATTGAACCTTAAATAAATGAAGATAGAGTGAAGTCGTCTGCAAACAATATGAAACTGTGTCATAAGAAGCGACAAAATGCCCTCGAGGGGATAATGTATGAAGCAACTGCTGTTTTCTTTTACTAGTCAGAGCAAGAACAAGGAAAGAGGAAAGAATGCACACATTCACTAACAACAATAGGCACAATTGACAAGCATCACCTCTCTAACTTCTTTTAGAGATAATTATCTAAAAGGTTGTACCGACACCCTGTCCTAAAATAAGTAGCTGCAAAGATCAGTCTGAAGAATGAGAATAATAGTCAAGCAACACGCAGAATTTCTCGCTGGGGAACCAGCTGAAGAAGAGATCAACAGCAGGGCACCTAGCTCTCATTTTGAACACCATCCCTTCCGGATGCATTGTAGTCAAGCTAAGTTTTCGTACGTTAGAACATCCAAAAATGAAACTTGTACCCATCTACAGTTACAGGTCGACCAGATATGAATCAAGAATAGCAATGCAAATGCAATTGCGCGACTAAAAAATCGACTGGATCATCCATGGACCTATCCTATCCGCTACATCTCGAACTCACCATAACGGCAATCAATTTGGCATCAGGACTCCACACGGCCTGCGAATTCTCACCCTCCCTTCGCAACGAATCCGCATCCCTCTTGTACTTCCCCAATCTCACTTTATGCTGATCCCACAAAAAAACCAAAACAACATTAAGAGAGAGCGAGCTTGGGGGAGTCGCGAAGCGCGAGAGCGAGAGCTCGCGCGTACCTGAGAAGAGCTCCAGAGCTCGAGGTGAGACGGCGAGACGACGAGCAGGAGCCGATTGATGACCTTGAAGTAGACGATCCTCTGAGAAGACGGGCGCAGGCCTCGCTCCAGAGGGATCACCTGCGGCCATCCGTAAGCCATATACATCTTGGCTCTACGGTGCCGGAATCTCGATCGCGGCGAAACGACTGCACCGTGCGCTTCGGGAGGCCGAAGGAGAGCAGAACAGAGCGAGCGAGCGAGCGAGCGATCAATTCAGAGGCGATGGAGGAGAGATCTGAAGCATTTTTTTTTTTTTTCCAAGCAGGGGACGAGTGATTGGACTACGATCTCTCACATGGATCTCAGCGGAGGAAAAAGAATTGAAATTCAACCATTTTCTCTTTTTTCTTCTTTTTTTTTTTTTTTTTTTTCCTCCTGTTTTTTGGTGTTCTGTTCAGAAATGTCTCTAGCACAAATTGGCAGGTCGGGTCGGTGCGGGTGGGTCCGAGCGGGTACCAAGATGAAGGCCCGACGGGCCTAGACTCCCGCCCATCGCTCGAGCGGGCTTGGGGTGAGACATGTTATCAATCGAGCTAGGCTCAAAAGGTCCGTCAAATGAACCTTCTTGGCCCGTGGGCTCACTCGACCTCACTCAGGCCCAGATCTCCTACTGTGCATTTAGACCGCGGTTGACTTGAGATGTAGCATATAAAAGTATATAAACTAGCTGTGAACCCGCGCCTTGCACAGATTTGAAAGATGTATGGGATGATCTAATTTCCCCTTTATCTATAATCTATGATTTATATCTTGTAATCGATTTATTGATCATCAATATCTACCTTTCTCATTTATAGCCTCGTTAATTTGTATCGATCTCTTTTGAAAAACCACACATCAAAAGAGTCATGATATATGAAATAAATAAATAAGCATCTTCAAATTATGATAATAGATTACTTACTCTAAGTTGGTGTATTCTTTTCTTACCTTTCTCTCGAACCAGAAAAAATCCCTCACAATTAACAACCAAGTCTAATTTGTTCTTTTATTCTAAGCTTTGTTTGGTATTATATACATATCTCATAAAACCAATTAAATCTAATAAAGTATCGCATATATATTTCATTTATTCATATAAATGTTTATGTTTCTCAATCAGGTTAGGATTAATTACAATTTATGAGGTTAAAATTTCTTTAAGAGGATCTCCTTTACAAACCATCACGAGCCCAGGTGGAAAGAAAAACGAGCTTAACATGGTAAAGAGTAAATTAAATGCGATTGTAGTAATTTAGGGAAATGACTTTAAATTATTGCAAGGTACATAAGATTACTACTTTACTACAATTCACATGAGCTTTCGTGGGGTAACATGATAGCTTTGTTGATTTTTATTATTTAGTGACTGAAAAAAAAAAGAGCATACACGTGGACATGTCAGGAAAGAAATACAATTGCTTGGAGAGAGCAGAAATATTTAAAAATCGAATTGGTTTAGGAAAAAAAATATAAAAATGATAAGATTCTAGTTTTCCGGACTTTCATATGATTTTTCTTTTGAGAAAAAGCCACCAAAGACCCTAAATTATATATATTGTAACACATTTACTTTAAACTTTTTTTATAATATAAAAAATCTCAAACTTATACTCTTGTAACACATTTACCCAAAATTTCTTTTTTTTTGGTAACCCAGGCAACCCCGCACCCCGCCGACAACTAAGGGAGTAAAAACCCTGGCCGAAAGTCTTGCCCACCACAACGACCAGGTTAAGTCACCCTATGACAACCGTGGGTTTTGAACCCCGACTCATGCGAGAGGAAGGGGCTGCCATCTGGCGCCACCTGGGTGGTCCCAAAATTTCTTTTTGTAACACAAAAAATCCAAAACTTATACTCGTGTGATATATTTATTCTAAAAAAAATTTTGTGACATAAAAAATCTTAAAATTATACCCATATAATACATTTATGCCAATTTATTTTTTTATAACACAAAAAACCTCAAAGTTGTATTCATGTAGCACATTTATTTCAAATTTTAAGGTAAATGTATCACATGAACATGAATTTAAGGGTTTTGATGTCACAACTGACGTTTCCAATACAAATTTGGTGTAAATGTATATCAAAAATATAAGTTTGGGAAAAATTGTAGTAAATATGTCACGACAGACATAGTTTTGGATCTTTTATACCTTTTTCCCTTTTTTTTTCCAACCCATGTTTGGCGGATGAGTTAATGCACGATGAAATGCATGGTCATTTAAGGAATAGATTGGAAAACATTTGAAAACCTTGAGCGTCACTTTACTTCAAATGAGAGTTGGTACGATTCTGGCGCAAATGGAGGATCTCAATGCACCATCAAAGTGGTATGGAACTCAGCCCCAACGAAGGACACATCCACCTCGGGGCCATAGCGAAAAAGGAGAGAGCATGACCGGGCACTTTCGAAGAGCCGAGAGAAGAAAGAAAACGGACGTGCCGATCCGGGACGGGTCGACATCAGATCTGAGATAGCAAAAGCCCGAATGGAATTGGAAAAAAGGAGGAGGAAGTGGCACGCGATGGCGATTCGAGAGGCGATGGCCACCACCCGAAAGGCGAAAGCAGCTGTCGAAGGGATCCAAATTTAGGGTCAAACGTGGTGATGGCCACATAGCTTTTGTCGAGATAAAGCTTCCCCTACCGTGGGTGCTGTTTTGTACTCAAAGAGGGGCGAGCCAGGAGGAGACACACCACCAACATTTGACATGCCCGGAGAGATAACGTTTTCGCCATGTGATGGGGCCCTATCCTCAACAAAGATCGAGAAAGGGACGATCCGTTACATCGGGAATGATACGGTCCTTCTTCTTTTCTCTATGGAATGCTTGAGGGAGTAAAAGATATTTGAAATCTTATTTGTCATGTTATTGCATATCAGAGTTATATGGTGTGAAAAGGTACGACCCGATAACAACAAGCGTTCATGTATGATCAATTATGCATTAGCCTTGAGTCTCGTCACTTCTCTCGATCATATTTGGATGTAACCCAAAACCAAGCAAAAAGGGGAAAATGTGCATGTGAATATTCAACCTTTGCTAGATGAAGTGATAAAAGTTACTGCACGATGAGTTTATCGAGACTAGAATTATTTAGAATACCAAAAATATCATTGCGAAAAATAGAAACTACATATAATTGGGAACTTTTTCAAGATCAAAATGGTAAATGAGTATAGTAGTATAATGATATATTGTCTTATACGTACCTTTGGCAGCATATTGCCTAAAGTTGACGACATCTTGAATATGAATAAAGTGATTTTTTTGTTAGAATGAGTTTATACTAAGGTCTTTTTGCTCATACTCTTTGTGATTTTCTTTTTTTTTTCTCTGTTAAATTATGTCTCGAAGCACGTTATTTGAAATCTGACCCGACTTGTATGGTGAGGAGAATCGTGGAATCAAAGAAAAGGGAAAACAAACTTTTGGTGGAGTCTTTCTTCGGGTTGAAGTGTGATGTGGACCAAGCAAAGGAAATCACCATATTCCTTTGGATTAGTCAAAAGTCTACAGCTAGTGTCTGGCGGCTGGCTTCCTTACTGCTGAACAGAATGCTTGGATCTGGATCCATTTTCTGGAGGTTTCGATCTTCAAGCAAATGAAGTTTGGAAGCGGTGTTGGTTATTTTGCACGCATATCGCACATGGAATTTCAGTACAAGTGTTTAGGTTCTTCCCGTGAATCTGTACAATTGACTACTGTGAGATATTGTCGGTAAATACAATTTTGAAAATACCTTCTAACTGATTATGCATTCTTTGCAGCCGACTTTACTTTTGGAATAGTTACTGACATTTGGATCTAATCATATAAATCTCTAGTTTTTTTTATCGTTCCTCATTGATTTCTTGTGTGATTTCTTCAAATCGAAAGATCCGTTAACTTCCTAGTCGCTCTACAATACTTCCTTTATACCGTTTCACCTCTCTTCCATTCCACGGTGGGACTTTAGCTCGAGGGTCTCCCTCCCTTTTTTCCATGCATGAGATCGTAAAGTTGTGAGGTCAGGATTTTGGGGAGGACCTTATTAAATTCTATTTCAGTGGGTTTTGAAGAAAAAGAAAACTCATACATATAAAAAACGAAAAATCCATTATATGCAAGTGCATGCGTATGTGTCAGCCACTGGTAATCGAATTGATAAATTACTGCATAAGAACACACGACACGTCGATCCCTCCGAAGCTTCAAGACCACACATAGGTACAATCCCATCCATGGATGGCCCTGTGTCGGAAAGCAGATTTTTTATGGTCCCTCATTTCTCATCAGCCTTTGGACTTAAGGGTCGGTTTGCTGCAAAAACCCCACTTGAAGAGACACCCCCAATTACACCTAAAAGTCTCGACCCGACACAAAATCCAATCTGGAGTCGCTCTTCGATCGAGAACCGGAAGATTGAAATTCCAAGATAGTTCCATAGCCTACATAGTAAGACGCTAGGGACAGTTTTTGATTCTTATTCGTGCCAACGATGAGAAGCGGGGAATCATTTCCGAAAATTGATGGCGCACGTAGAGAAGAAAAAGAAGAAGAGAAAAAACATATTTTTGATTCTTGTGCATTGAGGTTATCCCATATCAATTATGAAAAGAGAAAATAATTGATTTATAAATATGAGAGAAAGTCACATCCCTTAAATTAGCTTTTGGGATAAGAAAGATTCAAGATCATCTAACACCGAAATCAGAACTAGCTTTGCCAACAAGTCTGAATCCAAGTTAGAGAGTTACGGGTTATTGAAGCTCTGATAAAAGTTTCACCCCTTAAGCTAGCTTTTGAGAGCGAGAGAAGCCCAAAACAACCCAATATTTTGCTATGGGAACTTTTACATTAGGTGCTATATTTTTGGGGATAGACAGACTTGAACCCTCACAATGTGAGCACATTTTCATTTTAGTCCCTTAGTTTCTCTCACATTTCGTTTTGGCTAACTTGTTAGGGAGCAAAATGAAATTGCGCCTAAGTTGATAGGGACTAATATGATTGGTTTGGAGATAAAAAGAATGGGAAGCAATTGGAAAACTAGTGATCTAACGATCATGGGATTTCAAAACGCAGCATATGTAAGATCTAAATCACATGTCTATTTCTGAAGATGATGCTTTTAAGCAAAATTCAACCAAATGCACACATGCCCTTCATTCACATTAGAATTTATGGTGCATGTGAAAAATCTGAGAGTTTTTACCTTCTAATTTAAAATAAAAAAAGAGAAATAAAGAAAGAAAATGTCTTGCTACTATGTATTGGACTTTGAGGTATCTAGCTTCTTACCTCATTGGGCAATTTTGTACTAATCCACCTATCCCTCTACGTGTCGTCTTAACATAAACATATGTGTAATTCAGGCTCAATCACAATGCATTAGGAGTGAGTAATTCTAGGCTCGATGCAACTTCCATTTGAAATTAAGAACCTACTTGTTGAATTTGGTTTCCTAATTTTTGGAACCCATAACGTACCATGCATAATAACAAACCTACAACCTACCTTGTCATAGGTTCTATGGTATATCCAAATTCCACATGTACTATTAATTGAATGATTACATTGAATCATTACTTCTAATGACCACTATTTGTTACAATCTACTAATCACAACTCATATGTAGACACACAGAAATTATAAAATATTAACAAAGTAAATATTTTGGTTATGGATATTACCAAATAACCAAATTAGAGGCTTGGACAATTGGCTTCAAATTACACACTTACCATTGAACGCCGTATACTATCGTAGGATCACACGAACATATAAAACAAGAAAAACATAAAAACTTGTTCTAGATTTCCAATTTCATCTAGAATCTCGAACCTACCTATCAGAATAGGTTCCCTAAATTCTAGGATCCAAAATCTACCATGCATATCATAAATTGAAATCGAACTGGTTTCCACCAGTCTGATTCCCAAGCTCTCGATTTTATTCCGCAACCGTACTCACCCTTACAATGCATCGCATAAAGGGTCAGGACCGAGTATCTCTCGCGAATGGATTGGACTAGAGAGGGAGTGAGGAAGAGCCAGATATGGAGTGATTATGTAGCGAAAGGTGGTGGTGGTGGTGGTGGTGGAGGTGGTGGGGCGGCGGAGGCAGTTGGGCCATGGCTGTCTCGGCCATATTTGGGCTAAAGAAAGTTCAACAATTCGGGTTAGCTGGGGACGACGGTCTCCTGATCCAACCATTAAGTCTTGCCGGTTGGCGAGGGTCCGCTCCCCCACCCCCCTCTATACCCCGCCCACGCTACTCGTGCTCGCGCCCTCCCTTTTGTCCTTTTGCTCCCTATCATTCGCTGCCGCGCGCACTGTTCATCCAGGTCCCTCTATTCTCCTTCTTTCTCCTTCTTTAACCCCCATTTCTGCCCTTCGAATATTTAATTCTTATTCCTTTTCTATTGGTTAACCCCCCTTTCTCTTTAGTGTACAATATTAAATCCATCGCGGTCGCCATCGATGGCATTGCATGCCTACAAATGTAGAGCACGGCATCTTCGAGAGCAAGGACATCCATCGTTAATGAAGTGGACGTACGGCACGTTTTCCAGCAATTGCCCGATGTTAATTGAATGGAGACATCATTCAACGGGGATCGAACAATGACACTTTCAAATTAACTCACTTTGAGTATTAATTAATAACGGTATGTCACATCTTGCGGGCAATTTAATTTGTTTTTGCCCCGTTCGCCATCCTAAAATATGTTAGGAATCGATTCTTATTAGGTTTTTTTCTTTAAACGTCATTTCCTGCTTTTATTGGATCGGATCGAATTGTTACATAAAAAAATAAAATAAAAAATTGACAACAATGATTAAATTTATAAAGTAATTAATATCACGCTCGCATTTATTATTGTCCATCGTCATTTGAGAGGACAAATTTGGTTTCTTTGTCCTGTTGTGAGGACATTAGGTTCCAAGTGTTTTGCTTTAAAGCTGTTTGAAAATGATTATGCCAGTGTCCGTTCTTTTTACTTATTTGTTTTGCGAATTAATAAAAATAATTTATAAAATTACAAAAACATATGCCCGAGAGAGTTGTTGCTTTTTTTAATACTCCAAGTTTCATATCTCGCATCAACAATATTGTACATTTATTTGCAATTTTTTCATTTCTCTTTCCCATAATATCCCCATCCTTTTCTCCCATGCATTACACGGTAACCCCAAACAAAAAATTCAAATTGTAATCACCTATACTCAGTTGCCTTAGACCGCCGCTCGCCATTGAGAAAACTCGAAGGAACCCGGTCACCGTTGTGAATGGCCATGGAAACCAATGAGTGATTTCCGACCTATGGATTGAAGATATGGAATTGAATGGGTGAGTAGATGGCTAAGTGTTTTTGCGGCTTCTTAACATGATAGAGGATTTGGGTCAGCATTTCAATTGGGTCGAAGTATGAATTTTGTATTTCTAAATCAAAAATATATGTCGGTATCACTATGAAAATTCCAACGAATTTTTTTGTAATTTTTGTCACGAATCTCGCAGAAGATGCCTTCTTTCCATTATGGGAAGGGAGGCTGAAAATATCACTGAGGACCCAAAAAGAAGGCCACAAATTATATTAGCGTGAAAATCGGAGGCAAGATGTGTTGTCTGCCAACTACGGTCACTTCCTGTCGAACCCCTCTTCATCATTTCTCACCCCCCCATCTTTATTTTTCCTTGGCGTTTACCCATTTCCCTCGTCATTATCGCAACCAAATTTGCTCATCCGATGATCAGGCGACTCTTCAATTTCTTTCAGGTAGCGCCAATTCAATCGGCATACTAGAGCGATACCCACATGAGCCAATGTCTCGTATTTGATTTCGAGTGAGTTTCTCGAGGCTGACTCTACCTAAATGGGCAAACGTTTCTATCTATGTACGTCAAATATCCAACCCGTCTTATCACGGCGTATATTACATCATCCCTCATGATTACTCTCAACTTTGCCGTGCAAATTCGTTGCCCCCCGCATACGTCCATTCGAAAAAGTAGGTCGTTTCTTTGGGTTATGTGGAGAATGGCATTAACCGCTCCTTATTAAAGTAATTAAGGAAGACGATGGCGATGACGTGGCGTCCACCACGAGGGGGGAGAAGAAGACCGCCTGCTCTTTCGTAAAATACAGCACGTTGATCGTTCGGCCACCACGTGCGGAGACGCGGCAGCCTCTCCAGACAATCATCGAATGCATCGGAAACCAGCTACGCTCGTTTGCCGCCGACCAATCACTGCCCGGTTCGGCTCATCGGCACGTGGGCCCCGCCTCGAAAGATCCGCTTTCCTCCTTTTCCATTGGCCCATCCACAGCCCGCGAAAAATATCAACGCCCAGCGACCCCAAAATGGCTCCCTCCATGGTATTTCGTGGCCTTTCGGCCGTTTCTTTTTATGTCGAATTTTCCGATTAAATGTATAACGAACAAGGGCTTGTATTGTCTGAATTCGATTCTTTTTGAATTAATTCGAATTATTCGACCAAAAAAATTAATTGGAATTACGAACTGCGTGTGAGATTTTATATTATTTTTTTCGTGTTGGTCATGTTCTGTTTCTATTTTAATTTTCATTCTCAAACGTTTATCTTGCCTCTTTACTGAATGTGAGAGTTGAAATTTACATCTAAAATTAAGTCATCTCACATTAACTCTTAAAAATATGCGGATTCGAACCTTGGGTCACGTGGAAATGATGACAATTAGAGTAATTTTTATATAATTAAGACGAACAGCTGTTGCAATTAGTGAAAAACGTTTTTTTTGGTAATTGCAATTTCTAATCATTAGTCAAAATATTCGACGTGTCCCATGGATTTCTACGTAGGATAATTAAAGGAGGAGCCACGCCATTCTGCTTTCCCCCAATATATATCGGAACTACCACTACCGCCGAGGCAGAAGCTTCCTCCCTCTCTCTCTCTCTCTCTCTCTCTCTCTCTCTCTGGTATTTATACCGCTCAGAGTCTGAGAGCAGCCGGCGAAGAAGAAGGAGAAGAAGAAGATTTTCAATTCAAGAGAGAGAGAGAGAAAGGGATGGGATTCCCGCTGGGTTACACGGAGGTCTTCCTGCCGAAGCTCTTCGTCCACGCCCTCTGCCTCCTCGGCTTCATCAGGCACCTCATCTTCTCCCTCTTCCACTTCCTCGGCCTCTCCGACTTCCTCGACACCGACGCCGCCGCCCCCCTCTTCCCCGCCGACTCCCGAGCGCGGTCCTCGCCCTCGTCGCCGCCGCCCCCACCCGTCTCGGCCCTCCTGATCCGGGAGATGCTCCCCGTCGTCAGGTTCGAGAGCCTCGTCGACCCCCCCGAGAGCTGCGCGGTGTGCCTCTACGAGTTCGAGGGCCGGCCGGAGGAGGAGATCAGGTGGTTGAGCAACTGCCGGCACGTCTTCCACAGGGAGTGCCTGGACCGGTGGATGGACTGCGATCAGGACACCTGCCCTCTGTGTAGGACCCAGTTCGTGCCCGACGACATGCGGGAGGAGTTCCATCAGCGGCTGCGTGCGGCTTCTGGGTTTGGCGATCTCGCCATTTCTGAGGACTGATGATAAGTTCAGCTCTTTCCTTTCTCGAAAGGGTCTGCTGACTCTGGTCTTGCGTTGACCGTTTGCTGACTACGCATGAGATGGCGAATATTAGGAAGCGTATATAGCGTAAAATTGGGGGGAGGGGGGAGGGGAGATTGTTAATTAGCCAAGAAAAATAATGGAAGCAGTAGCAATTTTTTTGTTGGATTAGTTCTTTTATTTCAACTTTTTTTTTCTTTTTACTGACCAAGAACAGAGATTGGGCTTATACCCAATTGTGGGACTGAATCTTGCAACTTGGGAATTCAGATTTAGTACTTCCCGCAGTTCACTCCTCACTGTCGTACGGGTTCGAAGGGTTATTTCTTCTTCTGGGTTTTGTAAGTTAGCGCATCGTATGTATTAAATTGTTCGAGAGACGGGACACGATTCATGTCTTCGTATATGAGCTTGTGCTCTGGCCTTATTTAATGTCGGCAATGTTCGGTTGGTGAGGCTCTTAATGCGGGAGATAGGAACCAGAAACAGAGGATCAAAAGAGGGTCCTTGATGATGGCGGGTGTAAAAAACGGAACGAGGATATGAATAAAGAAATAGAAAAGCAATGGTGTCTGTCCGATGGAGTTTGTTGAGTATGGTTAACGAGTTGCAGGTGGCTTAACCGATTTGTTCGGATCTTGTCAGCTCCAATGATGAATTTCCTCAGGTCGACCATTGCTTCTCGTTCTCTCTTTCCGGTTTG
The DNA here is from genome assembly GCA_014182895.1 of Angophora floribunda. Classification (NCBI taxonomy): domain Eukaryota; kingdom Viridiplantae; phylum Streptophyta; class Magnoliopsida; order Myrtales; family Myrtaceae; genus Angophora; species Angophora floribunda. The sequence goes on from CM024709.1 coordinate 717,614, forward strand.
CATCGATGAATTGGTGAAAGTTGGGAGAGAGAAAAGAAGATAATAGAAACAAACTCTGGTCAGAAACGTCAGGTCACCGTCTACCTTCTTGTATCAGTGATCATTGTTTCCCAGCGAGCTTTTAGAGAGAGAGAGAGAGAGAGAGAGAGAGAGAGAGCGCATTAAAGGGTGGTGATGAGTTGCGGGATCAATGAACTAGGACTCTGTGTACGACTTATCTCTAGCTCAGGCTCTGGGACTGAATTTTCACCTGGCCTGTAAAGTTTTATACCCAGAAACGAGACTGAGTTCGCACAGGGACCTACCCAAATTGAATGGAGCACTCAAAGCTCCTACCTATCAGAATTTCCTCCTTGTCTGATGATCTTTGCTTTAAGTTCTAAAGTTAGTTCGTGAATCCGTATCCAGCAAGACATGTGGGTTATCATTTTTTGAGAAAGGGAGATGACCCGTAGATAAGGTTAAACGAGAGAGTTTGGGCCACGCGCTGCGTTCCACCTACTAACCTGTCCCCCTGTCCCTATCCGGTGAAGATTTCTTATTGCTTCATGTTAAGCAAACCCATTGATCGAGATAGGTGCGGTTAGGACTGAGGAAGCGTATCCGCGTTATTCACGGTATTCATGCATTGTAAGACTTGAAATCATTTAGTTTCGAAAAGGAAGAAATTTTTTCACCAGGCAAGTAGCAAGCAGCGTAAGTTGATCTACATATTGTTCTTCGATCTCTGGCTATTTCTCTACCTCATGAGTCGGCAGCGAAAGGCAGTCGCCATCTGGGCATGGTAGTGAGAGGAAAGGCCTCATAAACTTGTTCCAATTGTTACATGAGGAAAGCAGGAACATGTCTACCAAAGCAAAAAAGTAACATGGTTTGGCGAACGCAAATATGTAGGGCGTGCCTTGTTATAAACAAGCTGGTGACTGGTAGAACTGGGCCTCCCTAAGGACAAGAACTCAGTAAAAGTCCGTGCCAGTCTTCTTCTGAACTCCGAACGGTAGGTCTCCAGCTTCTCCAGCTTGTCTGAATGTCCGATTACGGTCCTGGAGGCCATGTCGATTTGAAAACTGATTTTATGAGTCAAGAACAGCATACATCTAGAGTAAATGCTAATTGGACTGCACGACTCGAGTTCACAAGTCACAACAAGCTAACGTCACGAAGCAACTTATGAAGCACGAGAAGAATTTCTGCAGAGTTCATGTCAGTGGCTTTCAGGAAAGTAATCCGCATAAAATAAAACGTACCATTATAGGCTCATAGCCGTGAACAGAGATGCTCAGTCCTTCAAACTGGCTCTAGATGAACTCAATGGGATCCACATTAAGCATGTCTACTGCTTCTTGGGCTTCTTGATCCTTTTGTATTTTCATATGTAGATGCAGCAAGTCAAGTTGGGCCTCCCTCATCTGGCCCGACCAAGCATGCGGTGTTTCAAGAACTAGGGATCGATGATAACTGAGCTCAAAGGCTTTCAATTTTTCCCCCCCATTTTTATCTATTTTTCTCATCAAATGACTGTTTTTTCCAAAGACAACCGTCGAAAACAGAGAAGTGCCCACTACTTACCCACTACCTAAAGAAGGCAAAACTGCTCAGTCATTTATAAAACGCAACTTGAAGCGTGGAATCATTGATTCCAATATGATGTTAAGCAAATAATAAACAAACAAGCTTTCGAACCCATTTGCTAAATAAACCAAACTGGCCTAGCTGAGTAGCCCCATGGTAATGTCGAACCTACAGAGCTAATATATCTACATAAACAATGACCACGACAAGTCTAAAAGCTTGTTCCAGCACGATCGAGATTGTGACTCGACCGGGGGTGTCGCTGCAGCTGTTTGAGGGTAACTTTTTGTTTTTCCTTTTGGCGCTTGATACGTATGTATTGAAGTATATGATATTGTTGAATTATCCCCTCGGAGCATACCCTCAATGCGATCCCCTCTGAGAAGTGGGTCCAGATTTTCAGTTTAGAAAGAGGTAGAAACACTCACTCGGGAGAAAAAGCATATCACGAAAGCGAGAAAAATAGTGGAAAAGTGGGGGGAGAGATTCTCGACCTACCCCGGGGGCCTTTTCTCGTTCTCACGCGAACAAAACAAGAAACAGTAGATTGTAAGAAAACTCGCGTCTGCACGCACTGTGACTGGTTCTTATGAGGCGAGGCACGAGCCTTTGTCAGATGGACCAAATCTTTCTGGCTTATAAAAGCGATTGATAGGAGTCTACCTCCACAGTCCTGCATCAACACATATACACATAAACACCACCTGCACGTCCATATGAAAAGGAGGAGGGGGGAGGACAAAATAACAAAAGAGATTTTCTACACAGTGAATCCCTTTCACGTACCCCCCCTTCCCTACAAAGTCAGTTCCATAGACTCCTACGTTTTAGTTAAAATATTCAATATCGATTGTTCCCATTTTAACGTTGGGGAGAAAAGGGTTTATCGTTGTGAAATCAGCTGCTCCCAAAAAGTACAGAAATAGCTCAGCGATGTATTAGTCATTCAGTCTTTGCACCGATTCTATGTCTTCCGCGAGAGTTCTGACAATGCTTCACGTTCTGCGTTTCTCAGTCGACCGAATCAACCATGAGCTCTTCGCTTAAACGTACTGACCTCCAAGACAGCTCGTGAAGAGTACTGTGTCCACAGCTGCTTTGTTAGTTGCCCGTCTTCGACGCATCATTAGATAGTGATTAGCTCTGCTGTTGCCTGGTTACTCTGCGACTGGGGTTTGGAAGAAAGGGCTCCACATGGTAACGCCCTGATGCGTCGGGCTTCTTATAAGCCTTTCGTCATTAAATGATACGAAGGTGAAATGTCATTGCACGGGCTGACGTGCGAGAGGGACAGAAGAGGGAAGAGCGTGTTGAGATCAGAGGTCACCTCCCGACGCAACTCGCCGGCTTATCATTAGTTCATGGACCGATGTTTTTCCGGATAAACCATCTTTTGTTAGGTTTATTCTCGTTACTTCACGTCGCGTTGAGCAAACGATGAGAACTTTCGAGTTGTTTCTGGTCGATTTTCCTACAGAGCTTGGAGGGAAACGTGCTTACGAGCTGTGACAAGAAAAACATTGAGATTTTAACCCTGTCTAAAGCTGAAGCTTAACATGGGAAAACGATTGAATTTCAAAGGGGACAACAATGATGGGTCTCTCCATGAGGATATGGCATAATTTTTCTGTTCGTGCACAGGATAAAAACTGCACAATTTGCAGTAAAGCAGTGATGCCCACATTAAAAAAATGCATACATAATTTTTAAGTGTCATGATTGCTGCGCTGCTTTTGATTCCTTGGAGCATATTATAAAGTACAAGAAACATAAAATTTGATTTTTATGGAAAGATAGAGAAGTATGAACATGAAAGAAAGGGTTTTTGTCCTTAGTGAGTCTTTCCACCAACGTAATTTAGAGCAACTTTATGCTTGAATTTGATACAAATCCTAATGTCCAGAGGCCAAATGTGCGATGAAGAAGCTCGTGTTTTTTTTAATAGAGTGGAGGAGTCTATTTAGCTACTTTTAGTGGATAAGAAACTATCCAGAGAAAGTGAAGGGAAAAGATGCTTTAACTAATATCATGACACGGGATTATAAAATTTGCCTCGCTTTTTAACTACGGTGGCTGCAACTTGTGGTGGCTCGGCTTCGCTAGGTATGTCCCACGACAATGTAAAAAGTCATATAAGTCATTCTATTTCGAGAGGATTATCTCATTGAGTGTCATGACTTTTTTTATAAATAAAATATGATTTTTCTAAGGTGAAATCGTTATTCCGCCGCTTACCTCGATTTCCTTGTGCGCCTTTGCCAATGAACACATGCCTCTTGAAATTCACCTAGGTCTTCAATTCTTACCTCCCCTTTTGTGGATATCAAGTGTTGTTTCTCCACGCTATGTTTCTTGCTCTCTTCTTGGTCGACAGCATAAAAAAACAAAAGTGAAAAAAATGGGAAGTAGCAAATTGCATTGGAATAGGCCTCCCCACAGCCCGAACTGTTGGGCCTTGGCGTACGACATCTTGGACCAAAAAGCCTAGAAACTAAGAGTAAGAAAAGAACGGCAGAACACGAGAGACCGTTCGACATTGCTATGTTTCCGATACTCGATCCAGCACAGCACTCACACAATTCTTCTCGTTTTCTTGATGGTTTTCGTCTTAACCCGGAAAAGAGCATGATAAGAGTCAACATGGATCTTTGACCCCAAAAAAAAAAAAAAAAACAAACAAAGAAAATGGTCAACGATCCACCAGTCCAACTCATCGACATCATTTTGCTTCTTCAACGTCCAGTTTGGTTGCAATCTTCATGTTATCGAGTTCAATAAGCCCTTGCACAAATCAGGTTTGAGGAAGAACTAAATTTCTTGATGAATCTTGGCTACATGTATGACAAACATCTCCGAAAAGACCCGTCTCTAAGTAACATTTGCTATGCCTGCTGTAAAGCTTTGACTACTTGGTGGAAACGTGGACGCAGGTGCAAAATAAACTAAGGGAAACCTAACTTACATTAGATTCTGAAGCTTAATTTATTATGTTGAGATTGAGACTTGTATGAATATAAAGAGCATATAAACCTTATGGTAAAATGATGCGAGATATTTTAACGATTTCAAATTTGAAATTTGGAGCATAGAGAGAACAGAATAAACATATCTACTTCGTGATTAATCCAAAGTATCTTTGTCTTAAATGGCATGAATACGAGAATCTGTCGTGAAGTCATGATGTACAAGGGACAACGGTGACTCCCCCATAACACGAAACTTAAGTAGTTAGGCATCAGATTCTATCTTGCGTGGTCGCCTACGGGCAAAACATAGGCAGGCGCGCGGACACATCTCCTTATATTCATTCTACGGAAGTACAACCAGAAAAATAAAAATTGAAAGATTGAAAGAAAAAGAGAAAAAAAATAAGAAGGCCTTCCATTTTCACCTTAAGTCGTGCGGGGCCCGCGTGTACACTCATCAAGATCCTTTTCCCGCTGCGGGCCATCGTGTTCGCCACATACACTCGCCGAGATTGGACTCCGGCGCGTGCAATGCACGGCCCCACGCCTACGCCCCCGCCCCCTAGCCCCCCCCAACCCGGCCGTACCCCCAATTTTTTCAACCGGATAATCACGTAAAATCCAATGAATTATTGTTTCTTTTTCACCGAGTGTGTATATTATCGAGCGAAGCTGAATTCATTTCTCATAAAAAGTGTTAAAGCAACGTATCACAGACTACCCCGTACCATTCGTTAGCATTAAATTATTCATTTTAAGCGTTAAAATTGTTATATATTATTTATCTACTCATAAGTTTTGCATTAACCATACATACATATTTACTCTGATTCGCATGCCACAGTAGCTCCGTATGATAAGCTTCCCCTATATTGCAAAGATGGTAATTTATCGTTTTTAAAGACATTCATAACTGCATATTGTATAATTTAGGGAAACAAAATCCGAAGGGACTTTTAGAAAAACAGACTCATCTCTTAAAAAGTATAAGCCGTTTCACAACAAATGCCCGAACTTCCAAACTCCCACTTAAGAATGGGCGCACAAGTCTCGTCTGGATGTAGGATTCGAATGTTGCAGCAGATTGGCAAACCCTAAAAGTCTCAAGACATTCAAATTCACCCAAAAAACAGAGAGAGAGAGACGCACACAAACGCACGCACGCTCGGTTTCATCAAACGTAGGGTGGGAGTCGCCGTACGCGATTTGTCTGCATCCCAAGACAATTTCACGAAATGTTTTTAAGACAAGAAGGAAAAAAAAGTATAAAAAAAAAAGAGAGGAGGGAGGGGAGATGACGTGTCGTGGTTTTTTTGGCGTCCCTCAATTATATAAAAGAATGGCGTCAAAGGATAGGGAAAAGGGGGGAAGAAGGAGAAGAAAGCATGAAAACCTAAGGGCCAAAAAGGCCCAAAGCGAGCGCGCACGCACGCCACCCCACCTCCGTTCCCCCGGCTCGGCATAACACGCTCACGCACCTCGCCCATGTTTTAATCACAAACACCACCAAAAGCAACCAAACCAAACCCTCCCTCTCGTTATCGAGTTCTGTGTGTGTGTCTCTCTCTCTCTCTTTCGAGCCTGAGATCTACAAAGCCACCACCAAAATCCAAATTAAGGGAGAGAGACGCAGCATGAGAGAAAATTAAAACCCAATATATATATATATTTAAATTAAAAAGAAACCCTCTTCGGATCCATCCATCCATCCATTCATATCCCCCCTCTCTCTCTCTCTCTCTCTTCTCTTCTCTCTCTGTGTCTGTTGTCTGTGTGTTGTGTATTTATCCCTCGGGGGCGCACCACCACCACCATCATCATCATCATCATCATCATCGGCATCGCAAAGCATCATGAGGATTCGCAAGAACGCCAATCTCTCGTCCCTCCTCCGCTCCCACGCCTCGCCGCCGGACGCTCCCCTCCCCTCCTCCCACCTCTGCCAGCTCAACCAGTCGCCCTGGGACGTCCTCCCCTTCTCCTTCCCCGACGCTCTCCCTCAGGTCCGTCTCCTTCCCTCCCCCTCTCCCTTCCTTCGCTTCCGCAGATCTGCGACCGCCGCCTTTTCTTTCTGCGCGACTGTTATTTGCTGTTTCGCTTGTGGCCTGCATTCCTCCTTTTTTCTCTCTCGCGATTCGTAGGGTTTTTCGATTCGGGCCCTCGCCTGCTAGGGTTTCTCTGTAGCCCCGAGATTCCTCCCGTTCCCGTCGTGCATTCGCCTCGGAATGGACGATTAGGTTTATCTTCTCCTCGCTTTCGTCCTATTATTCATGTGCCCGCTCGTTATTTTTCTTCTGGTTCGTCCATTTTCTCTCGCAGCTCGACGGCGGAGATGACAGCTTCACCGCCAATGGCAGCTTCGGCGATTCCATCGGAGCCGTCGAGAGGTAAATATCGATTCCTCGTCGTCCTCCTCGTTCATGAAATTGACATGTCTCCCCGAATTCATGTGCATTCAATCGTCTCCTTCGAGCAAAGTAGGGTTTTGTATTATCGTCCTTAAATAGCTCCATCGTTTAGCTTCGATTGCTTCAAATTTGTTGGTGGATGGCGAACGTCGGGACCTGCGGGTCGTTCGCGATTGAAACATTGTGATTATCTCGCAGCAGCGTGGCCTCGATGATGGCGTTGGACGCCGAAGAGAAGACGGTTATCGTCAACGAGCTCGAAGGCCGCGCCTTCTACGACATCAATAACGAGGATAGGATGAACATCAACGGCTACGGAGCTAAAAATGGAGGTGATTCCGACGGCGATTTCAGCTTCAAGGTGTGCTGCAACAAGACCGACGGCAAGCGGTGGCAATGCAAGAACGAGGCCGCGGACGGCCACTACTTGTGCGAGCATCACCTGTCGCAGCTCAAGTCCTACACTATTACTGCTGACGACGACGACGATAACGACCACAACGTCGCCACCGCTGGCGACTCGGCTTCCAGAAAGCTGGACAAGTCCTCCGCCTCCACGGGCCGACGCGGTGGCCGGCCGCGCGGGGCGAAGAAGAACTCTTCCTCCTCGGCGGCAGCGGCGAACTCGAACCAGTTCTACTATTACTCCGGCTTCGGGCCGTCCTGGGGCAAGAGGCGGAGCGGGAGGGCTGGGGACCAGCCGCGGAGGCCGGAAGGGAGGGTGAGGGGCAGTCCCCAGCCGACGCCGCCGCGGATCGGCGGCGAGGGAATCGATTACGTCGATTACGACATGGACGAGGAGGAGGAGGACGACGACGACCACGACGACCGAGATAGCGGGAAGAAGCGGATGAGAAAGCCGGTCAAGGCGCGATCGCTGAAGTCGCTCATGTGATTTATCATTTTGAATTTTGGATCGTGGGTTTTATGGTTACGGTGCTGGGTTGGCTCGCTCGCATTTGCGCTGGAGATTATCGCGAAGGAAGATTGTAGTGTGTTAGGGTTAAGGGGGATTTTTCCAGCTGATTTTCCTTTTCTTTTTTTTTCTCTATATTTTGTCAAAGAGCCCAAAAAAAAAGAAAAAAAAAAAGAAGGAAAAAAGATGGTGGGGCTGTGTACTCGAGCGGGTGAGGATAGCGTTTCCTCCGCAAATGCTAATAGTAGGAGGAGGGATGTCTAGGGTGTGAATCGACCAGACCCTCTCAGTAACTGTTTTAGTCAATCTAAGGATAATTTCGTAATTTCGGCTTCTCTTTTGCCCTTTTTCAATTTGTTGGTTTGCATTGCATCGGAGTTGGAAAGTGCCGTGACGTGGCACGACATAAGACGGAGCCTCCTTTTTTTTCCCTAAACGATTTGATTATTAAAAAGAATTCCCGAATTCCGATCGAGAGCTAATTAAATTAATCGAGTTGAAAAAAATAAAACAAAAATCGAACGAATTCAGTGGGTGCCATGGAATATCAAATAGAGGTGCATGCTTTCGTGAAATGCCTCTCCATGTAGTTTTTAGAACAAACCGTTTCTAATAAAAAAAATTATATAGATTCACTTTACGAATATCATTTACTAGAATGCAGATGTTTATCAAATGTCATTTCAATGGAATTAGTAGCCGTTCTGTTAGAAAGAGTAGATCTCTTAAATCATAAATATTTGTAACCAAACTAAAGAAGATGCACATGGTTAGAATCATGCTTGTGGTCACTATGATTTAGTGAGTGATGCGACAGTTTTACATAGGATATTTCTTAGTGGAAGTTTGATTTGTCCATGAGAATTAAAATGGGTCATATGAAAATCTCAGACAGTTGGTTGCTCGGGAATAAATGTCTTGCATCATTCTTTTTTCTCTAATGTGCATTGAAAATGTATTGGAAAAAAACATATTGACTATTGATCGTGAGGCATCAGAGCTCTTGACTGGAGAAGATACCGAAGAACTTTCTGTCATTCCATCCATTGGATAGATGGGAGATGGGAGAGGACAGAGCTTTTAGAATTTTTTTCCTATGTTGTCAAAGAATTTAACAATGATGAATAAATGGTGAGTACCTACTTAATTCAATCAGTTTATGTGAAACAAGATACGAGAATTATGAAAATTTAGAAAAAGAAAGTTGTAATGAAAATATTAGAATATGTAAAAGTGTTGGGACCAAAGTTAATGTAGCATGATCTTTTAGCAAGCAATTCCTACTCACGGGGAACAAAGAAATGGGCCTTGTGAATTTTTTTTGAGGTGCCATTAGGTTTGATTTGTTTAAAAAATATGGGGTTCAGGCCGTAGATCCGTGCGCGGCTGAAATTTGGGAAGAGTCAAATGGTTTGGTGCTTCCGATCGAAAAAAAAAACAAAAACAAAAAACAAAAAATAAAAATAAAAAGTGAGGTTTGGTGCCACGTGGTCCACGGGGTCAGAGGTGGGCCCACATATGATGGGAGGACAAAAATATCCCGTGGGAACTACCGGGAAGCGATTCCGAGCCCGGACGGCGGGACGCAACCGACTGGCTTTGAACTCAGAAGAGCATCGTCGTTTTGCACTTCTTTCGTATATATTTTCTTCTTTTTGTTATATATAAATATTGGGGAATGATGGGACCCGCATTGCTCCGCTGGAGGGCGTACCAGCCATATTAAGTTATCCATTTCCCAATCCGTATTTTTTTTTTATTAAAATATGTTTTTCCCCTTTTGCTAGAGAGAATCTCTGGGGTTCCATGTCAGTGCGGCTGCTTATCTGCTTCCAATTTAATGAAACCTGGCACATCTTATTTGATCCTCCTCCGGAATTAGCTCTATTTGCCATCGCTCTTTCGCCCTTCGAAAGTAAACCGGACCAATCTTTTTTGTGACGTGGATCTTTTGTTTGACCATGTCGTACATTTAATGCACATCTTGTCTTTCAATACAATCTTACCTTCATTTAATATCACAAATTTTTTTAAATCAATATATATATATATATATCTGATAAATTTATGACAAATTTATAATCTATTAATTTTTATAATATTGAATAAATATCACGAAAAATTACAAATTAATATACTTGTGATGAACAGAATGTAAAACTTTAAATTGCTACACCTATCAATTATTGCATGTCATTCAACTTATTAATTTGATAATAACTTTTAACGGAAATTAATATGTGGTAAATTTATCACAGAAATACTCATTTGAGGTTTTTTGTGATCAAAAAAATTAGTTTTTGGTAAATTCATCACAACTATATTATGGGAATTTTCGTGGTATTTACCTTTTCTTTTATTATTATTTTGAAGATTGAACCGGTCTTGGATATTCTTATTTATCTTAAAGAGCATGTGCACTTGTGTTTGTACTTTTATTTAGCTTTAATTCCTATTCGATCTACGAAAACGTTTTGAACTACATGTGACTTTGATCATACTGAGTTTGATGACTTTTTTTCTTTGACAATTGAATCCTAAACCCTTTACATTTATGTCGATACAGTCCATTTGGCCAATTTTAGTCGGCCGACACTGACATGGATACCAATTGTCTTTAGTGGCATAACCATTGCTGACATGAACAATTTTCAATAATATTTTTCGAATATTTTCTTTTCTTTTCCTTCCTTCTTGCTCTAGCTTGCCAATAGCTTCGTGATCGACCAAAGGTGAGGGCCAACAAGGTTGTGCCTTGCCTAGCCCCCCTCACTAGCGGCCGCGATGGCAACCTCACGATAATTAAAATATCATTAAAAACTATTGGCGTTAATGCTAATTGCGTCACATAGGATGATCGGTGTCCACGTCAACACCGACCAATTAAAATTGGCTATATCGATTGAATTTACACAAATACAAAAAATTTAGGATTCAATTGGCAAAAAAAAAAAAAGGAATTTAGAATCAAATTTGCACAATTACAATAGATTTAAGACTTTTTCGATGATTTTCCCCAAGTTCATGTAAATGGCCTCTCTATGACAACAGCATTTGCGATCGTCCAATAGATTCCACCTCGAGCTTTTATCTTTTCATCACGAATATCGCCAATTGGGAAGCTTCCCAATCTTAAAAAGCTCGATGCAAAGCTTTATGCGATTGTATTACTCTAATGAAACGCTTTATGCAATTGAATAATTTTTTCTGTTGCGAATATCCCACAAGGAAACTAAAGCTGAAAATAAGCAATGGAAGCCAGATGCCAAGCTTTATGCGATTGTATTACTCTCTGCAAACCCTAATCCAATGTCCATGCTCACCCGTTCTAGCACCCCATCAAGAAGCAGCAAATTCTGAGACGTCTGAGTTTATCAAGCATTAGCAGTCAGCTGATGATCATGCATGGGTTGAAACAGTTTATGAGGCTCATGAGAGCTTGAATAACAGAGGGCGAATAAAAGAATATTCTGCAGATGTTGCTCGTATCTTTTTTCATAATCTCGTGGTAATCGCATCCTCCGCAAGAATAGTGGGGAGAGAGAGAGAGAGAGAGAGAGAGAGAGAGAGAGAGAGAGATAACCTGGAATGAGTCGTCATTGCATGTGATCCCGTCATTTTTGAATTTGATAATATGAACGCTTAGGCTCTTGTGACATTACTTTATAAACCTACGCGGATGAGTCTAAAAGAAACAAAAGCTCGCAGTCAACAAAACCTCAATTCATTTTTATTATGTTTGTAGTTGGTAAAGGCATAAGGTCAACAAACTATTTGATGAAGCACAATGAACCCCCCCAAAAAAAGTGCATGTAATGTGGAAACATTGCAGAGAGTTGGGAGAATAGCATTATGTTGCCAAATGACTGCGGCTAGTTGCTTTCTAAAGAGGACAGGACATTTCCCGTTCAAACTCGTGGAGCGACGACCAATCACTACCCTAGTCTCCTTCTCTTCTTTTCTCTCCTATCTGAAGAATGAAACCAAGAGACGAAAAGAACGAATTTGAGAGGAGAGAGATGATGATATTCACGTATATATAGAGGGGAAAGTTGAATAGCATAGAAAGAAATTTCAATTGCATCGCTCGAAAGTCTTTGGTTCATTCGTACACCTCCATGGGTCGGTGCACATATCTGTCCTAATCCCACCACATACGAGCTTATGAAGATGGAGCCAATTGGCTAATTGAAAGCAAGAGTACGACGGCTAAAGATGTTGCGCGAAGCGACATGAAGTGATCACACTTGGGTCGTGTCGGCTCGCTTGTTTTATTTGGAGCTCTTTGTGGACGTTCCTGTGTTGCTGCTGGCTTTGTCATTACCACCAAAAGGAAGAGAAGCCATTACGTCGCGGACACTCTCTGCGTGCTTATAAAGTTTGACTATGCACACGGGCTTTTTGGCATTTTAGGCGATGCACTTGGCTAAGGAACACCAACTGGTCGCTAATCTTTTATATTAGGATGGCATTAATGATGCCCCAAAAGTCAATTTTCCCGAGGTTTCATTTCTCTTGAATGGACTGTGGGATGTCATCTCTGATGGCTAGGTTTTAAAATATAAACTGAAATCGAGGAAAATGCATCGAACAAGCATGCTGCAGTTTGTCACTCGAGTGTATAAACTCGATCAACAGATATATAAAAGACCAAAGCTCACCCTTTATCAATCTAATTTGCTCAGACAGGTCGTAGAGGAAGCCTGTAGTCATAAAACTGAACTACTACTCCGTGTTGACATGAAAAATTTCACATGCTACCGTGCAAACTTTGTGTACATAAATGTAAATTTGCATAATCACACGGTATCATCAAGCTTCTTGGCACTGCACATTTCGTTGTTCATATACAGCTGATTATCACCTGGATTGGATCTCCAACATCCATGACAAGTAGAAGGTCAATCCGTACCATGTCTCACCACCTTTAGGAACCCCATACAAGAGACTATCTAGGCATCTCAGCAGTAACTAAACCGGCTCACCAATTCACTTCAGAACACTGCACCACAGAGAAGCTAAGGTCAGAAAAGACTATTCCACAGCATCAAAAGACTTTTGCCTCCCCCGTATTAACTCAGATCAGGTAACTGCTGTGAGCTTTTTCAGGGGAAAAGCCTGTCCGAGACAGATTATTGCTGAATAGAAAGTGAATGGAACAAACTTACTTGTACAAGTAAGCTGCTATCCCGAGAATTACACACAGAAGGATGATATCAAGGCAGAAGTTGCGACTGGACCTCAGCTGACATCATATAAATGGAGAAATCGAGAATTTAACAACTGTAAAATTGCTGTCTTCACTGTCTAAATAAATGAGCAATAATCTGATGCCTGCAAAAAATTAAAAAGAGCACATTTACCTGAGTAACTGTATCCTTGAGCCTCCTGTTAGTGTTTTTCAGCTCAGAGGCTGCCCTGTCAACCTGCACTATTTGAAAAATTAATGGTCAGTCCCCGAGTTCCTTCCGCAAGTATATTGCAGATGACATATATATTTCAATAAGCAACCACCGCAGACATGCTGTAAATAATATGGTATTTATAGTGCAAAGGGACAACTTCTCTGTGCCGTCCTGTATTCTGGTAAAAATAGAAATTCCATCTATCAAAAGACCAAACCTCTGCACCTGTGGAAAGCCCATAATTACACCTTTTGGAAAGACAAATTAGTCTATATGCATCTAAAAGTAAGTTACTATAGACTAAATTCGCATTCAGAACTCACAAAAATGGAGTACAAATCTTTCGGTGCACCAGAGCCCAGGTTCTTTGAAGAATGAGAATATGTGATATGGGCCCAAAAATAAAACCTCCAAATTAGAAACAGACAAAATGACCTCGATTTTTAAGTATATTTATACTATGGGACAAAGGACACTTCCAATTTATTGACCAATTTTTTCTCAGGGCCAATTCTATCTGCCTTGCTACACAACTTGGTGAAAAGGCAGTCTACCCGAAAGGAATTGTGAGGTAACTGCATGACTTTTGTTAAAATCCTAATCATTTAAAGTTTCCCTTGCATCCTAATTAGTAGTAATCCATATTGTCTTCAAAGCAGTGGCCCTGTTCCCCTAGAACAATACAAAATAAGGAAAGAAGATCAAAGAAGCAAATTATGACCTTGTCATCTATTTCATCCATCAGAGGTGCCTGTCTGTCAAATTCCTGCACCAAATGGGAGCATTAGCTATAACTCTTGCAACAAATGGTTCTTCACTTCAGTTCTGATAAAAAGAACAGACCTCATTCATGTCCCCGGCCATGTTTTTCAGTGTGTCCAATCCTTCCGCTATGACATCTAAGCCTTCGTCCTGTATGAAGCCAAAAGGATCTGTAATTTTCACTTTTTAAAATCCTGCAAACTTTACATTGAAATTGCTTGTGCTGGAATTATTAAATGAGACTAAACCTAATCCATCAGAAAATCATTAGAAGCTTAAGGTACATTAGGCGCTGACCTTACTTAGAGGTGATCAGAAACACAGACGTGACAAAATCTTTGGGTAGAGTTTTCTAAGCACATTTATCTCCCCCCCCCAATTCACTACACATGAACCATCGAATTGAATATATAATTCCGCAACAAATTCAGCTAGCAGAAGCATTACAGCAGCTATAAGAAAGGCCAGGCCAGATGCTTAAAGCATAGGGTAGCTCTCCAAATTATTACTTGGGGAACCATAAAAAAGAATATGCAAATAAAACAGAAAACGATTTTCAGGAAGTACGTGCATCAATTTATCTCTGTCTATAATTAGTTAAGGACTTCAAAAGTGAGGAATAGCTTTCACGAACCATAGTATTATAAAACTTTCAGAGTGAAGGCACGATATGGAATAGAGGCAATAGTTAATCACATCACATGATTATAATAAAGAATTGAAACCTATCTGTATTATCACACACTAGAAGAATTATAGCATTCCCCTCCAACTAAATGGCAAGTATTACCTGTTTCATTCTCCTCATCTCGTACTCCCGCCTAAACCCATCTGACTCTTCAGTTTGCTGATAATACTCGCTACCAAATTCTGTGTCTGTTAAATATTCATCGCACAGCAAAAAGACTTATTTGTCATAAGTAGACATGAAAAGATGATAAGGAAATGACAAGTTCTCCACAAGCCCTGATTGGCAAAGCTGCAAATTTTCACCTGAAGTTGAGTCAAATCTAATTCCTGGGCGTGACGTCGAAGCAGCAGAACCACTGTTTTGTCCCGATACACCGGCAGTTCCATCTGGAATTGCTTCTATCCTATCTTTCAATGCAGAGACCAAATCGCTCCGTGCCTCGAGCTCTTCTTTCGAAAGCCCCTTGACCTACATATTTAGACATGTGTAAGACCCCATAGAATTTTGCAAGACCACCATCGACCCAAGTTCTGGAGCCAGAGCCATGGACCGCCTTTTCATTTTTCATCACTCCAATAAATTCCTACACAAAATTCGATACACAACCTCCGAGTCTATTCTACATCGTGACGAGCTTTCGCCCAAACCACTGAACTCAAAAACTTGAAGATTGACAGTCGCAACTGACCTAGAATCGTGAGCATATCATCCGCTAGACAGAGGAAAAAGCAAGAACCTTTTTGAAAGCCAGTCTCTGCAACTTCGGGAGTTCCTCGAGCAATCGCGACTTCGTTCGCCGAATCTCCGCGTTCATCGCGATCACGGTCGCTCTACTCTTCTCCGTCGCCGCCAATTCCGCTTTCTACGAGCGAAATCAAAAGAAAAAAGAAAAAGAAAACCGTTAATTCGCGCCACCGGGTCAGAACGCCTCCCCGCTAAATCAACCCGTAAAAGTTTCTGAAATTTCCACACACTCCACCGAGCAACGAGCGACCGCGACGAACCCAATACGAGTCATCGCGTAATAATAACCTGAGCGGCGGCTTCGACGTCGGATTCGACGGCGGAGTAGAGGCGGGCGAAGGCATCGTCCCCGGAGACGTCGAGCTCCTTCTGCTTGTCGACGTCGTACTTGTCGTACTTCTTGCAAATCGCGTCGACCCTCGTGATCAGGTCGATCACGCTCATCTCGAAAGGGGCAAAACCGGTCGTCGCCGGCGAGCTCCGATTCTTCCCCCCCGAGCCGGAGATGGTTTCGGTTAAGAGCGGAAAGCGACGAGGAGAGAGACGGAGAGAGCGAGCCGAACAAGGAGAAGGCGGTAACCGCACTAGCTCCTACGATACGACGCCGGATGGTCAAAAAGTGATGGTGACGTGTCGGTTTGACTTTTTTATTGCGATTGCCGCCGCTGGATTGGCGCCATGTGTGTCCTGGCGGAATCGATTTTAGTGGATTTAACGGTGGAGATTGCTCGAGTGCAGCGAACCTGAAAATTGAAAAAACTTTTTTGTTTTGTTTCGTGACGACAAAAATTCGTCTACATAAATAAATAGATAGAATTTAAATAATGGAAGGTTCTGTTTATTTTGAAGGTTGACCGAGGAACCTATTGATTTACATGGCAATTGAATTCGCCCCTCTTCTCGTGATTTTATATTCAAATATTATTGAAAATCGAATCAATTGAGATGCGCAAAAGTAATCTGTATATTACTTGACTACTACCCTGTATTTTTATTTTAATAATATATGGGTTTTATACAATAAAACTTCGAATAAACAATTCTTTTTCAATTTAATTTAGTAATTACATTTGAAAATAGTCTTCCTTCTTTTTTTAATATATTTATTCGAGAATAGTTTTAAGAACTTGACATAATAGATTATCAATGTAGTTCAAAAAGTAAAATCGAATTGGTTGTCTCGTATCGAAAAGGCCCTGGAGATCTCAATGCAAGTAGTTCACTAAATGAGTATGTTTAAAATGTTTGGGGGTGATTACAGTCATTTCTCCCTGATCATGAGATGTTTGATGTTTTTGGATTACCCGACTAATTTCCACTTTCCATTATAGTTTTCGCAATCTGTATACATTACAATAACCACAAGAGCCCATACATCGCATTCCTAATGCAAAAGATTGAATAGGAGAAATAAATCTACTAAAAAATAAAATTCCTCTTAATTTCAAACCCTTTAAAGTTGCAATGCTGTTCACAAATATCAGGAGTAAAACGTCCAAATTATCATTCTTTTCGAGAAAAAAGTTTATATCAGCATTTTGGAGGAGTGACCAATTTTGACTTGACTTCAAATAATCATAAGCACCCATAATTTTTATTTGAAAATTGACAGAAATGATCTTTCATTTTGGCCAATGCACAATATTGTGATTAGATTTTTGATATATGTTCAGAATAAATATATGAAAATATGCATTTTTATCGCTAGACTAACTTCTTTTTTTGGATAGATTTATGGATTAACTTAAATATGTATTACAAATTGAGAGATCATATTTAACAAATTAAAAATTTAATAATAACAATATATATTAGGCTAAAGTTTAGAGACCATGTCGATCAAATTAAAATTTTATGGATCACATCGCACATTGAATCAAAGTCCAATGATTTTTTATATCCCTATACCAATTTTTTTTTTTCAATGGTCTGAGTTGTTCTTGAAATGATTCGAGGACATGGATTCACGGGGTAGGCCTACCAAGACCAGGCCGAGCTTCCTCAAGTTCTTCTGGACCGGATTGTTGAGCCGGTCTAGCCCAAACTCGAGTTGGGTACACGCTAGGACATCTCAATGTCTTTTTAATTTGTTCTTTCTTTTTTTCTTTTTTTTCCCCTCTTTTGGCCAATAATGCCTGTCTTCAATTGGCCAAGTTGAATGGCTTTTACTTCCAGAAGAGGGAGTGCGGTGGGGGGCTGATGCTATTACGCCCGTGGGATTTGCCTTCCATGGGCAAAAGGCTAGGTGACCACAACCTCTTACCTAACTTTTATTGTAAAGAAGACTTTGATATGACAAAACGATTTGAAAAAGAGAGACAAGATCGATACAAAAAAAAGATGATGGCAATGTGAAATGGATTCGTCGCCAGCATGCAACTAAATCAGTTTAATTTAGCATGGAATCAACTCTAAGATGTAGCAACCATACCAACCCTCGTTTCCTTTTCTCCTTTTTATGTTTTTGTCAAAAAAAAGGGCTTGAGAAAGTGGTGGATCAAGCATGCAATCGATGTCCAATTAGCTAAGATCGAGTAGAATTCAAGCATAGAGCCACATGGACTCGATGGAGATGTGTTTTGATATATTCAATACATTTATTCGATTTATCACTCTTACTATTTTTACGATGTTCGAATTATTATAACATATAAATGATATCTGAATCTATAATTCAATCATTGAATGCACATAATTTGGTGTGGATCTAATTGCACCTCATTTATGCGTGTTAAGAAAATTCTACCTTTTCACATTCGACCTAATGCCTATGAAAATTGCCCAATCCGTACAACAGAAGAAACGAATGGCGATGTCGGCAAAATTATTTTATTAAGTTTTAGCCACGTCAACATTCGAGAAAAAATTGAATTGGATGGTTGTTTTGATAATTAACAAAGGCTGATACGGGAAAGCGGTGGTCGCTGGTCAAGTCAGCAGATAATTTATTTTAATTAATCTCCCCGAGAAATTAAAAAAAAGAAGAAGAGAGAGAGAGAGAGAAAAAAAAGAAACATTCCCCAGTCGCCCCGCAGGAAAACTCCCCGCCATCATCCCGTCTTACATCTTTCCAGAAAAATAATGCAAGAAAAAGCCTTTCCAGCTTCCTCAACCCCTACTCTCACTTTAGTTCGGTTCTCATCCACGCGCCAATAGCTGCTCCCCCACGGCTTCCACGTCGGATCACGTGTCGGCCACTTTTCTAGTCAGCGCGTGGGAGAATTGACTCCGGGAAAAAAACAGCAGTCAAAGCTGCACGATAATCTTGAAATTAATTAGGAAAAAAAATATCGCAGAAATTAATCAAATATGTTTAGCATAAAAAACCTCTCGTCACTTGTCATTGCATTCCCGATTCTCTCTTAAATCCCTGTACCCCGCAGTCCGGTACACCAGCAACGCTGCTCCGCCGGCCGCCGAAAATGGCTCGCCGGCCGATCGCTTCGCCGTCTTCCCCTGCCGTCTCCGTCGGACTTCTGCTCGCGCTGATCTCGTGCATGTCCGCCTGCTGCTCCTCGCTCGATTCCGACGTGAACACCTTCCCCGTCTCGAGCTTCAGCTATCCTGAGACTAGGCTCAGGCCTTACGACCTCCGTTACATTAGAGGTGCGTCGCCGGCATGCGATTGATGCGAGAGATCCTTTTCGAGTTTCGGAGCGTTCGATTGTGTTCGATCGACGGCTTTTGCGGTTCGCGAGTGATTGTGGTGGTTTTTTTGTGCGTATTTTTGTTTTCCGTTGAAGGACTTTTTCAGCTCGCGCGTGTCTCGAAGTGGCGTCTCTGTTTCGTATCATTTAACCTGTAGATTGTATTGAGTACATACTTTGTACTTTATAGAGAGGCAAGCATACGGGCACATGTATCTTCACAAGCTCAGCGTCTTCTGAAAAAAGAAAAAAACAAGATCATGCGGTTGGACTATTGGTCGTAGATTCTGTATTCTTTCTGCCTGCGTGATTGATGTTGGTACTAACGTTATTCTTTCAATTTCAGATTTTTTTTTCAATTAGAAATGCTTGCCTTTATTCTGTTATATTCATATGAATAGTCAATTTGAGATTCTATATGCATGATGGTAGAAGAGAAAAGTTGTGCCCAGCGTTTGCGTGCAGTTTTAGGTCCTTACCCTGAAAATATCAAAGTCTTTTCTGGTTGGTCTTAATTAATCTGCTCATTTTTCGGGCACTTTGTTGAATCAACAAGCTGTCTGTAGATAAGACAGACATGGGCATTTGGTTATTCAGACACCTCTGTGGGTGCTATCATATGTTACTTCATAAGTGCTGATCTCAAATACTTGCATTGCTGTGTATTTAGTACTATACCCAATAAATTAGGTAGATCCTACACTATTCAAGATCAAGTTTGAGTGACTGGTCAGGTTGCATCTTTTATGATGAGGAGACATGTTAAACACTTTCATGTTAAGAATATCAGACATTTCTTAAAAAATTGAGCTATAAATCGTCCTGTACTCTCAACATTTTGGAGCACACAATTCTAGTGAACTCACTATGCTCTAACAAATGTTTCCTCACTGCGCTTTCTTGCTTTGAGATGCTGAATCTGATGAAAAAGATGGCTCAACTTTTGCTCCTTATCTTTTGAATTTGTCAAATGTGGCTTTGAAGGGAGATTGAATTAATTATTTTACTCGTTTTATGTCAGAATTTTTATTGTTCTGTAATCGAATGTTTGCTTTCTGTAAAACATTTTATTGGATTTCTTTATGTTTTGTATTGTTTCTTGTTTCAGTTGATTTACCACCGTGGTTCTCCTCACTGTCCATTGCGTTGGAATCAGATGTGGACCTTGTAAGTGTGCCAATCAAATTTGAGAAGCATGAGTAGAGCAGTTAAATAAACTGGCTCGGTTTCCTTGTTTGAAGTTTGTTCAATCATTCAAATCTCTGTGCCTGATTTGTTTTAATTTCTCTGTGTACGGTCACTCGCTCAAAGTCTCACACTGTAAAGAAAAGGCTACAAACACCTTTTGATTCCCAACTATTAGTCTGTATTCCTTTTTCAAATTCCATAATTATATTTCAATTCTGTGATTCACAATTCTTCCTCTAAGGGCAGATTTTAGGGTCTGGTTTGCCTTATGTCAGAACATGAATTCTTCTTTCTTTTTTTTCCTTCTTGGTTTTAACTGCAGCTGTTTCTTATGTGACCTTGCTCCTGCATATATGTTATGAGCAGGAAATAGAGAGCATAGAACAAGTCCCCAAAAGCACTCTGCCCATGATATGCTTTAGAGATGGCAGTCCTCCGCTTCCAGATGTTTCCAACACTTCAGTAAATGGATTAGGTAAATGCGAGCTTGACAGTTTTGGCAGAAAATGTCTTTTGAGCTATTTGAGATACTCATCAATTAGATTTCGTAAAACCCTGATTCCTGCATGCTAAGTTTCTTCTTACTAAGTCTTTAATTGTAACTGGTTTTTTACATGCCTTATATTGGATTATACTCCCAATCCTGTTTCCTGTCATACTTGTTTCTCCTTTATCTTCCTTATGGTCTATGTGTTTATGTTTCTTTTGTGGATTTGCTATGTTCTTCTATTTGCAGTTTTAGGTTCATTATCGAATCAATCTATTGAAAGGATACAAGGACTGCAGAATGTGGAGCAGTGCTATCCTATGCAGAAAAACATTACCATTAGATTAACTAATGAGCAGGTTTATTACATCTTCACCTTGCATTTTCCACTTAAATTGCAGATTTTTGTTCAATAAAAGAATAGCTGCATTTTCTTTTATGACAACTCTATATATTAGCTATATTTTGCACGGGTTTTCCAGTATTTTATATTGTATGCGTATATGCATCTGTATACATGTGGTTTAAAATAGGTAACTAGTTTGCTATAGTTGGCAGAATCAACTTATCATGTTCTGTTCAGATATCCTCAGGTGTATGGTACTTTGGTCTTTTCAACGGTGTTGGACCTACGAGGACACAGTCAAAGATGGTGATCCTCTATCCTTTTTTCTTTTTTCACCTCTGTCTAATCTTATTTGTGATGGACACAATCAAAGATGATACTTTGTGTACGTTAGCATTTCTTCAGCTAGAAGTAGGTTCAGAACAAAAGCTTACAGATTTATTTTCTGATTAAAATATATTTGTATGAGAACACCTTAAGATGCAAACTGTAATTTAACTTGATATAGATCAGATGATGAGATTATGTAATGGACTGTAGAAACTTAGATGCCCATTGTTCTTTACAGATGTGGTAGATGGCCAATGCTGTTGCTCTCTTGTTGATATTTCCAGTTCTCCTCTGACATAGTTATGTCTTAGAGTACCAAGTTGGTACTAGGTTCAATCAGGAATTTCATACGGAGAGAAAGGTACTCAATGTAGTGGTGTTCCCTGGTAAAGTATGGACTCGTTACATGAAATAAGACAAAATAGTTTACCTTCAAAAACATTTTTTGGACCCCTTACAGGCTTCTTGTGAGCAGCATCCTTTCCTTATAAGAGATAGAAACCACCCCTGTCCCCACCCCTCCCCCTCCCCCAGGCAACAGCAAAAATATAAAAATATAAAAAGAAAATAAAAAGAAAAGGGAAACATTAAGAAAAAAAAAAAAAGAAACCCCAAAAGATAGCTTTTCTGATCTCCAGCGATGTATTGTTATGGTAATAGGTTTCTCTTCATGATTCCTCGAATTAACTCTTATTTTTTAGAATTATCATGCCAATTTTCAATGATATTGATTATTGTCATTATCAATCAATGACCTACAATAAAAGCTGGTACTGCAGATTGTCCGAGGACCAGTGTACTCATTCAGTGCCAATGTAAGTGTTGAAGGTTGTAAGGCCTCTGGAATGTGGGGCCAGAATTGCAACCAGACGGTTGACTCGCTTTCCTGTTCTCCTTTGGACAGTTCTAATATCACGGGAAGTATCCCATATGTCAGTTATAACCAGACTAGGGGAAGTGTGCTGTCATGCAATCAGACTTCTTGCTTTAGGAACGGTGAAGTGAAAGTTTATGCAGTGGACATAATGGAAATGTCAGAAGAATTGTCCATCATTGCGACAAATCTCAGCTTTAGCTCAGCGTTGTCGAGTAACACAGGTGGTGTTGGTAATATTAGTTTATTGTGTTTTGCCCGGTATGGCGGAATAGCTTCAGCAGCACTTCATGATTATTCTGGTGCTCTTGATGGAGAACCTTTCGTTATTCAGTCGCCCAGGGCAGGTCGTTGGTTCATAACGATTTTATCAGCTAACCTCTCGAAAGATCAAGGTGGAATCAAGGTATCGGACATGACAGTATGCTATTCTTTGGAAGTGCAAATAGCTGAATGTCCTGTGGCCAAAGCTGGACCAAACTGCACGTGGGAGAAGTACGTGCTTCAGGTGAGGCTACTCTCTCTCTCTCTCTCTCTCTCTCTCTCTCAAAATATATCCAGTTGCTAGTGGTTTATCTTGTTCATTCAATGTGACTGTCGATGAACTTTTTCTTAGAATGATGTTGAGAATTTGACGCCATGATGGTATAATCACAATCAATTGGCACCCACTCTTTATTGGTTGCATGAAAGGACATTAAATGGGTATTATGTCACTGATTTAGGTGAGAAGCACCAGGGATATTAAAAATACAGAACATGTGATGCCGGTGCGATGTTAGTATCTTGAAAGAAAATTAAAGAGTTTAACCAAGAATTAACTTTGCTGGTGCTACATTCTTTTATATCTGTTGATTTGAACAATGTACTCGCAGGATACTTATTGACAAGGTAAGAATGGTTGTCTGCAGACATTTCTGAGGATACCAGCCCCTTTCGAATCATACTATTTGCCAGTCAGTGAGAAAATGTCTTCCAATTCGGCAAACTTCCTTCTCGAGCCCCTTATAAGCAACATCTCCTCTGGTGAATTAAACAATACTTGGACGTATTTCCTTTTGGACATCCCTCACGGTGCAGCTGGTGGAAACATTCATGTCCGACTTTCGTCAGATAGAAAGATAAAATATGAGATATATGCTAGATTTGGTGGTCTACCATCTCTATATAGCTGGGATTACTATTATGCCAACAAGACAAACAGCAGTGACCGTTCTATGTTTTTTAAGATGTATAATTCAAGCGAAGAAAAAATTGACTTCTATATCATATACGCAAGGGAAGGGACTTGGGGTTTTGGACTGAGGCATGTCATAGGTAGTAGTTCCAAAGATCAGACTACCATGTCTCTTTCACTAGAAAGGTGCCCAAGAAGATGTTCATCTCATGGGGAGTGCAAATCCGCTCTTGATGCTAGTGGATTAACAACTTACAGGTTTTGTTCTTTTCCTCATGCTTATAGCTCTCGGAGCACTTATATGGATTCTATGCCTCACCTTGTTCATTATTTCTTGGGCAGCTTCTGTTCCTGTGATCGAAATCATGGTGGTTTTGATTGTAGCATTGAAATTGTCTCACAACAAGGTACATCCTTAGAACAAGGGCTCTTAACTTTGCCTTTGGGTCTGTTGCATATAGTTCCAGCATCACTTAGTTATCTCTTTTTATCACGTATTTGAAACTTTGAGCAAATATAGGACAGTTTAATACTTCAGAACAAGTGTCTTTATTTGGTTTAGATAAGTACAGAGCAGTATAGCTTTTTTTTATTGGCTGAAATTGCAAAAGGATTAGAATGAAGTTATCAAAGTGGTCACCATCTCAAATTAGATGATAGGGACAGCATCATTAGAAAACCTGATTGACGAAGTCACTACTGAAGGTGTCCATTTGTGATTGATAGCATTAGTTACACAGATCAAGCCAAGCACTCTGCAAGTCAAGGATATCATTCTGTTCTTACATCGGGGTTGCTAAGGGCCTCAAGCATGAGTAGGTATAGCACTTCTACTGCACAAAATACCTTGGCAATGTATGCTGGCTGAACACCTTAATAGGTACATCATACCAGTCTCTAATATGGAAATCCATTACGTAAACACAGATACTTTAGTCACTTCATTTCCCACATTTGTTGGTGCAACCACAGCTTTATGGTGAAACCCAGAGGTATCATTGTGACTGGTTGACAACTTCGAGTATCAACCATGATTTCATATTTTCTATTAATGGATAGACATAAGGCACATGAAAGTCAGTTATGGTTTCACCAACTTTAATCAGTATAATTGTTTTTCTGTAGTTAGATTATATACAATGTTATGATGGGTTGTTGCACTTAGAATAATGATACATCATGTGCATCTGAAATTTATGCTGTGTTTCATTTTAACATGTACTCGATCTTGTAATTTACTAGTTGACGAACTGATGTAGGACATGTTCTGCAATCTATATTTTTGATTGCATCAAATGCTGCTGCTATTCTTCCTGCCTATTGGGCACTGCGGCAGAAGGTACTCAATTCCATCCTGTCTAGCCTATTTAGTTTCCTTTGGTAGCGAGTGGTTTTGGATGGACAAGTATTCAACTCCTACAACAAGATTGCTGGTAATTTTAGGTGGACACTGGAAATCTGAAGGGGTTTTGTCAATCCTGCTCCGCCTGCCTGATACTTCGATGGCACAGTCTCTGCTTTAGCGGCTTTACCATAATAATTTTCTTGTACAGCTTTACCATACAGCTCGCTTAATTAGACTAAGCATAGATTATTAGCTAAAATAGATGGTCAAATTCTAGACACTGAAAAAGTCAATTACATTGCTTCTAGAACAATAAATTAGATATAGCGATGTGGGAGCCTTTTGAGCATTCTTGATTATCCCATTTTGTATGCAGGCTTTTGCGGAATGGGTGCTCTTCACGTCAAGTGGAATTTCAAGTGGATTGTATCATGCCTGTGACGTTGGCACCTGGTGTGCATTATCCTTTAGTGTCTTGCAGGTATAACTTTTGTTTTGAAATTAGTTTAGCTTGGATGTTCTTTTGAACACAGTGCTCTCTGTTTTCTAGTACATTTTAGATAGTGTAGTATGTTTAAATTGCGTCATTATATGAGGGAGGACTCTAGAATTTTGTCCCAACAAACCTTTAACTTGGATAGCCAAAATATAAAATCTAAAACTGAGAATACCTCCATAACATCAGAACAAAAACTTACAATCAAGTTTCTCCTATTCAAAAATGGTTCTCTGGATGTGTTTGGTTTGGCTTTTGGGGAAAGTTTATGGGAAAATGAAAAGACCTTTAGGTTAAAGGGATATTTCAAAATGCAAGTAGTGTTTGGTAACTTGTAATTTAAAAGTGCGTTGGGAAACAACTTTAGCTTAAATGGTGTTTAAAATGACACTTTGCATAGCACTTTGGCTTTTTTTTTTTTTTTTAAAACTCCAACTCAGCAAAGGACTCAGCAGCTGGCGGAGCCAGATCTGGGTCGCATGGACCCAGGTGAGGCTGGCCACTGGCAGCCAGATCTGGCCTCGCCAGCGACCTAAACCCTCACCGGTGACGCCACATGAGGAATGGACATTTCCAAAATTATGAAACTTTAGCAAAGGCAATTTTGGAAGAAAAAGAAAATGTATTTGTATTCCAGAAATGCTCAGAGCTAAAGACACCTTGAGAGCTTCCTTGAGCTAAAGGCCTTTGAAAATGTAA
The DNA here is from genome assembly GCA_014182895.1 of Angophora floribunda. Lineage (NCBI taxonomy): Eukaryota > Viridiplantae > Streptophyta > Magnoliopsida > Myrtales > Myrtaceae > Angophora > Angophora floribunda. The sequence goes on from CM024709.1 coordinate 743,667, forward strand.
TTGCATCTTCCAAAGCTCTCCAAAGGTATTTGCGTTTGCCCAAAGGACTTTAAAGGACTTTGCAGCCCAAAGCCCTTTGGGATTGCAGTTTCCAAACGAAGCCTCTAAGGGTTGTCTTGCCCTCATAATCTAAAGTAATTGCCCTTGTGACTCTGACTAATCGCAGAAGTGGATTGGTTTCAGTTCATGGACTTTTGGCTCTCTTTCATGGCTGTTGTGAGCACTTTTGTGTACCTGACTACCATTAATGAAGTACATAAAAGGACCATTCATACAGCCGTTGCTATCCTCACGGCACTCATGGCTATAACCAAAGCAACCCGGTACGTAAAGCAGTGTACTCAGTTAAGTTATTTTGAACTTATTCCAGAGTTAGTTTATTATGTCAATTGTGCAGGTCAGCGAATATTATCCTTGTGATAGCAATTGGAGCTCTGGGTCTTCTAGTTGGATGGTTAATAGAGTTATCCACAAAATATAGGTCGCTTTCATATTCCTTTGGACTCTGTTTGAACATGCTTGAAAGGTGAGCTTCAATATGGTTTTGATGTACTCCAATATGGACAAGGGTGCTCATAGACATCTAGGTCTTTAGTTCATTGAAGACTTCCAAAACAAAAAAAATACTTTTTCCATACATGGCATGGTAAGCAAACAGGTTTTTTGTCAGAAAATAAAAAGAAGGTTCATTTTTGTAATTAACACTGGAATTGTAAAACAGTGATTATGCAAATGTTGTTTATCAAGTGGGATATCTGCGTCTTTTAATTAATGCAACTACCTGTAATCTCCTGAATGCAGATGTCAATAGATAGGGGCCGCTTGTGGAAATGGATGTTTCCACTGCCAATGCATGGTATAGGCTATAAAATTCCAAATGAAAACTTTCCTTGTCAATGAAAACTCACACTTGAATTTGTAGATCTTCACAAAAGATTAAGCAGATTTCTCTGTAGCTGCTAATATTTATCCTGGTAAAACTAGAGTCTGTGGTTTTTCATGATTGCTGCCAAATAATAATTTCGATCACCCTATTTCTTTTCCTAGTCCAATCTAGTCATCATAATAAAATTGCTTTTATGAACTATTACCATTTGTTGCAGTCGTCATTTGTTTCCATCATTATCATATCTAGTATTGATAATCATATTTAGAGAATTGAGTTCAAGATTTTTGCTTGATGGAATCATCACATTGCATTCCATGGCCTAGGCTGTGAGATATGGTCTTTGATTTGTTCTTGCAAATACTAGAGGAATTTATGTATTTTTCTCTTGAACTGACGGTAGTTGTTTATGACAGGTGGCAGCATATCAAGGAATGGCTGCGCAACATAGTCAAGACATTTTTTCGGCGGTTCCGTTGGGGCTTCCTTATAGCAGGTTTTGTAGCATTGACCTTGGCTGGAATAAGCTGGAAGCTAGAAAGCAGCGAAAACTACTGGATTTGGCACAGGTAATATGAAAGACCAAATCACTCTCTCTCTCTCTCTCTCTCTCTCTCTCTCTCTCTCTCTCACTCATTCATTTGTGTAATTCTATTGCAGTCTTTGGCATGTCACAATATACACATCGTCTTTCTTCTTCCTCTGTTCCAAAGCAAATCCGATAAATGGGGATGATGAAAGACCACCGGATGCAAATTATGAATTAACACGGCAGGATTCATTCTCCAGAGTAGAGTAGAGATGCTGTAAATTGAGTATAACAGGGGTAAAATGTTAATTGTTTGTTTTGGAGTTGTCGCTGTGGGGAGTGAGTGAATGATCCAGCTTTAGGATGAGGGACTCTGTAAGTTGCGTCTCACCATTCTACTGGCTTAAAACGACCTCTCTATGAGCTCCAAACTTGGGGGAGCTTTTGTAAAGTGGCATAGTGGAGAGACTTGTTGCAGACGGAAGACTGTAAATTATGGAGCGGATTAGAATGCTTGAGTGAAAATGGATTAGATCATCTGTGGAGTTCCTTGTATAGGGATCCAATTATACTGTTCCCTTTCTTCTTTAGTGTTCTCTCTTCTTAGAAGCTGGAGAGTATTTATGTTGATTGTACTGAAAAAAAAGCAATAAGGTTACTGTGTTAAAAAGAAAAATAGAAACCATTATTTTCCTGATTGAAAGCTCCTTTTTTAAGTGTTCACTCTACTTACCAACCCGGATATGCCTTCAAAAGCGAATATGTCAAGTCGTTCATGCATCCCTTTTCTAATTAAGTTCAAATCATCGGCTTTTCTTCTGCATCACGTACACTGTGATATGAAATACTTGCTCCTTTAAGAAATCTAGCGGCCAAAATGTGCTGGCTATCATCTACAAACCCTTGTTGCCAAATAACAGCAACATCAGCAATAGCTCCCACGCAACCACTAGGTTTACAATAATGTTCTGACCCCAGGGATTGAAAACGACCTATTGCATAATTTTCGCAAGCGACCCTCCCTACATATGCTTTCAAGAGTAAAGAAGCATCTGATGAAGGCCCGTGTTTCCCCTTTTTTCCCACCTCTAGTTATTCATGTTAAGATTAATGAAAACTCCACGAGTAAATGGAGACTAAAAGTACGGATATCCATGCAGCTTCTGTCAAATGAGATGAGGAGGTTGAGAGAGGGGAGAGAGATGTATCCCGGCATAAAATCCTTTATTTACCCAATTGCTCTCAATCACGCGTCCTTCGAAAAACCATTAACATATAAAAGGGAAAGAACTGCAGCGGAATCAAAACGATGAACGGCAAACTACAGTTCTCTATATAACAAGATGAAGATCGCGGAACCACAAAATCGGGAGGAAGCAAAGCACCTCCACATGATACACAAGGCCTCTAAAAACAGGTAGAACCAGGTTCCTTCAATGGCAAACCACCTTTGGAGCCACCCAAAATAATTTTGTAGAATTCAAGAATGACTGGCTTCCTTCTAACCAATTAACTTCGTGTGACCATTATCCACTGGTTCTTCAAAGCTTTTCCCGATTCCACGTTTATCTAGCTGCGTCATTGGATGGTATTCTAAAGACAGATGATTGCCCTCCAGTTTGAGCAAAGACAACTCTGAGCGACGTGAATCGCGATGAAGAATGCCATGATATATGCCGTTATTCTTCCCTCACTGAAGAGCTCCTTTCAGAACGAGATGACGAATGGAAGTCAGGCGGCGAAAGTTCTCGGTAATCTTTGCGTATGCCCCACAGGATCTCTGCACATCTCCTCATACTTGGCCTACTCCGCCGATGTGGAGCCAGGCACTGCAAAGCCAGCTCCAGAATCTTTTCCACGGCAAAGTTAGTTGGATCGGTTCTTTCAAGCATAGGGTCCAAGGTTGATATGGCATCTCCCTCGGTAAATTTCTTCATGGCCTGCACTTGTCCATATTCAAAGTCAGACCAGATCAACATAAAAGCTAGTCCTTGCATTTATCTAGTTTCTGTCTCAGTAAGATTTCACATATCCCGAGAGGTAGTATAGACATGGTTATGTGCTTTTCATCTGTAGAAGATAACATCTTCTTTTAGAGAGTGTAAGGAAATAGAAACACACCCATCGTGGAGTTATCCGTTCTTTAAGTTCGCGCTTTGGTTCGATGGGACGCCTTCCAGTGACCAGTTCCACCAATAGCACTCCAAATGAGTATACATCACTCTTCTCTGTAAGCTGATAAGTTCTTAGGTACTCCGGATCTAAGTAGCCTGCCGTTCCTTTTACTTGAGTCGAAACATGAGTTTCACCAGACTCAGTGTCAGCTGCAAGTCTAGCAAAACCAAAGTCCGCTACCTTCGCTCGAAAATTTTCAGTGAGAAGAATATTGGAGGACTTTACGTCCCTGTGAATGATTGGATGATCTGCATGAGAAACCAGAATCTGATTTATACAATATCTAACAGACAGGAAGCCAAGCATGGGATCCAAACCAGAAAAGTTATCCTCCCACATGGCACCAACCTGTATACATATGAAGGTAGGTTATAGCATGAGCTACATCAATAGCAATATCTAGCCTTGCAGCGAGGTCAAGAACGCTACCATGCATACCTGCATTGATTCTTCAAACATATGTAAGCATTCGAGCAGACTGTCGCATACTAAAAGCATCCTCATATACAGAGACATGGAAAGTAGATATACTCACAATCCAAATGTTCCCTCAGGGTTCCATTTGGAACGTACTCCACCACCACGATTCTTTCGTCTTCATATTCCAAGTATCCATAGAACTTGACCAAATTCAAATGTTCCACCCGTGCCAGCGTGCGAATTTCGCTTTGAAACTCCACGCCCAAATGCTTATCATATACACTCTGCAGACAACAGAAATGAACATTCTTTTCTTCCCCTCAAATAGCATTATTGATAATTTCTTGACCTGGTAAGAGTAAAAAAAACTAGAAAGTAGACTCATCGACATGAACATTGACGGACCTTTTTAGCGCGTTTCACAGCAACAACTGTTCCGTCTGCAAGTCTGCCCCTGTAGACTGTCCCAAAACCACCCTGCCCAATCTTGAATGAGGGGGAAAAGTTCCTGGTGGCTGCGTATATCCCTTCCATTGTGAATGTCACACTTCCGGGCTCCCTATCTTGCGTCGAATTATATGAACTTGCATTTATCCCACGAGTAGAACTGCGGCTCCTCTCGCTGCCACTCCTTGATGCGTTTGATGCCGCTAATGATAACAACAGTGGAAATTTGCTTTAGTATAATAACCAGGCCAGGATCTCAGGACTGTTCCCATAAATCAAAGTCCATACAATTCACAAGCCAGGCAAGAGATTTCAGTTTCTAGCAACACTCAGCTTGCTTTTGAATCTGTTTTCAGTTTCTAGAACACGAATCCGCGACAACATACTCTGAGTCCGATAACACCATCTCAGTATCCAAACAAAGACTACATAAGAAGAAAAGTCCCTCAGGAACAAAATTGAAAAAACTAAACTTGCGAGTAGGAGAAATCGTATTATGTAACAGTCCCACCGAGTCAGCGCAGCACCATAACATGTCAATTTCAGTTCAAAGTAAAATGAAGCGACGGCAAATCATTTCAAGCAAAAACATGTAAGCCATGTCATCAGATTTAGAACAGTGACAACGCGATGTGTTTCCCCAAGGTCGGTGATTCACAGGGTCAGCCACATTTGACGAACTCTCCCACTCGACCATTCATGCGCGCAAGAACAGCTAGTCACCTGGAGGAGTTCTCAACTCATCGGATACTCCGTAGCTCCTGGAGCCATCAGGCTCCGGCGGCATGAAGCAACCGGAGAAGGCGCCGGCGATTGATCTGACTGCGGTCGACACGGGATTGTTGCCGGATCTCGACGTGCCGGAGACGGTGGAGGAGGAGGAGGCAGCGGCGGAGTAGGTCGAGCTCGGGGAGGACGCGGACCGGTCCGGCGTGGACCGTATGTCGGCGTTTGGTGTCCGGCGACCGAACATCGTGCGTAGAGAGAGAGAGAGAGAGAGAGAGAGAGAGAGAGAGAGAGATGGCGCGTACAAGTTGAAGGGGAGAAGTTAAGACGCGCGAGCAAGAGAGACGACGACTCTGATTACGACTTTTCTAAGGGGGAGGGAGAGCGCTAACTTGCGCCGTTGAACTTATGGTTGCTATTCCTCCTTTAAATAATAATAATAATTATTATTATAATAATGATGATAATAATAATAATAATTATTATTTCCACTAGTTTTTGCTACTAATTGGTTAATTTTTGTGCAGCACTATTAGCTACGGTAGAATATCGAACGTTAAATTGTGCCCAATTTGCTTAGAAATGAATTATACTGGTTGTGCTATGAAATGATATTAAAGCTCCCAAGAAAAAAAGAAGTTATTCCAAGCTACTCTTTACTTTTCCATATGCATCCAGTCTTTCGTTCTAGAATATCAGGACAAGGTACATGAATATGCAATATGCCCACGTACGACCGAAGTTCTATGGCCATGGTCCACTTCAATCCAGTTATTCTGTTAGTGGGAATGGATTAAACATGAGAAGTCATAACTAAATTTAACCGTCTTCCTTGACAAAGCTAATAAGTTGCTAGTCCCTAGCCGTGGCCCGGGTTCACAAGTCGCGGCCTATAAGGCACTTATATACAATTAGCTTGTCTCGATAGAGCATGACATTCTATTAGAACCCTCGAGCATAATCACATCATAATTTTCTTTATTTTGAATAGACTCGATCAAGATGAGTTGACTCATTACATTAGCCATTTCGTCTCTTTATCATATGTATTTTGTTATTACTAAAAAGGCTGAGAAGACAAGGTCCACCACATGGAAATGTCTAGTCGTATGAATTGTTTATGAGAATTGATGGCTTTGTGACTTTTTCGCGCTAAGCATGGGTAGATCAAGAGTGACTTTTTTGCGCTAAGCATGGATAGATCAAGTTATAAATTTGTTAAAGACAAAGAGATGACTTTTGTTTTACATGTTCTACTCTAACTCTTTCAATTCATTTTCAAATTCTTACTCTATTTTTTTTAGGACATAAGAGTTGAAATCCGATACCCAAAATTAAATGTCCTCATCCTAATTCCCTAAAAAAATGATGATTCAAGCTCATCATTTCTCTCTTTCCATATAAGAAGGGGTCCAGTGGTTGAGAGAGGATATTCACCGGCTGTACCCACTAGACAAATATAGCAGCTGGACATTAAGAATGGCAGCTTTTGTTTCTCACGTCATGCTTTGACTAAGAAAATAATAAAAGACAAAGTAGGCACGGACGGTATCTCCAGCTACCCTTTGGGGTTTTATCACCAAGAAAGCAAAATATAAGGTGACCAATCTTTGTTTCTCACTAAAAAAAGTCAAACCTAGAGGACATTTTACAGTACAATTCCCTTTTTAAATGGGTATTTAAGCCGTTCTGGGACATCATGGGCAAAATTCTCTTCCGCTATGCTCGGCTAAACATCACATTCCAGGAAAGTCTAGAGATGACAATATGAATGGGTGACAGACATAATTCGAACCACCGAATTTCCACCAACATTCCAAAGGACAGCTAAGACAAGTTTCATTAGCTACATTTGTTGAAGAATCCGATGTTACCATTTGACAGACCGAAGTTGTCCTTGCGGCATGGACCTATTATTGTCAATTATTAGCAATCGATAGCATCAGTCCTTTTAGCTTTTGGGGACCTATGGCATAAATCGCGCCACCTACCATCATCGGATTGCACGCCCGTGCCTATTATCTCGACACGGGACTTTCTCGGGTCGCATCAAGAGGAAGTGCATGCTAGGGATTCATTGTCTGCTTCACTTATTCGAAACCGATACGCTAACTTCTCGGTTACGATGTTGGTAGACAGGGTTAATCGAAGTAAGCGAAATTTAAAGTAGGTGCGCGCAAGAGGAGCGCAATTGTAGTTGACAAGGTATGGAACCCGAAAAGGAGGGAGGAAAGGAAAACAGCGGCATCATATCTAACTTGGATGGAGGCAGGGGCAGTTGGTCTTAGATTAGAAGTGAATCAACCGGAGGAGGTTAGGATTAAGTGGGCGTGGTAATCAAGTGCAACGAGAGACTAACATTCGGGAGGGGAAATTGACAGGTTCTCTACACCATTTTGATTTCGCAGCAAGTTTCGTATGACGAAACCAACCAATCGACATCCCCCTCCAACTAACTAACTTATTAAGAAAATCAAGCACCGGATTATACAGGAAATCCCTGTTTTTGGGACTGATTTTGTTGGGTATTTAGTCAAGGAAAAATACATTATTTTATAGTTGAGCATGGTTTTAAGGTAAAATCGAAAATTGGAGAACTGAACTGATTTCAGATTTTAAGATATGCAATGTAAATTCTAAGTTCCAAAAAATGATGAACTTATTATGATGGGTAGGTTTCAACTTTTAGGTGGAACTTGAACCGCTCACCCATATATACAATCACCCTTTTTCTACTTAAACTTGGATTGATTTGAGCTATGGACTATCAACAACTAGATATAGCCATCAAGTCCTAGTTTGGTTGTGGCGCACTAGAAAACTAAGTAATTTCAATCCTTTTTTCATGTTAAAATTAGAGAAAACAAACAAAAAATTAGGCTTAAATTAAAATGAAACAAAAAAGAAGAAGAAGAAATTCGGCGATTTTCAAGTAGACCTCAGAACTTGTGACTAAGAAGGACTAAGGTTTCAGGGTATATATGGTAGATTTTAGGTTTCAAAAAATGAAGTTTAATTCTAAGAGGTAGGTTTTAAATTTCAAGTGAAATTCGAATGGAATTTGGAATTGTCCATCCCTAATTAGTTTCAAAGACATTTAACTAATTCACCGAGTGTATATTTTGAAAGTTGAAGAGCATATGCTTTTCATTGAATTGTGAAGGTGGTTTTATTTGAATATATGATGAAAGATAATATTTAACAACTACATCCACCCAAAAACAAAGGGTAAAGACCATCTTTCTAATTAGACTTATGTGGATGACACCAATTTCTTTAAAAAAGAAGTTTTAGATAAACCCAAAAATGAGATGAATTCTTTAGTGAGGCGTTTGTCCGAAGACGATGTCGACCAACTTAAACTCGAGAAGGTATTTACTTCTTGGACTACCCAAATGATTTGGACCCAATCATGTGAAGACGAAGTCTGGGCATTACTCTTCGGAGACTAGTCAAAGAAAGAAACCGAAAGGATCGCTTGTCAATGTTTGATTCCATAAAGAGATCCCATTGGACCGTCAATGGAACTTTGTCCATGGGCATGGATCCAATGCCAAAGAGTCAAAATCAACGATCAGATCAACCCAGCCCAGCTTGACCTTGCTAACCTATGCTCGCATAATCAAGTCTTAGACCACATTGGATGGGCGAATCACTAATTTGGTCTTAACAAGAATTTCACTCATATCCCAATAGAAGACATATGATCGCCACGTTAGGTTTTAGCGTGTTTCCAAGTTCGTGGACTCTTAATTGGCACAAATTAGTGAACTCGACAATTGGCATATTCGAATTCGACCATTTCACATAGAGGAAGCCTGCAATAGTCTAACTATTGGTTTAATACCGTAGGTGCCTCCAATTTTTAAAGAATTGCAAAAGCCATGCAGAAACAAATAGAGAAGTATGTTCATGCCCATCACCATCTAAATTTGACCAAAATCAATTCAAACCATGAGAAGACTAGTTGAGTGACGGCAATCCATCAACCAAAAGCAAGAACATTTGTTAGAAATATACACCAAAAAAAGTTTTAAGTAGATGAAATTATTACACGTAAAAAGAAAAAGAGAGTTCCTGTTCATGTAGAAAATTGATGTGAAATTCTCAAATTAATTATGTGAAATTCAATTTTGTGGGGGTTTTTAAAATTTTTATTTTTTGGGGTAGCATTAGCAAGGCAAGGCAAAGGCTGGTTTTGGAGGGAAGAGAGGTAAGCGGTTCTCCCTCACAGTGACAGTAACTGTCATTTGAAATGGACGGTCCCGATTGGATCGGCGCCGTACGTAGAGTCTGGAATCTCGGCTCACCTCATCATGTGGGGACGAAGATGAGCATGATCGTGCGCTGGTGGACACGGGCCCAGGTCCATATAAAACGGGCTAGGACGTTGGGCTTTGCGTACGGTTGCGAAGGACCCAGGCCCAAATGATTAAAGAACTTAATTATTTATTAATTAAAGAGCTTAAATCTCTCTCGACAGAAAAAAGGCAACGGCAGAATCTAATTGGCTCGGAAGGGGGGAGATTGCGGAGGTCACGCAATGGGCGGATTAATAATAGAGACAGGTGGTGGTAGGAGATTCTTATAATATAATATAATATAAATATAAATATAAATTTAAATATAAAATACAAGATAATCAAGTAGATTCCTTGCGTCATATCCCCATCACACGTGCATGCCTCGAGGTGAAATTTTCCCTCACGCGTGCTAAGCTGCAAAACCCATTTCACCAATATCTGTCTTATATTTAATACAGGATCATCCACTATCAGGTAATTTAAGTTGTCATGTGAAAGTTAGAAAAAAATGGTAATTTTCTTTTTTTTCAATTATCCAAAGTCTTATCTGGTGACACCCTCTTTTCTTTTTGCCATTTTTATTGGGCAACTAAGTAGTGGAAGAATAGCCATTTCTCTTCTGATTTGGCATTAAATAAATGCTCGACGATAATGAAATATGCATTATCAGTTTATTCACAACAATTATGGTTTTTGTAGAAAGTGTACTATAAAAAAAAGAAGGTTTTAAATTAATCCTTATCTATAACTAATCTCTCATCTGCTAATGCTAGTAAAGTCAAGCAAGTCCCAAAAACCAGGTGTACTATAAAATAAGCTTAAAAAATGATGTATCCGAACAGGACAGATAGGAAGCAAAGCAATGTATAAAGTAAACAGGCGGTTTCCAAAAGAGAAAAAAAGTCAGAACTACTGAAGGAGCGCGTACTCTGCGCGAAAGTGGCAACCACAAAACTGAACAAAAGCAACCAACCCAAGGAGACAAAAAAACCTCCTCCTCCTCTGCTGCCTCGGGAAACCGCAGCGCGACCCACCTCTCTCCCTCTCGAAAAGGTGACTGCTTTTCTCTCGAATCTTGGTTGATGGTGATTCTCGCGTTGCAATTCATGCGCATCGGGTGTTTCGGAGCGTCGTCGAATCGATAGAATTTGTGGGTGAATTCGCTTTGACATTCAGCTGAACTGATCGGATGAACTGGGTTCTACAACTCCTACTTTCGTTTTGTAAATTGCTTTTTTGGTCCCCTGGGCAGTGAGTGGATTTGGAATCGTGGGATTTGAGTAAAGCTGGTTATGTTTGTGGTTTCATCACGTCTCGGATGATCCCTTCCTTGGTCGATTTGAGTTTGTGAAGCGAAAAGGGTTGGTTTTTCCCGTTATTGATTTCAGGGTGGTCATTGGCTTCTCATGTTGGTGGATGGATTCTGTAAATTGAGTCGCTGAGCCAAACTTCAGTTGGGTTGTGCATGTTTTATTCATTATGGCTCTTGAACTGTTGCTTTGATTTTTTCATCTCAGCTAAAAGGGCTGATTGAGGTGCTAGAATATCTATATAGCAGCTTTTGGTTTTGTGATTGTTTTTCCCCTAGTGGAAAGAGCCATAATTGAGCTATTGAGTTCTGGAGATTGCAAAATAGGTGGTGAAAGAATTTTGTGTTTTTCTGGTCGTGCTAGTCTCTAGTGATTCCTAGGACAATCATGTTAGTCTACTCTGTTAAACATAGAACTGGAGGCATTGAGTTCTCTCTGAATAAATATCCATGATGTTTGTGCATCTACACTTTGATCTTCTGATAGACTGTGGAATTGTTAAATTTCTACTCTAGTTCATTAGACACTGGATTGTTTTTGTAACCAATAGCTTTTCTTTCTTCTGGGAAATTCAGATTCTTCTTTTGTGACGCTTCTCTGTTAGTAGCTGGGACAAGCTTTTTTAGTATCCACTTGCTGCTGTGCACTTTGCAAATTTGATTATCATTGGTGATCATGATCATGCATACTGCTATGTTTTTGCTTTGACTCCACCATCTGAAAGTCACTGATACGATCGCTAATAACATATTTCACGCTAGTTATCTGCATCTCTGGTTTGTGAGCTTCAGAAAGATTTTTACGAGAGTTCACACTTCTATTTGTCTAGCATGCAATAAGTTCTATGTTTACCATTCTTTCTAGCTCATTTGATTGACTGGCATGTGTTCACCATTTTCACACATTTGACTATCCTCTCATTCTACATACCTGAATATGCATGCATTGTTTTTTATGATTGTATGAACAGGATACTGCTGGCAATGGGAGGCTGCTGTTGTTCAACTCGTAAAGCTCATCTGAATGGGGCACCTGTATATTATTATGTCAGTGATAATTTTATGAAGCAATATTTTAACACTTTCGTTACTTGGGTGCATCTGTATCTTATTCTTTTTTAGCTGTGATGCATGAAGAGCATCTTGCTAAGCAGTGGAGGTCACAGCCCATAATGAAATGACAGGCAATACTCCTCGAAGGGGGCATCTCGGGGGAAGGCGGGGGGGGTGGCGCTGGAAACTAGGCCACCATTCTTGGGGCCTTTGACTTATTTAAGTAGAAATTATGAAATTTAAGTAGATTTGACCTGGGAACTTGATGCTTATGTAGGCCATTGTGAACTTAAGAGTCAAGAGATAACAGAGTTTTTATGGCATCAAAGAATTCTACATCTGATTTACCAATACTCTCTGCCTGCTTGACATCTTGCAGTCATAATGAGTTTGATCAAGAAATGTCAGCAAAATCTTCATGCCTGAACTTGGTGTGCTGTGTGTTGTATCTTTACTATAGTTTAACTTCTAAGTGTATTCTTCATGGTTGAACACATGGAAATCCATTTTCAAGGTGTGGGATTTAGGTTAGTATTTTCTTGTCTAATGATTGGTAAATGGTGTGGTTATTTGGTACTGTCTCTGAAACTGTCTGGTGCATAGAGTTTGTGATCAGCATTCGTCATTTTTAGGTTTCTCTCTTTAAAAGATAATTTGCAAGTTTGGTGAATATTATCATTGCTAGAATTCTGGCCTTTCTGTGCAGTATCCTCCATCTTTGGAAGAGCATGAGTCCCTCACATCGCATGATGCTACTGCTGCTGCCATTACATCAGGGTTTTTAGTTGATTTGCAGTTAGAGGCATCAATACCCGATAATTTTCGTCCTCCACCGCTGCCTTTACCTTATGACACAGTGTCGAGATCACTACCAATAGGCACTGACTCTGTCAGAGAACCAGTTTGCCTAGATCACATGGAGCCAGACTATAAAGCTCAGTCCACTGCTCCATTAGGCTCTCCAAAAGCAACTGAAGTCTCTAAATCAAATGACGTTGAAGTTTCAGTAGCAGAGGAGGAGGATGTTTGTCCCATTTGTCTTGAAGGTGCTTCCCTTTTCTATTTACAATTGATTATCCATTATTATCTATTATTCCCGGCCTTGGGGGTGATAAAATATAAATTCTTGTGGATTTAAATAGTTGCATTAGCAGCAATAGGTGATTGTGTGACTTGACTTCAAATGCAGAGTATGATGAGGATAACCCAAGATTCATCACAAAATGTGAACACCATTTTCACCTCTCATGCATTCTGGAGTGGATGGAAAGAAGTGACATCTGTCCCATCTGTGATAAGGTTCAAATTCTCCTTTCGCAACAGAATATTGTGGAGTCAAATTGTGAACGAGTACTTACTGACCTAACAATCTCCTATTTAAATTCATTTGAAAATCATGTGCAAAAGACCCACCTTGCTGCAGTATTATCTTCTCAAAACAGGCCTTTGGTAGTACTGAGCATGTTACTATCATCATGAGTTTGTGGGATATGTGCACTAGAAATCCTAAGAAAATTTTATAGTGCAATTCAGTTTTAAAACTTTTGGAATGGAGCTATAAACTTTATGAACTTTCAAAGTTACTGATTAAGTTCTTATGTTTTTTCGGCAGGATAAATTTGTTGGAAACCCTATGTGATAGTAACATGTGGCACTGGCACTGGCACGTGTACAGAGTTTACATCAAATTCTTATAGGATTTAAGTAAAAAAAAAAATTGTTAGAATTTAATTGATCAATGGAAAGGTTCTGGATTTGTATCACACTTTATAAATAAGTTTTAGCATTTAGTGTGTGCTTGCCAGACTCATTCATTTTGGCACGCATTACTCGCTTGCTTATTTGCTTACTTTGGAATTGTTTGCTTATATTCTGTGGCAGATCATGGAATTCAACAATTCCTTCGATTTGTAGCTCTTCTTGCAAGCTGAAGTGATGTGCCCGTTCGATTGAGGAGGTTGACTTTGCATTGCTGAGGCAAATTTTCTCGTTTTCAATGGTTCTGTTGATGGCGGCTTCTTGTACATAATCCATCTGGTTTAGATGTTCAAAGGTTATACAGGAAATTCCCAGGGAAGTTAAAGAAAAAGCTCGGTCTCCATTGTCTCAATTCTTTGTTATAACTCCAGTCTCCGGCCTCAAATGGATCTGCATCTATGATTTTGCCCTAGTTTTTGATTGAGGCGAATAATAATCCTGGAGGAGGAGACCTGGAATCGCCGGTTCAGCTGTTTTCATTGTCCTTCAGCAAGATTCATCTTGTATAGTCTCTGTTTCTTTTGCTTCTGTTTTTGACTCCTAAAGGTATCTAAGCTACTTATGTGGTGGCTCTTTCTTAAATTTTTTTTTCTTGGGGTATTAAAGAAAATTTGTGATGTTTCTGACGAATTGGGGGTTGTAATGTATGGGGAGACAAGGATCTTCGTTGAAAAAGCATGTCAAATGTTCGGAAAATTCAATTGCTTGTCCAAATTTTCTTTGCATAAACAATTTGCAATTTGCCACGACGTGGCAGATTACCTACTTGGACTTGATGCAGCACATCAAATGATTTTGAGTCAATAATTTTGACCATAGGCTGCATTGACCTCCCGCAGCACTTCAAGTCGACCTAAACAGGAACAAGCCATTCCCGCCCGATGATCTCCTCCAACAGACCAAGTCAGCACCAGCGGCAGATATTTCAATGGTCCGGGTAACGCAAATATAGTTGTTACAGATTGTACCACCTGGCAACTCCATCTCCTTTGTAGGTCATTTCCAACAAAAACAGGCTAAAGACATCCGAGCCACCCTCTCCAGCAACTGCAATCCATCAAATTTGTCGTTCGACGTTTCTGTCACCTGAGCAACAACATCCTTTTCCATTTCGTTTCGATTCCGTCCCTAACTTCCGGCATGAATTGGCAAAAGAACCAAAAAGAAAGAACGGAGTAATATCATTCTAAAGGGCGTCGTGAATGATAAAGAACAAGTGTCATTGATAGCGGTCGGTGGCGCTGAATCCTCCGGCGGAATGAACCCTCCAAAGGAACTAGAATCCCACGGCAAGTCGGTGATCGAAACTGCCGACCTCCACCATGCGCCGACCACCATCCTCGGTCCCAGCGAATCCCGCGACGAGTTGGTGATCGAAACCACCGACCTCCACCATGCGCCGACCACCATCCTTGGTCCCAGCGAAGGGGACTACGCGCCTGTGAAGACCTTCGAGGATGCCAAGTACGTGTGTCGAGTGGAAAGCGCCAAGCTCTGGGCGATTGCGGGTCCAATCGCCTTCAACATTCTGTGTAACTATGGAGTCAATTCTTTCACCAACATCTTTGTGGGTCATATTGGGAATGTGGAGCTCTCGGCCGTGGCCATTTCCTTGTCCGTCATCGCCAACTTCTCTTTCGGTTTCTTAGTAAGCCGTCGCTTTTTCTTGCATTCGTAAATATTCATGTTCTCTTCTCTACATTTTTAACCAAAATACTCTTGACGCTCGTCATGAAATCGACAAGGCACCTGTTGATAATTCTAGCTTTCGGTCAATGAGCATATGCTGTGTAACATCAGCCTAGAATTGGAGAAAAATACCTGTTGGTCCATCTCTGATTTTATTATTCATTGCATTCTATGGTGCGAGACCTTTGTTTGATCTCATTTCATCTTTGAGTTCCTGATTCGAACGAGACATCCATCTGCGCAGTTTGGCATGGGAAGCGCGCTAGAGACGCTGTGCGGGCAGGCATACGGGGCCGGGCAAATCAGCATGCTCGGCGTGTACATGCAGCGGTCGTGGATCATCCTGACGGCGGCATGCTTCGCCATCCTGCCGCTCTACGTCTACGCCACCCCGATCCTGAAGCTCCTCGGCCAGCGGGACGACATCGCCGACCTCGCAGGCAAGTTCACCCTCCAGGTCATCCCCCAGATGTTCTCTCTGGCCATCAACTTCCCCACCCAGAAGTTCCTCCAAGCGCAGAGCAAGGTGAACGTGCTCGCTTGGATTGGGTTCGTGGCGCTCCTCATCCACGTGCTGCTCCTGTACCTGTTCATCAGGGTGTTCCAGTGGGGGCTGGTGGGGGCGGCAGTGGCGTACGACGTGTCGGCATGGGGGATTTCAGTGGCGCAGGTGGTGTACGTGGTGGGGTGGTGCCAGGACGGTTGGAAAGGGTTGTCCTGGTTGGCTTTCAGGGATCTGTGGGAGTTTGTGAAGCTGTCGGTGGCCTCAGCTGTGATGCTGTGCTTGGAGATTTGGTACTTCATGACCATCATCGTGCTCACCGGCCACCTTGACAACCCCGTTATAGCAGTTGGCTCACTCTCAATCTGGTAGTCTCTTCGTTACCGTTAGTTTTGCAAGATCTCTTCCCTTTCGCTAAGCTTACTGTGTCGCGACCTAATTCACAAGATTATGACACTCATTTGTCGAGAGATACCCATTTTCAACTTAAAAAAAAAACTTTCTAATCCCGTCAAAAGGATGTGTTGAGACATGAGTAGTTGATACGAATACGATGACATGACGTGAATTATCTTTATAAAAAGGACAATTTCACAAAAAGATAAAATCTCGAACTTTGCCCGGCGGGAATGCCATTATCCCAAACCTTTTTCTTTTCTGTCTCCCCGTTAATTAGGAATCAAAGATCTGAAGTCGTTTCCTATGTTGCCTCCACAGCATGAACATCAATGGATGGGAAGGCATGCTGTTCATAGGAATCAATGCAGCCGTAAGGTAAATTCCTGAAACTCTGCTTAATCTTGATTAATTTTTCTAAAACGATTCTAATCTTCCTCCCAAGAAACTAGCTAAGCATTGACATCTACTACATGATCAGTGTTAGAATCTCCAATGAGCTTGGATCAAGGCATCCCAGAGCTGCAAAGTACTCTGTGGTTGTCACGGTCGTAGAGTCCTTCCTCATAGGTCTCTTTTTTGCGATCGTAATTTTGGCGACCAAAGATGACTTCGCCATCATCTTCACCAGTGATGGCGAGATGCACCGGGCCGTTGCTAAGCTAGCTTACCTCCTCGGAATCACCATGTTGCTCAACAGTGTACAGCCAGTAATATCAGGTCCATATAATGTCCTATTGGTTCTTTTGAGATAGTCTTCTTCCTTGCTTCAATTCGACCTTAATCCTCCATTTTCGTAACACGATGGAGACCATATTCTAGTCTGCAAAATTGTTCTTTAGTATCTAGCAAATCGATTCATTCCGCAGGCGTCGCTGTTGGAGGAGGATGGCAAGCCCTAGTGGCTTATATCAACTTGTTTTGTTATTACATCGTTGGGCTCCCTCTCGGGTTTCTTCTCGGTTACAAGACAAATTTGCGAGTGCAGGTAAGAATAAGCTTTTCCTCTTCAAAATCATTTTTCCCTGCAGAAACATTCCTTCTTGACGTATTTGAATATACCAAAAATTTGTACGTATACATAAATGGGTTTGCAGGGAATTTGGCTGGGAATGATATTTGGGACGCTGCTGCAGACGATCATCCTCATCATCATCATCTACAAGACCAACTGGAACGAGGAGGTTCGTGTATAATCTATATGTACAGTAGGGTTTTGTTCTTCGAAGTGATTATTATCATCTCTTGATTGAGGCCCTTCAATTACAGGTTGCTCAAGCGTCGGAGAGGATGCGTAAGTGGGGTGGCGGGTCTGAGGAAGCATCTGATCTAACGTAGGCAAGAAAAAAAAATCATGGGTTGCCAGGTGCTTTATTTTGTAGAGGTTTAGGTAAACGTGAAGCATTGTAGTCATTAAATTAGAACATAATTATATTCAGCCTCAGAAAATGGTGTGCTTGGTTGGTTATTTAATGCGACTGGTGTGCAATTTACATGGATTGCCTGGATAAACATTGTCCATGGAACATAATATATTGTAAAGTTGAGTCGTATGATCGTTTTTACCTTGCTTTTACTGTTCGTTATAAAGAAAATCTAATCTAAAAATAAATGGTCACAATGATCAGTAAGAGTGAAATAAGTTGTTCTTATCAAACAGCCACATATATTTAATGGCACGACATTGCCATATTCTTTTTTCTATTACCTATTAATAATTTTTTTAAGTCTTCCCGTCTTTAAAAATGAAGTGAATTGAAGTTGTCGATCCTTGTGCATTTCCAATTTCCACGATAACTCACAAGTATCAATGTAGTTGTAGTAGATAATTGTAATTATCAAATAAGCAACAGGTTCACCTAAATTTCCACCCAAAATTTTTATGAAAAAGTCAATGCTTGCTTTAAAATAAATAGCGGCCTTATATTAGCACACAATGCATCACATGATAAACGGATCAACCATATAATCATGTCTTTCATAAATCGGGAAGAAATTGTTTAATTAGTGCTAAACTTATTGTATGAATACCGATTTAATCATAAAATTTCTAATTTTGTCGATTTAGTCATAAATTTTTGTGTGAAATTCCAATGTCATCCTTAATCTATTACCTACTTAATTTAAAATTAGCAAAAAATAAAAAAAAATTATATTATTACGTGAGCAAAATGAATGCATTAGTATAAATAAGCAGAGTTAAAATCATGAGATTGTGAAGTAGGAATCTGTTTAAAGTATAATAATTCATAATATGTACTTTTGATTTAAAATTTTAACAAAAATAACAAAAGCTCATGAGGTTGTGACGCGTTCAATAAGTATAGAATATGAATGAGTATGAAGTAGAATAATTTATAATTATTATTAAATATTTTACAATTATATTTTTGATACATATTTGTGACACAATTAAATGAAACTTCATGAAATATGTGATACTTTTACTGAGTATAGGATATGAATCAATTTAAAGTAGAATAGTTCATAAAACAATTATGCCAACTTTAACAATTATATACTTTCAAAATATAAGATAAAATAATTATAGATTTTTATTTCCTTGTGGAGCGTCGCATTCGTGAAAGCACGTGCCTCACCCGTTGCCCATCCCTAGGGGCAGATTTATAGGTGCTTCTGAAGTACAATGTTTGGCTAATCTCGGCCCAATCAACCTTTGTGAAGTACTTTGATTTTGAAAGAAAATGATAACATATAACGAAACAACCAGGCAAATAAAACACAGTCACGCTTGTAAACAAAGTAAAAAAACAATTGATAAGTGTTTACACTAAGGGAAAAAATATTGAATATTTTTGTTTTTTTGGAAGCATGTAGGACATAGAGATTTAAGGATTTTATGCATTTTTTTTTATAAGCAATAGCATGAGAGGGGTGAGTCACTAACAACCCATTCTAATCATGCTGCAAGGCTTCTAGCCATAACTACTCTCAATTATCCACATTTTAAGGGTTCACAGTTGGTAAGTATGTTATTAGAGTTCTATCAAGATTTTAATTGTTAAGAAATCTTTCCATATAAGGTATGTCAGAATTAGACATGAACCATTCAAAGGTTCGTTCATGATGTGAATTGAACTTGTGATTTCATAAAAGACATGTAACCCTCTTATCATTAGGAAAAATCATCTTAATGATTTAGCTGAGAGAATAAGTGTAACAATCCGTGGATAAATCCAAATTGATAGAAAAATCATATAATAATCTTAATGATTTAGTCATGAGTAAAGTCATATAACTGATAAATGAACAAAGATGTTGCTTGCGAGAGTTCATTTCAGAAGGTGTTCAACCCTGATCAACAAAAAGCATAAAGTAAATAAAAGATGTATGATAACAACCAAAGTTGGATTGGATCGTTGCTCAACCTCCCTCACACGAATTTCTCATTTGACCGGCTTGTAGCTTTGTGCACTTTGCACACCACAAACAAGAAAGTCTCCAGGGTTGGATTTTCAAGGAGTATTCAATGCCAAGGCAATTTGACCTTTAGAGAAATAAAAATGACAAATGTACTGGCTAATGCATTCAATGTTTTTTTTTCCCCTTACCTCGAATAGTTCATTATGGGCTATTTATACTCACCTTGATAGCTTTGAGTTGTCCGGTTTTTGAAGATGTGGTACCGGGAGATGATCTTTACAAAACTATGGTGTATCTGTAGGCTTGCTGCCCGATTCCGCCTTTCTTCGCTAAATACTTGGATACGCGGTTGCTAGAAATGGAAGCATTCTTCTGATGGATAGAACTATCCTTTGGTTTAGAACCGGCCTCGTCACCGCTGGAGTTTGTGCAAAATTGGTGATATGACTTGCTCCCAATTCATGAGGGTAAGGGCTGATAATTTTCAACCTCATGAATCCCTCCGTGACTTTTCAAATCAGCAGGATGCACGATCTTCTTACACGTGTACAGTTTTGATTTCTTTCCCGAGATTTCTTTTTCATTGCAGTCTTTTCTTCTCTTTCTGTCATTTTCATTCACATTGCTTTGAGTTTTATTAGGCAGCAACTTTTCTTATCGGTTTAACTCCTGAAATTTACTCTAAATACTACCAAGAAAAAGGCAAATTTCTTACGTCAGGACATTGGAATGATGACAATTTAATTTTAGATATAGATTTCGATTTTCATGCAGTATAAGTCTAATAGTGAGAATTATAATATGAACAGAATATAACCGACCCAAAAAACTCTTCTTTTCCATTTCTTCAAGCTTGATTTCATCTTCTTCCTCTCCAATTTCTTCGAGCTTCCCCTTTGCAAGGTCAGGTTCCTTCTCGTTGTTTATATGCTCGGAGCTTCAAAGCCAGGCTTCAGTTGCCTTTCTGTTGAGCCACAGGACTCCAATATGAAAATTTAACAATTATATACCTTTGATATTTACTTTTTAAAAAGTTAACGAAAGCTCTTAAGATTATGATTATTTTAATAAGTTTATAATAGGAATGAGTGTGAAGCAGGATACTTCATAATTGTTATTATAAATTTAACAATTACATTTTCTAAGTACTATTGTTAAATAAGTAGCGAAGATCATGAAATTTTGATTCTTTTAATGAGTATAGAATATGAATGAGTTTAAAGTAGAATATTGCATAATTATCATTAAAAATTATATAGTTTTAATATATAACTCGGAAGAAATTATAGATTTGTCTCCCTTGTGGAGCGCCGCATTCCTGCAATCATGTGCCGTGTCCCTTACTCATCCATAGGGATAAATTTATCGGTGTTTCTGAAGTACAATGTTTGGCAAACCCCATCCAATTCCGCCTTGTGAAGCATTATATTTTTGAAAGAGAATGCCCATATATAATCAAACAACTAAGAAAAAAAAAATACTTGCACCGGTAGACAAAGTTGAGAATATATAATAAAACAAAACCTAAAGCAATCGAGCTTTAGGAATAATATGCTTCTTTTATTAGCAATAGACAAGGGAAAGGCAAGTAGCCATTAACTTATTCTCATAATTTCCATAAAAGTCCTACACTGGCTACAGAAAATCCAGTTTAAGCAATAATTACTTTGCACAACCACCGTCCAAAGGTCCGAAGTTGGTGAGTCATTCACTATAGCCCTACCGAAATGCTTGCAACCAAAAAAGTCTCCCTAGAAGAGGTATATGGAGTTAGACAATGTAGCATGAGCCATTTAAAGGTTCGTTCATAATGTGAATTGAACTCATGATCTCGTGAAAGACAGGTGATGCATTTATCAATGGGCAAATCAGCTAAGTTGTTTAGTAGAGAAAATAAGTGTAACGATCTGTGGATAAAATGCAAGCTAAAAGACTAAAAAGTTACTAGTAAAAACCACTTAACTGGTAAATGGACAAAAAAAGTTGCTTGTGAGAGTTTAATTCGGAAGGTGTTCATCCCAGATCAAAAAAGAAAAAAAAACGTAAAGTAAAGTAACCTATTCCGACCTCATCTGGGTTCTCCCTCCTCAGCACCGAACGACGGTGGCTTGCCTCGCCATTCTACCCCTTTTCGCCGATTGCTAAAATACGTGGTTGTTAGAATTCGGACCAATAGGTCCAGACTCCTCTCACCCACCTCGGATTTTTAATGGCATTTTTATTCCGTTGGCCTTAAATGAGTCGTGTCTTTTATCTCTTACTGTTGTTGGTTTTTGCGCAAAATTGGTGTTTCCCTTTGCCCCAATCTACGAGGGTAAAGGGCTGATGAGTTTTAACCTAATGCATCCCTCCGCGTCTTTTCAAAGACGCTTGGGTGCGGATCTTCTTACATGGGTACAGTTTAGATTTCATTCTAAGATCGCTTTTTCATTTCATCCTTCTCTTCTCCTTTCGTAGATTCATTCACATTCCTCGAGTTTTCTCAAGCGGCGACTCTTCTTCTCCTTTTCTTCAGAGCTAGATCTCATCTTGTTCCTTCCATTTTCTTCGAACTTCCCCTATGCAATGTATGATCTCTCTATCTCTATCTCCCTTGAAGGGAAATGTTTCAAACCCCAACTTTTCTTGCTCGTGATTTTCCCAACTTTATAAGGGGACGTGATGGAAACCAGTATTGCATAACTAATGAGTTTTCTCATTCCATTACCGGTGAGGACGAGAGAGCATGCGACCCTTCTAATGCGTCTTGTTGTTTATATGCTTGAAGTTGGTTGCCTTTTTGTCAAGCTGCTATTAACTTGCTTAATCACTATGATTTGGCTCCTTCTCATGGGGCTCTAACTTCAAGCATTATCCCGTGGTTTAGCTTCTTATCTTTTTCTGCATAACCTTCATTTCTATTGCGAAAAGCAATCAATCCATTAATAAAATAAATTGAATAGAGAAAATAAATCAAATATCAAATTTTGTGGTTCGGTTGTAATGACCTACGTTTACAGGGAGATCATCAATGAATTTTGTTATAAATTAAGCGATACAATATAGATTACGACTATACTCGAACACTCTTGATGTTTCTCAAATCCCAATTATACCCAGTATTGCAAATAGTGTTTAGTTTAAATCTCTTGTGAAATAATTTCTTAATTTCACGAAGTGATTATACATAAATTCTTACCACAAGAATATAAACAACTTCAACACTAAAAGTTGTCGGTGTAATTGCACCATTAAGAACAATCACCTACTTTTAAGCACTCGATGTACACCCGATGAAGTCTTCTGCTCCTCTCAGACCGCACGCCAAATAATATATATAAACACAGCGGCCGGCTCAATACGAAATAGAAGGAAATTGTATTATTCGGTCAACAAGTCAACGTTTGGACTGCCCTTTCCTTTTTCTTGACCGAATCATAGTGGAAACCGATTTCTGTGATTTCCTCTTTTGATCAACTTCAATTAGCTCTCCTTGGCCGACTGCAACTTGTAAAGAAAGGTTCAAAATCTCAATCTTGACCGCCCCAACACTAATTTTGGTACTTAATATTATCCATAATTCAATTAGAATCGAATTCATTTAATGGCTCAAACTCAAGATATATTTAACATTTTCTTTTAACATTGCATTTGCTTTGAATGAAAACAAATGCTTTTTTTTTTATTGAGTGCTTCTTGAGGCTTGAGGGAACATGTTTGCAAACTTCTTGGAATTTGAAATTCAAATTTAAAAGCAAGTTATTCAGGAGTAAAATACCATAAGTGTTAAAAGTTATATACAACACTTACTTTGGTGCTAATTTTTTTTTGGATCACTTAAGTACCAACTCCAATCTAGGTTGCCAGAAATCCAACATAGTCATATTTTATTAATTTCTCGATCTTATGTGGCTTGCTAGTGTGCCTAGTCAGCGTATAATCCCCAAAACACGTCGTCTAAAAGTGGTAAATAGTGATTGCTTGACTGTCGAATTTTATTTAAAGTGATCCCTTTAATGCTAGTTGTTATTAAAAAGCAATTACTTCAATATTAAGCACGGCATAGACTGGGTTTTTAAAAAAATAATATGCCAAGTCATATACAATTTTCAATTATAAAACTAACGTATTATTTTTGGTTGAAATTTCTTATTTTTGGCACACAAGTAATCATTTTCTTTCTAATTTGATACTTAAGTGATTCGGCGAATATTTTTGGCACTAAAGTAAGCATTATACATAATTTGTGGCAATTGTAGTGTTCTTCTATAGAAGTTGTTCTATTAGCGATGTAAAAGTATGAGAGTAATATGCCATTTTTCTTCCTAAATTGAGAGAAGTGTTATCTTAATACCTAGTTAGGAGGAGAATGAGAGATAGCTAAATGCTGCATTTGGTAATTTCAATTTGAGGCTAAATAGAATAGCAAATTATCATATTCAGTATTTGGTGATGTCTTCCGGGTTGGATATATTTGGATAAGAAATCTAAGATAGGGGTGGGATAAAACCCCAATTGGATAAAAAAATTAGACAAATAGCTTAATAAAATAAGAAGAACAACCAAACTATATTATCTTTCAACAATGGACCGACACGTGCTATTATTGTGATGTTGGCCATCAAGTGAGGACCACCACTGTGACAATTGATTGTTGTCACTTCTGACCATTACATGATCGTCATTTCCTCTGACCACCACAAATCGTGTTACAATGACTACTTGTGAAAAGGAGTCTTTGGTCCATGCTTCACTGCTCTTATTATAGTGGCTCTATACTTGTTTGTGCTTCACTGCTTTTTCTTATTCCATCTCTGTGGAAGAATCTTAGGTGACATGGCAACATTTTACTCCATGAAAAAAAAATACGATTCTGGCAATTAAAAAAATATTTGGGAGCTTTTCACTCTAAAGTTACATTTAATGGCCGGATAAAACTCTGAATATGATAATTTTTATTATATTCAGTGTTTAGAGTGAGGCAAAATCTGGATATGATAAACCCATATAGGATATGTGAAGTCTAAAAATTGATAAAAAAAATCAGGTCGAACGTTCTTCCTCTCTTTTGCCTAGCACCACCATCATCAGACTCCAGTAGCTATCGCTCCTCCCACCAGTGGCGAAGTGCTTCCCACCTTTAGCCGCTGGGAAAACTTACATTGGTCAACTCCATCCCGTGGGGAACTTGGTGATCTCGATCAGAGCCTGGCGCCTCCTCCACGAAGAGGATGATATGACGGAGGCGGTAGCCATGGCGACATAGCTCTTTAACTGCGTCGCTTTGAGCGAGTTGGACTGGAGGAGCTGCCTGCTTGCGAACTAGATCTGCACGGTGTCTCGACGAGCTCTACGATACCTTGAGGAACTCTGCCCCCGCTGGTCTTTGATCCATGAATCCACTCTCATCTGTACTGCCTCTATCGTCGGATGCTGCAATCGAGTTTCAGTGTGATCCTTGCGTCGATTGTTTTGGATTTGATGAGAGAGGAAGGTATTGAAGGGGAACGAGGTGTGCAGGAGAGGGAAGAGGGAGATATCGTGTTTGATTGAGGAAGGAGAGGATGAATCCGCCACGGAAGAGGAAGGCATTGACGGTGGCTGAGAACTCGAAATCAGGGGCTTCTCGAAGCGGCGGAGAGGAAGTAAGAGCAGGCAAAAATCCGTCGGGGTCTTGAAATGACTTCCATGGTTTATCTTTAATTTTTTCCAGCAAATTAAATACTGATTTGGTTAATATTTATTTGAATCTATCCGGACATCAATAAATATTGGATAAGATATTTATCCTATTCGATATTATTTTATCCAGTAAAATGTCTAGACCACGGTATGCAGCCTAAAGACTCAGTCAAGCAGCAAAATAAAGGAAAATGAGTACCTTCGCAACAAATAGAGAATGATTTATGCTTGACCTTGTCGTAGATGCATGCCCTCCCTCAGATTAATCCTCAATCTCCTCCTCTGCAGTCAACTCCTCCTAGGACCTCCCTTTGCTACAAGAGCATTAAGTTCCCTTTCGCCTTCTTCTCTCATCTGCATTCTTCCCTCTCATCTTAACCAGGACCAATTACAGCCTCCATTGCCAGAAGCTCATCACAAGATAGTAGAGCCATTCATTCTCAGCTGCAACTTCTTTTTCGCGCATTTCTTTCCTGGAACTCTTGTTTTTGCGTCCATCTGCAAATGGGTGAGTGAAAGATGCTCTTTTGCGGGTCCTCAAGTGAGCAATTCGACGACGGCTCAAGCGGAAGACAAGATTCCCAACTTAAAGGCAACCTGAATCGATCCCTCCCGTCGAGGTCTACCTCTCCATTTCTATGATGTGGACAGGGGGTGGCGACCCTCACATGAGGATTGCACAAACAAGAGGGCGATAGATAGGATAACGGGCCTGGGGCACCATGAGGAGTGTCAGAAGTGGAGGGGCAAACGCTGGAGCAGTTGGACACGGAATTATTTTAAAAAAAATTCAACCTTATTATGGGTTGTACCAAACATATAAATTTTGAAGGATATTCATAAGATTTCTAATCTCATTTTATTATATCCCATCTCAATTCGAATTTGTACAACCATTATCCGTTGTCATAATGGGTTATCAATGACATATATAATAATCAATACATAGGTCACCTATGACACAGTATTTGTGCATTTTTCCATATTCTACCCCACTATTTCCTCGAAAATCGAGTTTGACCCACTTTAACCTTTCAACTTCTACGCACCCTACAAGCCGAATACATTACCCTACATAAAACCAACTAGGGTTAATTATTGACCAAGGTTAAGTCAATCATGAACCCCACCTCATCGACTATAAAATGGGGGCCCTCTTGAGGGGAGCTTTCAATTTTATTTTGAAATCACTTTCTTTGCGCATGCAACAAGCAAGAAAGGAGACTTTTTCCATTTCCCCTTATCGTTCAAGGACCGACACTTCTGGAAATCAGATCCAATCGGTCGATATGTCCTGGTTTTCAATTTGGATGATTCATTTTGCACATCTCTATATTCAAATAATTGAATTTTCTATCCAATTCCTCGAAATGTTATGATGGTTGTGCTTGACCTCAAAATATTCTGCAATTAACTTTCCCTATGTTTTACCTTCGCTACTAGAGCATTAAGTTCCCTTCCACCTTCTTCTCTCATCTTAACCAGCCCCAATCACAGCCTCCATAGCCATAAGCCCATCACAAGATAGTACCACCTTCCATTCTCAACTGCGAATTCTTTTCTGCACATTTCTTTGTGGGAACTCTGGTTTTTGCGTCCATCTAAATCAGATGAGTGAAAAATGTTCTTTTGCAAGTCCTATAGTGAGCAATTCAACTACGCCCTAATGGAAGACCATGATTTCCAACTAACAGCCAATCTGAATCGATCCCATCGATGTCTACTTCTCCATCTTTGTGATGTGGAGAGGGGGTTGCAGCCCTCGCACGACAATCGCTTAGACAAGACGGCGATGGATAGGATGACAGGCTCAGGGCATCATGAGGAGTGTCGGAAGCAGAGAGGTGGAGTAGATGAACACCACAGAGTATTTAAAAAAAAAATTGATCTTATTCTAAGTTGCACCAAATATATTATAAAAATTTCCAAAATCTAAATGATACTTATATGATCATCAATCCCATGTTATTCTATTCCATCTCATCCCAATTCAAATCCGATCGATTATTATCCGCTGCCCTAACAGGTCGTTCATGACGGCCGCAATAACTGACACACAAAAATATCTTTCCAATCTTCTCCTCTGCCATCACCTTGAAAATGGCTTTTTGAGTTTTGACCCACTTTAAACCTTCCAACATCTACACCACCCTGTAACCCAAATACATTAACCCTACATAAAACTAACTAGGGTTAATAATTGACCAAGGTTAAGCCAATCATCGACCCCACACTTCCATCGACTATAAAAAGGGGCCCTCTCGATGAAGAGGGACCACTCAGTTTTCCTTTTTTGTCATTTTTTTCGAAATCGGTTGGCGTGGGCACGCGACAAGCAAAACAAAGGAGGAGACTTTTCCCCCACATCGCCCAAGGACGAGAGAAGGCGAAGAGGCCGAACGATCCCCCAAAAGAGGCCCAGAGAGAAAGAGAGACAGAGAGGGAGAGGCGTTCCCTTCCGAAAGGACTGACCAGCACCAGCACCAGCACCAGCACCAGCACCAGCACCACGGTAAAAAAATAACGTCTCGCTCCTGCCCCCCACCTTCTCGTCACCATTTTGGCATTTTTGCTTTTTTTTTTTTGGGGGGGTTTTACGGGTTTGGCAACGAGAGAAAAGGAGGGGGTTGGGGGGGGCATCTGTTGAAAATTGAAGTTTGAAATCCTCTTTTTCTTAAGCTCCTCCTCCCACCCTCTCTCTCTCCCTCTCTTCGCTCTCTACTGTATATCTCTTTCTCTCTCTCTCTTTCGCTGTTCCCGTTCGCTTCCAAAACATCCGCAGTAATTAAGAGAGGGATAGAGGGAGAGATAGGGAGAGTTAGGGAGGAGGGATCCAAAAGCGGAGGCCTCGAAGGAAGCCCTAGATCGTCCCCCCTTCCTTCCCGCCAAAAACCCGAAGCTCGAAACCCCGCTCCCGGTTGCCGAATCTGTACGGTTCGTCGCGATCTGCTCCATCTCATGATTCTCCTCTGTTTCTCATTTCTTAGTCCCTTCGATGGCGGTTCGGGGTCGGAAGACGAATGCTGCGTTTTGCGTCTTTTGGGCTTGCTTCTGTGTCTTGAACTGAGGTGTTTCATCGCAGGACGGACGGACGGAAGGGCGGGCGATAGCCGGTGGAACGCGCCCAAGCCTCGCGGAAGCCGGGTATGCTGTCCATGTGAGATTTGCCCCGGGTGCCTCCACGGCTTTGTGTGGGAACATTCTTTTCTTAGCTGATGATGTGTGTTGAGGATGAGGGATTTATGCATATGGACTCCAAAGAGAGCGAGTTTGCTTCGGTGAGCCGTGGGAAGCTGCGTGATAATGGGGATTTGAACGGTACTAGTGATTTGCTGGCATCGACTGGTGGTAAGCAACGGGACGGTGCTAAGAAGAGGAAGCATTATGAGATTGTTAATCAAGACTCGATAAACTTGGACCAAAAGAAGAGCAAGAGAACCGTGAATTCGGCCGGTGATGAGAAGGGATGTGCGGTTGCTAAGTCAGGTTGGCAGACATCTATCAATGATGATGACGACAACGTAACGATTCTGGATAAAAAGGTGTTTAATGAGGAGGTGTCTCGTTCTAAGAGGAAACAGTCATCTTTTTTGGGTATGCTCAAATGGTTGACTAAGGTTGCTGAAAATCCATGCGCTTCGGGATTAATTGCTTTGCCAGAGAAGTCAAAATGGAAGTCTTATGGGAATGAAGTATTGTGGAAGCAGGTGTTGTTGGCACGTGAAGCCATGTTCCATAGACAGGATGATGGCAAGGACATGGGACCTGTAACTTGGCAGGTAGTTTATCATGGCACGGTTTTTTGATCTCAATAAGCTATCTGATTGCAAGTGGGTTATTGAAATCTTACATTGAGTGTTGCATTGGGTTTATTCGTTGGAGTTTATTGCTGATTATTGAATGCAGACTCATGACTTAAGTCATGTTTTTGGGTTTTTTCTTTAGGGTGAATGACCCTGATTCAACTAGGTGGATTCTTCATCAGTTTTAACTATTCTTTAGTCCTTTTTTGGTTAAAACTCTTCTAAGTGTGCTTCAGCAGATAATTTTGTCTATCGATGTTAAAAGATCATGCTCACCTCTTATTTTGCCCTCGTGTCTTTCCTAGTATGTGTGCTTTTGCGAGTAATTAGGTAGGTTTCTCTACTGTCTTAAGTTTTAGAAGAGAATCTACTCATGAATAGAAGCGAAGGTCAAAGAATGGCATGTTATTCAATGCTTTATCCAATGTTCTAAAGATTTGATTTTAAAAATGTACTGGGTGTATATTCAAATGGAGGTGAATGACTGATGCGTGTAATTCATGATTCCATCCAATGTATCGAAGGTTTTCCATTAGTGCACTGGGCATGGAGCTAAATAGGAACGCCTACTTTGTTTGGGCAGTTCTATTTCCATACCCATTTTGGCTCAGACATATTTTTAGTTTAATGATAGAAATACCCTTCTTCTCTCACATCAGTATCACAATAGAAATGCCAAGATACCATTTAATCTGGCATCTTGTTATAACTTTGCCTAGAGAATGTTGTTAATTTTAATTTATGGTCTCATATTTTTAATCAGAAAAGTTATCTAGAAGATTGGAAAGTTCTATTTATGACAGTATGAATACACAATTAATTGCCTATTTTTCATTCAAATAATTTGAGCAAATCTGTATTTTGAAGTTGAAAATTAAATTTCAATCTAATTTTAAGCCGATCTTGACTATGGGTGTGTTTCTGGAATAAGTATGTAGGTTTTTAAAGTTAAACATTGCTTGTTTTGTGCTTCCTTTTGAGCTTTTTGCATTTTAATCTGAATTGTAAGATGGGGGTTGAAATTCCAGTTACACCTTTTTCATTTTCAGATTCACATCAAATTATTTCAAAGGAAAATTTTGAGCATATTTTAAAGTTTCGATCCACTTGTTCTGATATCGAATCTTCAATTGACATTATTTACTTTATTTATGGTAGAAGTGGAACAGCAAGAAGTTTTTTTTTTTTTTTTTTTTTTTTTTTGGTAAGGTATGGAACAGCAAGAAGTTTCCTTCTTCTTTTTTTTGTGATTATATTTTGTTTTGAAATGATCTAAATATAAACATATTTAATGTTTGATCATGCTTCTGAGAAATCAACCTTTTTCATATTTTCATCATTTCTTTTCTTTTTCCATCTTTGATCAAGATCGACTACATAATTAGATAGTCATTTAATTTCAACTTTGAAATACAGTTTCGCTCAAACTATTTGATAAAAAATAGGTAATTAATTGCGTGTTCATAAGTCATCATAAATAGAAATTCATAGTCTTCTATGGAGCTTTTGTAATTAAAAATATGAGACCATAAATCAAAATTAACAACCTTCTCTTGGCCAAGTGATAACATGATGTGGAGTAAGATGATATCTTCTTCGATGTTATGGGGTATTTAAATTGCGAAATTGAAAAGAGAAATAATGGAAATAATGTCACTTTTGTTAGTTAGTCTGATAAACAAAGAAACAATTAATTGAAGAGAGAAGGGTGTTTAGGTCACTTAAGTGGAAAAAAATAGGAGTGTCTTGGGGGTGGAAATAGCGCCACCCATTTTTTCTTCTCCAGTTTCATGCCAAAAAGTGCTATCAATTCTACTAGTTACACCATAATGCCATTCAACTAACAATTGCTGAATATGGTTGCTGCTACAAATTCTCATGAGCTATGTTTGCTGTATGTGGTTCTCTTCCTTATTCACTGCTTACTTAGTAGTATTATCTGGTCCTTCTCTTCTACTCTCTCTAATACAATATTCTGGTATTTCTCATGTCTGTTACTAACATTTCTTGAAAACAAAATCATTATTAGCCCTACACAATCATGTTGGATATTTTGCTGAGAGCTTCAATATGATAGATGGCCCAAGGTAAATATACCAAAGGGAGCCCAAGGGGGATATACAAAAGGGTGAAAGATGCTTATTATTTGTGAAATGCAGAAGTTCCTTTTGGTCAAATTTGCGAACTTGTGTGATTGCAACATGTTATCATTCTTGATGAATGTGTCATTGTTTAGTTTACCAACATTTGCATCCTTAAATATGTTTAGTCGTGTCAATTTGTGTCAAAATTTGTTAGACATAGTAATGGGTAGAGAATAAGATACTTAGAAGAAAAATCAATCAAAACCGGTGAAAGAAGTATATATCATTGATCATAGGGTCTACCTTGGAGATTGTATCACCTTATTAGGTAATATTCTTAGTTCGTTTCATTGAGTGAAAAGTGAATTACTTCCGACAGCCAAGAGGTGCATTTGGTTATTAGTTTTCAAGCCCTTTATTTTCTATCTTCTGTAAAAACAACAGTAGCCTGCTTTGTTTTAAAATTTTCTGAAACCGGAAGACAGTTTTCATGAAAATGAGAAAGCTTTAATGTGTTTTCCCTTTTTTTTCATAGGGAATAAAATAATAAAACTCTAATATGGAGCATTGCCAAATTTCATTGATTTTAAAAGGTGATCTTATGTGGTTACTGAACGTAGGCCGTTTTCAGGGGGCTCATTGAACTCCAAGGTGCTGAACTTTGTTTTAGCGACTGCTAGAAAACTTTCATGATTTAAACCATTAACTGGATGAAAAATTTACAAAAAGTTGGAAATTGCATCCAACGGATGGAACATGTTTCTAGGAAGCTGAATTGTTGAGTATTAAAACAGTTTTATGAATGAAAAATTTGTAAATATTCTTCAGAACTAAATGCACCTTTAATTTCTCCTCGGAGATTTTGTCTCAAGTATTTCAACTTATGATGTTATAGTCTAATATTTTGTTGTAATGTTTTTAGGACTTAAGTTATAAATTATGTATGTCCATTCAGTACAATGTTTGAGTGAGGTCATGACTCATCTTGTAGAGAAATCAGAAGACGGATCTACGCACGTATGATGATAATATTGGATCCAGCTACAATCTCAGGGAGAGATCAAAAAGCAACCAGAAGGTTTCTCCTGGAGAACAATTAGGTCAGGCCTTTTCTGAGTCATTCTCCTCAAGTGGCCAAAGTAACTTGGACAAAAGTCCTAGTACATGCTTGGCAAGGATGGGAAATAATGCTGGCGAAGATGTTGCCCCTAATTCTTCGACTGTAGATTTACTGTCTAGAGATTATAATCGAAAAGTTCCAATGGGTTCTCAATATCAAGCTGTAGTGCCTGACTGTAATAGGGTTTCCTCTGAAAGTGACTCTAAATGGTTGGGAACCCAGGTTTGGCCACTCAATGAAACAGAGAAAAGAAGTATTATTGAAAGGGATCCTATTGGAAAGGGAAGGCAAGATTCATGTGGCTGCCTGCTTCGGGGTTCTCCAGAGTGCGTCAGATTTCACATTGCTGAGAAAAGGTTAAAATTAAAAATTGAACTGGGCTCAGCATTTTACCGGTGGAATTTTCATAAGATGGGAGAGGAAGTAAGACTCTCTTGGACAGAAGAAGAACGAAATAAGTTCGCAACCATTATGAAGATGAATTCTCTATCAGAAGATAAGTGTTTCTGGGACAAGATATTTAGAGTTTTTCCAAGAAAAAGCAGGGAGGAGTTGGTGAGCTACTACTTTAATGTCTTTCTTCTGCAACGACGAGGATGCCAGAATAGGGTATCTCCAAGTGACATTAACAGTGATGATGATGAGGCAGAAACTAATTTAGCAGTTAAGTGGGGTGGTCGTCATGAAACTAAATCCACAAGCTCCATATTTTATTCTCCCACAAAGTCACATGGTAATAGCAAAAAATGATTTGATAGAATGCGAGTAGGTGATATGCCAAGAAATGTATTTACTGGGAGTACCCTCTGTTGTGCCTCACTCAAATCGGTCTTTCCACAACAGTTCTCAGCTGATCAACGTGGAATTTGCTTAGAAAGTGAAATACCTTGGTCTTTGTAAGTGAGCACAGTTTTGATTTTGCACTGGATTGGATTATCAGTTATGGTAGATGTCACCATCAGAAGGCAGCTTTGGGCTGTAGAAGCTGCAGTACTGTCCAAGTGCTTTTGGCCAATGTACCTTCAGATTTTGAGATACACACCAAGTTCCTTTATGTTGACAATCAACATCTAAGACGGGTATTTTGTTTTTTCGGTTAGTTGTGGTACCTCAACTTTTCCTTTCTAGTCAACTGATTTAGCTCCATGAGTTGAGGTGCCAGAGTCCATAGTAAAGCCAGGCGTTGTAATGGATGCTGATTTTGCAGCACAGTTTAGGAACTAGAGAAACTTGTTGAAATTGTTTGACCATTGAAGTGGCTTCATCAATTTTGTGATATAATCTTGGGACTGTTACACATTTGTTGGTATGTTTGGGCATGTCAGTGCAAATACTCACTTGTGAAAGACAATTGATTGGACTATGATAATTTGAAATTACTGCAAGTTATTGTCTTCTAATGTGGAGCCATTTGTTATTTTCCTCCACAAACTTGACTCTCAGCTCTCTTGTGAATAAACAGTCGGATATTTAAATGTCTTGGCAGCTGGTAAAAAAATATTGGATGGCTTCTAGACGATGCAATCCAAGTTTCAGTTGGACCATTGATCATGTAGGCTATATGGAGGAACCAACATCCTAAGTAATTCAACTAATTTTGGTCCATATGATCTATAAATCATATGAAAACTTCTTTGCTAGCTCGTTCACAAAGTGAGTTTTGTCAATTGGTGATGTTCATGTATTGCTTTAGTGGTGTGGATATGAGCAGGTTAGGACATTTTGCCTTTTGCTATGATGGCCACTACTGCGACATTCAGAGAGATTTGGTTTTAAGCTTCAATAGAAGGGAACGTGTCTTTTGGAAATGTTTTATGAAGAAGCTCTCATTTTTACAGGTTTAGTACTGGAAAGTCACAATATCTATTTAACATTACAGTCAACAGTTGCTAGAGTAATCCCTAATGTTGAGTTGTATAACAGGTATGATAGAATGGGTAGAAATCTTCTGGATTACTTGTATTTTATGTTTTACATTAAACCAACTGGCAGTACTCTTATTGTGAACACCCATCGTGCAATTTCTAACTAAATGAAAGCCTATTGTCTGAACAACCGATTCTGTAGGTGTATGTTGGTCTTGGTTCAACATGCAATGCCATTTTCTTTGTTGCTTTTTAACAGACTCAACGCTTCAAAGGGCTGATTTTTCATTTCTTATAATGACAAGTGAAGAGCACCACTAGTTATGGGTCACTCCTGTTGATATATTATTTGGAATCTTCACTGTCGTCTATGGGGTTGTAGGACGGATCTTTTGTCATTTTAGAAACTAGAACTGGAAGGCTAGATAAGATAGGATATTGATATATTCACGTCATTTTACTTTTTGCATGCCTAAGATTGGATTAGATCAGCAAAAGGAAGGGCTAGAGGAATTTCAACAACTGCAGCCCCTATTCGACCATATATGTTGGTGGCTGTTGCTTGAGGACGATGACCACCTGTCATAGGACCACCGAGGAGGTAGTCACTATCCTTAAATCTAGAGGGAGACGACAAACCATCACATGGGTGGTCATGGTTGCTTGGGGAATCATGACCTTGGGGTGTCACCTGGTAGTGCTTACTGTCCTTGAATTCAAATGGAGAGGGAGAAAGTCGTCGCTTGTGAATCGTGACCACCTTGGGGCGGAGGCCGTGTGAAAAGAGAGAGAAGCAGAGGCTTGGTGTCTAAACTTGGGCCTTGGCAAAGGCAGTCATCGTCTTGATGGTCACTGTTACCATCGTAATAGGTTACCGGCGGTGAGGAGTAGTGGTAGCGGGGGAGGGATGAGAAGCCCCCTGGAGCTTCCCTTGCTCTCTTTGTTCTTCCTTGATTTTGTTTTGCCCTTTTTCAGGATCTCAAATCCTCTTATTATAGGCTGCGTTTGGTAGTCTGAATAGAATAATATATGATATTTTATGATGATTGGAAACGGCCACTGAATTGGATAAATCTGGATTAAAAAATCCGGCGGACGGGATGAGGGTAAACGTGGATTGGATAAGAATTTTTTCAAGAAAAGAAAATTACGAAAAGAGGAGATTGTAAGCACTTACATCAAATGGATCCAATTGAGCCTTTCACTTTGCCTCCGTCTCTCCGATTCATCGTCTGTCCTCTCCTTTAACTGTCTGGGTTCCAATTGGTGGAAGTCGAGACGAAATTGTCATTACTTATTATCTTCTCCCTTCCTCTTCTTGTAAGCCAGCAATTGGGTGCCCCTTCCTTTGAATCGCGGAATTGATGAATCTGGTGACCAAAACTGGCTTCTTGTGACGAAATGGGCAGAAGTTTCCCCATAGGCATCTGTTCAACCAATTGAGGCATTGCTTGCACCACCTCAAACATCAGTGGCCGGTGATGAAGAGGCCAAGGAATTTTCGGTATCACTGACAACCCGAACCTCGATCGATTTGAGGGGACGCAAAAATAATGCTGGCGATCATTTGGAATGCCCCTGTCCACCCTATGTCATAGTTTTAGATTTACTGAATTGCGTGGCCTCTGCATGACGATGTTGGTGGTCGCCTTTTTTATGGTGGCCATTGTGGAGGCGATGGCCACAATTCGGGTCTTTCCTTTGCTTTTAATTAATTAAAATTTCTAACTTAATTGAATATTATATTTATTTTTTAATCTTATCCTGAAGTTTTCCAAAAACTTGATAGGATTATATATATCCACTTTTATTATCTGTAGGATTTGGTATCTCTTATTTTATCCCAATCATTGTCCTGACGACCAAAGGCAAGTCTTTGAGGATTTGGAATGATTTTATAACATCCGGAGGGTTGTCACAAGGATAAGGCAATATGCTATCTGGGCCTTTGTTTCCAATGTGCCAAACCCAGCTTGATGGCGGAATGGTGTCGATGATCAACATTCAAAAGTTGAAACGCTTATCACTTAATTGGCCTCTTTCCCATTTGGGATCCACCAGATCGAGGCATCCTGAGGATGACAGCATTAGAAAGTTGATGCCAATTCTGATTGCCGTCATATCAACCTAACTTGACCAAACCCGAGACTGATTTTCAATCAATCAAGAAGGTGAGATCCCAAGCATGCGAACAGGAGAAAGGCGGCATGTGTAATTTCAACCTTGCGCTTACTATTAGAGAGGAAAATTCAACACCAGTCCAAATGAAAACAGGAAATCACTATGTATACAGAGGCAAGAGTGATAAGAGACCCATGTTTAGCTGCTCGAACGACTTGTTTGCGCGAGCATTTCCTTCATCTTGGTTTAATCACAATGCGATGTGACCCTCCTAGTGAAGAACCCGCCTTAGTCAACCGAAACCGGTTGCATCTTCAGTGCCTCATCCCTCAACTCCTGGAACAGGACTGACGACAAATATCTTTCCCCAAAACTTGGATGAACGGTCTGAAATGAAAAGCAATGAAGAATCTGTGATTAGAACTCATGAGTCGTGATAATGAGTAGCGAGATAAGTGTGTCACAGAGGGAACTTATTTGTTTTTTTGGCAACGGGAGCTCGCATTTTGATTCAAACCATGCTCGTGCGAGAAGATGTAATGAATCATAATTGGTTCAGCAATTCTAGGAAGTGCATCATGCTTACCACAATAAGTTTGCCTTTGTTCTCTGGCCTTTGCGCAAGTCTGAGAGCGGCAACGGTGTTAGCTCCAGAAGATATTCCAACCTGCATGATGTAGATTGCTTCCTCAATTATCCCAGCGACCAGATACCAATTGTCCTTAAACTAGGGGACGATTGAAAAGGGCAATTGCTTGTCAAGGTAAGCATACAGCAGCTATCAGGGAAAAAAGGGTACCATCAATCCCTCCTTTAATGCCAATTGCCTCGCCATATTCACTGAGTCTTCACTGGAAACCTGCCGCCTCACATCAGAAAGAGTTAGGCGCTGTCATCCTCGCCTTCTATCTTATTACGTCACTTGCAAAACAGTATATTAAGCGACATACTCACCATGAGAACTTCCTCCAATACATCCATGTCCAAGATATCTGGCTTGAATCCGACGCCATTGCCGGTGATATGATGGGGTCCTGTATGACATGAAGAACTCAGTGCTGAAACATCTCTCTGACAAAATTAATGAAGTGCAGGAAACAACAGAAATGACATATATCGTATAAGAACTCTTCTGTTTCAGAACATTGTGAATCGAAATGGCGATGTATCCATGAAGAGAGCGTGAGCGTTGCAGTGTTTACCAGGTTTACCGCCATTAAGGACATTACTTTCAGCTGGCTCAAGTCCATATATCTGCCGTTCCAAAGTAAAAAGTAGCATTAGCAACGAATATATGGCGAGAAACTTTTAGTATTGCGATCGAGAGGCGAGTTAAAATCAGATAACGGATTACTGACCTTGACATTAGGATTTTTGGATTTGAGATATTGCCCAACACCCGACACCGTGCCGCCGCTGCCAATCCCCATCACGAAAATGTCGACTTGTCCATTCGTGTCCTCCCAAATTTCAGGACCAGTAGTCTCAAAATGCACCTGTTTTCAAGATCATTTAACTGAGATAAGTTAGGCAAAGTGTCTTTGTTCAACCAGTTCAAGATACCATAAAACATGATCTTTCAGAGACCTGAGTATTGGCTGGATTCGAAAACTGTTGCAGCATATGAGCATTTGGAGTGGATTCTAAGAGTTCATAAGCCTTCTTGACCGTCCCGCCCATTCCCTTGGCTGGATCGGTGAGGATCAACTCAGCTCCGAACGCCCTCATGGTGACCCTCCTCTCCAAGCTCGTGTAAGAGGGCATGGTTAGGATCATCTTGTACCCTTTCATGGCCGCCATGAAAGCCATGCTGATCCCCATGTTCCCAGAAGTCGGCTCTATCAAAGTCGTCTACATCAACAAAATCCACACGGGTCAGTTCGAGAAAAACCGAAATTGGCGGAGCAAAATAACGAGCACACAGGAGGACACAACTAACCTTCCCAGGACTGATCAAGTTCTTCTTTTCAGCATCATTGATCATCGCGAGCGCAGGCCTGGCAATGAATATAAAATCCCATAATCCTCACTATGAACGCGATAGATGTACTTAATATTGAGCATGAAGCAGTCTTTTTCTAAACAACGGCACATAATATAATTTTTATCGCGACAGAAGTGGAGGACGGACCGGTCTTTGATGCTGGCCGTAGGTTGCATCATCTCTTGCTTGACTGCAACATAAGCCCCGCATCCTTCAGTGACTTTGTTGAGATACACCAGGGGAGTTCTTCCAATCAGCTGATATTAAGCATTGTATTAGCTTACTTTCAATCATGAAGAAAACTATACTCTTGATTATGAGAAAAGAATACATGAATATACATCGATCGTCAAGCACATCTAAACCCGACTGCTCACATGGCACGGGGGGATACTGATTCAAGAAACCGCACCCAAGATTCTTGATTCGATTCGATTCCTTCTGTACATATTCAATATTCCTTTTTCCAGACAGCAACTAAAAGTACACGGTCTTTTCTCCCCTCACCCAAACTTAATTACGATTCTGATTTCATCACACGGCTAACGCAAAAAAAAAAAAAAAAAAAAAAGAGTGGAGAATTTTTCTAATTAAAAGAAAATTTTGATATTTATCGGTTCGATGGCAAAAGTTCGTCAGGTATTTATCTGACGAAAGAGTAAAAATGCCATGCTGGTCTCCACTAACACGCGGCGATACATAACTGGCAAGAGAGTAAACAGAACGGACAAAGAACTGAAATGACGAGCAAGCAGCTGGTAAAGGGAGCTCAAGAGCTCCAAAGATGGCCTGCTCAAGCGAGGAGAATCTGAAAAGGGAGACAACCGACGACCAACCGAGCTAAACTAAAGCGAGTTAAAGGATATTAACAATCAAATTCATCCATTCAAAACGAACTTGATTTGCAGAATTCCACAGAGAGAGAGAGAGAGGACCTGAGAGACATGGGTCTTGATTTTGGTCCCTGGGAGATCCTTGGGGAGGTCTCGGAGACGCTGGGTGAACGAAGGCGAGTCCGACGCGATGGCTTCGGTCGAGAAGAGCGACCGGAGTGGCATGAAAACCTCATGACTGTGGCGCATCTGGGAGCTTCTCTTCAAGCAAATCCTGAGAGCAGCCATTTGGAAAAGCTTCCACTTCTCTCACCCCACGCACAGTGGTCTCTTCCTACTCCTTTGTGGATGTTAGGAGAGAGTTTGTGAGAAAGATAAAGAGGGAGAAGGTGATGCGTCCCTTATTATAATGCCTCGCGGTCAGAAATTGCTGCTCAACTATGAAACGGAAAATGCATTATGTCGAGTTTGAGCCTAGAAACAAAACTATCTTGACGCCAGTTCGCTTTCATATTTTGAATAGATTTTCTAATTGGAGAGTTTTCTTAAAAAGAAGCTAACCTATTTTGAATCCAAATTCTTGCCTATATATAAAAGTTCATGTTTTTTGTGAAGAGTATCAAAGAGGAGTTTCTATTTATGAATTACATCCGTAATGTTGAAAGTCGTGAAAATCTCGTGTTAAGATTTTATGTAATTCCTTTATAAGATAGAGATTATTTTGAGAGGAATTCTAGGACGAAATATTGTGCGGGTTATTGGATATAATTAATACTGGAAACACTAGAAGTGTTTTAGTGACTTGAGTGTGATTGTAATATTCATATATCACTAGATCTATAATATTATTCTTTACTACTTTTTCCGTGGACGTAAATTACATCGACTAAACTACATAAATTTAATGTCTAATATATTTTCTTGTTTAGTCTATTTATTGTTCGATTGCTTGCTTTCCATAACAATTTATATTATAGTTAGGCTTGGCTGAGTTAAAGTGAACCAATTGTGACAAAAGAAGGAAAAGTGAATATTGAGATAGATTTGATTGGAATGATTTTGATTTTTAGAAGATGCAAATTGTAGATTATCTATTTAAGAGAAATATGCATTTGCCACTATTTGGGAAGAAACCAGAGTCGTTGAAACAAGCTGAATGGAAATTGTTTATAGACAAGTGTTAGGTGTTATTATGCTAATGTTGGCTTGTAATGTGCCAATGTAGGTTTGTTGAAGTACCTGTTCGACATGTATGAGAAGCCATGTACGATCAATAAGGTTTATTTGATACAACGTCTGTTTAACTTTAAAACGGGTGAAGGTGCATTAGTTGCTGATCATATTAATAATTCAATGTTATAATAAGAATGCATAATGGTATTATGAGCACATTGAATAGAGTGAGGCATGTTCTAGAATTGCAAAAGTACCTAAATTTTTTTAGTGTCCTAGATTTAGTCGAGTGTCTATATTTTTTAGAATGTGGAGTTCCGAAAATTGTTCGAAGTACCTTAGTGATCATGAGAGAAATCAAGCATAGTGACATGTATAGTTTGAATTGTGGCATTGCGTTTAGGGCACATTATCGAGATATTTGTTAAGTGGCCGAGGAATTGAATGTATGCGGGCGTTGTGACTTAAGTCAACAATGGAAAGTGTAGTTTAGTATGATTGTTAGAGAGTTCATAAAAATTGCAAAGTTCATTCACTTGGAAATTCACAAGTTGTCGTAATTTTGTTTGAGCAAAAGTGTCAAATATATGCTAACAACTATGAATGACCACTTTAGGAAGATCTGGGTGTTTGTATCGAGGCACAAGTTTGATACTATTGTTAAGATCGGATAGTTAAGAGCTTAAATCATAAAAAGGAGATTGGTAAGATTATCAAGGATGTGTAGACTAAAAATAGTACGGAGTTCAACTCAAAATTGTTAAGCGAATGCCACATGAAGGAAGTCATAGTGAGACAATATACTAATGCTAGTGAACCACACCGGGTTGCAAAGTTGATGAATAGAATGCTACTAGAGATGGCCTGTCAAACACTCTTTAGTGCTAGTATGGCTAGCTACCTAGTTATAGATTCCATTGATTATAATTGGATGTCAGACTCTTGAAAAAGTATGGTTAGGTGACGTTGTTGATTATTCTATTCTTAGAATATTTTAGTTGCTTGTACTATGTTCAAGTGAGTGATGAAAATTTTGATGAGAGGGCAAGAAAGTGGATGTTTTTAGATTATACACAAGGTGTGTGGGGCCATAAGTTGTGGTGCCTAGAATTAATTTCACTTGCTGTTAGTAGAGAAATTACATTTAACGAGTTTTCGATACTATAGGATATGAGTATTTATGGCAGTGTTTGTACGAATCTAAACGATGTTTAACTTAAGGTGGAGTTACAACTAAAAACTACTGAGATAATGAGTACTATTGGAGTAATTGACATAAATGGTGTTTCTAACGAGTGAGAACCTGTAAAACCAAATGCTATATTTGTTAAGTATGACAAAGTGCGTGTTCGATCTTCTAACATATACTAATGCAACAATGGTTTACCTTATTTGTGATAGAGAAGTCTCTATTGGAAAATCCTTGTGGAGTTGTTAAAGGTGTAGGTGAAATTGACGTTATGGTAAGATCCATGGTTATGCAAAGTTCAAGTAAGGCTTAGACTTGAAAAATGTCTATGGCAATTGAGCCTACGAAGGGATGTAGGAGAGTAGCAACAAAGTTTGGATTTTTCAATGAAGCGATTGTGACCTAGCTCCAACGTCGAGTCAAAATGGAGATTGTTAAATATGTCTCAAGTTTTAGCTCGGAAAGGAAACTTTCATAATCCAAGTAAGTTTCCTATTTTAGATAAATTTTCTAGTTGAATGAAATCTTAGTTGAAAAAGGTTTCCTAAAAATATGTCTCATATTTTGAATCCAAATTCTTACCCATATATAATAAATTGATGTTATTTGTGAAGATCATCAAATATGAGGTTATGCTTGTGAATTACATCCTAGTGTTTGAAGTAATGAAAACTTTGTGTAATCCTTTTGTGAGATTAAGAGATTATTTCGAGGGTAACTGTATGACTAAATACTGTGCGAGTTATTGAATAAAATTGGGCCTAAGCAAGAATGAAAGTGTCTGGGTAACTCAAGTGTGGATGTAATTTCTATTGTATCGCTTGATTTATAATAGAATTATTTATTGCTCTCTTTGTAGACGTACGTCACACTGACCAAACCACATAAATCTAGCGTTAGATTTACTTTCTTGTTCAGTTTATTTGATTGTTCGATCGCTTGCTTTCTGCGATAAAATGAAGTAGATCCTATAAACAGAATCAATTAGTTGAAAGATTCTTCACTGAATCATTTTCTGACGGGTGGAGCTATTGAAGGTAAGGTGCTGATGTTGTGGCATCATTAGGAGGGGAAGCACTAGGAACAACAAAGATTCGAAGCTCGATAGTGAAATTTGAGGACATGGGGCCCTCGGATTCCCCATCGACAATGGCGTTATTTAGTGTCGTGATGGCAATGGCACACGCTCACACAGGTTTCTTGATTAATCAATAGTCAAATAATGCCGATGACCATAACAATAGTAAAACAATTACAATTACAATTACAATAACAACGATTTCCGCAATCCATGGGGAATTAGTATGTGTCTAGATGAGATGGATTGACCGGCGAGATGAATGAAAGCCAATCCCAATAACAATTACTATATCAACGAGCATATGTTTACTTCAGCCAAGACATTGGATCTGCAGACATTTGATTGGCTCGGTGGGGTTCGATGTATCCATCACGGGGTGGCTTTCGGAAGTGTCTTTGTCATGTCCAAAATTTGATGAGAACGAGTCCATCTCTCCATTCAGTTGAGAGGCAATTTTACCATTTAGAGAGATTCATGAGACACGACCCTTTGGTCCAATGAAGAGAGCTTTTCTTTTTTCCTCCCCTCAGCTATTTCGATTGAAGATTGCTCGGATAAATGATGCCACGTGAATGGTGAGTTGGGCACTGTATCATCTCTTTACACGAGGCTTCTCCAACTAGTACTTTTCTCGATTTCGGATTGTCTAGTGTTGCGGCAGCTAAGACAGGAATTCTAAACCAAACAAGCCATGGATGCAGAGACAGAAATATGATAAGATGCTTGAGCATGTGAGGCTGGATCGTCGTCACATGTCGATTTCCAGCGTCGATAGCGAAATCGTCCACGATTCCTTTCGTTCATGCACCAGAAAAATTGGCTGGAAATCTCCTCGAAAACACAAAAAGGGGAATACGAAAGGGAACAAAAAGAGAGTTTGCCCCTTGGCAGCAACAAAGGGTCCATAACAGCTTGGGACTGGAGGATTAGTTTGACCATGCCTGCTTGCAGTCGAGAGCAAACGCATAAAATATAACGGGGGAGTTGCCAATTCAAGGGACCGACCAAAAAAAGAAGAAAAATTCGTTCACTTTATGGAAAGTATCATGTTAATGGGTGTTTAAGACACTAATTGAGATCACTAGAAATGTAAATGACGTGTATTGACCCAATTCAGAATTGACTGATAACAGTTTTTGAAATAGTCATTTACTTTGGGCAAAACTATTTACGCATTGGAAGCATGACCGACTCCCTATCAAAACATTCCATATTGGAAAGCCGACAAATTTGACCCGTCAAAAAGTTAGTTAAATCTGCAACTTCCTCGGAAACCCAATTAATCTCATACTTTTCCAACGAGAAACTTCTCTTTTTATCAGTGAATTTCAGAAGGGTGTTCACTGCAAACGTTATTTTGGGAAATTGGATTATATTTTATGAAAAGTAAATAATTTAAAAGATATTTTTATTAAAAATGATTGTTTGGATTACTTGAAATAAATAATTAATAGATAATGCTTCTATTATTAATATTTTCGTTAGCAATGAAAATATTTTTCAATTATCCATTTTTGTAAGCGATAAAAGTGATTGTTTTTCGAAAAATGTTTTTCTAAAAATAAACTCTTATATCGCTCGAAACAATTAGTCAAAGAAAAATGTTATCATTTTTAATACTAATTTGTATTCAAATATTTTCAATATTTTCATGAACGATGAAATTTTTTTTGTTTCATTCATTTTTTGTGAACGATACAATCAATTATTTTTAAGAATTTTTCTTTTTCAAATCATTCATATTGCGTGAAACAGACAAAACATTATTGTCTTTGAGAGATGTATTC
This sequence comes from Angophora floribunda, assembly GCA_014182895.1. Taxonomy (NCBI): domain Eukaryota; kingdom Viridiplantae; phylum Streptophyta; class Magnoliopsida; order Myrtales; family Myrtaceae; genus Angophora; species Angophora floribunda. The sequence continues at coordinate 787,946 of CM024709.1, forward strand.
GTACGGTACCGTTCATCCTTCATACTCGGTCCAGCCTAACTCTTCTTAATGACCAAATCCCATAAAACATTACTCGAGTTAAACCTTATTCTGTGGGTGCAAGCGAAGCCCGTGAGCTGATTCTTCTGTCTGCATCGGAATTAATGGAGCTCAACCGAAAATGGTACTGTCGGGACAGCCATCGGACAAGAGTAGGCAGCTTTCATACGTTCCTTTTCTGGTCCAACATCCTCGGCCAATGATTCCAATGAGGGTGTCCCGAGCGAGGACGTAAAGGCGAGGTTGTCCCGCTTTCGATTTGATCCGATCGGATTCAATTAAAAGTAAAAAAAAAAAAAAAAAAAAAAAACACTCGAGATATGGTGTTTGCCATGTGAATTCTCACATAAAATATGAAATGCGAGTAATTGTTAATTGAATTTGGCTGTGGACTGGTCGGCCAAATGTCACGAGGAGAAAATCTGATAATCAAAGGAGTGGGGCCACAGGCTTGGTGAAACAAGGGGCGCAATGCAATGCACTTGAAGAGCAGCCTTTGATTTTGATTTTTTGATTTTTATTCTATTTTGCTTGTGAATCTGGGGAAGAACGTCTGCCATAGACTTTTCGATTTTGACCGCCGTGTGGCGTGCCTAGCGTAGAATAATAATGATTTTTTTATTAAATATTTAATAAATTCTACTTCAGGGAGGAGAAACCCATTTCCTCATCAGACAAAATTCATTTTAGAAATAATAAATGCTGGGAGAGCTTAAAAATTATAAGGCCTGTCATGTTATATGGTCCAAACTTTCACTTACACAAGGGCAGTTTATCGTGAAAATCGACGGGCGCAGCTCAGGAAATTCGGATATTTGGAAGGTGCCGTCCGTGAACACAACCTTAAAAAACTAAAGAAAAGTACACGAAATGATACGTGGAAAAACAGCCAGGATCGGGGCTGTTGCTTGCCGTCAGCCATCGGAAAAAGGAGCGCCAGGGCGTTCTGTTACGTCGCCCACATGCTTGTCGTGATTCTCGTTTTTTGTGTGTGTTAGGTATGCACTTGGAAACTTGTTTCGGGATTCATTGACTCAAGACCTGACTAGCATCGTCTGGAATTGGTTTCATGACAAGTTCCCAAGTGGGTCAACAAGGTCCACCGAGGCAAGCACCGACCATTGTCCAATTTGAGAACCGGATCGGCTTGACCTGTTTTGAATTGTTCTCACGAGCTCTTCGTTTGAAAATATTAGAATTAGAGATAAGCACGCTAGTTCCCAATTTTATGTGGTGAACTGTATCGGTCTGACGGATCAAAATGATAAAACCAACTGAATTGTATTATATTTTTGACATTATATTCCGGTGACATGAATATAATTATGGACATTCTTTTTATTAATTTGGATAGATGGACAAGAGGGGATGCAATGATCGAATTATATGTGATGCACTATGCCGTGATGAACGATATGCTTCATTAGAGAGATCGTCGGCAACTCTTTTGCATATTGAGACCATACTAAGAGATTGAGCTTGAAGCATGCTCAATGGGAAGAAAGTTCATACAAAGCCATTGAGATGTAAATGGGGGCATGATATGGCAATTCTCGGTATGGCTACCAAGGAACGATGTTTATGAAAAGGTATCTTGTAAATTAACAAGAGTTAGGCTTATCGAGTATAAGTGATGTTTTGTGATGAAAATAGACAAGCTCGCAAAGTGTAGACAGTAAGAATCTACAAATGTCTCTTTCGTACCCGGTGAAGTTGCACTTGCAACATCATAGTTCAGACTTGCAAAAATCACATCCTTAATAAAATGCATGGCATCACAAAAATACACTTATATACCTTAAAGAAACAAGAAAAAAAAATATCAGGTTACTGTCTCGATTGACCCTAACACTGGCCGATCCGATCTAGGCCAATTCCATGGTCACTATAGTCGGTTCCCGATTTCACAAGATAGGAGCTGATCCTGATTGGGTAGATTCTAGATTTCGAGACGAGAATTAACCCAATCACTCTTATGATCGACACAAGTACTTTCTCAAGGAAAAAGGTGCGTTAACAAGATAGTTCGGCGGCATGTTTTGGGCCTTATTGTACCAGCATCGATAAATCACGACCCGAATCACCATAAGCCTGTTCGGGCCTTGGATGAATGGGCTCGAAGCCCGATGGCAACTTTCATTTCTAGGGGCCACGAGAGAACGAACGGGCCGGGCTCTGCCGAATCACCAGAATCCATCTTCTTCTTCAAGCTCGTTCTCCTTCTGCACCTGCACTCCAAACCGTCTCCTTCGTTCTTTTTCTTCCTCCCACGCTTTCGCTGATCAGCACCTTCTAAATTCCATTCATTCCGACTCTCTTCGTTCGCAAAACAATGGCGAACCGAACCGCTCCACTTCCACTTTCAGGTCGCTTCTTCTTCCTCCTTCTCCTCCTCCTCCTCATCTCTTCCCAGAGCCCGAAGCTTCTCCGCCCCGTCGGCGCCGCGCACCGGCGGATCCACATCGACGACGACCTCGACGACGTGGTCGACGACGAGGAGGACGAGGCCTGGAGGCAATGGGGCCGGAAGTCGACGCCTCCTCCTCCGGAGGACGATGGGTTCGATCCTCTTCCGGATCCGTCGAGTATGGACTTGGACCAGTTTCAGGAGAAGATGATGAGGCGGCACTCCGGGCCCACCTTCGGGTTCGTGAAGCTCCGGCTGGGCGTTCCTCGGACTCGGGTAATCGCAATTGCAATTTTCAATTCCGGATTCTCCTGTTGCGGTATCGGTTTTGCTGTTTAAGGATGGTTTGGAGCTTGCGAATCGATTGCCATATATGGCTTGAGTTGCTTTGCACGCTTGAAAGGTGGAGTTTCGCTAAGTTTCAGTTCAGTTTTGTGCGACATTGATTACACATTGGGAATAGCTTGAATACGTTAATTTAGTTGGAAGTGTCGTTAATCCTATCGGAAAGGCTTTGCGGTTAAGCTCTATTGAACCCAGAAAGCAACTTCATGGCAGAATGATTTCCTCAGCTTAACAAGAGAGGGTAGACATCAACGTCAGTGGAAGATTCATTTCTTCTGCTGAACTAGAACTAGACTTTGATCCAGGTGACATTTGGTTGTCTCCGATTTTGAAGATTGATCTCTAGTTCACGAATACGGGCTGTTTATTACTGATTTGGGTTTTATTTCTCGTAAGAGGACATTGAACATGGGGATTATTATGCTTTAGGGCCTGTTTGTTTTGTGGAAAATCCACATTTTGGAGAATATTTTCTTATAATCGATAGCTTGTATTGCCCACAAAAACAAATAAACGAACAATATCTTCATAGTCCTAAAAAATGTTTGGGTATATAAATTATTGTCAATAATGGAAGCATTTTTTGTTGGTTAATTATTTTAAGCGATATAACCAATCATTTTTAGGAAAATCTATTCCAAATCGTTCACTTTCTGCAAAACAAACTGTTTTCTCCTTTTCATTTATAGCTAGAGCATTCATTATGTCCTGTTGAAGTAATTAAGTTGCGGCTTTGGTCAAACAAAGTTGTTTAGTGTAGCAAGCCATTGACAATGTATTTACATGCGAGTAGTTCAGCTGATTTGCTACTTCGTTGCCTTTGCAGTACTTGAAATATCATTGTGCTTCTGAAATATCCTCACTTGCAGTGCTTGAAATATCACCGTGCTTCTGAAATATTCTCATGAATATAAGACTAGTCAGAATCTCAGTGAATTTTAAAAGTCGTTTTCCGTCTCTTTCCAGGATATGGTGTCTGAGATCGCTATGAAGTGGACCGAAGTTTTAAAGACAGGAGCTGTTGAGGTGAAGTTCATGGGTATTGATCTTAACACAATCATGTTCACGATGGTCAAAGGCCAAGACACACTAGAGGTACGTGGTTCTTTTTCACTTGATAAATTGGGTTTCACCATACGAAACAGGCTAGCCATTAATTCGATAACTAAGAGGTGGCAATTTCTTCTTACATCAACTTGTTTCTAAAATGATCTTAAGTAGATAGCTCACGCTTTTGGCATGACGCATCTTTAGATATGTTAGATAAGACATTATGTCAAGCAGGTCACAGAACATATATTTAGGGAATAAAGCAACCCCCCTCTCTTTATTGATTGAAGTCTTTTTTTTTTATTATTGAATATTCTAAATAATTTTTTAATTCAAAATTGAGATAGCGATTTCCTTCATTCTCTGCTTAGCTCTATCCTCACTCAATTTGTGAACATATGTGGACTGCTTGATTACTCCTTGCCTTTTCATGTCATAGTGGTTAATTTTACTTCCACTTTCGTTGCAGTTGAAGGAATTTTTGCTGGACCAACCAGAAGCATATGAGATAAAGATTGGAGATCAAGCATTCCGCCGACCCGGAGATCCACCTCTGGAAGAAGTTCTAGAGAAGCTCCACAAAGAGAAGAAACCCAGTAGAATCCCCGAAGAAAATGAAGGGCGGTCGAAAGAAGAATTGTAGTTGGTAGGAATAACCTCTGATGCTTCTAGCAGATGAACAGTAAAATGCTCTGTGCTTATCAAGGACCAGAAAAGGAAACAAAGCGAATAGAAAGAAAGATAAACCAGCTTTCAACTTGCTGTATGGGCAATTTATTCTTGCTGATTGGCATCATCTGTGGTCCCTTCGATTCTTTGCACAAATTATTTGTCCATATTCCCTCACCAGTAATCAATTCTTAATGTTCCTTTTGTCTGTTGGGGCGTTCTAGCATCATTATACTCTCAATTTCATCATCATTTCATTGGTGTTGCAGAGAATTTTCACTATTCAACTCCTGATGAGATTCTGCACAATAGTCTCAGCTACAATACTACAATTCTATCCGCAGGATGAAATTCCCGTAACTGAATGAGTTTTAGATCAGACATGATGCTAGTCTGCTAAGGTAAAGTTTGCACGTGGTAGTCAAGAAAGGATTCACAAGTGCATAGGCCTAATCTCCGGTCATTCTTTCTCTCATAGTGAGGATGACTTGGCGAGCAGTGGATGATGACCGTCAACAGATTAGATAGAGTTAGTAAATTTCACAAAGAGAAAAGGGCAGATTAGAGGCAACAGCCATTTTGATTTCTAATGGCCTGTACTCTTGATCTCCCTTCGCGACCTCATTGTTTTGCTTTCTGATTGTCCTGTCTATTTAATGTTGATTAATTTCGGATCAAAGATGCGCTTCTGACTTCGATGTCGCAAAATATTTCCCTTAATATCTCGAGAGATTGAGTTTTCATTGGCCCCTAAAATAAGCTCGAGCCATTTTAATTTAAGTTGTGTATGGTAACTATTCTATTTATATTTTTAGAATATAAATCCATTTGGTAAAATAATTTCATTTTTCTGTTTCTAAAACAGATTTCTTTTACTAAAATAGGTTTGGAATAGAAATTAAAAACAAAATATTTTTAATTTTCTATTTCTAGAATATAAATAAAAAATTGTTTCTCTCTTTCTTACTTCTCACTCGAAGGAGTTTCTTGTTGTTTGCCACTCACCACCACCCCCTCGCTAGCTGCTGCCATCCCTTCCATTGTCATCGCCACTTAGAAAAGTGAAATTTTATTAATTATCAAACGAATTTCAATTTTAAGAATAGAATTGTATCGTTATCAAATGCATCTTTTGGCTTAGAAATTCATCCAAGAATATAAATAAAAAAATATATTTCTTTTTTAGAAATCAATTTCTGATAAAAAATGTTATTATTCGTTCCGTTAATGTTCTCGAAGAAATGGTCATTACTTAAAAAATAAGGAAAAAAGGCTGATGAGTGATGATCCATCGGGGTTCCTGTTCCCATTGCAAAATACCGGTTGATAGGGAGAAGAAGGACCAAAACATAGAAACCAAAAAGACCAAAAAATAAATAAATGCTGAAAGCAACATTATTCTTTAGAGATTAAGACATCGATTCAAACTTTTTTTCAGGTTTTTTTATTTCAGGAGGAGGCAAGGAGTAGGGGTGTGCAAAATAGAACATCCGAATTGAAAACCACCCAAATTGGATTGAATTGGGGGGTCCAATCCGATTCCTGGGAGGGTCAATCTAGTTTCAAGTTCCTAAAAGTGGATATAACTATCTTTTTTTTTAAAAAAAATTTCTTCGTAACATATAGTATCAAGTGATGGAAAATAAAAGTGACCAGATTTGAGTCGAACTAGACTAGTGGTTGGGTCTGATCCCCAATTCTGGGTTCCACCTTAGAATCAGACTAGACTAGGAACCAATCATTTCTTGTGAGGAGCACTACTGTCTATGAACTTGGCTAAAGCCAAATCTAGCCTGGGTCGCACTACTCCGACTTGGCACAACTACAGTCCAACAATTCCCGCTATAGATCGTTAGGGCCATGCAAACTATTAATTCGTCGTATGTAAGAAGTGTTTTAAAATTTTACGACGGTATAAAATGATTTTTCGAATAATTTCATAAACCCATTACAATTTTTTACTTATTCAGAAGCTTTAAAATGTGATTCGTATCATTCCGACTATGGGATTTCGAGCCAAGTTTCCGATCTTTTCAGATTGGTTATTTTTGGTTTAGAGTGTCGAGTAAGGGTATGAAGCAGGACCAAGTATATTCAGAAATCGAATCGGACCGCCCTCAAACCGAACCCGGTCCGGGTTTGTGTTGAGTGCGGGACATTCTTTCCCCTCCGAGGACGCAAGCATGAGCAGGTCGTACTAATCCCCACCCCCGTCCGTCGGTGTCCCCGTTGACCTGCCGCGCCCGCTCACGTGCATCCCGTTCCCTAGCGATCGTAGCCTCGCTGCTTCAACCGCTTCAACCGGACCTCCCGGTTCCCCGTCCCCACGTCTCCCTTCTCGATAGAGCCAAACATTAAATCTCCACTTCCTTTCCTTTTCTCCTCTTCCTTCTCCTTCTCCTTCTCTTTCTTAACAGTTTGTTCCTCCTCATCATCATCGTCACGACTCATCCAAGGAAATTCTGGAACTTCGATAGGAAAAAAGGGTTTCTCCCCTTCTCTCCGACGCTTCTCGCGTGGCAGATTCTTGTCCGATCGGTCTCCTGTAAGATCCTTAGCCGCCCAACTTTGAGCTTGCTTGTTTTGACCCAAAAAAAAAGAAAAGACTTTGGGCTTGCTTCGCGGTTTCTTTCTCCTCTTGCTACGGATGGCAGTCTCTTCTGTTATAAGTTTTTTTGTTTTTTGGCTTGGTCTTGATATGAGCGAGTTTTGGAGTAATTATGGTTTTTTTCTTTTGTAGCTTTTTGTGGGCACGTTGATTGCTTGGTCTGACTCTCTCGTGCCGTTGTTTTGACAATTCCTCTAATTGCGTGTGACGTGAAAAAGGGTTAACTTTCTTGCTTTGATCTACGATTGGAATATTCTCGACTTGCTCCGTGATCGTTGTTTTAATTTTAGAGAGAATTGCGAACTCTTGCCTCGTGGATGGCTTCAAACGGTCGTGTAGGAAGCAAGTTGCTTGTGGGGAAGTACTGATGTTTTTGGGATGAGATGAGTAACGAGACGATCATCGTGTAATTTGATTTGATTCCGCTTCAAATATGCAGCTTGTGTAGTTGAGGTACCAAATGTTGAAATTTGTTTTTTGGATTTGCCTGAAGAATTACGGATACCGCTGAGATCTTTTTGCCCCGTTTTTGGGCTTAGGAGCGATATTTACTTCGTGGTCGGTTGATCTGTTTTTGGATACTGGAACTATAATTGACTGGAATTATGTCATAATTCCAATTAGAAAATTGTTTGTATGGAATAATAAGCTGGTACATTCTGGGTTCTGCTTTCAGATGATTTCATCTATCTTTGCATTTCTAGATTTCTCTTGATGTAATTTTTTAACATCGAACATGTCTCATGTGGAGTTACCGTATCAACCCAATGTCCTTGATGACGGCTTTTGTCATCCACCTGTGCCTCTGCGTACCATGTATAATAGCTTTTCTCTGTCGCATGCAGTTGCTTATTTGTGTGATTCTGAATGTGAGGTCCAGAGGCTTTAGCGAGCCTGAGGTCTTGTAAGAAGATAGGTGAATTATCTGCAGACCTCTTAATCTTGAGATCTTACGCAGAGTTTGGCTGTAGAAGTAGGACTGGTGTTTGCCTGTGTGAGTACACAGTTAAATTCCTCTGGTGTAGATTGGTATCCATTTTGCAGTTGTTTGGAAAGCCTCCAAATCACTCATTTTTCCTCATTCTTTATTGACCTTCGTACTTGGTTAATGATGTACAAGGTTGCATTACAATGGCGGACTGCAAGGAGAGCGGACATGATTGGGAAGTCGTATCACTTACTGCTTCAACATATGCAGCTTCTCCAAGTCCAAAAGAAGTTGGGCTGGCTGATGATGACAAAATTACTGTCCCTAGTGAAGATGAACCAGAAACCTCTAATGCTTTGTTCATGTCTCGTCACTTCGTCTTTCTACCCAATCAAGACGACAATTCTTCCCCTGAACTTTCAACTCTCAATATCACTGAAAAACAAAAAGGCGAAGATGGTTTTGCTCAACTGGATGCAGAAGTAAGTCAATATAGGGTAAAGGATGAAACTGAGTGGGCTTTCAAGAATAAGACTCTGTCAGATGAATTTCCAGGAATGCAATTCCTTTCGGAGAAGGATAACATACTTCCCATTCAGCATACAGAATTTGAAGAAGGCCAAACTGTACAAGATTTTGGTTTGGTGGACAAAGAGCAGAGCTTATATGATGCTACCTTTAGTTCTTTGCATGGAGATACAGCTCTTGGGAAGGATACAATCACTTCTGACATGGTCAAAACTTCTGAAGACCACCCAGATTCCTCGTCAGAGGCATCACACTTGTCGAAAGTAATTAAAGATGATAATTTACGTGGGTCTAACCTTCCTTGTGGTGCTTGGTGGAAGAGAAGAGCTGCTTCTTTGTATGCCCAAGCCAAAGAGGCAAATGCCTTCTGGTCTGTCTTCATTGCTGCAGCCGTGATGGGTTTTGTAATTCTGGGTCACAGGTGGCGGCATGAGAGATTGCAAGCTTTGCAACTTAAATGGCATGTGAGCGTCAGCAATGAGGTATTTCATTCTGCCGTTGCATACAATTAGAAACTCACTTGAATACTCAAACTCTGTGTGCATGTGCAGTGTGTTGGTGTGGTGGATGAGAAGAGAGAATCTATGTATCTAATAATCTATGAGATCACTTTTTCCCCTTTGACACATTCTCAACTATATGTGCTTAGTTGTATGGCCTTGAAAGTTTTATGGGAAACTTTACATCATTCATGTTGAAGGAGATTCGCATCTTCATCATATCACTAGATTAGGATAATGCAAAGTAGGAAAAATAACCTGGCAAAGGTTTGATATTTTCTATAATTATTTCGGATCCAAAGAGGACTATTGAAGTTCTTTTGAGACATCAATGTCGCAGTTGCATTAACTGCTGCTTTTATTGTTTGATTCTTAGAATACAAATGAAGTTCAAGCCTTTTTGTTAACACTCTGATTATTGTTACTTTCTGCTCTCTAGTGACGGTGTTGATGTTTCGGAATGATGATGACGGTATGTTTAGACACTTTCACCCAATTTACTGTAAAGTTGCTGCATTTTGTTGCTTACCTATGGTTAATTTCACTTTGGCAGAAAAAGAGTAGGATATTTGGCCCTGTATCTCAGATTAAAGTTTGTAGTCAGTGAACACGGACCTAGTTCTTCATCAAGGGCAGCTCCAGCGCCATTAGAGACAGGAGAGAAGAGGGAGCGAGGGAGTCTTGACTGTAGAATCTGTCTGGTGTTGATCGAGTGTTACTACTGTGTAAGTACATACGTGATGAAGCATTCTCCTTGTATCATAAAGTTTGGCAATCTAAGACCTGTAGTGCTGCTGTTTTTACTCTGTTGTGCGTTGAAGGCTGATAACGTCTTACGCTCTACCCATCTCGAGATAGATGCAGTGCGGAAGGGCATTTTCATGTTTTCAAACCAGGAACCGATAGTTGCTGTACTAATTCTTCTCCGATTAGCTGGCTAATTACGATTGTCCCTAAATTATAAAAAATAATAATAATCAGAAATATGGCTTCCAATGTTGGAATGTGGGGTTTATGGTGAAAGTAGGCTATGACAATTTTGACGTTTGGGCAAGTCGTGTGGCTATAGGTTTGATGATCTTGCAATGCATTGTGTTGATCGAAACATGTGAAAACCTTTGGGTTGTTATTGTGTTGAAACATCTTGATCATAAGGAGAGTAAGGCAGTGCATGGCAACATTTCTACTTCTCAATTTTTCTATTTTTCTTTCTCCGGAATAGAAAAAATAGAAATCCATTTGGTAATGCCAATTAATTTTTCTATTATTTGGAATAAACAGTTTTTTTCGGGAATAGATTTGGAGTAGAAATGAGAAGTAGAAAAAAAGTAGTTTTGTCCCCGAAAACAATTTTTAAAACTTATTTCTTGGGGATTACTTGCCGCCCATAACACACCATCGCTTGATGTCTGCCCCTGGCCATTGCTCACTTGTTGTCTGCTGTCGCCCAACATTGAGCGGCCGTCGATTGTCGGTCGTTAGTAGCCCCAACCTATCGGCTGCCGGTTGCCAGCCACCGGCGCTGGCTGTAGCCTGCTAATCACTGTCACCATCGGGGAAAAGAGAAATAAAAAAAATTTGTCAATATCAAATGTATTTTTATTTTATTTCTATTTCGAGAATAAGAAATTTTTGTAGTTACCAAATGTCTTGTTTTATTCAGAAATTATTTCAGAAAGTAAAAATAGAAAAGAACTATTTGTCAAAAATTTATTTTCAGGAGTAGAAATGTTATTAAATGCATTCTAAGTTTTTAGTAGTTACTTCGTTTCTTTTTCTTTTTTCTTCGGGCCAATTAATGTTGGTGCGATCCAAAGAGAAGACACCAATTTTGGTTTGACTGCCTTAAGTGTTTGTCCTTGCTCTTCTTTTGTTATTAGGGTGAGGGTACTTATTCTTATGGGATAAGCCAACAAAAAAAAACTAAAATTTATGAAAAAAGTGTAATTAATTCATAAAACTTATATAATTAGCATAATCAAATCATTCCGTTAATTTTGTCTAATTGATTAAAGAAAAATAATGACGTACTCATTGTGATTATTTTCTCTCTATTACGTGGAGTTAATTAAAGCATAAAATATATTACTAAAATAATATTGTTGTGATCCAAATTTTAATTAAATTAAATTAAAAATATTTATATAAAAATACACATAAAAAACATGGCCGTGGGCCGCCCCACCACAGCCGGTTAAAGGGGCGCCCGGGGGAGGGCATAGTCCACGACGCGTGGGCTCTTTTCCTTGTCTTCCTTTTAAAAAAAAAAAAATCAATCTGGTCTTAGTAAAAATTTGAGTTTTTTTTTTGGTCGGTCAAGTAAAAATTTAAGTTGAAAAATTAGTATTTGCATTGCAACGACCTAATACCATACTTAATATTAGTATTTGGATAAAAACGACGTGATTTTAGTATCAAACTTAATACTTAACTAACTTTAATGCCAAATGTTAGAGAAAAAAAGTCACGTCATCCTCTTTTTCTTTTCTTTTTTGGGTATTGATGTGTAAGCGTTACTTTTTTTTTTTTTTTTTTTTTTTTTGGTCGTATGTGTAAGCGTTACTAGATAAGCACCACTTCTGCATCTCTCTTCGTTTGTTTCCTTTTTCGATCTCTCATAGTATTCGGAAACTTTCCTTTTCCCACCCGCTTCAGTTGAGCCCTTTGTATCGGGTTTGATTACCACTAAAAGTTTTCCCAAATAGGATTCGACTTTCCTAATATAACTCTCGTATTCAGTATCTACGAACTCACCTCTACATAAGCAAGCCCGTATACTGTTTCAAGAAAAATTAGATACCAGAACTCGCAACAGATACCAGAAACTACCAGGTATTCTCTCTCACGTCCTCCTCCTGTCTCCAAAAGAAGCCATGGAAGGTGCTGAGTTGCCCGAGCCTGTTTGCGAGACGTTTCAAATCCAAGACTTTGATCAGCCCAGACCGGTGTCGGAGGGATTTCGCTTCTATTACTTGGAAGTCGAGGTCGAGTTCGTGTACTTGCTTCCCGACCTCTCGTCTCGGTTCGCCGCTCAGGGCATCGTCCATACTTCCAAGCAGGAGAAGAGGGCGTTTCTTATCGATGCGGGTGCTTTGCTGCATGATCCTAGGGGAAAGCATGTCGTGCCGGACGTTCTTGGCGAGATGGGAGTACCTTCCGATGGAGATCATGAGTTCATAGTGGAAAAGATACTGAGCCGCGCAATAGCTATGGCGAGTGAGAAACAGAACAAGGACTTGAAGGTCCTGCCGATGGGCGTCTCTATCTCGTGCGTGGATCCGCACAACGAAGAGGAGTGGTGGGTGATGGTGGAGGGATTGGAGAAGGTGGTGATCGCAGGGAAGCCGACGGATTGCGCGATTTGCACGAAGGAGATTGGTGTAGGATCGAAAGGAGCTCTCATGCCTTGTTCCCATGTCTACCACGGGGATTGCATAGTCGACTGGCTCGAGGACAGCACAGAATGTCCCTTATGTACGTCCGAGTTGCCATGGTGACGTGAAGTCGTGAAAAGCCCCGAACTCCCGGGCACGGCCCTAACGTTTGGTGAACATATAGCTAAATCGTCAATAAGAGAGTCGTTGCTCAAATCCTCGAAGTCTTTTCTTGTTCCATTGTTTCACTTTCTTTTCCATATTAACACGGGAAGCCAATGTTTTGTTAAACTAAATTGTTGCTGATTAGATTCTTCTTCTTTTTTCCGCGAGAAAGTTGAATTTTCATACATAGCAAGATGAGCCCTCTGGATGAATTTGCACCCTACGTTTAAAATAAGAGTACATAATGGGGAATTACAAACCGAATCACTGTTACTGCGGAAAATAACCCAATTTAAAAGCTACTGTTGTTGATCAACAATCAATCAAACTACCGACCCTACCACGATCGAGATTGAATCAACCCACAATAACTTAAAACTTCAATTTGAAGGTCCACAAATTGATCTAACGCGTGCCTTTTTTTTTTCTTCTCAGAAAGTACACCTTTCTTAATATGATTCTCCCCAACGATCGGTGACTCCGAAATTCTCTAGAATGTGAGAATCACCCTTTCTTGGCATTATACATGGACTCAACCTTCCCATCGTTCCCGCCCAACAGCATGTACTTGTCCTTCCTCGTCAACCCGGTGCACTCGAAACCCAGCACATCGCCTAGCACCTTCTGCACATAATTCGCCACCTCGATCGGCGACTTCCCACCCGCCTTACACGTCATCTCCTCCGGCAACCGGTCAAGGAACGTGGCTTCATACATCGGCCTCGGGTTCATGAAGAAGAAGTAAGGGTCCCAGAACTTCACCCCGCGCACGGTGGTCCCGTAGAACATGTTCTGCTTGCAGTTGACCGCGACGGGGACGATCCTGTCGCTCAGCTCCGCGAACAGCGCGCTGAACCGGAGCAGGAAGGGCTCGCGGCATGTGGTGCCCTCAGGGCAGACCACGAGGTCGCCCTTCTGGAGGAGGTTGGAGATCATGGCCGCGTCGGCAGCGCGGTCGCGGGTCAGGGCCACGGCGGGGATCGGCGACAGGAAGCGGGAGAGCTTGCTGACGCTGTAGGTGACGCAGGAGACTTTGCGCCCGAGTGCGATGGAGATGATGATGGGATCGAGGGCAGTGCGGTGGTTGCAGACATAGAGGTTTCCGGGGGTCCCGGGGGAAGGCGGGGGAGGGCGTTTGCCTCGGATCACGAGCTTGATGCCGAGCATCTCGTAGGTGTAGCGGACGATGCGCTCGGGGAGCGGGAGGTTGAAGTAGACGCGGAGGATGGAGAGCATGAATCCCAAGGGAAGCCAGAGGTAGGTGATGATGGCGGTGAGTGGGGTCGGGCGTTGGACAAGGCGGCCGTCGTGGAAGATTATCCGGCTCTTCAGGCGTTCAGGCGGGACGAGAGCTGCTGATTTGCTGCGGTGCACCATGAAACCTTCCTGATGTTGGGATTTGCATGATTGCGAATTAGTAGCCTGTACATTGACAACTGATGTGTACGTGTGCAGGTGCTATTGTCGTTCCTATCTGTTTTGGCAGCGAATCATAATTAGCCTACGTTCCGACAGCAATCAAATTGCACGATTTTTCCTCCTCGCTCTTTGGATTTAGTGCAATCAATGGGAGCATGAACCAAGCCTCATTGTTAGCAACTGAACGCTAAAGTGTGCAGGGAAATCCTCGATCAGTTGATAGGAACACTCTAACCAAGCAAGCAAAAGTCGCTTCCTAATAAATGACCCGACCATGACATAACTAGCCTACAGACCCGTGCGTGCTGTGTGCAGGGAAAGACTTGTGAAATAGATGGCAGGAAATAATTATTCTAGAAGTATACTCGCTCATCATGAGAATAATTGATTTTGGTAATACTGAAAGTAATTATATGTCCCCTAACTAAAAGGGAAATATAATGATTCAATTGAAGTGGAAAAATAAAAGGAAAGTTTTTCAAAAGAAATGAAAAACCAAAAAAGAAAAGGTTTAGATAGATGTCACTCATAAGGAGTGCCACATGTCAATCACCCGAGGCCAAAGGTGCTTTCTAAGACCACTTTATATTTATCTAATTCATATAGATTTATTGTAATTGTCTTAGATTCATTCACAAGACTTTTTTAATTTTACAAGCGTGATCCTAAGCCCTAAGAAATTATGTTTTTCTTTTTTGCACAAGCACATGGACAATTTGCTTCTTATTAACTTATACACTTTAACAAAGAATAAAAAACATTTAATTATGGGATGCTTATGTTGTTACTTGTGCTCTCTAATTTATGCCCAAATGTTCTCATCACCACTGGCTTTGCAATTTCTTAATTTGAACAACTAATTACAACGATAAGCAGATTTATAATGGGACCTCTTTTGTCCCCCTTTTATATCATTCTTTTTGCTAGATTTTGCAATTTTCTTAAACGAAATAAGTGAAAACAAAATATGAAACATGGTCTAGAAAAAAAAGGAGAAAAAACAAAAGCAAAGTGGGTTAGGTGTCAGTAGAAGAAGAGGGCCATATGCCAGCTCCATACAGGCTCCCTCTCCATGCACCAAATGACATAGTCCCCTTGTCTGCCATAGTTTTCACCTATACATACGGTGATCATCTTTCAGTAGATCGTATGACATAGGTTCACGCCCCAGTTACGTGTGACTATCTTTCTTCTACTATAAAATATGACAGCTCAGAGAGCCTATGGCATCTATACGGTACACTGTATCACTTCCTTATTGTTTGTGTGACCCACAATATGTAAGAGAATTCGTGAATATAGAAGTAATAGATATATACGAATTTATTATATCAATTAAAACAGGACCCAGAAGAAAGAAGTTAGTAAATAAGCCAAAACCAAGAACAGCTGCACCCTGCGCATGCATTAAATATCAGTAAGGCAGACCACCTACAAATTTTAGTTGGTTGGGCGTTGAGGATGGTTAAGACGAGTGGGTCCGTTTTGGGATGAACAGGAAATTTATAGCTCCGTTGGCTCCGAAAATTCCCTCTGTAGCTTTGACTTAGAAGGCCCCAAATCTCCATTAATCTTTCGGTCTTACGCTTTTGACGCTCAACAACACCGGCGACCGGGGGCTATAAACTACGTATATTTTTAATGATGTTGGTGGGACGTTGCCGACAGAGGATAAACTCTTTCACTCATTTAGTTCACCTCCTTCCCTAAGTTAAGACCCATCGTGGTCGATCCCCCTCTCTCGCACGTTAGTGTCAGCACCAAGATATGGGCTTCAAGAATTTTTCACCAGCCCCGTGGACCCCAAAACCGATTTTGCCACCCCTAAAAATAATTGAAGTCTTACAGATGTGCGTAATCATGAAGTTGACTGAGCCCTTAGACAACATGATCTCTCCCAGTTTAGTCATACCTTCAGCTAATCTAGCTTACTACGACCGATGCGGACCTTATTGGGGATTTCGCAAGAAGTTAGACATCGTTGATTTCTGCTAAGAGCAGATGCGAATCCGCAAGAACATCCTTTTCCACTAGAACTTGTTAGGAACAGTTTAATGTATAGCAAATCAACATGCATCTCCTCGTGCATAAACGGCTGGCAAAGGAGCTAATTCATTAATTCATTCAATGATTAGGATGGTGAATTAAGGGATAGCAAAAAGTACTGACCTTGCAGAGCGCCATGAAATCGTGGTCGGTCTCGCGGTCCCCCATCCCGACGTCTGGTGACTCATCTCCGAACTCCTTCAGAATGGCCAGCCTCTTCAGATCCCCCACCAACACTCCTGGTTTCTTCACAAACCCAGTAGCCTTCTTCGTCCTTGGGTCCACCTCAATCTCAGTACCTAAAACCTTTTCTCCACCCAGATATTCCTTCACGAACGTCTCGACCATGACGGTCGGATTGGCAGTCACCACCACCTTCCTCTTGCACTTGTCGAACACATCATAGCTGTCCGCCCGCACATCGGTTGCATAAAACCTGATAAAATTTCACCCGAGTTGATCAAGTTTAGCGTCTCGATCCGATTTTTAACTCGGAACAAATCAAATCCGTCACAGAAAGTAGACTAATATTGTCATATACTTGCAGCCTCTTGCATATTAGCATCATAAAACATCCTAATCATCTCTTACACTAACAACTACACAGGTCGACCGTAATCAGCCACTCAATGCAATCTTACATGATATAATAACGGAAACTTCACACTGCAGAGATGATTGAGATTCAAATCTAGCTGTTTTGGCCGTCTGATCACGGATCAGCGGCGCAAAACTCGGTAACAGTTGCGCAAGTAGCTCACGAGCAGCTCGAGGTTCCAATTTCACAAAAAGCGCCGTACAAACTGGCCACGAGATTGCGGTAAAATTCGGGGTTCAGAGCAGCTAGTGCTCGAAATACAAAACTTCTTAGCAGTCTAAACCGGAAAAAAAAATCACAAAGTCCTTTATAATCAACTTCTTAGCGCCGAACACCATATCGATCATCGCGATCGCCATCGGACGCTAGATCAAACTAAGCCAGGTTTAAAGCAAAAAGAGGTGGAGCTCTCGTTTTCGAGGTTTACCTCGGGAGCACGGCACGAGAAGCGAGCTCGATGTCGCGGACCTTGAGGCCGGAGAAGGAGATGAAGATGAGGATCTGGATGCCGAGGGCCTCGGAGATGAAGAAGTAGGTGAGGATGACGAGCGGGAGGGAGAGGAGGAGGGCGAGGCCGCGGAGGAGGCTGCCGGCCTCCATCGCCACCAGCATGTAGTAAGGGAAGGCGCTGGACGAGGAGAGGAGCGTGCCGTCGAGGTCGGCGGCGATGGACTCGTAGCTGGCGCCCCGGCACTCCCCGATCGGCGGGAACTTCCTCTGCTTCTCCTCCTTCTTCTGCGACATCTTCGGGCCTTCGAGCTTCACCGGCTCCTCTGCTTCCTCTCTGCTCTCTTTCTCTCTCTCTGTGTTGATCGGAGAAGTTGCAGAGGATGGAGGGGGCTTTCATGCAATGGAGGAGAGGGAACGTCGGTTTTTAAATGTGGAGGTTGGGGCAATGAAATGACCGATTTGGGCTTCCACCTTTTGCTTTTTCTTTTTCTTTTTCCGTCTGTTGATGGTTTGATACTTGATAGCGTGAAATTTCCGCCGCTTGTTATTTCATTTCTTTCTTTTTTTGTTTTACTTTAATTTTCCACGTCACCATTCTTTCAAAATCTCAAAGCATAAAATGAAAAATGGCTTTGTTAGCGTAATAATTTTGGGATTAAATTTGTCGTAAATCACGAATTCTTAAAAAAATGAATCCCATAAAAATTTATCATTATTTATAATTTGATTTTTTATAGTCTAAAATAAATCATTATTTTCACGATAAATTAAAGATAGTCCGTCAATTGTTACTTAATGAAAAATTGTACTAACCACAAGCTCTTTACCCTCAACTCAACCTCATGGTTAATGACCAAAAAAAAAAACCTCATGGTTAATTAAGCCGAACCCAATTAGCATGCATGCTCCGAGTTGTGAATGCTAAAATTAACATCGGTAGATATGACGACGCAGTTTACGATATGGGGTCATTTGACCGTTTTTATTTGGAGTAAATTTGTTTCTTTGTAGTGAATAATTCTTAAGAAATTATAGAGAAAATCTTCTTCTGCCACTTCCCCATAACTACACATCGCCTGTATTTTCAACATCCCATTGGACACAGAAGTCAATAAAAGGGACAGATGCAAGGCCTCTCACATGGGATCCTCTCTCTTTATCCGCATGGTTTATAAATGAGCGATAGGCATCGATTGAATGCACCCAGTGAACACGATGTCCCAAAAAAGGGCAAAAAAGAAAAAAATAAGGTCAATTATTTATAGGCAAAAAAAACCCAACTGATTCGAACAAGAGTTAATGATTTTTTGCAGTTGCGAAGATGGGGGTGCAATAATGGTGAACCTTATTTTCTTTTTTCCATCGATTCATTAAATTTTTACTCTAAGTCGAAATTCACATTTAAAATTAAATCATCCCTATCCTAATTCCCTAAAATTATTTGACCCGTCGCGGAAGTTATTGTTAGAATTATTCTTTTTTTTTTTCTAGGGGGTCGAATTATTAGAATTATTATTTGTCGTGCCTTTTTTTCCCCTACTTTACTTGCCCTTTTCTGGGGGGGCTGCTTTTAATAGGAGTTGGTTGGAGTGGTTGGGAGATGGGCAAAGCCGTTCGACAGACCACAGGAAGAAATCAAAGAAGACGGCCGGGGGAGGGGGGAGGGGACTCATCGTATCGCGACGGCTTTAAAGGGACGGTGCGGTCTGGTTAGAATTCCTGCGAGCCGATTCTCCTCCCACGTTTGACTTATGGGAATTTCGAGTGGGGGAGTTTCTCGCCCGTTCCTCTGCAGCGTGATCGCCACGTTATATTCCGAGATTGGTCAGCTACGAGATCTACCTGTGGAGGGCGTTGGTTCCTTTTCGTCCCGTGCATGGTTTTTGGGAGAAAAACCCACGTCTATGTACGGTTTTAGGTTGAGTTCGAGAGCATGGTTGCGTGTGTTTAGGACTTCGTGATTAGACCGGTGAGCGATTGTCGAGGATGTTTGTTTATCTCCAGATGAGGTTGCGATAGACTCTACAAGGGAATGTCTAAAAGATTGGAATGTGTACGCGAATCGCGCAGGATAGGCAACGGGAAGGGCTTGCGTAGGTGAATTGATTTCACCTATGCAAATTTGACTTGCTCCAACACCAACTATGAGACATCGTTGAAGATCTATAGGGTGCATGTGCATCGAGTAAGTGAATAGCATTTTCTCGAAACCAATTTGGACCTCGTGGTGAAAAGTGAGAAAATTATCCTAGAAGTCTTAAATCTATTATATTTTAGTCAATTGAGTTCAAGATCTTTTAATAGTGTTGAATGAATCTTAAACATTTTCATGTTTTATCAATTGAGTTTATCTGATCAATTTTAATCGAAAATCGTCAATGTAAACACTAATATTGTCACATAGGATGGTTGGCGCTGATATGAATAGTTTTTTATAATTCTTTTTTCTTTTTCTTTTTCTTTCTTTCTTTTCAATGTTTTTCTACCAAGTTTAGCGAAGGCTTTGCAGGCCTTATCGATCATTGAGCAAGAGTCGGTCAACCCTTGCCTACCGCATGTGAGGGCTATGAAGCCCTTGCCGGACGGGTAGTCAAAAATGGAAAAGAAAGAAAGAAAAAGGAAATGTAAAAATATAAAAATATAAAAGAAATTGTCTAATTCAGTATCAGTCGTGCCAAATAGGACAATCGGCGTACATGTTAGTGATATTCGGCTAAAGTTGGTCGGACCGACTCAATTGGCAAAGTACAAAAATATTTAGAACTTAATTAACACAATCAAAATATTTAGGACCGAATTGACCAAAGTGTAATAAGTTTAGGATTGAATTTCTGGACAATATTCCCAACTGAAAGTTTATGTGGCAGATATGACTCGACCAAACTAGGGTTTACTACGAGTTTTGGCATGACGGTGGCACCGTTAGCCCTCTCAATCCACTCATTTAATGAAGAGCTTAGGAAATAGCAATGGCAAATGGACGTTGGGTCGGGACATTTGCTAGGTGGGGGCAAAACGCCAACCGCTTTCAAGTCTCACCAACATTTATGTACTCGTGGGCGGTCTTTATTTGCGTTAGCTGTCCGAATCCAGACAATCTCTTCAACCACAGTAAATTAAGTTTCCGAGTCAGTACTCAAGGGAAAGGACACGAGAAGCATCATAACTTTCTATAAAAAGTACTCAGGCGATATGCCTATTGGATGATCGAACATCGACCCGTGCTTGTCGCGTGCGGCTTCAAGTAGAACAATACAACCACTTCGGCTTGCGTGGTAACCTTGACAATCAAAGAGGAAACGACCGAGGGCTGAAACCGGATGGATGCGAGATCATGACGTTCGATGAGCGCAATAAATCTCAAATCTTCTCGAACCCCCATGAACAATATTCATTAGAATTGTTTTAATACAGCTACAGCAAAATCTGCAAGCTGGAAGCACGAGACGACGTCATGCCGAAAGGAAAATGGCAACTGTTCTATATCACATGGGGCCAATGTACATTTGCTGTCTTCTGTACAAGTGTAAAAGTGATCACACATATGCATGTCTGTCGTGCTTTCAATACAGGGACATAGTATAAAAGTTGTCTTTAAAACATCCTCCTAATTCAAGCAAAACTCAAAAAAAAGAAGAGGGGGAGAGAGGGGGAGGGGGGGTGTAAGGATGAAATTGATAAGCATTTGTCAAAAAAGTAAGAGAAGAATACACGACCAAATATCAACAGTTAATGGTTCTGTAACCACTCCTGGATTGCTGAGCGGAGTGCGCGGTTGGGGACGAGATTTCTGTGTGATAGCTGGAGGTTTGTCATTGGTGAACTATCGTGGCCACCCTCGAGCCATCCTCGCAAAGCCTCTGCTTCGTAAGTGAATCCGTCTGCCGCAACTTGTGGATCTTGCATGACTTCCTGCAAGATCAAAACAATTGAGATGTACTCAGAATTATCCCATAGTAAAGCATAAATTCAAATGGGACTATCTCCCCAAGAATCATGACCCGCAAAAAATGAGATGGTTCAACTATCACGGCAGTTCAAAAATTCCAGAATGGTCTGGCTATCCTCCAGTATCTACGATGGAAAGTTCTACTAGACCAAACTAGATGGAAGTGTTTTGCAATAAGAGGACGCTAACACCTGTCTGAAGTATGAAGAAGATGGCATCGACGAGTATCTTAATATGTCCCGCTAGCTTACCTGTAGAATTGGACAAATGAAATAAGGTGGAGGTTGGCACCGTTCTTCAGAACCCATCCTAAATGACGAGAAGGCTCCACAGGAAGCCCTCATCGGTTCAAGTACTCTCCACACATCCGACCCCAGGTCTGGCCTATCCCTTCTGTTCATCTCACAGCACCTCAGAGCTAAATGGGCCAACTGCTCAGCTTGCACATAGGGCCAGTCTCCAGCCAAAGGATCCAAGAGGGATTTCAAATTTCCTGTACTAAGTGCATATTGCACTTCCTTTGATATTCCCAAGGCAGCTCGCCCTGTCAACAACCGCAGCAGTATTATCCCAAAGGAATATACATCGGACTTGGTAGTGAGCTCTCCTGTAGAGAGGAACTCTGGATCCATATATGCAAAAGTTCCCTTTGGATCAGTTCTATACAAAAGAGTGTTGCTGTCAATGGAATGTTCATTACGCGATAACAGGCGGCAGATGCCAAAATCGCTGAGTTTGCTCACAAGGTGGGAGTCTAGAAGGATATTAGCCGGCTTTACATCTCCATGCACAATGTTGTGAGGCTTGCTGGAATGAAGAAAGATGAGGACCGAGCAGAGCTCAGTCGCAATTTGTATCCTAGTTTGCCATGATAACGGGGTCGTGTTGTCACAGCAGCTGAGTCGATCTTCAAGGCTTCCATTCGGTAGATATTCGTAGACAAGAGTCCAAGCCTCCGGACAAGCTCCGATGAGTGTGACTAGATTCGGATGCCTCACCTTGCTCAAGACGTCCACCTGAGGTCAAATCCGCAGTAAATTATAATGCTGAACCCCTGAGCAGAAGCAACTTTTTGGAATATGAATTCTTAGCACAAAAAACATTTACTAACAAAAGTAGGAAAAAAATTAGCTCCAGGCTGTAGTAAAAAAGTCACTTGCAATAAGCCATGCATTCAGAACTACGAAGAGTGGTGTAACAAGATTAGATCTCTTGTAAAAAGCTATTGAAGGACATGCTAAACTGTAATTCCTCATCAATTTTACCAGCAGCAGTGAAATCTACAATGCATGGTATTTCATTGTGCTTCTAACAAGATGTGAATTTATTAAAAAACCAAAACAACATGAAACCATATTAGTATTTCCAAATATGAATGGCCAGTGGTAGCAGAGAGAGTTGAATTACAAGTACTGTGAACTTTGGGATGGACAAAATTTTTTAACATTCATTAACTCAGACATGCATTCCAATATCCCTGATGGGCAAGATAATCAAAATGAGCATTTTTCAGTTGCAGCAGTCAAGAAGCCCAATAGATGTAGGCGTCGTTAAAAAATTCAAAATGACATGAAACCACTATAAATGGCCAGCAGTAGCAGAGAGAGTCAAGTTGCAAATAACGCATACTTCAGCAGCAGCCTTAAGTAGTCAATAGCCCCATAGATGTATATTAGATAATAGGTCCCTAGGATTTTCAAGAAATTATCAATACTTGACCCTACCTCTTGTTGAAATTCTTGAGGACCTTGCAAGCTATGAGGATTCAGCATTTTGATAGCCACCGGTGTGTGACGAAGGGAACCTTTATATATGCTCCCATAGCCACCTTCTCCAATTTTTAATGATGGATCACTGTTTCTAGTTGCTTCCTGAATTTCTGAAAGAGAAAACTCAGAGAAGTACTGTGGAAAGGTCCCAATTGAGGTATCACCTTGTCTTCTCCTCAACTCCTCAGCTTCTCTGAGTGCATTGTCACGCTCAATCTGCAACTCATGTCGTTCACGATGATAACTCTGCAAAAGTTCAACAGCAGAAATGATCTTCTGCTCTAGATCCTTTACAATTTGCTCTGTTTCTTCAATTTGGCTCTCTAATGATGACTTCTGATCCAAGGCAATATGGAGTTCTTCTAAGACTCCATCTCGCTGATTCTTCATCTTGCTTAGTTCTTCTTCTTCTCTTGCAAGATCTTCCTCAATTTTTTTCCTTAGCTTATGCTCCTTGGCACACTTGCTTTCCAAAGCTTTCACCTGAATTTATTTAAAAAAGGATTACTAATAAGGATTAGTCATCCATTTGTTTCTTTTTTCCACTTCTATGTAAAGTGAGCCATGCATGATATTCAGCTGTTACAAGATGCAACTATGATCGTTCAATTATTAACAAAGCATTTTCCTCACCAAGATCACAATATTACTTGGGAAGAAACAAGAGCCTCTTTGGCAAACAAGTCTCGCAAGTAGTACAACTGAAGTGATTCGACTTAAATGCTATTAGGACTTAAACAGATAAGTAATGGTATATCTACATGTAAATTAAATAAGCTAATATATTTAGATTACGAAAGGCGTAAAGAAATCAACAATTATTAACACACATACAGGCACACTAGTTTGGATACGATTGACAAAGAATAAACAGAATCAGCAAACACACACACACACCGGTCAATGACATATCTATTAAAACATTACCTCCATTCCTTCAACACATATACATCACACAGTTTTACACTTTCACCAGAACTTTACCTTTCTCATGCCCTCGATGACATCCTTCTCAGCTTTTGCACGCCTCATTGCCTCTTGAAGCGCGTCTACCTTTGCATTCTCAACCTCTGTTAGGGCTTGCTCAAGCTGATCGCACAGATTGTCATTCATGTTTACATCCTGTCACATTTTATCACAACTCTCAAACATTAGCTCACTATTAAGTGATTTGCAAAGGTAAAGTCCGTGGCTCCTAGCAGGCATTTCTCTAAATAAAGAGAGATAGCTCTTTGCACATACCAGCATACTGGAAGCAGCTGCGTCCTCATCATTATGGTTTGACTGAATTGTCTCTACCCTCCTCTCAATCATTTCTGCCCTCACTGGTGGAGAGGATATCATCTCAGTTGCATCAATGGATGAGCCTGATGAAGCAACTGAACTCTGAGAATGACTCCTCCTTGATAACCTTTCACTTCCATGGTAACTCCCTTCTCTTTCCAACGAGCTTTGTGCAGTTATTGGTTCTGGAAGACTCTCTGGGGAAGAAGAAACAATTTGCCTCGCTCCGCGCCTCTCGCTATTTGAAGAGAATACTCTGCTAAACATATCTTGCACTGGATTTGTCAGTTTTGGTGCCTCATTCCTACGTGGAGTCTCAGACGGTGACCGAGAGAGAGTTGCCAGTCCAGGATCAGGAGTAATGTTAATTGGAACAGGCAAAGAGGAAACTTCTGTATCGGCTAAATCTGCACTAGCCTCTCTATATGCATGAGGAATCAAGATCAGTATCACCAGAGAAGCTTTTCTTTGCCATCCCCATGATTCATAACCAACAAAAGAGGAAATACTTGGTAAATAGACTCATCATTTCCTTATTAACCAATAGCAGAAGATTTATTATCAAAGACCATACTGTTCATATGTTTTTCTTTTCCCAGGTTAAGATGTCAATATGGCTGTTAAGAAAACCGAAAGAGCTCTTTCTTTGCCGGTTAATATATTGCTATTATGCTCATGGTTAGTATCAAGAGAGAAAGGTGATGAGGATTAAGAGAATGACCTAGTATGAATGAGGTGACCACTGCATATAAATGAAATGTGACAGAAACGAGGTGCCTCATCTCGGACAAAAATGGCTTTTTTGGACTTGAGCTCCATCATTTTCCTGAAATTTTAAACCAATTATCATAACTAATTTCAACATAAATGCAAGACAGATAAAAAGGACTACCAAAGAATGTTGCTAAGTAATGCTCGTGCATAGTTAAGTGCTTATGCATAATTAATCAAATTCAATCACTTGACCATCATGGAATGATTTGAAGGATAACTGAACATCTGGGCTGATTTTCATGACAAGCTGTTAGTGTTGACCACATTATTATTGGCATGAGCAGCAAGTTTCCTTCTGAAAACTCGCTTCGGTCGGTTTTGCGAAATCTGTGACTAGAACCTAAAATCAAGGGGGTAGATGGTGATTATGGTTCTAATCGTGTGAGATTTATCTCAAACCGGGAGATAGTTATTTGACATGGACCTATCATCCACTTTATAGATAAACTTCAAAAGTTTCCTTCTACCATATCAAGTAAACCAGTGCTGATCATGCATGTGATGTAGAAAACAACTTGTATTGTCATTCAATATAGTAATGAACTTGAGTAAAATCTCACAGGAGGAAAAGTTTCCACACCATCTAACTCTAACAGTTCAAGAATAAATAAGATACACAGCATCTCACATTATATTATTATCAGTAACTGCATGCCACAACATCCATTTCCAACTTATCTGGCCAAAAATTAAATATTTTTCCAAAATAGGCAAATCATAGCAATCACACAAAAGATTGGGGAAAAAAAACGGTGCACTGTTGATAAAATACATTAAAGAGGAGGGATCTAATCCGATTGTTCCTGTTGATTCTCATTATGGCAGGAAAGAAAAGAAGGAAAAAAGAGATAAAAAATTCTCTAGATCTGTACTTGGAATAGCGCTTGTCTGCTGCTGCTCCCATAACAAGTTTTCTAATCCCATGCGCCCGGATAAGTTCTAAAATCCCCTTCTCAATAGAGAGTGCTTCTGTAAACCGTTTCTCTGCTCGTACCTACCAATAAATTTGCTTCAGAATCCATGTGTGTAACACTCAACAAGAAGACTACAACCAGAGCGATTAATCTGAATTCAATATTCTAGAAAGAAATCAAATCAGCACTAAAGAAGAAGAATACCCCCATTTGGCTACAAATCTTCAGGCACTCATCCAAAAGTATATGCATGTTTCGCCTCTCGGTTTCCCTGTGCGCTCTCACCATCTGATCTGTTGCTTTGCTCACAGGAATTTCAGCACCAAGTCCCTCTGCAAGCCAGAGCGGCAAAATAGTGTTGAGAGATAAGAGCTTTACGAGTTACTGTTCTCAAAAGAAGGCTAGTAAAATACCAATAATTTCTACTTACCTTCATCCTCAAATCAACCATTGATCGGCCCAAAAAAGGAAAAAAAAAGAAAAAAGAAGAATTTTGACTTCATGTTCTCGCAAATCCAAGTACTACCAATCTCGACACAGCTCATCATAAATCCTTTCAAGACATAAATTGAATTCCTATGATTAAGATTTGCACAGATGCCAAAACCAGTCTCGTTGCTTTAAATCATGGGTTTTGACCAAATAATTTCGCAGTTCTAACACCAAATAGTTAACTCATTCAACGATAAATGAAACTGAATTTACCAACGAGGGCAATCAATCTTTCCCGAGATGTCACAAGCCATCTAATATCGAGAGCAGCCAAATAAATCAAGGGTTGAGAAAGAGAGAACATGATACACAACTTTACAGGATCTAGCTAAAAGAAACAAATTGTACAGAAAAACATATTGCAGTTTGAGTTCTGACTTACCCATTGGGATCTTCTGCGAAGGAACCAGGACATAAACAACACAAATCTGCTTGCCACCGGAGTTTTGCACAGCCCAAATAAGCGTCAATTTGTTCTCTTTCACATTATTCCCAACCGCCACGTAAATCTTCATATCCTCGACTGCCGCGGGCGTCGCCGGTCCAGCCACAGCTTCCTCTCTGCTCGCCATAATCGCCGAAGCTCCAATTTCATGAATCCGAATCCGATCCACGCTTGGCGCTATCCCGATAGGCGCCCGACTCACAACGGCCATGGCAAGAGCACAAGCACAAGCTCAAGCTCGGCAGCTCCAACCATCAAAATTCGACACCCATCAATCCCAAATCACAAATGCTCCGCGCCACCGACGAACTTCAGCAATTCAGCTTCGACTCGAACACCAGCAGGAAAAGGCCGCACACCCTTTCTCCCTCCCTCGGCACCGAGAATTCACGCGAGGGTCGATTCGAGCGCAAGAAAAACGAGCACTATCCTCACCCACGAACAACCCACAATTTTTTACCTTCGAAGACTCTGCCTTTCTCTCTCCAGCCAATCAATTCTGCCGTCTCACCACTCCCTACTACCCTCTCTCTCTCTCTCCCTCTCTCCTTTTTTTTTAAAATCTTTTTTTTTTGAAAAACCCCAGGCTCAACAGAGATGATCTAGAGAGGACAAAGGAAAGGTGACGGAGAGCAAACCATCGAAGTTTCCAACGTTGAACGAACCAAACGCTGAGCAAGCAGAGCGATTGATTAGTCAGGTTTGAGCGACATGATTGGGTTTTGAGGGGGGGAGCTGTAAAGATATGTCTTGTCCTAAAGCTCTTGCTCGCCTCCTCCGCTACAGCAAATTTAAAACCAACGAGAAAAGGACCCCGCCCCCCCCCAAAAAAAAAAAAAAAAAAAAACTTCTCCATCATCGATGCATTAATTAATGACGTTTGAAGAATAAACTCATTTGAAAAAAGACAAAACACAGGAAAATCGCATTCAACTACTTCTGGATGGGCTCTACTCTCTCTAAAGGTCCACTTCCCAACCCCCCCTCCTCTCTTCCGGCCCGTGCATTTATGAAACCAGACTGAATCCGCCAGTTCGATCGGGACCCACGCGTTACAGCTTGAATCGGTTCGACCCAACTGGTGTTGAGCCAACCTTGCTCGAGGAAAAACAGATTACAAAATAGGTCAATTCACATGAAAAAAATATCTCGCGAGTTTCAAAGTATGAACCTCTTTGTCTGCGCTTAAAAAAACATTCCTGGCTTTTTATTTATGACTCCGTCAAAAAATTCAAAATGGAGTGATTATGTATATAAATTTCAGGCCTCATCCATCACGTCTCAGTAATTATAGATTTGCATTCAAATGAATCTTATATTTGGAGGATGTCAAAGATATTTAGGAAAATAATAATATTTATTGTATTTTTCAAAATTATGTGAATATTCTCTATGATCGTGCATTTTTTTTGATTGATATATTATATTATTTAATTATCTCATAAAGACTATATATAGGCTAATGTAATGTTTAATATGATATATCAAATCATATAGAAAATTCTCTAATGCTCTTAAGACATCTTAAATGATGTAACTGTTCACATTAGAATTAGAATGTTTCGAATACTTCGTATTAACATGTAATGAAAGAAATTGTTTAATAGTCGGTGGTGACAAGAATGGAGCCTAGAATGTCAGGGCCATTTCTCAAATTACTTTAAAAAAGAAGAAGAAAATTTGTGGTCTAGAGTTTCCATTCGAAAGGACAGGGATCGCGAGCTTAAGGAGGGAGTATTTAACACGACATACGGACGTCGCTGTAAGCGACCCCATCTCGACCATGTCAATTATGGAGCGGAACGGCCAAAGGAGGAACAGTACATCAACTTGGAGAAAAATCCGCATACCTTGGAGAAAAATCCGCATACATTTTTACAGAACTTTCCTTCTAGAGGAAAGGAGGAAGGTTATGGGAAGGTAACGATGGGCTCCCCCCGGCTTCTTATCCGCCACGGTTTTCTTTTTCTTTTTCTTTTTCTTTCAAGTCGGCTTTTCACGAATCTTGACTTTTCGGGCGATCTTAAATCCGCACTCCCGACAAGATTTGAATTTAGGATGTATTCGTTTCACTGAAAATTTCCTAATTTTGAAAAAATAATTTTCTTTTGATCAGAAAAAGATATTTCAAATTTCTCTTCATTCTTTTACTCATATCATATAAATTTTTCTAATAGCAGAATTGTGGCATCCAGAGTTCTTTTCATTTTACTCTGGAAATTTCTTTCAATCGCACCATAGTGCAAATGGGTTTATACTTGCTAAACTTATTGTCGAAGGAAGTTAAGTTTGTTGTTTTTAGCTTATGGAAAACGTTCCCCATAGATCGATTAGTCTATCATCCAAAGACCGGAAGTACAGAAAGATAAATTTCCAAAAATATCTTTCCTCTAAACAAGCGAACTCCAATAATCACAAGGGCAAAAGGAGCAGGCTTTCTTGACATCCAAGCTATTGACTCCGTGATTCCGCTTCCATTTGTTGAACTGGTTCGATAACCCGATAAGCTTACACGGTCAAACGTCGACGTAGCTTTCCTCTCTCTCTCTCTCTATCGTTCCCGTTCCAATCTACCAAAGGCTTCAAGTGGAAGCAAACCCTTGTTTTGCTCAAAGTGACCGAGAATGTGTTTGACTGATCAACGAAATTAAAGTGCTTGTTCCGGACCATGGACTTGATTAGGTTTAGCCTCAAGATCGAGACATGACTCATTAAAGGTTTCGATTTTGACATTAGCACACCAATCGCCAATTCAATTATGGATGTACTTCACATCTCGTGGCTCGCCAAACATTCCCTAACTATCGATTGATCATTGTCACGAATTTTTTAAGGCTCGATCAAATGTATCTAAATTCAAACACTCTATTTTTTTTCTATAAAAAAAAATAGATAGATGGCATTTGTGCTCACAACGTGGATTTCGAATCTTTTGACATTAATTTTTAGACACGGGAAATAATGTATTGTCCTTCACTTTCGTTGTCGAAAATTTAACTTTTTTTACTCAATTTGTTTTGTAAAAATTGAATGATTTGGAAAAAAATTTCCAAAAATTGATCACTTATATTTCTTGAAATAATTAGTCAATAAAAAATATCTTCATCATTAATAATGATTTATACCTAAATATTTTCATGGATAATTAAAATATTTTTCCTTCACTCATTTTTATAGGCACAAGCTATTGTTTTTAGAAAAATATTTTGTTAGATTATTTAATTTTTGTGAAATAAACACCCCCTAAATGTTGCTATAAGGGTTTATTCTTATTACAATATTATCGGAATTTTATCGCTGCTCTTTTTCCTTCACCAAGTCTAAAGAAACGTGATGCGGTCATCTGCAATTGGATGCATTTAGTAGGACTGATTTGGTCTTAGGAAGGCTTGTTTTGAATTATTTTATTTAATGTTATGGGATATAAATTATTGTTTTGTAAGTAATCTGCCAATTGAGAGAGTCAAAGATTCCTTTCTTGAGTCATTGAATATTATGGGTTTGATTAGCAAAACAAGTACGGTTTCCTTTCTATATTTCATTAGCCTAGTGGTATTAAGATAATTTATCGTCATCCATTATTTAAGTTTGAACGGTTCTAATTCTATATTTTCACTCCATTCTTATCACCTTCGATACAATCTTCGACTCTTTGGAAAAGATTAAAACTTAACTCTAAGCATAGAAATATGTACTTGAAAAAGTACATACGAACATGGAAAAATTTGAACTTAAATCTTCTACTTTGTTACCATAGAGATTAGAGGGAAGCCACGTGTATGTAAAGAGTAGGTAAGAGATAACGATATAATTTTTAATTATTGGCTTTCAAACTATTAAATTCTATATAGTGTCAAACACCTCAAATAATTAATGGCATGTATTTACCAACATTTTAGATCATATACACTTAATAAAACAGTTGTCATGTATACATCTCTAATTTGAAAAAAAGTAAAGAAAAAAGAAAATTAGAGTGCAATGACAACACCTAGCATGCCAAATGCAATCTAAGAAATATTTAGCTCCAATGGCTTACAAATGAAATTTTCTACGATTAATAAAGAAAGACAAAAATAATGGAAAAAAATGAAGTCATCTTGAATTTTTTAATAAGAGTGAAGTCATGCAAGTCCCTTTAGGATGCCGTTACTCAGGTTTTTCTTAGTACCTAAAATTTTGCGAGCATATTTTTTTAATAACAGATGAAAAGGCAAGGCCAACTGAAGATATTTCTTCTTGCTTAAAATTCGAAAAAAGAAATCGATGGGAATTTCCCGTGCGAGGTTTTTGATTTACTAAATTAAAATTTCTAGGAAAATGCCCATTTGGGCGAGGTGTGTACGGATATGAGTGGGCCAGCCCAAAAGGGAATATTCCAAAGCCCAAACTGCAGATTCTCTGTGTGTTGACCGTCGCACGTTAACAGGTGTCCGGTCTGCCCCGACAAAATGACCCGCGGGAGAATCTTCTTCTCCGTGAACTTGGCCGCGATCGGCCTCCACGTGGCATCGATTTCACCGGCGGCGACTTCGGATTTTTCTGGGCCAAACGGGAAGCACCGCCCGGCGTCAACCGGTGCGGTTGATATTCAGCTGGAGAACGATCGTTTCGTCTTCTAGCGACTAAACAAAGAGACAAAAATAAAATAAAAAATCTTGAGCAGAAAATTTTGGCACAGAATTTCTATAGAGGCCAAATAAACGCGTTATTAATTTCTATCGGTAAAAGCACGTGAAAAGAGGCTATCAAATCCGGCGATTTCTTCAAACATCACCGCGTGAAGTGTTGAATTGGGATCGCTCTACTCAATCTCTAATTTGAAAGTTCATAATTGGCGAGCCTATTGTTGCAACTCGTAAAGATGCTTATTGTCACGAAGTCCATGTTGCAATTAGGTAACACGGCACTTGTCACTTGGGATTGAAGTGTTGGTCTATATTGAGAAAATGTATCAAACATCGAATAAAGCAATATCATACTTCAAAAACAGTTAGTACACATCATGGTAAAAATTGGTGCATCGAAAATCTAAAAATTTATTTGGTTAGGCAACATAAAAACACTCCATGCAATTTTTTGATAGCACATTTAAAAACGTAATAATAAATTGGAGTAAATGGGGGAGACTGGGGAAGAAACTGCCTTGATTGCATGACAGCCAAGATGACATGGAAATATGCAATTTGAGAGGTAAATATAAACGTAGAAAGATTGAATAGGAACTTGGAAATATTAAAATCCAGGATTCTGTATTCTGATATCATATAAAATTTGGTAAGATGATTGTCAACTATTTTAAAAATTAAAGTTATTAGTTGAAAACATAATTTATTATAATAGTCCTCTATTATTTTGATGCATAGATTATGAGGAGAAAGTATATTGTACATTTGGATCGCTTAAGATGCTAAGAATTGATAGAATATTTTAAGTTGTGGCAAAACGGGTCAAATACCTAAATTATCGATATAGGAAAAAAAGTTAGATTGAGTGATAAATAAGTTATACTTTTGCTTTTGAAAGAACGTGAAATCTCAACTAAACCAATGACATGTCTTATCAAATTTTGTATTTTTGGTCGGTTATGTCTTACCAAATTCTTTTTTTTTGGTCGGTATGTCTTACCATATTAGTTGCTAGTTAAAACGCGGTTATCTTGGCTCCCCTCGGGTCTCTCAGATTCCTCTGTGCCAACCATGGGACGATGACTTTGACAGCTTCATTCGTCGTTTCCGAAAACTGCCAGCAAGTTGCATTGAATTTTCGTAGAGAGACAGCTTTGTCCTAAGAGGGTTTGAGCAAAACCTTTTTTTCTTTCATTTTATTTGATTTTAGTAAATTCCATGCCTCACATTGCCATTCATTGCCATAGCTGGATGGGATGCGAATGGTGTTGTCAAAGCATAAATTGTTAGACGTTGGTTTTTCCCCGTTCAATGTCATATTCTACTATGAGATGCTTCGTGAATTTGACTAAAAAAGAACAAACAGTAATTGACCACATTCTTCACTCCAATCAATTTTGAAGTTAAGTTCCTAGGGAGAAAAAGATGCACCGACAAGAGGGAACATCTATCCACATTGTTAAATGAACCTATTAAATAGGTGGATCAAGTTGAAGATGGTCCAAATTAGATAGAATCAATTAATTGATTTTGACCCATTTCTATACAATGTAAGTCTAGTGATTTACGTCCAATTTGATCCATATCCTACTCATATTTGACTTGACACATATTACTAAAACACTTCCATATTTACCAAATTTAGAAAAACTCATTTTCAAACTGAGGTGAGAGCGCGATATGGCGAGAACAAGTGAGAGTAAGAGAGAGTGAACAAACACTTATTGAGGTTAAATAAGTTGTAAACCCATTTATAACCCATTTATAATCCATTTAACATCCATATTGTATTTAAACCCATTCATGACCAATTTACTTAATGTAACTAACACATATATAATAACTCAATTTATCATATATGAGTTAATAAATGAGTTTACGATCTATTTTGATAAGTCTAAAGTCAAATACCATAGACGCAAGCGGTTCTATTGGTGTGTTTTATGGTAATTCACATAGATGTTTTATATAATCTATACCATCGTAAAAAAATGGAAAGAGTCTCTTAATTTTTTGTCCTTCCCCCAAGTATTCTTTATTTCAAAATGACAGTTCTATAGATGAATGTACAAATTCGTATAATAGTTGAATATTTTTTTACCCTACAGCAACCTTTTTGCAAAGAGTTCAAATCTCAAAATGTTTTTTTGTCATTCCATACATGCATTATCTAAGAAAATATTGCATGCAACTATGATATTATATCATGTCACTTTTATACTAGCTCATTCAATGAGTGACATGTGTTGCTATTAGTCCCCTTGTCCCCCCTCTCTCTCTCGACTCACAACCAAGCTCCATTCTCTCTCTCCCCGTCACTTTTGTCTCTGTTCTCTCCCTACCTCCTGAGGTTAAGTTAAAAGGTTTGCGTTAGTGAGTCCGTCACTATAGTCCCACCAAAATGCTACAGTTAGGTAATATAGTGCAAGATATTCAAGATTGAAGTGTTGTTGTATTTCAAGAAAATGTATGGAACATCAAACGAACAAATGAATTTCACACCAAGAGGAAAGGATATGTAGAAAATATCCTATCTTTTTAGAATTACCTCAACTAGTTCGGGCTTAAAATTTTTTAAATTGGAATACCATATTTCAAAGCAGTTAGTATACATATAATGATTAGGCTCGGTGCATTAAAAAATGAAAAATTCCATTCTTCGAACATAACATGAAAAGACTCGATGCAACTTTTGCTAGCGCATTTAAAAACATAATAATGATTAGGAGAAAATGGGGGAGAGTGGGAAAAGAATTGCCATGATCGCATAGCCACCAAAGATGTCCCAAACCGACGCCGATGAAGGAGCACTTCAGAGACAAACAACTGACTTAGATATATAGTAGTTTTCAAATATTTCAATGATTAGATTTTGAGGAGAATGCATACTATACATTTATATTGTTTAAAATGCCAAAAAATGAGGTAAAACGGTTAAATACTTACATTGTCGATACAACGAAATACTTGATTGAATGGTATAATGATTATTATTTTTATGTCTTAGGAAAAAACGTGAGATCTCAAAAGTCACGTCCAGTGAAAGTAATGGGAAATATCAAGTCAAGGGGAGCAAAAGCTGGCCGGATTGGACGTCGTGACAAATTTATTGCTAATTAAGACGCGGTTTTCTATTCCCCTCCTGTTGAATTAGAGGCTGCCATCTCAGATTCCATCGTGGAAACCACGGGATGATGACTTTGACAGCTTCATTCATTATTTGCCCAGAACTGTCAGAAGCACGGCTTGTCCAAAGAGAGGTCGTTTGGCTTTATGTGGGGGAACCTCATGGGTTGCACTTCAGTCATTCCTCTTAAATTAGAGGAAGAAACTTGTGTTTTTTCTTCATGGGTACTTTTTGTGTGGCTAAATATCATATCCTATTCCGGGTTGCATCTTTTGAATGTAATATCAATGGCATGTTTCGTAGGTTTGAAAAGAGGAAAAACAAATATTATTTGGCCACATTCTTCACTCAAATCAATCTTGAAGCTAAGATCCTAGGTATGAAAAGATGTGCCGACAATAGCGAATAGTTATTCATGTGGTTAAATCAAACGTCATATAACCATGTCTCGCTTGCTGTATTATACAACACAAAAGGGAGCTTCCTAATTTTAAGGGATCTCAATCTATTTTGTTCTTCCTCCAAATATTCCATGTTACTTATCTTGCAAACATCGAGTCCATGGACAATTGTAAATTCATAATGTTTTTTCTTCCGTTGGTACATTTTGTGTAACTAAATATCATATTCTATTATGGTTTGCATCTTTTGGAATGTAATATCAATGGCATGGTTCATAGGTTTGAATAGGAAAAGAGGAAAAACGAACATTGTTAGGCTACATTATTCACTCAAATCAATCTTGAAGCTTTTTGGGTAGGAAAAGATGCTCTGGCAAGAGCAAATATCTGTCCATGCAATTAAATTAAATGTCATACAACCGCGTTCCAATTGTTGTATTATATAACATAAAAGGAGTTTCCTAAATTTTAAGGGATCTTAATCTATTTTGTTCTTCCTTCAAATATCCTTTGTTACTTATGTTGCAAATATTGAGCTCATGGACGAATGCGTAAATTCATAATGTTTTTTCTTCTCATGCTACATTTTGGGTAGAAAATATTGTATTCTATTATGGTTTGCATCTTTTGAAATGTAATATCAATGGCATATTTTGTGGGTTTGAATAGGAATAGAGACATTATTTGGCCACATTCTTTACTCATATTAATCTTGAAGCTAAGTTCCTAGATTGGAGAAGACGTGCCAACAAGAGCGAATATCAGTCCATGCGGTTAAATCAAACGTCAAATAACCACGTTCCCATTGCAGTATTATAAAACATAAAGGGAGCTTCTTAACTTTTTAGGGATCTTAATTGATTTTGTTCTTCCTTCAAATATTCTTTGTTACTGATCTTGTAAATATTAAGTCCATGGATGAATGCATAAATTCATAATGTTAATTTTATTTCTTAAAATTTTCAATATTAAGAATCGGATTTTTTCCCCCTGTAAAAACTTTCCTAAAAAGATTTCAAATATGAAAATATTTTCGGTCTTTTCCAAAATATTTATGATCTAGTGAATCAGTCCTCAAAAATCACTTAAAATAAGGAATAACGAGGAACACATGTAGCTTCAGAAAGGGGAGCTGATGAGGTGACTTTTGGCCGCACATGGGGGACCTTAGGATTGACTTCGAGTGCCCATCCAAATTAGTATGTATTTATTCCAAATCTAAAAGGAAGAAAAAGAAAAGTAGAGAGAGTGGGCACCTGACTATTTGGACCTGAGCGGTAGGGAAGAAAAAGATTTGCTAGTAACTAAGAGAGTATTGGGCGGGTAAGGTAGACTCCATGTCTTGTCTTCGGATGAATAGTCGCTTGTGCTTGGGCTGACAAGGTGGAACTTGCAAAAATTTGTGCTAGGTTGACTTGTGCTTTATACAATATTTTGTAATCGATTGGTCGATTCAATACCTTGAGTTATAAGACACGATGCAAGGTAAATTTGTATTTGGGAGCAAGAGATAAATTTGTACACATCTCATAATAATACATCTACTTATGTCAAGGTTATATAATAGTTTGTGATTTCTAACAAATGGTGTTTTATTGCAATTCATATTCGTGTGATTTTTCATCTTTCAAAGTTCATTAGCTTATGTTAGTGACTGTAGAATGAAACAAAGTCTTTTTTAATCTCCAATCATAAGAGAATTACAACACCCATAAAACATAAATATCAATGAGATGTTTCATGGGTCTGAATAAAAAGAGGAATAAAAAACAAACATTATCTGACCACATTCTTCGCTCAAATCAATTTTCAAGCTAACTTCCCCGGTTAGAGAAAGATGACCTGATTCCTGGGTTATAAAAAGATGACCTGACGAGAGGGAATGTCTTATCACCTGGTCAAGTCAAACGCCGCAGATGCCTACTTTCTTACCTTATTTTATTTCTCACCTTTTTTTATATTAAAAGTTACATATTTTTTGTCCTACAAACACCTCCCCCCAAAGAATTCAAATCTCGAAATATCTTTCATATTTTTCTCTTTCGATAAATATTTATACAAGTCCTAGTCAAATGATTTCATTTCATTTTTATTTCCTTTCCTGTTCTAATATTTCATCATAAAATGATTTCATTTAATCTTTTAATTGTGGAGCTTTTACCTATAGGCAACGCGTGGATACATTTGGCAATACAATATAGCCGATATTACCATGCTCTGCATCGTCATTTTTGACTTAGGGAACCTGTAATAAGAAATCACTTAAAATAAGAAAAAAAAGGGAAATGGTCAGTAATGAGGAACGCATGGTTGCTTCATAAAGAGGAACCGATGAAGTGATTTTTGGTTGCATCCGGCGGACCTTAGGATTGACTTGGATTGCTCATTCAATTTGTCGTACCATAACAGCTTGTAATTTTTCTTTTTTCTCCCTGTCTTGCCACTTTCTCTCTTTGAAATTACGGTGGTCAAGTGATATTCAAATTCGCACGTACCAAATTTACTAAGACTTTTTTCGACCCGTCAAAGAGGAAATATGTAGTTATTCCGATCAAAAGGAAGAAAAAGTGGAGAGTAGCAGCCAACTGCATGGAACAAGAGAGTTTGCACACTTACCCTAATTACACGTCTACAATGTCAGGGTTACATAATGTTAGTGATGTAATGTTTGACCCAAAAAATACGAAATGGCCTTTAAGAACGTGGATGGATGGCTATAACTCGAACAAATTTTGTGAAGGGTCCTTTATTTATTTTGGATAAGACACTTAAAAGTATGACATTAAGAATAATTGTTGCCAATGATGTAAAATACAGGAGAGTAAAGATAAAAGATAAATTTGCAAGAACGTTGAGTCTATTAATTAGTTGGGAGTTATTTTATAGTCAACATACTTGGGTTATTTATATCTCTCTATAAATGGTTACATACAACGGTTACTTAATTTGAATAAAAAAAAACTTCATAATCTTATTGGTAATTAGAATAAATTACAATATTTCCTTATTATCCAACAATACTTATCTACAAGAGCTTATAAAAATCATGGAGACATAACTACCCAATACTTTTGTTCTTGTGTCGAGTTATTCATCACTGCCTTCGAGTTCTAACACTAAGCAAAATCTGCTATAGCCTTGTTGACCCGTGAAGGTTTTCATTGATAACTTTTACTTTGTTGATGACTTCATTGATAGGTTTTTCGACTATTTTGACCAAACTATTATTCTCATTTGAGTTTGCCGATTGTCGAGAATAACAAAAAACTGATCATTTTTGGGTGTCAACATATACCTCATTTTGAAGGAATTGAATGAGTCATTGATTATTCGATTCTTTTAAGTTCAATAATGAAGAGTCGTCATATTCCTCTTGTCATTGGCAAATTTAATTTTTCCCTATCGAATTGCTTCTTGAAAACAATGCAGTCAATTATGATGTGGCTCCATGAATGGTGCCACTTGCAATATTTTTGGTTCACTAAATATTTTTAACTCAAGATAACTCGGCCTTATGTTACTTTTATCAAGCCACCTTTCAAAAGTAAATCAAAGATTTTGCCCAATTTATGAATGTGGAACGATTGAAAATGAGTGTCCTTAGCCTTAGCCATTTTTGTTTCTTTTATTTTGGCAGGTTTTAAGGATCAACACATGTAAGGCTTGTTGAGCATCATTTTTGCCACATTTATTTCAATGTTTTTCATTTGGGTCATATTCATATTTGACTCATAATTTTCCATTAAAGCTACGTTTTGTGTAAAGCCTTGATTAGGGGTGATCAGGTCCAGGGTGGATAGGGTTCAGACCTGAACCCTGTACCCGACCCTGTTATAACCGGTTCTTCTTTTCTGGACCCTGTACCCTACCCTGTTTTTATTGGACCCTGTTTTGGACCCAACCCTATTTTTCCGATCCGGAAACAGGGTCAACCTTGTTTTCATTGGAACATGTTTTGTAACTATTCAATATTCTATACAGCTTCGAATTTTACATTAATTAGCGAAAAAATAACAACGTAATTCTCCTAACATTATAAGACAAAACAAAAATCCTAAGAATGCATAAGTATTAGCAACAAATATGGATATAATATTAGTCTCATTCCCACAAATACTTCTAATATGACCTAATGTATTTACTTATTTGTATGCGACGGAGCTCTTATTAAAATGACATTTTTCTTGAGTTGGACTGAGAATTAGTACTACAATAGTTGAAAGTGGAATCATGAAAAAAGAAAAATAATTCATGAGAACAATTCTTTTTAACAATTCTTTCAAAAAAATTCTCTCTTAATTTGATTCAGATGAAATCTTTCTTTTGTTAACATTTCTTGGAAGACAAAGAGACTCAAAAGCATTATACAGAGAGACAATTTCTTATTTTTAATTGAATAAAAACCGGTTCTAAAACCGGTCCGGTTCTGGGTGGGCCTTTGCATGGACCCTGTTCTCGGACCGATTTCAACCGGTTCCCAAAAATTGGAACCTGTACCCGAACCGATTTAACCGGGAACCAGTTCCCGACCCTGTTTTTCGGGTGGTCCGGTCCGGGTTCCGGGTACACTCGGTCCGATTGCATACCCCTAGCCTTGATGGTGTCCTTTGGTCTTTTAACAATTGCTCATACTTAAACATCTTTCTTGCTAATTGAAATAAATCAGCGAAGTCTTGGCCTTCAAATCTTTCTTACAGGTTAAATTTTAACCCATTGCAAGCCAAATTCTTGAACGTTTTATGTGAGAGCAAAGCGAAGCATCTATTTTTGGCCTTCTTAAACCTAACAATAAACTAATCAACCAACTCACTATTATATTTATAAATTCTAGATAAATTAAAGATTGATATTCGGTTGTCATTCTGTAAAATTGGGGATGAAATTTTCTTTCTATCTCTGCCCAATTACACATTGAATTAGGTGGTAAATTAGTGTACAAAGTGAAAGTAGTTTTTGACAAAGATAAAGGAAACAAGCTAGGTCTTGAAAACTCATTGGTTCTGGCTTCCCCGCCTAGGCTATTAATTGAACATTGTATTTGATGGTCGATTGCCCATCTTCGCTATTAAAAATGGCAAAGTCAGAGGTTCTGAAACCTCTTGGAAAATGCTGATTATCGACCCATCCGAGATGTGGTTTCCTATAGGTATGATAACACCCATATCCGACCACAATTGTTGTTGAAATTTTTCAGCAAACTGTGCAGGTTCAAATGTGGATTTGTTTGGCCATCTTGCTCCCTAGGCAGTGATGCCAATCTTGCAAGACTATTTACGTCAATTGGTATGTTGGCCCAACACATTGGGTGGTACCAATAGAGCCATTAGCCTTACATTTTCAATGTTCGGCAATTGATCAGCTTGTTGATAAGTTTGATTTGCCAAATTATTGTTATCAATTTGGTTGGTTTGACCAACATCAGCCTGATTATTTCCTTGATTAGAAGATTCAAGCTTTTGCATAATTCTTATAGGGACTTGACTCCTTGGACTGACATTATTAACATCGGCAAATTGAGGGGGACTAGAAACATACTCTATCACCATTTGATTGACTTGGAATGGTGGTAGTCGATTGGACGATCCTAGCCTCGACAGAGCATCATTCACAACATTGACATATGACTTCATCACATTTGACAGGTGACTCATGATGAGAAGATAAATATGACACCCTTCAGCAGAGTTGAGACAAATCATGTTCGGGTCAATTTCATGTGAGCCCGTGAGACATGACTATTGATCGCGTCGGATTCATGTCCATCCTGCTGGGCACAATATTGACCCGTATAATTTAACAGGCTAATGCCGAGACAATCTATATGATCTGATAGTGTATTAAAGAAGTGGGACTCAAACTCATTTTCAATGTTTTTCTTTTTCTTTTGTGTATCTAGTTCAGCGAAAGATGAAATATACCAAAAATACCAAATGTGTATCAGTGAATTTGGGATCGTGATATTGCTAAAACAAAATAAGATAACAAAAAAGTGGGTACACAGCAACATCCTCTTCGAGACAATATATCAAACACTTCGTCTTCTATTAGGCAACTGATCAAAATTTTCATTTATCTAGCGCATTGTCTACTTTCATGGAATTTATTAAACAATTCTCTATAAAAATTAGTACGACCAAATTTTTAGAATTTTTTTAATCAATGTCAAAAGAATGCATGTCCATCAGACTATCTGTAGACATAAAATTGTTGGCATGTTTATAAGATTGACATGATTAAATTAATAGAAACATATAGGTACATGTATACATTGATTCTTAACCATAATTCAAGTGCAAGGGTCAAAGAAAAGTCTTTGCTTGGGAAGTAGCTAAATTTTTGTTCATTTCATAGTATACCTATGATTAACAAAAATTTGGTTGCCTCTCATGTTTTTTCATATAATCAACATGGAACAGAAAAGATTCATGGCACCGAAGAAAAACACAAACAAAATAGAAAAATGCTGATCAAGATCAAAATCATGAGAAGAGAAAAAGAGCTATTTTCCAAACATAGCATGTAAGCATTGACGAATAGCACTGATAGATTTGAAATATATATTTTAATAGTATTGATGATATTTTCTTGATAGAATATCACAAATTGTAAATAGATTT
Source organism: Angophora floribunda (assembly GCA_014182895.1). NCBI lineage: Eukaryota > Viridiplantae > Streptophyta > Magnoliopsida > Myrtales > Myrtaceae > Angophora > Angophora floribunda. Next base: position 829,472 of record CM024709.1, read on the forward strand.
AAGAATATCTGAGGCTACTTGCAACAAATTCTTGTGGGTAAGTCGATTTCATGTAGGAGGGTTGATTTTGTACAATAGCGGTTCATGCAATCGCGTTGACTCGTTAACTAGTTATTTAATCATGTAATATAAGTTGTGTTGTGTCAATTTGTTGATTTTTGGGATATGTTCGTGTCGACCTAATCGATAGGAACACATATTGAAAATGAATGGATTGACACGATTAATTAATCGTGTCGTGTTCGAGTGCCGTTTTATAGGATACCCTTATATCGGTACGACATCACACAATTGTCGAATTCGAGTGCCGTTTTATAGGATACCCTTATATCGGTACGACATCACACAACGCAAATTCGACCTGCAAACATTAATTGCCACTCCACCTCCTAAGGCCTCGATAATCATGTTTCTCACCATGGCTCCTTTGCCAACCCTAAAAACAATAAGGTCGTTTCATCATGCTCCATGCTACAATCAATGCACGTATTTCGCAGGAGAAATTACACTGCATGATACGAGATTGATCGGCGTCGTGTTATTTCGGTCATTTAAATACAGTCGTTAGGTGCTGGGTTCACGTCCCTTTCCTTCCCCTCATCGCCAGATGATAAAACTCAGAAAGGTCAATAGATTCGACCTATCAAGCTCGAGGCGTCACTGGTCATGACCAGTGCTATATGATGCAAGCAATACCCTCTCCTTTTCTTCTCTCATGGTGCATTGCATACCCTAAATTTTTTGATGTATGATACAAGACCGATGCAATTTGATATCGCATTCCATCGTTTTCAACTCGCTATCCTGGTCATCCAACAACTACATGAATCCAGATGAATGCGAATGGGCACGCCTAATCCTTATCTGTCTATTATTTTCTGTTCTTGACGAGGTTGTTAGTTTACAATTTCAGCAAGAAAGGGCAAGCAGTTGGCAACAAACATACTGATGTTTACTTGTAACTGAAGGAATCATTAAGAAAATGAGAATTGCGAGCGACCGTTGCTTGTGGGCATAGGTCAACAAGTTAGGCTGATTAGCCAGGGGTGGATAAAAGAGAAAACACTAATTCGAACTAAGCCAAGAATAATGGCAGTGATCTGTCGACAGTTGTTTTCTTTTTCTTTTTCTTTTTCTTGTTTGAACATAATTAAGGCTTATCATTTCATATAAAAACAAGGTGGAGGAGACAAGTTAAAACGAAAAGCCCAACTATATTCTTCTTTTTGGGTTTATAAAGCCCACAGCACGGGCGAATAAGTGCCTAGCTACTACATTTCATGTACTCGATTCATCATTGGCACACGGAGACTATAAATTAAAGCCACCTTTATCGAGGTTGGTATAGATTGTCTATAGTTTTTCATGATTAGCTGTCTATTTTGTCAAAATGATTGATGACGAGTGGCTTGTGTAATCGCTAAAGTGTTCTCTTTTTCTCTGCCATTAGCTTCTACATCAATTTTCAATGAACTTAATGCGGAAGAAAATTTATTTATAAGAGCAACGGTGAGTACATGCAGGAAGAATTATCAAAAAGATGACTTAGTGAATGACATAGAACCGAAAGATCTATGTATACACACACAAACTGGCCGGTGCTCGCCAACCATCGCCACACATGACCGCGAAAGTCGATCTACTCGAAGTTCAAAATACAAATCCACAATATTTATATCTCCTGATTCCCGAATATTCAGAGGTCCAGGTTTATCAACAAGAAGCTCCAATCGATTGGAGCACCGTCCACACGTCCGACCGGAGATCCGGCCTATTCCTTCTGTTCATCTCGCAGCACCGCAAAGCCAAATATGCCAACTCCTCGGCCACCATATAGGGCCACTCTCCAGCCAAAGGATCCAAAATGGCCCCCAAAGTCCCAGCACTAATTGCCCTCTGCACATCCTTCGCTATTCCTAAGGCGGGCCTCCTCGTCAATAACTGCAGCAGTATGATCCCGAAAGAATAAACGTCGCACTTCGTTGTGAGCTCTCTTGTGACGAGGAACTCGGGGTCCATGTACCCGAACGTCCCTTTCGGGTCAGTCTGGTGCACGATGGTGGTGCTGTTCCCCGATCGCTCGCTGCAGGACAGCAGTCGGCAGATGCCAAAGTCGCTCAGCTTGCACACAAGGTGCGCGTCCAGTAGGATGTTCCCCGGTTTGACGTCCCCATGGACAATGCAATGAGGCTCGCAAGAGTGGAGGAAGGCTAGGACGGAGCAGAGCTCCATGGCAATGCGTATGCGGGCTTGATACAGTAAATGCTTCGCTCTGTTGCTGCTGCCGAGCCAGTCTTCAAGGCTCCCATTCGAAACATATTCATAAACAAGAATCAAGGGCTCAGGACAAGCCCCGATGAGCGTGATGAGATTAGGATGCCTCACCTTGCTCAACACATCCACCTGTGATACATTCAATGCAGAATTTGATGATCAGCAAATATACTCTTGATCGCTTTGACTAATGTACTCTACTATAAATTCCCGATGTCATAGTGACATTATTGTGATGAACAAATTTTCATTGCGATGAACTGAGTCTTTATTCCTTCTTACTATTCTTAGTTTTGGTTTCAGAGAAAAAGTGAAAATAAGTAGAGGACACTCAAGACTTCTCACCTCCTGTTGAAATTCTTGTGAACCTCGCATGCTAGGAAATTTCATCATCTTTATAGCCACCAGTGTGTGACGAAGGAAACCTCTATACACGCTCCCGCAACCGCCTTCTCCAATCTTCAAGGATGGGTCGAAGTTCCATGCAGCTTCCTTGATTTCAGTCATAGGGAACTCGGTGAAGTACTTAGTATCCAAGGAATCTCCTTGTCTTCTGCTCATCTCCTCAGCCTTTTGGAGCGCATTGTTGAGGTCGATCTGCAACAGCTCTCGCTCTTGTATATAAGTTTGCAACTTTGCATCGCACGAGATGATTTTTAGCTCCAAATCCTTTCTGCTGTGGTCGCTCTTTTCCAATTGGCTCTCGAGCTGCAATATGTGATCTTTGGCAATGCAGAGTTCTTCCATCGCCTTCTCAAGTTCTTCCTCCAACTTCTCAGCGTATAATCTCTGTAGATAAGTCCCCTGAAAATTTACCCATAATACGATACTCAATGGGTCTTTTTTTCTTTTTTTGGCCACAAGTCAATAAATCATCTTCCATCTTCATGTTGCGTGTTATCTATGTGTTACATTTTAGGATGAATTTACTCTAGGGAGTTCGGGACGGCCCTCAACAATCACACTTGAGTAAAATCAGTAGAATACTTCCATTTTCAAAATGAGCATTTGACATAGAAGCGTCTAGTCGATATATAGCACACCGGTCCAGTTATTATTTGGACATTCTACCTTCCTGGTCTCCTTTCGCCTGCCTTCAATGACATCTACTTCCGCTTCAGCACAAGTCGTCACTCCGTCCTCAAGCACTTCTCGCACATTGTTTTCATTCATGTCCTGTTACAATTAGCTAAATGGTGCATAATTCCTTCTTAAGGACTAAGCATTAGCTATTCTTAGCTATAAAACTGGACAAGCCAAGCTGGAGACATGTCCTCCTGGCTAGAGGACGTGGAAATGATAATAAGTTGCCTTATTTTGCGCATACCAGAGTATTGGAAAGTGATGATTGGCCAGTATAATAGACCGACTGAGGACTTGTCGAAAATCCATCAGGCTGCTCTGGAGCAGTGCTGCCTGGGGAAGGAGAAAATATCGGCATAGCTGCGTTGGAGGAGAAGGCTTTTCTCAGAATGTCTTGAACTGGATTGCTTATCTTCGCTGAACCACTCCTTTGCAGCGGGGCCGATCGCGATTTCGAGAGAACCGACCTTCTGGTTCCTGGGGTTGGCGTAGTCGGGGATGGCGCATTAGTAGGAACTTCTGCAAAGGCTTGAACCGTCCGGGCTTCCCTATATTGGCAAGGAATCAAAAAAACCAAACCGAGTCGAAGTTGGGAGTTATAGATATGTTGCTAAGTGCTTGCACTCAATTTCATCCGAAAATTTGATTTACTAGTGTTATGAGCCGGTCAGGCATTAGCGGATCTAAGGACACTGACACTTGCCAATGCCATGGTCCCCAGCCCAAAATTATTTGTCCCAGTTTCATGGCAACCTAGAATTCTAGGTTTTCCATGGCATTCAGCTATCGCAACAAGATTTTATCAGATTTGTTTAAAATAAATTGATTATTTGATGAAGACCAATTTGAAAGTAATATAGTTGGAGGAGGACAACCTTGCGTGAATGAGGTGCCCGTCACAGATAAACCTAATTTGACAAGAAATGGGTGCTTTATTGCGAACGAAGATGGCTTTTCTAGACTTGATTTCTGTCATCCTCCTGCAATTTGAAACCAAAGAAGACAGTGAATTAATTTGATCCAAAATGCAGATAATATCAAACATAAACTTGTAGACGCAACTCAAGAGACTTTTAGATTCTTAGAATGACATGTCACCAATTTTTATTTTTATTTCTTTTCACTGTGTAGGAAAATAAGACAACTCATAATATATGATGTATAGTGATGGACTTAGGGTGAACATAGACATCGCGTTCGAGAAGCGCTATCAAGGTTCCATCAAATACTGGACGTGTCCAGCACATCTTTAAGAATTATTAAAGAAATAAGTGTTTTGTTTAATGTTGCAATTAAGGATCCAAACGGATGGAGAGGATTAATTGGAAACACATAAGTCTAGCCAATGTGGGCGTGTCTTCTTGTTCTTATATGTACTTGAAATAGCGCTTATCTGCTGCTGCACCCATTACAAGCTTTGTTATCCCATGCAAGCGTATGAGCTCCACAATTCCCTTCGTGACACTGTCCGATTCTATGTACACTTTCTTTGCTGGTACCTAATAACCAATAAATTGATTAATTTGCTTATTATTTTGTCTCTAAATGAAGAAGTGTATATATAACAAAGTAAACTAGTGCCACGTGAGAATTATATACATCTGGGTCAACAATAATTGTTAAGAAATCATTGATAAGAGGAGATCTAGCCCCCTTTGCAAGGTCTATTGGCACCTATCTATTTGATATATAGTGACAGTAGGCTGTCTGGATTCGCCTGATATAGAGTGCATTTGGTTCAGTATTTTGAAAGTTTCTTGAGGCCCCAAAATCCCTTGGGGGAATTTTGGGATGTTTGGCAACCCATCCCCAAGGAACTTTTAAATGAAAGTTAGCATTGAAAAGGCTCAAAGCTCAAAGCAATAAAGCCTCGGGGACACGGCACCTTAAATATTTTTCTTCCTACATCGGAGGGAACATGGGGGACTCTCTAGGAGATGGGTCAATGGCCTGCTCTTGGATTTTATTACTTGAGCCTTTTTAAGGATCCGTTGAGGTCCAAGATAATTATATACATTGAGGGTCAACAATAATTGTTAAGAAGTCATTGACCAGGACAATTAATTATCTAGAGGAGGAAGTAAATATACCCCCATCTGCTTACAAGCGAGCATGCAGTTATCCAAGAGCTTATGCATGTTTTTCCTCTCGTTTTCTCTGTGTTCTCTCAACATTATCTCGTTTGTCGAGTTCGCGGGAATTCCAGCTCCCAGGCCCCCTGCAAACCAAAGGCAAATTAACAGGCACAATTATTTTAATTCGTTGCAAGAAAGAACACTGCAAAAAGAATGAGAATCAACGGCAACAGCACAGGTAAAAGCAACAGGATACCCAATATAGTCCAACATCAGGGATAATTATTAAAAAAATTCCTAACTCAATTATGCTTGTGTCGGTGTAATCTATTTGATCAATTTTGATTGTAAATCGCTGATATGAATGCCAATTGTCTAATATGACACGGCTGATATCGACATCAACAATTTTTACAATTTTTCCATATCATCCAACAAGAGCCACGACACTCTTGCTCAGATCTGGGAAAAGTCAGGGTGTTGTGGTCCTAGCCTACCCTAGGAGAGGTTGCTGCTCCTCGCATGGCTTCACTGCCAAGATTTGGCGAGGATGTGGAGGCCCTCGGCTAGATCCAGTGAGGGCAGCGATAGCATTCGCCGACCATGCTGAAGTTGTGGACCGGCGGAGAGAAGTAAGAGAAAAGAAAAAAAAAAGAAAATAGAGAAAAGGAAAAGGGATAGAAGAAAAAAAAGAAACAAAGAAAAAAATATTTAAAAATTATAAAATTTGTCTGCATAAGTGACTTTCATGCCGCGTGAGATGTTCGGTATTCAAATCAAGGATTTTTGGCTAAAATTGACTAAATAGATTATATTGATAAATTGTTAAAAGGTTTAAAATTAAATCGGCCAAATTAAAATATTACGACTAAATTGGTACGAATATAATAAATTTAGAATTTTTTTTGATAATCCCCCAACATCGCGAAACCATTAAGGGTATAATTAATTATATTCATAACAATTGTCCATCATGAACGAACATATTATAGTCATGCGAGTATGGTAAGTTCTTTATTATTTTTATAATAAAAAATCTAATAAAAAAAACGTGCCACTTACCCATGGGGATCGTCCGTGAAGGAACTAGAACATGAGTGATACCGATGTTGACGTTGCCTCCCGTTTGATGCACCGTCCAATCTAGCTTCGATTTGCTCTCTTTCATATCCGTCCCGACCAAGACATAAATCTGGTCTTCAAACACTGGTGTCACCGGCTCAGATCCGACCATGCGAACGCTCGGCATGTTCACCGGGACTCCAAACTCGGGAGATCTAATTATACGGTCAACCACGGCTATATCAACACACGTTAAGTATGACGAGGACGTCGACGACAATAACAATAAATGAAAGTGAACAAACACGGGGGTGTCTGAGAGAGAGAGAGAGAGAGAGGGAATTCTGTGAGAAACGAAAACGAAGTGGGGGAGACTCTCGAATGGGGCTTTGTGTTGGGGTCGCAGTTGAGGGGGATATTGTTGGGTTATAAAGAGATGGCTTGTCCCAAAGCTTAAGTAGCTTCCACAGTTCATACCATGAAACCGACAAAAACTCTCTTTTCACGGGTAAATGAGTGAGTAATTTCTCGTTGGACTCCATCCGACTAAAGGTAGGTCCTATCCAATATATTTCTCTTTTATTAATTGTGTAAAATGGTGTAGACTTGTTTTACAGAAATGGTTGTCTTATCTTCCTAATTTAATTTCTGCATCCACCGTCTGTGGTAAGTGAATATAATAAGAAAAGAACTCGTCATATAAAAGGCATAAGTGGAAATCTGCACTCCTTTTCAAGTGTCTCAAATTCATCATCAACGACTCAAATCCAACAAAACCTCTCTCACCAAGTGTGAGCTCTATCCCTATCCCTACATGGTGATAGAAAAACCCTAATCCCCATACCCTACTCTTCCTAATTTCAGCAATGGCAGCAGAAATCCACCCTCCCCCTGACTAGTTTTCGGCTACCACAAGGATGCTAGGGTCTCATCTCTGCGCCCTAGCCTATGCAATCTCCTCTGCGCAGTGGAATCCATAGCCGCTTGCCTTTTTGCTGTTCTCCTAAGTGCCCTTGACCTGCGGAACAAAAAGCTGTGTGTCAGCTCTCCTGCAAGGTACAGTGAATAAACTAATGACCCACCTCTGAGCTCCCTTCACTCCCTGCCCTAATCCCCAAAACCGAGCAAACCTTCAACCCTAGATCAAATTTCGGTACCCCTAGCTTCCCAAAAACAATCAAGCCTGACAAAGTGTTGTAATGGAAGAAAACAACCTCCGAATGGCAGCTCTATGTAGAAAGATGGGAGACATGTGGTCTGAATCGGTGATTACTGAGCTGGATGAAGAAGTTTTTGCAGAAGAATAACAGGTAATAAACAGAACCCTATATGGAAAATTGTACTAAAAACTAAATGTAAATGTCCAGGCATTTATCAACACCATGAGGAAAGCTTGGAAAATAGAAACAGTACAATGTGAAGTTATAGAACCAGGGTTCTTCACTTTCCTTTTCAATTCAGTAGAGGAAAAGAAACGTGTTCTAGATGGGGGTCCATGGTCTTTCGCTAGTAATTTATTAGTTCTAAAAGAAGGAGACCCCACTATTCCGGAGCATTGCTATGAATTCACGCATTATGCGTTCTGGGTACACATAATGGGTCTGCCTAGAGCCAAACTGGATGATGCTTCTGTTTGTCAAATTGCTGCAAAGTTGGGAGAAGTTGAGGAGATAAAAATCGAAGCAAAAACATCCAATTCCTGCAAAACCGGTAAAGCAAAGGTCCGGATGAACCTGTCCAAACCACTGCAAACAGGAACTTTGATTAGTTTTGGGAACAAGAAGTGGTGGATAGATTTTAAATACGAAAGGCTCCCTCACTTCTGCTACTCTTGTGGGAAAATTGGACATTATGCAAATTTCTGTCCAGAGGTGCCTTATGAAGAATCAGGCATACCTCAAGATAAACCGGGACGTTACGGATCATGGCTCAAGGCAGAAGTAAGAGAAAAAAGCCAATTCTGGAAGGCTTTCTATGGCGAGTTGGGGAGTTTTGCTGAGGATGAAGGTGTTGTATCCAACCCCACCCAAGAACTCCCTGTGGAGGGCCCAAAAACAGCAGAGGAGGAACACGATCAGTTAGCAATTGTCTTAGCAAAACCTGTTCAGATTGGTACTTATACAAATATGGAGGGGTTAGAGCAAAATGAAAGTAACAAAGGAAAGAGAATTTCCTCAACTCTCTTGCTTTATCACAATGCAGCAGAAAGTGGCTCTAGTTCGGGGCAATCAAAGAAAGGAAAAACTCTTTACAAAACCCCGATACAAAAGAAACAAAAACGTGCTAATCCATATGAGAAGAAAAATCCTCTTGGTATAGCAATAAATGAAGAGCAACTCCTGGATACCCCGATTCAGCTATGGGAAGGGGTCAAATCACGGGCTTTGGTGGCTAGCCCTAATAAGCCACCACAGCAGCAATGAAGATCTTGAGCTGGAACTGTCAAGGGCTGGGCACACCCTTGACAGTTCGTCACCTTAGAGCCCTAGTGGCTCAGGAAAAGCCCAATCTGGTTTTCCTGATGGAAACCAAAAATAAAGAACAAGTTGTTGAAATGGTCCAGAAAAGTTTAAAGCTCGCTTACTCCTACCTCATTGAACCGATTGGTATAGCGGGTGGTCTAGCATTAATGTGGGATGAGGAGGTGAAAGTGGAAGTACAATCTAGCGGGGGACTTTATTGACATAAAAGGAACAAGTTATAGCAGCGGAGAAATCATGCGCATCACATTCATACATGCCTCCACGAATTTTCAGGAGAGACAACAATTGTGGCACACATTGAGCTCTACAACCACCAGCAATACCCTCCCCTGGTTATGTATTGGAGATTTCAATGAAGTCCTTTACCACTGGGAGAAGGTCGGACGCCGGGAAGTAGATCGTTATCGAATTCAAGCTTTTAGAGACTTCCTAAATAATTGCTCTCTAATGGATATTGAAAGCAAGGGGTGTGCATATACTTGGTCAAACAACAGAGAAGGTACTGACCTAGTGAAGAAGAGGCTGGACAGGGCAGTGTGCAACCTCGAATGGCGAATCCGGTTCATTAATGCTGAAGCATATGCGTTGCCAGCTATAGGGTCTGATCATAGCCCGATCCTCTTAGACCTGGACAAGCAGCATAAAAAAAAGGAAAAAGAGATTTAAGCTAGAGGCCTTTTGGCTAGATGACCCGGACTGTGCAGATTTAATTAAGCGCCTATGGAATGCAGAAAACACACAACAGGATCACCTGGTAGGAAAGCTAAAGAAGGTGGTGGCAGCCATGAGTGAATGGAGCAGGAGAAAATTTAAAAATGCTCACACACAGATCATACAGCTGAAATCACAGCTCATACAACTTACAAATGATGCTGATGAGGAATCACATAGGGAAGATTTTAAAGCTTTAGTCACTCAAATTGATCAATTATGGCGCCATGAAGAGATGTATTGGGGCATGAGGTCCAGGATTAACTGGTTGAAATGGGGGGACCAAAATACAAAGTTTTTCCATGCTTTGACTATTCAAAGGCGTCAGAGAAATAAGATTACTATGCTGAAGATAGACGACCAAACCTGGAGCCGAAACCCAGCAGTCCTAAAACACCACATTCGAGAATTCTATCAGCAACTTTTCACCTCGGTGGGAACTAGAAGCTACCAGCCGGTCCTTGCCCAATGCCCCCGGGTAGTCTCGCATGAAATGAATGAGAAGTTGTTAAAACAGGTCACAAAAGAGGAGATTAAAACAACTGTCTTCCAGCTAGGAGCTACAAAAGCACCGGGACCAGACGGTCTACATGGAGTCTTCTATCAAAAAAACTGGTCAGTATGTCATGATGACCTTTTTAAAATGGTGGATTCTTTCTTCAGCCGGGGTAACTTTGACCCATAACTCAACAAGACAAATATAGCCCTTATCCCAAAAGTACAAAACCCGAAAAATGTTTCCCAATTCAGACCTATCAGCCTATGCAACTTCAGCTACAAAATTATTGCAAAAGTACTGGCAAACAGGCTGAAACCATGGCTCCCTAGTATTATATCAATGGAACAAAGTGCTTTTGTGAGTGATCGACAAATTCAGGATAATATTCTCATTGTTCAGGAGGTGCTACACCAACTAAGGATCAGGAAACGAAAAAGAAAATTCCAGGCTGTCCTGAAACTTGACATGCAAAAGGCATATGATAGAATTGAATGGGATTTTCTTTGTGACTACATGAGGACTATGGGTTTTGCTGAAAAATGGATCCAATGGATTTACTTTTGTATATCAACTGTGAGCTTCAGCACTTTGGTTAATGGAGAACCCTCTATGGCTTTCACCCCTTCGCGAGGCATCAGACAAGGTGACCCCCTTTCACCCTATGTCTTCATCATTGTAGCAAATGCCCTAACTGCCCTGATGTCTAAGGCTGTAGAGGATGGCACTATAAAGGGGATAAAGCTGAACCCGACTTGCCCGACCTTATCCCACCTACTTTTTGCTGATGATGCTATCTTTTTTCTGAATGGGACAGTAAATGAAGCTCAAAACCTGGCGGGTATCCTAAACCAATATTGTTATGCCTCGAGACAGGCCATCAACCTAAATAAATCGGGTCTCTTTCTTAGCAAGGAGTGCCCACAGCAGCTAAAACAGAGCATCTCAGCAGAATTAAGAGTTCCACTCATTGAAAAGACAGGGAAATACCTTGGTATCCCATCTGATTGGGGGCAAACTAAAAAGCATATGTTCAACTGGATACTCACAAGGGTGGAAAGCAAGCTAGAAGGGTGGAAGGAAAAGTTGATATCAAAGGTAGGGAAAGAAATCCTCATAAAAACCGTTATCCAGGCAATCCCTCAATATGCAATGTCTATTTTTAAAATCCCAATATCCATATGCTGAGCAATTGAAGCAAAAACAGCAGCTTTCTGGTGGAAACAACATGCTGCAAAAAGGGGCATACACTGGAAAAAATGGGACGATCTAAAATCCAGAAAAGATCGTGGAGGACTCGGCTTTCGGGACTTAACAAAGTTCAATAAAGCCATGCTGGGAAAACAAGCTTGAGACTACTTCAAACGCCGAATGCCTTATGGAGCAGAGTTCTAAAGAGTATCTATTTCCCAAGCGGAGATTTCTGGGCGGCACAAAACAAGCAACAAGCCTCATGGGGATGGAAAAGCATATTAGTAGGGAGAGAAGTTCTGGAACCACATACTCAATGGGTAGTTGGAGATGGGAAAGCATCCGAATAAGGGAGGACAGGTGGCTACCCGCAGGCTATCTACAAGACCCGGCAAATCGCGAAGATCCCTGTCTAGTGGCTGACTTAATTCACCAACAACCGAGGACATGGAATACTAGCAAACTAAATGAAATGTTCGCGGAAAATGTGGTAAAGGAAATTCGTGCAATTCCCCTAGGGCTACAACCGACACCAGACAAAATAAGATGGACAGCAAATTATTCGGGAGACTATACAGTCAAAAGTGGTTATAACAGTCTGCATAAAAATAGCGAGCCATCATCAGCAACAAACCCCACCTCCTCCTACCAGGTACCTCACGCTCTATGGACACAAGTGTGGCAACTCCGTGTTTACCCAAAAATTAGACTCTTCCTATGGCGAATATGCAACAACGCCCTCCCCACAACAGAAAACCTATACAAAAGGCAGTTGAGACATGATCCACTTTGTCCCCTGTGTCGCAAAGCACCCGAAACCATGGAACATTTATTCATATTATGTGCTTGGACAGCAAATATATGGTCTGAACAGGGCATAATTGCATACACAACCCCATCACAAATCAGCAGCATGGACAAATGGATCTATGAATTTCTCACCGCAACACGAGACCCATCCTTGAAAGCTTTATTTGCTGGTGTTTTGTGGCAGATCTGGAAGCAACGGAACGCTGCAATCTTCCAAGGTCGGCCACCTCAACCGCGAGTAGCTCTGGAAACCGCCCGAACAGAGACAAACCTGTTTGCAAAATGGAATAGGTATCACAACACACAAACAGAAGCGGACGACGCTGCTACACGGACCTGGATTCCGCCGAAAAACAGAGAGCTCAAAGTAGACGTGGACTGCTCTTGGATAGAGACCTCACTTACCGGATCCGTTGCGGGTGTCTGTAGAAATGAGGAGGGATTGCTCATCGGAGGCTTCGCCCGGACGATACACGCGCCTTCTGCAGTAATCGGCGAAACCCTAGCTCTGAGGGATGCTCTGTTGTGGCTCACGGAACAGAAAAGGGATGAACTTCAAACAAAACTGAACTCCCTCAGCTGCACTTTCCCACGTGAGATGAGAGTCACAATATCCACCGACAGCATCAATGCCTTCAGAGGAGTCACGGGCCTAGAAAATCCTTCATGGGCGGCCCAATCAGTAGTTGCAGATTGCAGGGCCCTGTTACAAAGATTACCTTGGGTGCAAGTAGAACATAGCCCACGCGAGAAGAATCAAGCTGCAAATTGGACCGCAAGAGCCCACCGAGATCGAACCCTTCCAGCGAATTGGCTTTCGCAACCCCCTTACCCTCTTATGCAAATTTTATGTATGGATTTCCCCCTTTCACAAACGCACTTTATGCGTTCGTAATGAAAACGTCTTATTGCTGATAAAAAAAAAAATTTCATCATCAACGGATTAAACCAATTCTTGAACCATTATTACCTAATAATGAAGATTTTGATTTCAAACAATGCATAATGGGGCTAGAGTATTTAGGCAATAAATGCAATGAGCATAACATGATAGTTATGTTTACAATTTTACTTACAAATATTGTTCAATAGTTGAGTAATGTGCAATCATTATCTGTTTATTTAGCTAGCATGGGCGTTCAATGAAATTTTTAAGCTAATGTTTGAGTTTGAGTAGAAGAAGGAAGGAAGGAAAGAAAATATAACCAAAAAAAGGGACCCACAAATAGGGCAAAAATCAAGGTGATTAGAGGGTGTAGAAGCCAAAAGTGAGGCAGAAATAGTGTCGACCTTGATAAAATAGTATTAACTAGGGTCAATATTATGAAAAACCTTAAACTGATATACCGGTGATAAATTTATCTCAAACTAATTTTTTGATAATGAAAAACCTCAAACTGATACACCTATGATAAAATTATCTTAAATGACTGCAGAAAAACTTAAATTGGTATACTTGTGATAAATTTTCCTAAAACTAATTCTTTTTGACAGCCAAAAACTCTAAATTGATATATTTGTGACAAATATACCATTCATTAAATTGGATTAATATCACAAAAAATACAAAACTAATACAATTGTGACAAACAGAGAGTAAAATTCAAATTGGTACATTAGTCAACTGTCACGTATCATCTAACTTAATTATTTACCTGTAAATTTTAATGAAAATTAATGGAATGTAAATTTATTACACATGTACTAGTTTGGGTTAAATTTATCAAAAGTGTACCGATTTGAAACTTTTGATGGCCAAAAAATTAATTTGTGATACATTTGTCACGGGTATATCAGTTTGGGGTTTTTCGTGATATTAACCCTATTAACTATAAGCATAGAGATGCCATATAATGGGGATGCATAATGATGATCTAGTGCCCACAATAAAGGAATAATCAGAGGAGTGTCAAAATTATAATAATGACAAAAAAGAATTGAAAAATATTTTATCAAATAATTACGTCACATGTCACCAATAATAGGGGTGAGCATGTTTTTCAAGGTAGAATATGGAACCGAAGAATTGGATTGGTGGGAGCTTGTTTAGTTCAAGGTTTCAAGGTATGCGGGGTGGGTTTTAGGTTCAACAAATTGAGAAACCTATTTCAATGTGTAGATTCTAGGTTTTAGGTAGGTGAAACATTGAATGTGAACAAGTTTTTGTATTTTACTTGGTCTATCTTTTCACAATCTTATTTCGTGACGTTTGATAATGAATGTATAATCTGGAATTACTAGTTTAAGCTCCCATGTTGAAACTTTTATTATGTTAATATTTTATATTCTTTATGTGTTTAAATAAAAGTTGTAGTTAGTAGATTGTAGCAATAATTGATGATCATTAAATGTGATAATTCATGTAATTGTTTAATTAATAATATAGTGGAATCGGATAGACCTTTGAACCTGTGATATGGTAGGTTTCAGATTCCAAAAAAATGAGGAAGTTGTTCAACCTATAAGTTTTAGGTTTTAAGTGAAATTTATATGAAATTTAAAACTATTTACCCCTAATTAATAAGAGCTTCAAAATTTGAAAATTCAAGTATCAATTTTCTTATTAACCTTAATAATAAGGAAATATCCCATGCTATTACTCTAGTAGCTTGTTCGAATAACCTTGTTCTGTGTTCTGCCTTTAGTGGTCAACTTTAGGTGTCTCAATCCATGATGACACGAGTTATTTGGAGAGAGTTGTCTCGTGCTCTAGTACCTCCTCAGGTGTCTCAATCCATGATGACACGACTTATTTGGAGAGAGGGTGTCTCAATCCACGATGACACGACTTATTTGGAGAGAGTTGTCTCGCGCTCTAGTACCTCCTCACCCATGTTGATTTTGGGTACAAATAATTGCCTTGGCTGTTTTAAAGTTTTTGGTGGTTATTTTGAGCTTCCTGAAAACTGCTACTAGGCGGCCATCTTGGACTTTTAATATACTCTAGATTCTAGACACAGCCAATGAGAGATCTCTGTGTCCCCGCCCATCAATCAATTGAAAAATCTATTGGGATCGATTTTTTATTTTTATTACTTTACCCGATGAAAAGAAGCCTTATAATTTTTTTAAAATTTTTCGATATGTGTATGACACCCATCAATAGAAAAATATTATTTTCGGGCGGCATTCAATCATTCGTCCAACGTCCAATCCTGCTTTTAGCATCAATTTCCTTAATCTAATCAAATAAATTGGCCTCATCTTATACATAAGAGCATCGATCTCTGAATTTGGTGGTTATCTTGAGGATATTTGTTTACACCGAATTGCTTCAAGTGAGGAGCTTCTTGAAAATTGCTACTAGGATTTACCATATTGGACTTTTTAATTTACTCTTCGATTCTAGGGACAGCTAATGAGCGATCTCCATCCATTAATAAATTAATTTTTTTTGTGAGATTGATTCATTTAATTTTCTCGAAGGAGAGAAAGCGTTATAAGATGTCCAAAACAGAAAAATCTACATGGGTGATACCCGTTGTCAAAATTGATTGACGTGATGGGGAAAAAATATCATTGTCATGTACCATTCAATCATTTTCTTATCAATTTTCTAAATTTAATCAAAGAAATTGTCCCCATCTTATGTTATTCTATTCCCCTTACTAAACGTCAGCTTCTGTGAAACACTCAATTTGGAAGAAGACAAGCTTAGAATACTTATAGCTTTGGGATTAAATAAATTCTACTTTTCTTATCAAACAATTTACAATTGAAGTTATTTTGATATTTAAATAATAATGGACAATGATAACCCATATCTACACATTAAAATTTAGATTGAAAATAGTTGGGATAAGTATATTAAAAAACTTAAATTTTTTAAAAAGTGAAATTCTATAATTTGTCAATTTGGTGCAATCGAATACTTTAAATAAAAGTTTAAAAAAGCTTAATAAATGAAGAAAAACAGTTTGTGAACATTTTCCATTCAAATGTACAACTTTTTCTTTGTTTCCATTGTTCATTTTCTTCTTTTAGCCATGTATCATGGTAGTAATTTTCCCGTACTTGTGACACTTGTGAGTAGAGTTTATGTTCATCCGATAAAGAGTGAGTGACGCAAAATGGATGAACACAATTGGTTTGTGTGAGTGTCTTCAAGATGATTGGTGCTAGGAGTTCTAGAATTGAACGAATATATCTCTTAGGAGCTTCGAAAGTGGAGTTGGTCTCTCGTGCACAAACTGGATGGGAACTGATGTTGCTCTTCTAATAAGGCCATGGTAGGCCAAAATAAGTTATCAAGTTTAAAGTCATTTGCTATTTTACTCGATGGATTAGAAGTCGGAACTAAGCTAGATGTGGTATGATGTTGTATAAGGAAGCTATTTGCCATATTATTCTTTGAAGCAACTATAGAACAAAGGTTAACCTAGTGTCTTTCGCTCACCAGGCATTGCACGAGTTATTTTGCAGCTAAGGAACTGTTGACTCGTGACAAATGGTATATAAGCAAAATCCCTCCAGTAAGTGGGTTGAGCCAAAGAAGACTTGGGGTCTACCCAATCTTATGAGGGCGAAGAGTGCATTGCTGGGGCAAAAGGTGCTAGGACAAAATGTGGCTCTTGATCAGCTTTTAGGATGGCAATAAGGGCACAAGGAAGATCCAATTCCTCGCTAAATAGAGACAACGTTTCTGGATCGATTGATGAATCTAAAGAAGAGGTTTGCCATCATGTTTTCAACAAAGAAAGAACTCCATTGGTCTACTGGGATCAAGATGCTTAGTAAGCAAGTAGGGTGTTGCCAAAAGGTGTAGTTGGTGAAAAATGTCATGTTTGCTAGGGAAAGCATAAGTGATTCAAAGGGGCCCGAATAGCTGTGATCAAAAGAGGCTACCAATGGAGTAACCTGTTTGGTTAGGTGAGCATTACCATTTGATATATGATTCAAAAGCAGCGAATTAATAGTTAAGAAAATGCAGGGAAGCGACAAAATAGTCGCAACGAGTACATTGCAGAATTAAGTGGGGGAGAATGTCACAATTTGTAATTCTTCTGTACTTGTGACACTTATGAGTGGAGCTTGGATTCATCAAATGAAGAGTGAGTGATGCTGAGGGGATTGACATAACTAGTCCAAGGGAATGGCGTCAGGACGGTTGGTGATAGAAGTTCTAGGATTGGCAAATATATCTCTTAGGAGCATTAAAAGTGATGTTGGCCTCTCGTGTACAAATTGGTTGGGAGCTGATGTCTCTCTCCTAAAGATGCCATGGTAGGTCAAAACTACTTGTTGAGCGTAAAGTGATATGCTGTCTCGCTCGATGAATTAGACGTTAGAGCTAAGTTAGATGTGGTACGATCTCATATAAAGAAGCTATTTGTCGTATTATTCTTTGGAATAAATATAGAACAAATGTTGGCTTGGTGTATTTTGCTCGTTAGGCACTGCATGAGTTATTGCGCGGCCAAGAAATTGTCAATTTGTGACATATGGCTGAAAGGAGTCAAATTGTTCATCTTTGTTCGTTCAACCGATCATCTTCTTCTTTCAATCAAATTGGTGCAATTAAGGAAAAAATGGAAGAAGGTGCCACTAGCCAGGGCTAAAAAGAGGTGCTCGTCAAAGAGAGATGCTCGTGGCCATGGTTGCTTGAGCTTGGCCAAGGCCTCTCAAGCTTCGTCAAGCTCTTAGCCATGGTTGCTCAAGCTTCGTTGATTTCCCAGATATGGCTGCTCGAGTTTCATCAAGCTCGGCCGTGGTTGCTTGAGCTTCTTCGATCAAGTGTAGGACTCGAAAAAGCTCAAGTAGCCATGGCCACTCCTACTTCCAGGCTTCGTCAAGCTCGTAGTCATGACTGCTTGAGCTCCATTGAGCTCCTAGCCTTGGTGCCAGATCAAGCTTTCATTTTTATTGAGATAACCAATTGTCAAAGAGTCTAGGAAATGAAATTTGGTTAAAGGCATATCATCTGTTAGGATGCTATGAGTCGTGTTTGAGAAAATTCCACATTTGAGAATTGGTTTGGTGTAGTTAAGATATCTTTGTTGGTATATAAATCATTGGCTTAAGCTTTTGAGCGAAGGACAATTTAATTAGATATATTAAGAGGCTTAGACTTGGATTCCCTTTTGGTGATCTCCCTAGGTGAAAGGTATCGGGTTTCTACTACATTCTCTCAACAAATTGGTATTAAAACCAATGATCGATTGGGGGAGCTCTAAGTCTGTTCTAGAGTTCATGGATGAAGTTGGGCGTAATTTCTTGGCATTGGGCATTGTAGTTTAAGAGTGTAGGCTTGGTGGTAGACTTCACATTTTGATGTAGAATGATACCTAGATTAAGGGAGAGCAAACCTACATTAAATTCACATACGAGGGAGAGGTTATTATGATGCACATGTGAATTGTGTTAGAGAAATTCCACATTGAAAATTTAGCATAGTGTAGGGCAATTAATATATTCTAAATGGCTCATAACTCATTAGTTTAAATTTTTGAGTGAAATTGGGTTTAACTGGATACCTCAACATGCTTGGACTTAGGCTCTCTTTTATGATCTCCCTATGCAAAAAGTCTCGAGTTTCTACCGTGCGTTCCTGAAAATCATTAAAGAACTTTCTGGTCTTGCAAACAAACCCTCATGTTCCATAAAAATGTAAAAGTGAAGAAATCTCGAACACATCATCCTTCCAAGTTAAACCAATTAGGGTAAGGACCTTCACTCCAATTCCACATAAAGAATTCAAGCGCCTCTGGATACAATCTCATGCGAACGTAACACTTCCTCTATTAAACAATCTTGATCCTTTGTCGATCTCGCTCAATGGCCACTTGAGCGTTTTTGCTTGTCGCCGTTTCCAAATCGCCATCGTCCCTATTTTTATCTTTACCATGGTAAGTCTCTCTCTTTCTCTCTTCGTTCGTATATGTGTGGAGTCGATGCTCTTAGGTACTTTGAAGAAGATTAAAAGATGCCCTCAGCAACTTCGAAGAAGATGAACTGTCGATAGGAAAATGCTCTCACTTTCCTTTTTTTCTTCTTTCATTTTTTTATTCTATTTTTGTTTTTCGTTGAAAATTTTCGCATTTTTTCCCTAATTTGGTGCTTGGTGGACTCCCATTGGCGGCACGTGTCTTGAGAAAAATAAAAAAGCCACGTGTATGTTCTGTTAACCAAATTAGATGGAATTAAGGACTCAATTCACCAATTTGACAAATTTTAAGATTTGGCAATTTTTTGAAATTTTTTTGACTTAAGTGTACTTTCATGATAATTTTTAAAACTTTTAATGCATTTATCCCTAAATAATTTTACGTACTTTGTGAGTTGCAAAATCTAAAAAAAAAAACATTCAAAGATAATTCAAAGCAAACGAAGTTACTTTTGGGATTCTGTATTGTTAATATATATATAGTAAATGTCATCTTTTCTTATTAAAAAAACTATTTTCTGCGCAAAAAAAATCTCATAGTTTTTTTAGTTGAAAATAAAATTTTCATTCATATCTCAAAATCTCAATACGATACATGAGAGGTTCAAAATAAAACAAATCCTAAACATCAAAGTTGAATGAAGCACGCATATCTATCTTAGCATCAAAACCAAATGCATGATGGCCATTATTGAATCTTGCATTATCATAAGTAATGAGCGCACGTAGTAATCTCCTTCTTCATTAGTTATGGGTTGGTCAGTGGGTGGTGTATGCTTCGATTCAATATCCTCAACATTAGAGCTCCCAGATCTTGGTTTGGAGGGTTTGAAGTGGCGGGTTAATTCTTAATGATGAAATCGGAAAATATGCCCATCAAATAAAGAAAAGCATCAGCAGCGAGCAAAGAAAAAAGAAGAAGATGAAACGATAAAATACTTCCAGATTAGATTGGGAAAATTACCAAAAAAATCCTAGACCTATTACAATTTTGTCAATTTAATTATAAACTTAATTTTTTAGCTTATTCAGTCTTGAACCTTTTGCAATTACGTTAATTGAGTCTATCTAGATAATTTTAGCTAGCCGGTGTTGACGTGGATGCTAGTTAGTGCTGGGTGGACAATTTTTAATATGTTTTATTTTATTTTTTTGAATTTTTTTTCTTTTTCCTTTGCTTTTTCTTCCTTCTTTGCTTCTTTTTCTCACAATGGCTAGGAAGGGTTGCTACCCATTGCGAAGGTCATGTAGCCCTTGCTAGCTACTAGAAAGGATCGCGAGCCTCACCTGATCTGAGCAAAGCCTAGGGTCGCGAGCAAGACGATTTCGTCCAAATGTGGGCAAGGCCAGCCATACCATGGCCTCTCCGGTTGCGAGTGTAGGTGACCATGGCCTCGCTAGTTGTAGGTAAAGCTACCTTTGCTCGTGGCCTCCAAGGCTATGGTGAGACTTGCTTCACCCATATCTGGTTGAAGCCGCCTTGCTTGCGGCTCCCAAGCCTCACCTAGATATGGTTGAGGACCATGACCCTCACTAGAGGCTTGTTGGCCACTGTGAGGAAAAGAAGCAAAGAAGGAAGAAATAAAAAAAAGAAAAACATTTATAAAAAATTCCAAAAAATTAAATATTATTAAAAAAATGTTACATTAGTGTTGGTTGACATTTATGTCAGCACTGGCTGATCGGTTAAAATTGATCAGATATACTGAATTGACACAATTATAATAGGTTTATAACTTTTTAAATAATTTTCTTATATGAGATAGAAAAGAAAATCTCAATTCAAATTGAGAAGATAGAGCCTCCCTTGAGTAAGAGGAAAAGGGAATAAGAGACAAGTGGAAGAGAAGAGAAAGCGGCTAGAGCTTCCCGTTTAGCACAATTTAGCATCCCGTAGTTGACTTTCTTTTACTTCTCTACAGTTTACTGCCCATCTTTGGAAGGGAAGGTTTTGTTCCATGAGGTGCATTAGTCCAGCGCACGTCTAATGCATGCGTGAGATTGAGTGCAGTCGGATCGTCTTTCTTCCTTAATGCAAAAGCATCATATCGTGTGAACAATCTCTCTCTTTCCTCAAAGCTTGACTTGGATTGAAAGGCAAAGCTTGAAGGATCTATCTCGACTTTCGATGACGAGACAGTGGAGTATAATGCTCGATGGCCTTGGAAAAAAAGGGTAAGCTAGGAAGCCGTCCATTGGCTTAATGCTGAATTTCGTCTCCTTTTCCATGGACCCGACTATAAAAAAGAAGAGGTAGCAAAATGGGAAACATCCTCCTCCTTAGTGGTCCCTATATCATCTTCTTAATAATGACTTATACACTCGATGGATTCACGTGATTCAGAATTGATCGCCCAATGTCAAATTTAACTAGATTAAATTCGTTTGTCATTGTGGAAGGACAACGATGGCCGTTCAAGAACACTACGATGCCGACGAGGATGCGGTTGAATCCAGCAAAGCCCTAATCGTCCCAACCGGTAAAATCTTAAAAATGCGAATCTCAACCGTCCTCCATCTTTTTCTGCCGCTTGTCGTTTGTCTTGTCATCACTGCCGTCCATGAAGTGGGCCCATGTTGCTGTTGCAGGTCCCACCATGACGGTCCTGGTCGCTCCGTACGGACACAGAGCCGTGTGGTAGTTGCTTTGCACCGCCACGCGCTTTTTATTCCAACGACGTTGGCATGTACTGAAAGACACAACCTTTCTTTAGATGACTCAGGTTCCACTTGTTTTGCAAAACAGAAATAATTTAAAAAGTATTTTTTTAAAACTAATTATTTGCAATGGTATAAAAATAAATAAATGAAAAATATCTTCACAATGTATGAAAATATTTATATATAAAATTATTACTGATTTTTCATTAATTAATTATTTCAATCGACACAAACAATAATTATTAGGAAAATATTTTCTATACTTTCATTTTCGTGGAACAAATGAAGTTGTTTCTAGATGGCTTTTTATATGTTTCTAACGTCCTTTTGTTACCAACACCTTAAGATTCCCTGTATTTAACCTAGTATAGTTATTGCGCTATTACCAGTCATGCTTTCCAGACAATTAAGTTCCTTAAATATAGAAATAGATCGCTGTTTCAATTAAAAATCTTAGATAGAGGATGGTTCGTCTAACTGAATATGAGTAAAAAGGCTATTTTGATAATCGACAAGTTTACATACATGCAAGACACCTTTATTATATTTGTAATCTTTAAGTGGGCCAAAAATGAAAGACGACCAATAAATCTAGAAACGATTGTTTGAATATCTATGACACGACATAGATGAGGAAATGAATCTAGTAAATATAACAAACACAAACTTACTACCTATCATGCAGAAATTAACTTCGTCCGCTATTTCATGGCAGCCAATTCTTTAAATATTATGATTAATGTTGTCAGTTTTGAATTCAAGAGACTTAATTCCATATACCATGGCATGGTATATATAACCAATAGCTTCGTGGAAACCCTCCATTTACAACTAAGAAACACGACATATTTCATCCTAGGGTTTCCTAGTGTCGATGAAAGATTATCGGATTTTCTTCTCTTTTATTGGTTGGTTGGTTTTGTTCTAGAAAAAGACGGACCGTATTAAATATTAAGACAACTTTTCTACTTGAAAATGAAGCCCGTAATCTCTTCAGATTCCAATCAGTTTGGCTTCACTTAGCATGTGTTGACAGAGGATCGAACTTGGTAGAAACCCGTTCTCAACCCAACTATAATCAGGATTTTAATTTCTGGGGGCCTTGTCTGGTTGGCCGAGGAGAAGAAAGCGGGGGCGGGGGGGCACTTGTACTGCATGAAAGGGACATTGTCTGCAGGTCATCATCTCATTTTTTTCTTTGGTTTATTTAGGCTGAAAGAGACAAAAAGAGTTCGAAGATTGATTTTCAGACCGTGGCATCCTGGTGCTCGGGCCACCAAATGAATTTACAATTAATTCGTGGGATTTGTTTTTCCAGCAAACATCGGTATATGGTATATGGAATTAGGAAAGCTCCAAATTAATCTTCATCTCAATGTAGCCTAAAAGAAACGACAAGAGTTTAGCAAGCGACGCCTAACCGTAATAAAGTCATTCTTGGCCCACCAAATGAAATTTTCATTGATTCCTAAAATTTTATTTTCACCAAAAATCGATTGTTGGTGGGTGGAATTAGGAAAGCTCCAAATAAATCTCCATCTCATTTTTTTTATATGTACAAGCTAAATAAAAACAATAAGGATGCGTATAAAATCATTTCTACTACTCTATTTATCTATTTTTCTATTCCAAGGAATATGTTTGGAATAGAAATCCGTTTGGTAATGTAATTTCATTTTTCTATTGTCGGAACAAATTTCTACTCCAGAAATAGATTTGGAACAGAAATCAGAAATTAAATTTATTTATTTCTTAAATAAAAATGAGAAACAAAAACTCATCTTATTACTCGCTTTTGTTATCGCTTGTTGGTCACTCACCCACCGCTTGACCTTAGTCGACCACCACCACCACCGGTTGCTACTTGTCGCCATCGGTCACTACTATCAGGCACCGCCCCTCGCCTCCCGTTGGTCATCGGTTGCCACTGCCCCCCGTCGGCCGCCCCCCACCTCCCGCCGGCCGTTGGCTGCTGTCGCCACAGGCAATTGTCGTTGCTTGGGTAGGAGAAATTTTACAATATTGTCAAATGAATTTTTATCCTAGAAACAAAAAATTTATATCGTTATTAAACGCCTATTTTGTCTTAAAAATTTGTCTAGGGAATAGAAATAAAAAAAAAGAAGAAGAGATTTTTGGAACAAAATTTTTACCATACGCGCCCTAAGAGTTCAGAGAGCGATCCCCTAACCGTGGCTCCACCATTCTTGGGCCACCAAAGAAATTTAATAATAATTCCTAGAATTTTATTTTCACCTAAATCGTTCGTTGGTGGACAGAATAAGGAAATCTCCAAGTAAATCTCCATCTCATTTTCTTTTATTTGTTCAGGCTAAAAGAAACAAAAAGAGCTGAGATAGCAATCCCGTAAAACGCGTTGCCTTTTTGCTGATTTACAAATATCGACACAACATGTGCGTACTTTATACTTTGCCGGCCTTGGTAGACATGCATGAGAGGATGACTACTAAGCTAAAATGTATTGGATACCTAGACATACCCACGCAAGGAAATTTCGAGAGGTATATAAAAATAATCACGTGGGAATATTCGAGACCAAAAATCAATCCCCATTGCAAGAATACAAATTTAAATTATAATATGCTTCTTTCTAATAAAAAGTTAATCCCACATCAAATATACGGTTGCTAGATCCATTCATCACAGTTTTTAAATTCCATGAGCTCTTTACATTCACTTGTGATTTAATCAGTGAAGTAACGAGCAACATATGACATTTTCGTCACATTATCCAAATGGAATTTTACCTTTTAATATTGGTGTTTTTGAGAGAAAAATGAAAAATTGTTTGCATGTATTTGGAAAAAAAAAAAAAAACGTTTTCGACTGCATTGCACTAGAATGTTATCATGGGCTATCTTGGGATTGACTGCCCATGGGTGTTTTTTTTTTTTGGGGTCAGAGACCATGGGTGTTAAGCAATATAAGAGAAGAGCATCAAATTTTCTTTTTGTTTTTATAATAAGAATAGGTGATATTCAAATTCAGTAGTTTTTTCTGTCCAAGACCAGATCCCTTGCCCGCTCCAATCAAAGAGTAGCATGTTAATATTGACGTGACTCCTAGGGTTACATGTGGAGGTGGAAAAGGGTGAACAATATAAGCTGTAATATTCCCCATAGTCAAGAACATAGAGATAGAATTTCAAGTGAAAATAAGAGAGAGAAAGTCTAGCACGCAAAGGATATGAAAGATTCGGATTTTAAGTACCGAAATGCTTGAGAGATAAAATTTAAAAAAAATGTTAATTTATGCAGTCTCCGACGAATGCTATTATTATAAGATAAAAAATTAAAAATATTTGAGGAAGATTTTTTCATGATATCAGTTGCTATCCTGTCAAGATACACAAGAAAGAGAGAGGAAATGGTCCAAAGAAAGAGAGGGGCATGGCATATTGCTATCCCTAACAAGGACAGCTATCAAATTGACCCCATTTCGAAGCTAAGTTTGTGGGCAAGAAAAGATGCCTTCACGAGAGGGCACGTCCATCCTCTCATTTTTAAGTCAATCGCCATTGATATTGCTGCATTTTGGGGGGATTCATATAGGCTTTTCTTTTAGTATAATCTACATTAGTATATAAAGTGAAAAGAGTCTTAATTCAAATGGATGCGCTCGTCTTTGTTCTCTTAATTATTATTTTACAAATATTGGTCCATAGACAAACATATAAATTCATAATCTTATTTTATTTCTCGCCTTATCCAATACCGAAACTTGGATTTTTTATCCAATAACAATCTTTCTAAAAAGAATTCAAATCTTGAAATATTATTCTCTTTCCATACATATTTATACAATTCCTTTGTATTATATATTTTTTAAAATATATTCTTTCCACTTTTTAATTTTTCAAATAAGTCATAATAGAATGATTTTGTTTAAATTTTTTGGATGTCAAGTTTTTGCCTATGGGCAACACATGTGTACATTTGGTCCTATGACATAGAAGATATTAACATGCCAAGGTTATATGATGTTAGCGGATTCATGCCAACAGCGTTTAGCACTATTTATTTTCACATACTCGGAATTCATTAGCTTATGCTGGCAACGGCAATAGTGTAAAATGAAACACGTCTCTTACCACCTTCAACAATCAAGTTTCTCACCTTAATTCCTTGCTAATCCTTAAAACAATAAGGTCGTTTCATCATTCTCAACACTACAATCAACGCACATACTTCACACCTAAAATCGTGCCACGTGTTCCAAGATCAATCAGTGTTCTGTTGAAAAAAAAAATCTCTATGATCGATAAACCTGCTAATAATGAATTTCAAAGAGCCATAAATCAAATATTTGCTTTAAGCAGTCAGCTGCTAGTTTTAACACCACTGTTGCCATCGTCATCCGTCCTAAAAATATTCAATATTACGAGATGAGATCTTAGTGATAATCGAGCTCAATTAAAACCTTAGATCAATCATAGCCATTCTAATTACTCATTTACAGATGGATAATTGGATTTTACTTGGCTAAGTCAGGAATTTGTTCCATTTCCTTGACAAATGAATACAGTCCATAGGCACCTGGGTTCACGTCCCTTTCCTTTCCTCATCGCCAGAAGACAACACTCACCAGCTATCTATTTCAGTGAATTGGCCCCGCCAGATGATAACATCACGACTTTAAGGAAGATCACGAATTCATAAATTCGAAAGGTGTCATTAATCATGACCAGCGATAGATGATGCAAAAGCACCCTCTATCTTTTCTTAAAGTGCATAAAATATCTTTTCATGTACGATGTATGGCCGATGCAATTGATGTCGCATTCTATAGTTTTCAAATCATTATCCTAGTGTCCAACACATACAGGAATCAAGAAAACATCCACATAGAGAGAGAGAGAGGATGAGGATGGGCACGTCCAATCGTCATCAATAGACAAAATTTCTATTTTTTTATAGGGTTAATAGTTTATAATTTTGGGAATTGGGTAAGTCCTTAAACTATTTTATCTGAACTCTAGAACGTAAAATGCATAGGTATTCTCATTTTGTTGGAGAAGAAAAATATACAATTTAGAATGAGAGATGCGAGGCGTGCATACATTAACATATAAAAATAAGGAACGCAATCTAGGCCACAATCTAGGTTGGGCGCCCTCATTAGTAGACAAAATTTATATTTTTTATAGGGTTAATAGTTTACAATATCAGCAAGAAAGGCATCATACCGACGTTTACTTGCAACCGAAGGAATTAATAAGAAAGTGAAAATTACAAGTGACGGTTGCTTGTGGGCATATAGCTCAACAAGTTAGGCTAATTAGCAAGGGGGAGGAAATTAAGAAAGACTAATTCTAAATGACCTGAAAATAATGGAGTGACGTACCTAAGCCTCGACATTTCTTTCTCTATTAAAGAATGAAGGGACGAGGAGTGAAGGTGATGGACGAAGAGTTTAAAGAAAAGCCTACTATATTCTTCATTTTTTTTGTATATTTTCCCACTAAATTCTTTTTGCGTAAACAAGCCCACAAAACGGCCCGAATAAGTACCTATCCACGAAAATCATTATCATTGGTAGACAAGACTAAATAAATCACAGCCACCTAATTCATCGTTGACTTGATGAATACAGTTTATAGTTTTTACAGTTGACTATCTATATTATGCAATGATTGATGAGTGGCTCGTGTAAACACAAAGGTCTTCTTTTTTCCCCGAAGACGATTTGGTTCATCGGTTCTTGTTGTGCAGATACCTTTGGATGTTACTGAGAAAGGACAACCGATGAGAAGCAGGTGAAAAAACGAAGCTCAAGGCCTTGTGAAGACTACAATCATTCAATCCCAGTTCTAAAGTATTGTAAATTTTCGCACAAGCACATTTGGAGATTCCTAAATCTTGCCGATCTCGCACAATTTCCAAATTTCGGTTTTGGATGCAGCCATTGCATGCAATACCGTGGTCGACCCGAATAGCGCAAATTAGAACTTCATCCAACTTTAAGAGTGAAGACGTGAGACCAGCATGTTGGAAAATATGCTGCATAATATGCCAATTAAGTCCTTGAGAATTGCTCGTGGAAGGGAAGTGGATTTGATAGGACTAAACAGCATAACAAGGCATTGGATTCTGCATATAATTAAGCAATCCCATCTTATTGTCCATTGATGTAGAATAGCTGACAAATACTTATTGGAAACTTTGAGCGTCATAAGAGCAAGCAGTCCCACCCATGCCATATATGTCGGCGTTGACAAGTTAATATGGCATATCATATTGAAGAGAATTGGGAGATCTTCAAAGCGACAAACGTGCTATCTCAATTTGGGCAATGTTTGACCTCCAAATTCACGAGTTTTCATTCATTTCTGGTCTTCAAAGATTTTAAACATGTTTTGCAGATTTTTGGGGTGCATTTTGAAAACTTTCCCCTTTATTAATATTTTTCCTTTAAAGGTGACCTCCCTATAAATAGGCATTTGAGACATTGTGAAGGGGATTGTAAAGGGCGTTGTGAAGGGCATTATCCTCTGGATTCCTTTTTCAAGTGTACCTTTCTCTGCGTCATCCATGTACTTAATGTACATGAAAAGATCTATTCATCAGAACAGTGGTGGATACATACGGGAAAAACTCTCAACAAGATAATACATGACATAGCAAAAATCCTATGTCTGTACGTATACACAAACCGGCTGGTACTTGCCGACGACTACCACACAATCTGGAGAGTCAGTTTACTTGAAGTTCGAAGTTCACTTCCGAACTTGTATATCACTCAATTCTTGAGTATTCAGAAGTCTAGATTTATAGATAGGAAGCTCCGAGCGATTTCAGCACCGCCATCACGTCTGGCTGGAGATCCGGCCTATTGCTTCTGCTCATCTCGCAGCACCTCAAAGCCAAACGAGTCAACTCCTCGGCCAGCGTATAGGGCCACTCTCCAGCCAAAGGATCCAAGATGGCCTCCAAGGTCTTATCACTGATTGCCCTTTGCACATCCTTCGTTATTCCTGAGGCGGGCTTCCTCGTCAATAACTGCAGCAGTATGATCCCGAAAGAATAAACATCGCACTTCGTTGTGAGCTCTTGTGTGTGGAAGAACTCGGGGTCCATGTATCCGAACGTCCCTTTTGGATCAGTCTGCACGATGGTGGTGTTGTTGCTCGACCGCTCGCCACGTGACAGCATTCGACTGATGCCAAAATCGCTGAGCTTACACATGAGGTGCGCGTCAAGTAAGATGTTCCCTGGTTTGACGTCCCCGTGGACAATGCTGTGAGGCTTGCAGGAGTGGAGGTAGGCTAGGACGGTGCAGAGCTCTGTAGCGATGCATGTCCGGACTTGCCACGACAGTTGCTTTGCTCTGTTGTTGACGAAGAGCCAATCTCCGAGGCTACCATTCGGTACATATTCGTAAACTAGAGTCCAAGGCTCAGGACAAGCGCCTATGAGCGTGATGAGATGACGATGCCTCACCTTGCTCAACACATCCACCTGTGACACATTCAATTGAGAATTCGATGATCAGCAATGGTACTCTCGATCGCTGTGACTAATGTACCCTTACTGTGAATTCGCAATGATATTACTGTAAAAAACAAATTTATGTTGTAATTAACCGTGTCTTTATATCTTCTTATTATTCTTAATTTTGGTTCAGAGAAAACATGAAAACTAGTAGAGGATACTCAAGAATTCTTACCTCCTGTTGAAATTGTTGTGAATCTTGTCTGCAATGAGATTTCATCGTCTTTATAGCCACTGGCGTATGTTGAAGGAAACCTTTATAAACAATCCCGCTAGCACCTTCTCCGATCTTCAAGGATGGGTCGAAGTTCTGCACTGCCTCCTTGATTTCAGTCATAGAGAACTTGTGGAAGTACTTTGCGCTCAAGGAATCTCCTTGTCTTCTGCTCACCTTTGAGGAGAACCCTCTCGGAGCGTCTTCAAACTGTCTGGCTTCCGGGGTTGGAGTCGTCAGCGATGGCACATTTGTAGGAACTTCTGCAACTTCTTGAACCGTCAGAGCTTCCCTATATTGACAAGGAGTGAAAACAACTTTATGGTGAAGCCAAAATTGTCGCATCACTTTATAAATTAATCGTCTGTGCCAAGACTCGGAGGCCATAAGTGTTCCTACCGAGCTCAATTTCATTCTAAAATTTGATTTCTCGTGTTATGGGCCAATCAGACATAAGTGGATCTAGGGAAACTGAATTGCCATCGGCGCCAAGCTCAAAATTTCCCAAATTTTTACCCATATCATTCAAAGAAAGAAGGTATAATGCAAAACATGAACAAAATCATTTGTCCCAGCCTCATCCGAACCTAAAATTCTGGGTCTGTTATGGCAGTCAACTATTGCAACAAGATATATTTATGTAGAACTGTTTTTCACTGAAACCCTCTTGCGGGCATTTGATTGTTTTGAAGGAAAACAGAAAAAAGGGGGAGGATAACCTTGTGCGAATGAGCTGCCCCTCGTGGATAAACCAGATATGACAGGAGATGGGTGCATTATCGCGAACAAAGATGGCTTTCTTGGACTTGATTTCTGTCATCCTCCGGCTAATTTGACGCCTAAGAAGACATTAAATCAATTTGGTGTAATGCAGATGATACCAAACATAAACTCGTAGACACAACACAGTAGACTTTCTGATTCTTGAAATGATATGTGACCAATTTTTATCTTCTTTTTTCACTCTGTAGGAAAATAAGACTGATTGGTAATGCATGATGTATAATGACAGACTCAGAGCGAACTAGGACATTGCGTTCAAAAAGCCCTACCAGGTTTCTGAAAGATCAGAAATGTACAGCGTGTCTTTAAGGATTAATACAGAAATAAGCATCGATTTTAATGATTCAATAAGGATCCAAACAAGCATGCCCTTTTAGTAATGAAGAGGATAGATGTGCAATATATGAGTCCACGACCTGTGTGGGGGTGTAATTATATTCTTGTACTTACTTGAAATAGCGCTTGTCCGTTCCGTTACCCATCACTAGTTTTCTAATCCCATGCGAACAAATGAGCTCCATAATTCCCTTTTCAAAACTGTCCGATTCTATGCACTCTTTCTCTGCTTGTACCTGTTAACCAATAAATCATTATATTGGCTTCACTGTTATCCTCCTCTCTAAAAGAAGAAGCATATAAAGTCACTATTATCCTCCTATCTATCTATATATATATATATAGAGAGAGAGAGAGAGAGAGAGAGAGAGAGAGAGAGAGAGAGAGAGAGAGAGAGAGAGAGGAAAGAGGGAGGGAGGGAGGGAAGGAGAGAGAGGTAAAAAGTGATTAGCGTTTGTATGATTCGCTATAACTTTGTTGAGAAGTCATTGACCAGGATAATTAATCATCAAGAAGGAGGAGGAGGAGGAGGAGGAGGAGGTAAATTTATCCCCATTTGCCTACAGACGAGCAGGCAGTTCTCCAAGAGCTCATGCATGTTTTTCCTCTCCTTTTCTCTGTGTTCTCTCAACACTATCTCGTTCGCGGAGCTCGCGGGGATTCCAGCACCCAGGAGTCCTGCAAACCAAAGGCAAATTAACAGCACAATCATTTTAATTCGTTGCAAGCAAGAACACCTAAAAAAAGTTAAGACCGAGAGTAATAGAACAGGTAAAAGCATTAGGATATCCAGTTTGGCCCTACATCGCGAAACCCCCAAGGGGAATTTTAATTTGTTGCACAACCCCTGTCCATCACGGAAGACCCGTGTAATACATCCATGCGAGAATAGCAAGTTCTTATTTTTACTATCAGTGAAAACCCTTGAAGCAAAAACTGATAGATAAATCGGCGGATGGAAAATATGCAGAGAAAACAGAAGAAAAAATCGTCGACTTACCCATGGGGATCCTTGGTGAAGGAATAAGAACATGAATGATACAGATCTCGAAGTTGCCTTTTGATTGACGCACCGTCCAAACAAGCTTCGATTTGCCCTCTTTCACATCGTTCCCGACCGCAACATAAATCTTGTCTTTAGACACCAGCTTCACCGGTTCAGATGCAACCCCACGAGCGCTCGGCATGATCGCTGGGACCCTGAACTCGGGAACTCTAATCCTATCAACCACAGCCATATCGATGCGTAATATGTAAGACAACGAGGATGACGACTCTTAATAGAAGACGAGAGGGAACAAACTCAGGAGGGTCTTGAGGGGAGATAGCTAGCTTTTATGAGAGGACGAGAGAGAGCGAGAGAGAGCGCTAGACATTGGAATTCATTGAGAAACGGAGACGAAGTCTAGCGGCTTGTCTCTCAAATGAG
This sequence comes from Angophora floribunda, assembly GCA_014182895.1. NCBI lineage: Eukaryota > Viridiplantae > Streptophyta > Magnoliopsida > Myrtales > Myrtaceae > Angophora > Angophora floribunda. Next base: position 861,474 of record CM024709.1, read on the forward strand.
GTTTGGTGCTGAGGTTGCAGTTGAGGGAGGGTCATGGCTGGATTATATAGTAGAACTTGTCAAATGCTGACGTAGTCCGTACGGCACGTGCCTTGAAACCAACGAAACTGTTTCCCGACGGGTAATAAGGGGGCAGTTTCTCTGTGGGCTCCATCAAGTTTAGTCCTATATAACATAATTGAACAGTGTCCAAACATTAGTAAGGAAGCAAGAATTCATGTCCAATGATCAATCCCTGTTAAAAGATCACTCCTGTACCAAGTTTTAATATTCGTCTAGTAATTAAATTCACCCAAGTTTAGTTTCCAGAATACAAAAAACGAACCATCATGTTCATAAAAAGCACGATATTGTACAATCAAGTAAATCATTAACACAGAGATGATCAACGGACTCAAAATGGATCTCCCATTACCTGATCCGAAATGTAAGTAAAAGAATCGAAAGTTTTGAAGCTTAGAAAAAAAGATTTTTTTGGTCAAAAAAATTAGTTTCTTCTTTGTGTTAACTTTCTTTGAAAATGGTCAACTTTCTTCCTTGCGTTAATTATAAAAAATTACATAAGATTGTGTTTTTGAAAATAAAATTACTTCTTTACTTCTTCATCAACAATGATGACTCGATTCCTTAAATTTGCGTGATAACCATTTTGTTTATGTAAATTTATATTCCAAACTTATTTCTAAAAATAGAAATCTGTTTGATAAAAAAATTTCATTTCTATTTTTGGAATAAATTTCTATTCTAGAAATAGTTTTGGAATAAAATCAAACAAAATTTTTTACTTTTCTATTTCTGAATAGAAATCATAAATTATTTTTTCCTTTTTATTTCTCACCCAAAGAAGTTTTTTTTTTTCGTCCACCCGCTCACCACCACCACCCCCACCGTCCACCGTCCCCGGCTGCTCCTCCCATTATCGTTGCCACTTAGAAAATCAATTTTTTTTTGATTATCAAACAAATTTCTATTTCAAGAATAGAAATTTTTGCCAAATGCGTTTTTTTTTGTCTAAAACTCCCATTATCACCGCCAAAATGGTTATCATTAGAAAATTCATCTTGAGCAATTTTATTTTTCTTCAAAAGAGGCGCTTATGCTAAACATTTTTGGACTTTTCAATGTACCGTTCGAGTCTACACACAGCCAAGGGGACATCTCGGTCTCCATCCATCGGACAATTGGAAAACCTTGTGGGATTGATTTACTTATTTTTCCCAATGGAGAGAGAGAGAGGGGGGGGGAGAGATAAAAAAATCTATGCAGAATGATAACCCAAATCTACACATGGATATTTGTATCATAAATGGTTTTACATACTTTGTTGAGCTGCAAAATGTTTTAAAAAAAAAAAAAGATATCAAAAAGATAATTCAAAGCAAACAAAATTAGTTTTGCGATATCACATTATAACATTAATAGTACGTGTAGTAATTTTTGTTTTTTCTTTTTAAAGTTATTTTCTCCCTCTTTCCTTGAAGCCCGAGTTTGAACTCTCTATCTTGACTTTTGTGGACGAGACCGTGAACTATTCATTTGCCTTTAGAAAAGGGAAAAGCCAGGGACCCGTCCGTTGATTTCACGCTTAATTTCTTGCCCTTTCCCATTGACCCGAAAAGCCCGGAAAAGCCAGGAAGGTTCCACTCTCCCTGTACAGCCAACGCATCGTTGTCTCCGCAATGAGTTGCCCTCGATGGTTTTACATGATTCGAATTTGTTCGTCTGGGTGTTTATGAAATTCATCTGTCATTGCGAAAGGACAACGCGGGTCGTTCAAGAACACGGAATGCCATCACAAAATTCCAATTAACAGAAGGTTCCATGGCAGCTCCCCCCCCAAAGAAGATGACAGTGTTGGTCAACCAGTTTGGGGTAATATCCTACCACGTCGGCTTTTTATTCTGAAAATGCTGGCGTTGATTGAAAACGGGAATTGATCCACTCGAGTCAGGGCTCTCGCATGATTTCCATGAAAAAGCACATGTTTAATACCTTATTCCGCGGTCATAATTTGATTTACTCGACATATCCTTCCTTTTAGCAGACATAGCCTTAACTAGGAAAGGCGGGAGAGCTTCAAACGATGGAATGATTAAGGTGGATAAGAAGGTTCAGAGAGCCATCACTTAACAATGGCACCGCTTTGCTTGGGCCACCAAATGAATTTACAATTAATTCAGGAAATTTTATTTCACCAAATTCAGTTGTTGGTGGATGGAATTAGGAGAGCCCAAATAGATTTTCATCTCATTTTTATTTAATTAGCCTAAAAGAAACAACTTAGAATTAACAGAGTGACACCAAAAAGCATTGACTTTTTTCTTATTTTATGTCATTAAAAGAAAATCGATGAACGTCATTGAAATATAAATTTGTATTCCTGATAAAATTAAGTGGAGGAAAAGGAATATTTATATGTGTGTGTATCTTTTGTCCTTTGCCGGCCTTGGCAGACATCATGAGAAAATTATCACTAAAGCTAAAATGTATTGTATGTCTACGGATTCCTAAGCAAGTAAATTCCGAGAGGTATATACGAATAATCTTGTGGGAATATTCGAGACCAAAAGTCAAACGCCATCGCAAGAAAGAATCATTCCAACGTACTTCTTTTCCAAAAAGAAAAAAAGTTTATGTCATATCTTTAAGAATTGTTGTTTTTGAGAGGAAAATGAATTATTGTTTGTTTGTATTTGAGAAGCTCTTTGGGATGCATGGAAACTAGAATTTTATCATGACCTATGTTTGATTGGAAAAAGCATAAAGTTTTAAATCTATTGCATGGAAAAGTGCCTAAAAAATCTTGAACCTACTAGGGGTGATCGGTTCCCAATTGGGTCTAATTTTAAGGTGGAATCTGGAGTTGGGGATCGGATCGTCTGGTTGTAGGATTGAGAATCAGATTGGCTTGTCAGTTCCGATTTGATCCAATAGAATCGGTCACTTTTTTCCCCCGAGAGAGAGAGAGAGAGAGAGAGAGAGAGAGAGAGAGAGAGAGAGATAAATTTTAATAATTTGACCCAAGTGACGATGAGTGAAGAGTTAGTGTTGTACTTTGTTGTATCATTGGACAAGATAGTATTTAGTTTACATTTTACTAATTTTGTTGTAGAAATAAATAAAAAAAGTATGTATAGTCAATTTGGTCCGGTTTGGTTTATGGGGAATTGGATCACCTAAACATTAGTGCAACTTTTAAGAATCGAGAACCGGGCCGATACTCCAAAGAATTGGATCGAACGGCGGTCCAGTCTTGTTCAAGTGGTTCTCGATTTGGGTAGTTTGTCTTGAACACTCATAGAACTTACTATGTTGATGCCAATTCAATCATAAACATTTTAATTTGATCAATTTAGTCATAAGTCTTTTCGCATTGGTACCAATTTAGGCTGAAAATCACAGATATAGATGTCAATCGTCCTATATGGCAAGACATCACTGACATAAACATTTTTTTTTATAATATTTTAATATTACGTTGAACTTTTTGTTATAATTTATTTTATAATTTATTCCTTCATTTTGGCTGGTGAGACCTTCGCCTAAGGTTTTCGAGACCTTGCTGGCTTTGGGTAAGGGCCAAATTTGGTGAGCACTTAGGCGAGGGCCGCGACCATCAGTGGCCAAAATGAAAAGAAAAAAAAAGAAAGAAGGAAAAAAAATACAAAGAAAATAACATAACAAATAAATTCAAAATATTATTAAAAAAATATCTATGTTAGTGTCAGCTATACTGCGTAAGATGGTTGACATCTACATTAATGATTTCCAATTTAAATTGATTGGATAGGTTGAATTGATACCTATGTGAAAAGGTTTGGGAGTAAATTGGTCCAATTAAAAAGTTGAATAGTAGATTGATTTTTAAGACTTTTTTGGTATTTTTCCTCTATTGTACTTGCACAAATTCAATTATAAACCTTATAACATTGCCAATTTGTCCTAAGCCTTTTTACAATTTGCTAATTGAGTCTTTTTGGCTAATTTTGGCTAGAAATCATTAATGTGGATGCCATTCTATATGGCATAACTAATGCTGTGATGGATAATTTTTATAATTTTTTAAATAAAATTTGTTATTTATTTTTATTTTTTCCTTGTCACTTTGGCCAATGAGGCGTTGCTCGTGAGGTTTGCCACCCTTGCTAGATCTGGACAAGGGTTGCAACCCTCGCCAGTAGTCGACAAGGGCTTGCTGATGAGGTCGCTGGCCAAAATGAAAGGAAAAAAGAAGAAGAAGAAAACAAAAAGAATTATAAAAAAATTAAAAAATATCCACGTTAGCACCGGCCACGCAATGTAGGATGGCTAGAGACCATGTTAGAGATTTCTAGCTGAAATAAATCGGATAGACTTAATTGGCAAAATGTGAAAATGTTTAAGATTAAATTTATATAATTGAAAAGTTTATAACTGAATTAACATAATTATAATAAATTTATGACATTTTTTGTACTTTTTCCATGTTTGAATTGACTGCTCGTGGGTATTAAATACTATTTGATAAGAGCATTTAATTATCTTTTCGTCCTTATGTTTAGATTAAGTAGGCGAAATCTACCTACCCGCTCCAATAAAATAGTTACATATAACTGTTGACAACATTCTCAGGGTTAAATATGGAGGAGACGGAAGCGGGTGAAGATAACTAGTCCCAATATTCCCAAAAGTCAAGAACATAGAGATAGAAATTCCAATGGAAATTAGAAAGCAAAAGTCTAGCACGTGAAGGATAGGAAAGATTCAGAGAATTGTATTCCTTCCATGAGAATTGTTTGTGGATGTGAAGTGAGTTTAAGAGAACTGAACAGCATAACAAGGCGTTGGATTTGCTTGCCGCTGTAAATGTGGATCCGATCTCCCTGTCAATGTACATTATGCAGAAGAAAATCTATCCATAAGAACAATGGTGGGTACATTCAGGAAGAACTTCCAACAAGATTTCTCAATACATGACGTAGCAGAAGATCTATTCATCTACTTACAAAACCCGGTCTGCACTCACCGACGACTGCCCCATGTGGCCCAGAAAGTCAATTTACTTGAAGTTCAGAGCACACATCCGAACATGTATATCGGTAAATTCTGGAGTATACAGAAGTCTAGGTTTATTGGCTGGAAGTTCCGATAGATTGGAGCACCTTCCACACATCTGACCGGAGATCCGGTCTATTCCTTCTGCTGATCTCGCAGCACCTAATGCCAAATAACTCCCAACTCCTTAGCCAGCATATAGGGCCGCTCTCCAGCAGCCAATGCATCCAAGATGGCCTCCAAAGTCCCCGCACTAATTGCCCTTCGCACTTCGTTTACAATTCTTAAGGCGGGCCTCCTTGTCAATAACTGCAGCAGTATAATCCCGAAAGAAACGTTGACCTTCGTGGTGAGCTCTCACGTGATGAGGAACTCAGGGTCTATGTACCCAAATGTCCCTTTCAGGTCGGTCGGGTCCACGACAGTGTTGTTGCTAGAACGCTCGCTGCTGGACAGTAGTCGGCAGAAGCTGAAATCACTGAGCTTGCTCATGAGGCGCGCATACAGTAGGATGTTCCCTGGTTTGACATCCATGTGGACGATGCTAGGCTTCCAAGAGTGGAGGAAGGCCAGGACTGAGCAGAGCTCCGTGGCAATGCGTATCTGAGCTTGCCATGGCAACTGCTTCACCCTGTTGTCGCTGCGGAGCCAGTCTTCAAGGCTACCATTCGGAGTATATTCATAAACAAGAGTGCAGGGCTCTGGACAAGAACCGATGAGCATGATGAGATTGGGAGGCCTCACCTTGCTCAACACATCCACCTGTGTGAAATTCAATTAAGAGTTTGATGATCGGCATTGATTATGTCGATTATTGTGAGTAATGTACTCTTACTGGGAAATTACTATGCCACAAGTGATTAATGAACCGAGTCTTTATATCTTCTTATTTTTCTTAATTGGTTCTGAGAAAACATGAAAAGAAGTAAACGATACTCAAGAATTCTTAACTCCTGTTGAAATTCTTGTGAGCTATGCATGCTATGAAATTTAATGATCTTTATGGCCACTGGCGTATGTTGAAGGAAAGCTCTATGCACGATCCCGCAACCGCCTTCTCTGAACTTCAAGGCTGGGTCAAAGTTCTGCACAGCTTCCTTGATTTCGGTCATGGAGAACTCAGAGAAGTACTTTGTGCCCGAGGAATCTCCTTTTCTTATCCTAAGGTGGCCCATCGAGCACAGTGAGTTATGGATCCACCTCGAACTGGACTCTTCAAGCTTGTGCTTCTTCAAGATTTTGACAGCTCCTCATGATAAGAATTCTAAACATGGCTTCAAAATTTTAATTTTTTTTTCAACCAAAAATATTTATTTTTTATAATAAAATTTAATATATATTATTATTATAATACCTGCCTTTTGGAGCGCGTTTTTTTAGAGTTAGATCTGCAACGACTCTCGCTCTTGTCTATAAATCTGCAGCGTTTCATGGGCTGCGATGATTTTCAGCTCCAACTCCTTTCTTCTCTCGTCGGTCTCGGTGAATTGGCTCTCGAGCTGCAATTTCTGTTCCAGGGCACTGGGAAGCGCTTGCTTCACTTTGTTTAGCTGATCCTGCACCTTCTCAAGTTCTTCCTCCAACTGAAAATTTACCATAATACTACACTCAATAGATCATCTCTATTTTTTTTTTGGGCCACAAATCAATAAATCATCTTTCTTCCTCAATTTAGTTATCATAGTTATGTCATTCATTTAATTTATCTGTTACATTTTTGGATGAATTGTTTCCATAGAGTTCGGGATGGTCCTCAACAATCAGACTTTGGCAAAATAATTCGGGGGTTCTAGGTCGATTTATAGCAAAGCCGTCCAGTTATTCCTGGGATCCTTTTGCCCACCCTCAATGTTACCTACTTTTGCTTTAGCACGGGTCATCACTCCTCCTCAGACACTTCTCATGCTATTTACATCAAATTATCTAAAAAGTGCTAAACCCATTGCATTTTTGTCAATTCAAACCTAAATATTTTAATCTTGCCAATCGAGTCTTAAATCTTTTCACTATTGACCAATTAAGTCCATTTGACTAATTTTGGCCAAAAATTAGTGATGTGGACCACATCCATCCTACATGGTACAATTGACATAGGAATGCCAATGCTGACGTGGATAATTTTTAATAATTATTAAATATTATTAATTTTTATTATTTTATTATTATTCATTTTTTCTTTTCTCTTCTTTTCTCTATTTTATTTTTATTTTCCCTTTTTCCCTCCACCGGCCATTGTCAAACCTTGTCGATGGCCAACGACCTTCATTAGCCTCAGGCAAGGGCCACCATTGTTGGCCTCGGCTGAGGGACACCTGGAATTAGGCTAGTGGGGGCTACCCTTGTTGGATTAGGCGAGGGCCATTCTTGCTTTTGGCTGGTGAGGGTGAGGGTCACTTGCCTAGGCCTCGCCTCCATGGCGAGGGCAACCCTCCACCTCAATTTGGCCAACCCAAGCCTAGGTGTCCTTGTCAGAGGTTGGTGACATCCGTCGGCCATTGATGAGGTCTGACGCGTAGGTCGTCAATAGTGGTTGGCAGAGGGGTAAAGAAAGAAAAAAAGAAGAAAAGAAGAGAGAAAGGAAAAAAGAAAAGAAGGAGAAGAGAAAAAGAATTAAAAATAAAAAAAAGTTCAAATATTATTAAAAATTATCCACATAAGCACTGGTTGTCTTACATGATATGGCCGGTGTCTACTTCTCAATTTCTGATTAAAATTGACTAGATGGATTCAATTGGCAAAAAATGAAAATGTTTATGATTTAATTGACAAAATTGAAAAGTTTAGGATTGAATAGGCAAAAATACAATAAGTCTACAACTTTTTTGACAAATTTTCTCTGTTTTCATACACATCCTGTTACAATTAGGTAAACTTTGCAATATTTCTTTATAGGAGAAATTGAGATTTTCTTAGCTCTAAAACAGGACAACTTAACCTAAAGACGTGGCCTCCTGGCCAGGGAACATGAAAATGAAAATTGATGCCTTATTTTGCGCATACCAGAGTTTTTGGAAGGTGATGGGTGGCCGGTATGATAGCCCAACCGAATCAACTGCAGACGATGGGAAGGACTTGTTGCGACTTCTTGGAGAGTGTCTTGCCACTCCAGCAAAGGAGTGCTATCTGGGGAAGAAGGAGCTATTGGCCTCACTGCGCGTCGATCGGGGTTCAAGGAGAGCGCTCTTTTCATGAAGTCTTGAAATGGATTGCTCAACTTTGCCGTACCACTCCTCTGCAGTGTGGTGGATCGCCATTTCAAGAGAACCGATTTTCCAGCTCCAGGGGCTGGAGTCGTCAGTGACGGTCCATCATTAGGAACTTCTACAATGGCGTCAACTGTTTGAGCTTCCCTATTTTGACAAGGAGTCAAAAACAACTTTGAGGTGAAACCAAAATTGGTGCATCTCTTTATAAATTAATCGTCTTCTAAGACTCCCCGCTGTAAGCATCCTTACTATTTCATTCGGAAATTCATTTATTGTGTTAGGAGCCAATTAGAAGTTAGCGGATCTAGGGACACTGGTAGTTGCCATGGCGCCCAGCGCAAAACTCCCCAATTTCTTAGCCATCTTATTCAAAGAAAGAAGAAATAATGAGAACATTAATACAATTGTTTGTCCTAACCTCATCCCAACCCGAACTTCCGGGTCTTCTATGGAAGATTTTCAGCTCTTATTTGTTTTTCAAATTGATAATTTGTTTTAGAAATTAATTTCACAGCAATCTCACGTGGGCATTCGATAGTTTCAAAGAAGACAAGTTTACAAGTAAAATAGTCGGAGGATGACCTCGTGTGAATGAGGTGCCCGTTGCAGATAAACCGAATTCGACAAGAGATGTGCACTTTATCGCGAACGAAGATGGCTATCCCGGACTTGATTTCTGTCATCTTCTTGGCAATTCAAAACCAGAGAAGACAGTGAATTAATTTGGCGCAAAATTCAAATAATACTAAACATAAGCTTGTGTACATGACACGGGACTTTTAGATTCTTGGAACGACATGTCTGGTTTTTATTTTATCAATCACTCATTAGGAAAGTAAAAACAATTATAATAATGATCTTGGGCTTGGGGCGAACTAGACATTGCATTTGAGAAGTGCCACCAAGTATTCCTCATAGACCGGACATATACAACACATCATTAGTGATTAACATAGAAGTATGTATTTGGTTTGATGTTACACTAATGGATCCAAATCAACATGTTTAGTTATGAAGAGGATAGATTTGAAATGAATAAGTCACAGCCCATGTGGGAGTGTCTTCTTGTTCTTGTACATATTTGAAATAGCGTTTGTCTGCTACCGCACCCATTACAAGCTAGCTGATCCCATGCAAATGTATAAGCTCCACAATTCTATTTTGAATGCTGTCAGATACTTTATACTTTTTCTCTGCTGGTACCTATTAACCGTAAAACCAATTAATTTGCTCTCTTCTCTAAATGAAGAAGTACATACATATAAACTAGTGCACGCGAGCACTGTATATATCAAGGGTCAGCAATGATTAATATTTGTTAAGAAGTCATTGACCAGGATATTTAATTATCTAGAAGAAGAAGAAAGTAAATATACCCCCAATTCTGAACAAACGTGCAGGTAGGTATCCAAGGTCTTATGCATGTTTATCCTCTCTATTTCTCCGTGTTCCCTCAACATGATCTCGTTCGCCGAGTTCACGGGGATCTCGGCACCCAGGCCTCCTGCAAACCAAAGGCAAATTTACAGCACAAAAATTTCAATCCGTTGCAAGAATGAATGCTGCAGAAAGAACCAATATCGACAATAAAAGGAACAAGTAAAAGCAATAGGATATCCAAAGGGAAATTTAATTCTTTTCACATATCGATTGTCCATCTTGGAAGATCCCTGTGTTATATCCATGAGAGCTTGGTAACCTCTCATTATTACAATTAACAAAAACTCGTACAACAAAAGAAGATAGCGAATGATGATGGGTAATATGCAAATAAGAAAAAGCAAAAACATTGACTTACCCGTGGGGATCGTCTTCGAAGGAACTAGAACATGAATGGCACAGATCTTGACGTTGCCTCTTGTAGAGATTGGGCGAACTTACTTGCATTGATGAAGTAATTTACAATATATACATAGGGTTTAGGGCTAAAACAATACAATGACAATTATGCCCTTTAGTATAAACCCAATTTGCCAATACTCCCCCTCAAGTTGGTGAATGTAAACATGTCAACAACTTGTTCTTAAAATTACAAAATAAATCACGTGCGATTGGTTTCGTGAACAAGTCCGCAAGTTGGGAGTGACTGGGAACATAAAGAGTATGCAAAGTGCCGTGTTGAATTTTTTCACAAACCAAGTGACAGTCAATCTCGATGTGTTTGGTTCGTTCGTGGAAGATAGGATTAGTGGCGATGTGGATGACAGCTTTTATTATCACAAAAAAGATTGGCGATGGTAGTGTTGACATGGAGATCTGAGAGAAGCATGTGAAGCCATGTGATTTCGCATGCGGCAGACGCTATAGCACGATATTCGGCTTCTGTTGAGGAACGGGCAATAGTGGTTTATTTTTTGGAACACCATGAGATAGGACAAGAATTAAGAAACATGCGGTAGCCAGAAATAGATCGTCGGGAAGTAGAACATGATGCCCAATTAGAATTTGTATAACCATTAAGTTAGAGAGTTGAATCAGATCGGAAAAATAAACCAGTGCTAGGATCTTGCTTGAGATACCACACAATGCGAAGGCAGCATTCCAATGATCTTTATGAGGAGAGTGCATAAATTGACTAAGATGTTGTATTACAAAGAGTAAATTTGGACGAGTTACTGTAAGATATAATAATCTACCAATAAGTCGTTGATATGAACTTGGATCCGTAAGAGTTGGAGATGAGTTTGAAAATTGTATATTGGGTTCCATCGGAGTATCAATAGGACGTCCACCAATAAGACCAATGTTAGACAAAATATCAAGAGCGTATTTCCTTTGTGACAAGAAAATTTCCAGACTTGGAATGAGAAACTTCAATGCTCAAGGAATATTTGAGAATGCCCAAGTCCTTAATATGAAATTGTGTGTCAAGAAATAGCTTGAGAAGTTGAATCATAACTTCATCATCACCTGTTATACCCAAATCATCAACATAAACAAGGACAATGGTAAAGAGAGAGCCACGGACTAATGTAAAATGTAAATAGTCCGCCTTTGACTGTTGAAAACCAACATCAAGTAATGTAGAAGAGAATTTATCAAACCATTGTCTCGATGCCTGTTTAAGGCCATAGAGTGATTTCTTAAGTCAACAAACTAAATTCTCCCCCTTAGTATAAAAACCTGGTGGAAACCTCATGTAGACCTCTTTGTCAAGATCACCATGCAGAAAAACATTATTCACATCTAATTGATAGAGAGACCAATGCCGAATTGAAGTAAGAGCTAATAAAGTGTGAACAGTTACCATTTTAGCAACAAGCGCAAATGTGTCATGGTAATCAATCCCCTTTCTTTGAGTATAACCCTTTGCAACGAGCTGAGTCTTGTAGCACTCAATGGTGCCATCAGAATTATATTTGATTTGGTAAACCCATTTACATCCAAATGGGATGTTTGTTAGGAGGAAGATGAACAATTTCCCAAGTGCCATTTTGTTCAAGAGCCTATATCTTAGAAGACATCGTCATATTGAGCAATGGTGCATATCTTTTGCTCGAGATAAAAAATCCTAGGACCATTCAATTGCGAAAAACGTTCACGAAGATCGGCCTAGACATCCGCAACTGACTTTGTGTAGAGAACTGTTGGCACCAAACTAGATAGATGGAATTAAGGATCCAAGATAGAATCATATTGTTCACATGAATCCAAGACGCATAAGTAGGATTTGTTGCAAATGGCTTTTTATTTTCTCCAGTAACAAACACCATCTTGTTATTGAAGGAAACGACAATCTCCATGGCACGAGACCAATTGTTGTAATTGTCACCTGTAAGGACCATGCCAACGAGATTAGATCTTGGGTTATTAGAATGATGCAAAAAATAAGGGCTGTCCACCTGCTCATGTGCGGGAATGGTGGATGAAGAGTTTTGAGACTCGGTTGCCATGATTACTTGTGGCCAAAAGAGCGGCTGTTGGCTTAAAAAAAAAAGGGCTGCCCACCTGATTTGGTATAAATACCACCGCCGAGCCTGAACTTGGATGGACTGACTAGGCAAAAGCCGGACTGCACCAAAATTTGCGAACAAACCTATTGAGAAGCCGTTGTCACAATGATGTGGCATCAGTTTAGTGCCATAGCATTGGAATTTGTTGAGTCTAGATTAAAGAACACTATAGGCATGCCAAAGGGAAAACATAATGCTTTTGGGTTATCAATGCTTTGTGTGCATGGATAATCACTAGAAAACTTGTTTGTTGAATCAACAAGGGCTGGCGTCAAGAGGGCTCCGGTTGCGGAGGGTGGAGGGAGCACAATGAGTATTGCTGAGGTTGTATTGCCGATATTGAGATGATGAGCACCGCTAGTCATGTCATCCACGGTGACATGAGAGATGGGCTCCAAGAATCGCCGCTCTGATACCATGTAGAGATTGGACGAACTTGCATTGATAAAGTAATTTACAATATATACGTAAGGTTTAGGGCTAAAACAATACAATGAAAATTATACCCTTTAGTATAAACCCAATTTGCCAATACCTTTGAATTGATGCACCGTCCAAGCAAGCTTTGCTTTGCCCTCTATCACATCCTTCCCGGCTGCAACATAAATCACATCTTCAAAAACCGGCATTGCCACTTTAGGTGCAGCCATGTAAAAGCTCGGCATCGTCGCTGCGATTCCGAACTCGGGAAGTGTAATTATATGGTCAACCACGGTCATATTGATTAACCAAGGGATTTTTGAGACAAAATTGGATTCCAAAGTCGAGTGCCTTCGAAAAAAATTGGATGAAATGGTAATTATATCATGATGATCGCCAACTCTCAAACTCCTCTTTAAAAAAAAATTCTAAGCTTTTGAGCCTATAATCGAACAACATTACAACCCCTTCCGAAGCCTCTTCAAATTAGGATGACTTGAGTAAAAGTAAAGACTTCTCAAAGAAGTTATTACTTGAAGAAACGGGGACAAGGTTGTCTTCTCTCATAAGGTTTCTTGACTCATAAACCTGACGAAGATGTTCATCGATGATTATTTCATTTCATTTCATAGCTAATGATGCTTATCCTTTGTTGAAACCTTGACCAAATCACATTACAGTCCTTCTAAAAGACCTTTTAGATTGGTCAATGTGTACTTATTGCGATGATTCTCAAAGCCTTTGACATAGGTTATAAGAGATATCCCCAATGATCAGTTATGCTTTCCTACATTAAAGGAAGAGATCAAATAACCATTTTTCTCGAGAAGATGTTAGAGCCCTTTTTGACTAAGAGCCCTTGCTTGACATTTAATGAATCATTCTCATAAGTTATGATTATTTTGAAAATGACTTTTCTTCTAAAATAATTTGAGAATTGATGATATCTTCCAAACTCGATAACAATTTTGCAATACCAAATGGTGTCAAATATTTGACAAATAATTGAAATTAGATTGATTCGCTTCATGCAATCAATGCTTTCTCATTGTCGATACTTTTCTAAATTGTCTCTAAAGACATTTTTTTTTTTCAAGTTGATCTCATCTGATACACCCCATTACTAAAACACTTGTTATAATGGATTTTATTGGATGTGTAGAGGTCATTTTATAATCTTCTCAAATGATAGGTTTCTTAGTGAAATCATGCAATCTTAAAGGGTTCATGGCCCATCCTTAAGCCAAGTTGTTTCAAAAGGTTAGTGGATTCTTCCTTAAACCATAAGGATGGTGGGTTTATCCTTAAACCACATGATTTGTGATGTATCCTTAAACTACACTTTTCATGGTTCGTGGGTGTATCCTTAAACTACACTTTTTAAGGTTAGTTGGTTTATCCTTAAACCACAAAGTTGGTGATCTATCCTAAACTTCATGGTTGGTGGTCTTTCCCAAACCATATGATTCATGAGTCCATCCTTGAACCCCATGGTTAGTGGTCTATCATAAATCATACGGTTTATGGGTCCATCCTTAAACCCCCCACGATTAGTGGGTCTATTCTTAAACCATGGGGTTGGTGGTTTATCCAAAACCACATGGTTGATGGGTCTATTCTTAAACCATGGAATTGGTGATCTATCCAAAATTAAATGGTTTGTAACCACATAGTTCATGGGTTTATCCTTAAACCATAGAGTAGGTGGTCTATCTTAAACAATACGGTTTATGGGTCTATCCTTAAACCATATTGTTGGTGAGTCTATTCTAAACCACGGGATGATGGTCTATCTTTAAACCACGGAGTTGGTGATTTATCCAAAACTACACAGTTTGTGGGTCTATCCTTAAACTACGCTTTTCCCATCTGGTTAAAATCCGTTTTTATATGGTGAGACATTGTTTCCAGTCAAAACCCGTTTGTATGCGGTGGAACTATCCCATCCAGTTGAAACTCATTTTTACAAGATGAAACCTCTTTTATAGTAAAAACCCGTTCATATACGGTGAGATTATCTTATTTGGTCGAAACCCATTTGTATACAATGAGATCTTCTTTCTAGTAGAAACCTTTATGTATATGGTAAGACTATTCCATCTGATTGAAACCCATTTTTATGCATGAGACCTCATTCCTAATTGAAATGCATTGTTACATGGTAAGATTTTCTCAGGTTGATTGAGGGCCAATTTTACAAGGTAAGGTCATCCTTTTATATCCTTTTCTCATATGTTGCTAGTCGATCATTATCATCTATCGGCAAAATTTATGTGTCTCTTATCTTTGAATGCAATCTTTGCAAACTCATCTTCAAAGATGGATAGTTGTTGACACTTAAATTTTGACGATTCATTCAATCATTCATTAATTGCATAGAAAATTAGAAATTAATTTTTAACCTCTAACAAAAATAATTTTCATCAAATTGCATGGCATGTAGGCAATGGGAGCTTTTGCATTACTAGTACTAAAAAAATGATAAAAAAAAAATCATTAGTAGATATTTTTTAAAGAAATTTTTATTATTAAAAAAAAAAAGCAAGACTGGGGCAAGTGCAAACCGACTTGGTCTTCTTCCATTTCCTTTCCTCTTTCTCTTTTGGGCCTAGCCCACTTTTCTTTTCTTTTCCCCCAAGACTAGCCTAGCCTTCTTTTCCTCCCCTCTCTCTTCACAAGTTTTGCAAGAAGGACACTCCTACAATGGCAAAGGAGACAAGAGAGCAGAGGGCAAGCGTTTCACTAAGTGGGTGGTTGAGTGCAGACCGGCAACAACAACTAGTGTTGCAGGAGGCTATGCATGCCAATGGCCATTAAAAGGGAAGAGGGGTAGAGAGAAAGAGGGGGGGGGTTCCTCTTCTTGGACAGAAAGGGAGAGGGAGAGATCCAGAGAGTGAGCCAGAGTGGGAGAGTGGCTAGCCATCACCAAAGGCCTAGCCATCAACCGCCATCCACCGTTACACCTCACTCGAACCAGGTAGGCCTTCCTTGAACTATAGGTGCTTTGTTTCTTTGGGAGGCGTCGGGCCGAAGCTCGTGGCCAACCAGTTTGCATGAAATTTGACCTCGCCGGCCCTCCATTGATGTTACTACATTATGGTATGCTTGGTTAGGAGTCTAGGCTCGTGTTTGAGTTCCAATCGAGCTGACAACCTCTTGTTTTACTAATGCATGCCAAGTATTTGTGAAAATGCTTGAATGAGATATGTATTCCACAGGCTGATTTTGGATGTGACCTGTTGTTGCCATTCATACATGTGTTAAATGTGAGTGATTGGCTTCCTGGCTAGTCTTGGACATTTGCTTGAATGTTGTGCGTTGAGCTTAGCCCGAACCTGAACCTCGAATGGACCTAGACCCTTCCCTTAGGTAGTGCACTCCACATGTTTGATGAAATGCCTCAAAAAAGGCCGAAAGCTAGTTCATGCTTTAACTTGAGATCGACCCATTTTGCAATTATATATGTTTAGTCATGTTGGTTTTGCTTACGTTCGTGGTGTTTATGTGTGATTTTTGCGAAATAATCGGGTTTGGTTTAGTTAGCGAGGGTTCTCTTTGATTTGGTAAGTGGATTAATGGTCACTGGTGGTTGGCATCGGTCGGAGGGAGTGATTGATTGATTATGGTGGTTTGGTGATGGCTTGGGTGCCAATGCTTCAACCGGCTTGTCATTTGGGTGAAGGTGCAGGAGAAGGAAGTCGTGCAAGGTGGAGCTTCAAGCGTGAGGGAACGCTAGGAAGAAGAAGACCGAGAAACAAAAAAAATAAAAAAAAAAACTAAGAGAAAAAGAAGAGAAAAAGAAAAATTAAGAAAAAATAGAAAAAGAGAAAAAAACCGAAAAAATGGGAAAATAGAAAAAATAGAAAATGGGCTTCAGGGTTGTTAGTAGTGTGGGCTAGGAGAGAATGGGCTAGTACTTAAGTGGGCTGGAAGCTTTTCTTTTTCTTTCTTTTTTTAAGAAAATAACTTTCGCTGGCCAATTTTGCTAATTCCAAGTGAGCCTTAGGGCCAGTCCGGTTTTTAGTCTAACCCGGATTGATAGTGTCAAGGTTGGTTTAGTCAGGCCAGGTCTCAACTCGGTCCGATTCTTTTAAATATTAGATTTCATTAAAAAATATTGATTAAAAAAATCTGAAAAATCATGAAAAACTAAATTTTTTTTGAAAAATCCATGGAAAATTAAAAAATTCGAAAATATAATTTTTTAGAAAATTCAAAAAATTAAAAATTCCTAAAAGTCCAAGAAAATCTTCAAAAAATTCTAATTTCTCGAAAATGGCTTGAGAGGTCTTTTTGGTAATCTTCTCTTTATATGTGTGAAGTCCCTAGTGAAAATCATGCTCAAAAT
Source organism: Angophora floribunda (assembly GCA_014182895.1). Taxonomy (NCBI): domain Eukaryota; kingdom Viridiplantae; phylum Streptophyta; class Magnoliopsida; order Myrtales; family Myrtaceae; genus Angophora; species Angophora floribunda. Next base: position 878,435 of record CM024709.1, read on the forward strand.
TGAATAAGTTTCTAGGGCTTTCTTTGGCATAGGATTATGATTATTTTTAGAGAAAGACACCTTTGATTTATTATCATTTACCTTTAGCTTAGGAAGTGCGGACTTTTGAAGTGCCAAAACCTGGCACATGGGGGGATCACTTAAGTGCCAAAAATTTGGAAATGTACACTTAAGTGATAAAATCGGAGCAAAAAGGATCAGTTAAGTGTCAACGGTGAAAAAATCCAGCCAAAATGCACACGTATCATTTTCTGGTGACTTTATTTGCTGATGGAACAATTTTTTTTCAAAACAAACATCCATGTGGCAATTTTTTTTTAAAATTGTCTACATGGGAAAAAAAGTAATATAAAAAAACCTCAAAAATTGATTTCATTTAAAAAAGGGGGAAGGGAGAGGGATTGGGTGATGGCTATGTAGCCCTTGCTATCACCCTAGCATCGTTGGGAAGAGTCAGTGACGATGGGGCCATGGTCAGCCGGCGACGCCGGGCCTTAGCTAGTGGTCGACCAGCGATAAGGGCCTGTGGGCTGCCAGTTGTCGGCTGTGGCTAGGTGACAACGGTTAGCTATCAGTGGCCCTTGGCCTAGCTAGGTGAGGGTTGGCGACTCTCACCAAATCTGGGAGAGGGTCGTGACCATTGCCCCACATCTAGGCAAGGGCCCGCACGCTTTTGCCATCAGTTGGCTAGGATCGTTGACCATTGGCTAAGGCCCAGACACCTCAGTCGACCCTTGCCCTACCATCGCCGGCCCTTCCCGGTGATGGTGAGGCGGCATCGGCGAGGGATGCATAGCCTTTGCCTGATCCCTCCCCATTCTCTTTTTTTAAAAAAATTAATTAATTTTATAATAATATATTTTAATTTTTTAAATATTATTTAATCAATATATTTTTTAAATGCCACATCAGCACTAAAACAATGCCGTTTTGGTTGAAATTTTGCTAATTCAACTTCTGAAAAACCATGTAAGCAAGTTATATTATTAAAATAAGCGACGTTGGATTTTCGGTGGCCTTTATTAGAGTTGGCACTTAAGTGATTTAATTTTTGAAAAAAAGTAACATGTAAGTGTACCTTTAATAACTTTTGGCACTTAAGTGTTCTTCCCATGCCAAGTTTTGGCATTGTTCTTTTCTCTTTAGTTTGGTTAAGATTGACATTTAATTCACGCTAGACGCTTATTTCCCCTTTTAATTTATTTAATACTTCCTTGATTGCTATTATTACTTTAATGATTGCATACCCATATTGTCATCTCACATGTTAGTGGATAAGTTTAAAATCAATCTAGATTGCTTGATAAAAATCCTTTTTGAAATAAACAACATTAGGTACTGAAAATACACCAATTGATTAATTAGTTTAATGGAGTCCCCAACCCTAGGTTCTTTGATTGCGTAAAAAATGAGATATATTCCCATGCCTCACTTGGTTTTTAGCCGACCCAATAGGTTAGTAGCGACTTCTTTTTAGAATACTTTTACAAATACCTCAATGTCACGTGGGGTATAGGCTTGGGAGAGCCCACCCCTGATCGTGGATAGGCCCATCTTGTAGGCAATACCCCTAAATCTGTTTGCTTTTTCCTCTTCAAATGGAAAAGGTAAGTTGCGACGGACCAATCCCTCACTTGCTCCAATCAAAATGTAGCATGTAACTATTGACGTCACTCCTAGGGTTAAATATGAAGGAAATGGAAGAGGGTGTAGAATATAATGAATAATATTCCCTATAATCAAGAACATAGAGATGAATTTCAAGTGGAAATGAAGAAAGTCTAGCACGCAAAGCATGCGGAAGATTCGGATTTTAAATACCGAAATGCTTGAGAGAAAATATTAATCTACGCATTCTTCAATGAATGCTATTATTATAAGATAAAAAAAATTAAAGATATTTGAAGAAGATTTTCCCATGACGTCAGTCGCTGTCCCATCTCAATGTCAATGTTCCAGAGAGAGAGAGGAAATGGTCCCAAGAAAGAGGGGCATGGCATATTGCTATCTCTAACAAGGACAGCTACCGAATTGACCCCATTTCGAAGGTAAGTTCCTGGGTAGGAAAAGATGCCCTGACGAGAGGGCACGTCGATCCTCATGCTTTTAGGTCAATCACCATTGATTTTGTTGCATTTTGGGGTGATTCATGTAGACTTTTCTTTTAGTATAAACTATATTAGTATATAAAGTGAAAAGAGCCTCTCAATCCAATGAGATGTGCTTGTTTTTGTTCTTTCCTGAAATATTCTTAATTATTACTTTACAAATATTGGTCCGTAAATGAACATTTGAATTCATAATCTTATTTTATTTCTCGCCTTATCCAATACTGAAACTTGGATTTTTTATCCTATGACAATTTTTCTAAAAAGAATTTAATTTCGAAATATTATTCTCTTTCCATACATATTTATACAATTTCTTTGTATTGTATATTTTTAACCATAAATTCTTTTCACTTTTTTAATTATTCCAATAAGTCATAATATGGTTTTGTTTAAATTTTTTGGATGTCAAGTTTTTGCCTATGGACAACACGTGTACATTTGGTTATATAATATACTAGCTATTAACATGCCAAGGTTGTATGATGTTAAGGGTTTCATGCCAACAATGTTTTATCATTATTTATTTGCCCGTGATTTTGATCGCTTAAAATTCATTAGCTTACGTTGGCAATGATGATACTGCAAAATGAAACACCTCTCTTTCAACCTTCAATAATCATGGTTCTCACCTTATCTTAGGGCATCAATAATCATGTTTCTCACCTTAAAACCTTAGATCAATCATAGCCATTCTAATTACTCTTTGACAGATGTATACTTGGCTAAGCAAGGAGATTAGTTTCATTGAGTGAATTCAGTCCATTGGCACTTGGGTCCATGTCCCTTTTTTTCGGGGTTGGGACACTAGGAGTGCCATTACTTTCGTACGGCGCTCACTTTGGTGCCAAAACTTTTTTTTTCGCTCACTTGAGTGCCACATCGGAGTAAAATTGATCACTTGAGTGCCACATCGCCGGAAAAGCTGACGTGGCAGCTGGAATGCTGACATGGCAGCTGGAAAACATTATTTTAATATTTTAATTAATTTTTTTGATTTTTTGATTTTTCTTTTGATTTTTTTTTAAGGCCGGCAAGGGCCACCGTTGACCCTCGCCGGCTGCCGAACTCTCGCCCAAATTGGGCGAGGGCCCCTCGTCGGCTGCAAAGGCCTTGGGTGAGGCCGGCGAGGCCGTCGACGGCCTCACCCGCGGCGGCGACGGCGAAGGCCAGGTGGCCTTTGCCCAGATCTGGCCCTGGGCAAGGCTGCAATGGCCATCGGCAACCGCGAGGAGGCCGCGACGGCCTCACCCAAGGCCTTTGCGGCCAACGGTGAGGGCCCCCTCGCCCAATTTGCGCGAGGGTTCCGCGGCCGGCGAGGGTCAACGGTGGCCCTCACCGGCCTTAAAAAAAAAAAAAAAAAAAATCAAAAAAATCAAAAAATCAAAAAAATTAATTAAAATATTAAAATAATATTTTCCGGCTGCCACGTCAGCATTCCGGCGGCCACGTCAGCTTTTTCGGTGATGTGGCACTCAAGTGAGCGAAAAAAAAGTTTTGGCACCAAAGTGAGCGCTGTACGAAAGTAATGGCACTCCTAGTGTACTTATGCTCTTTTTTTCTCATCGCTAGAAGACAACAATCACGGGCTACCTATTTCGGTGAAATGGCCCCCGCAAGACGATTACATCACGACTTTATTGAAGATTAAGAATTCATAAATTCGAAAGGGGTCATTAATCATAACCAGTGATAGATGATGCGGGCATCCCCCTATATTTTCTCATAGTGCATCCAGTAACTTTTCATGTGCAGTATATGTTCAATGCAATTGATGTCGCATTCTATAGTTTTCAAATCGCTATCCTCATGTCCAGTGACATACATGAATCGAGACAACGTTGAGAGAGAGAGAGAGGACGCGCATGGGCACGTCCAATCCTCATAAGCAAACAAATTTTCTATTTTCTGAAAAGGTTAATAGTTTACAATTTTAGCGAGAAAGTCAAGTAGTTGAAAACAAACATACTGATGTTTACTTGTAACTGGAGGAATTAATAAGTGTGGAAATAATTTGTTATCATAAAAGACATATCTCTTAATTAAGCGAAGATGTGACTCTTGATTAAGAGAGGACGTGATTTTTGGTTAAGAGGACGTGACTTTTGATCAAAAGAAGACATGACTCTTGGTTATGAAAAAAGATGACATTTCATCTTAAAAGAAAGTTACCGATAGTTATGAGGGGAAGTTATTCTTGACATGAAAATTGGTGATGATTGGGGATGAGGTACCTATTTCCAAAATGTGTGTCTATTAGTTGTCTATGAATAGAAATCAATTCACATATTATTTATAATAATCACAATTGTTTAGAAATGCTACTACTTTAGAACTCTTTTCTTCTCTTTCATACATGCAACTTTAACACATTCAAAGAAAAATTCCAAGAGAGAGTCGAGTAATTGCTAAACTCATTTCTTTGCGTTTTAGTGTATATCTAGGAGGTATATTTGTTTAAAACCCAGTAACATCAATAGTGGGGGCAACTAATACCTTAAGACTGTTAGGGAAATTTGACGAAGATGAAGATAGAAAAATAGTAGTAGATCCTCGATATTTTGATGTTTGATGATGATCACAGTGGTTAGCATTGTGCAAGGACGCAAGGGTTGAAGTCTATGGCGTCCAAAATTGATTACCATTCCAATAGCATCCCTCATTTGACTTGCCAACAAGGATAGTAGAGTCATGAATTACGAGGTTGATTTTCCGGAGTTGAAGGCAATGAAAGAGGCTCCAAGAAAATAGTAGCTTTTGAAGGAGAGGACAGTACGTGATGCCTTCTATGACATGCGTATAATAACTTATGGCAAATGTATCACACCATCTCTAGTATGTTTCCTCTTACGCTTATGAAAACATTATATCTCAAGTCCATACACTTTGACCTATGGCACACAATGGTTGTTAATAGATAACTTTATGGCTTAGTTATCTATGATGCTTTGCTTAGTGGGGGGTTATGCTTTAAGTCAACACCACCACTATGAGGACATTTTAATGCTAGTTCCAACTAGCATGATTGATAACAAGTCGATGTTTGAATGAGATTTTTTTAAAAAAAACTTGCCAATGGTGAAATCTCTCGGGCATCAAAGAAGCAAAATGTACGATTCATTCAATGAAGGAACTTGCTATTGGATATAGAGTTGTGGCCATAACCAATGGTAGCCGTATCTTTACATTGTGATAGTGAGGCAATTATGTCTAAGGCATATAATAAGATATATGATAGAAAATCTAGACATATTAATTTGCGACATGAGTATGTTCGATAATTTATTACTGATGGAGTTATTTCAATAATGTACAATCAAACAAATGATAATTTGGCTGATCCATTCACAAGGAGACTCTTGAGAGGTTTAATAAGACATACTGCCAAGGGAATAGGTCTTAGACCAATTGATAATAGTCAAGCATAGTGGAAACCCAACTTTATAATTTCTAACAAAATTATTAAAGTTAAAGGGGTAACAACAAGTTACTATAACTTGATAGGGATTGAGTACTAGGGCACAAGATTAATACTCATGGAAAGTTAGGAGGATGGGTGTAAGAAAACACATTTAATGGAGTTCAAGGTTTTAGCAAGGTAATGCTAAGGTAATAAATTTAGGAACTTCACCTATATGAGCATAAGAAGTGGTGCCGCTTCTAACAAAAGTCGGATAAATTTTTGTTGTTCATGAATGCAGGAGAAACACAAAGCCATAAAAGTGTTTCAGCATAGGAAATTTCTAACCGAATATGTATAAATTCATGTGTGATAATTTAATTAACAAGTGGAATCATGGTTGAATGTCTTATCTACCACTAATTTCATTAATGGAAGTATTTGCACTAATTGAAGGTTCAAATCTTAATAGATACCTTAATGTATGTATGAATTTATGTAAATTAATATAGATAACAAACTAAGTTGGGGATTGTTGAAACAATTTGTTATCATAAAAGAGCTGTCTCTTCATTAAGAGAGGATGTGACTCTTGGTTAAGAGGATGTGTCTCTTGATTATAAGAAGACATGACTCTTGATTATGAAAAAAGATGATTTTTCGTCTTAAAAGGAAGTTATCGGTAGTTATGAGAAGTTATTCTTGACATGAAAAGTGGTGATAGTTGGGGATAAAATACCTATTCTCAAAAAGTGTGTCTATTGGTTGTCTATGAGTAGAAACCAATTCACATATTATTTATAATAACCGCAATTGTTCAGAAATGCTACTGCTTCAAAACTCTCTTCTTCTCCTTTCATACATGCAACTTTAACACATTCAATGAGAAATTCCAAAAGAGAGTCAAGTAATTGTTGAACTCATTTTTCTATGGCTTCGATATATATCCTGGAGGCATATTTGTTTAAAATCTAGCAACAACAATAGTGGGGAAAAATAATACATTAGAAACAGTAATTGTCATCAAGCATCAAAGTATGAAGGATCTACTACTACTTTTCTATCTTTATCTTCATCAAATTTCCCTAACAATAAGAAAATGAAAGTTACAAGTGATGGTTACTTGTGGGCATTGGTAAACAAGTTGGCCTAATCAAACTGAGAATAATGGAGTGATATACCAAACCTCGACAGTTGTTTTTCCATTAAAGAGAGAAAAGACACGAGGTGAAGGTGATAAACAAAGAGTTTAAAGAAAAACCCACTATATTCTTCATTTTTTGTATAAGATCCCACTATGTGTTCTTTTTGCGTAAACAAGCCCACAAAATGGCGCAATAAATGCCTACCACAAATATCATTCAATTCATGGGAAAATTGTCCAAAAAGTTCTAAACTCGTTATAGTTTTTATCAATTCAGTCTCAAATCTTTTAACTTTGCAAATTGATTCATAAACCTTTTCACTGTTTGTCAATAACTTTATTTGGCCAATTTTAGTTGGGAATTACCGATATGGACGGTTGGCACTGACGTGATATTTTTTAAATAATATTTTAACAATATTTTAATTTTATTTTGAATTTTTATGGGTTTTTTTTTTACTTTTCTTTTTTTAGGGTTAGGGTTGGCAAGGGTTGTCGACTACAGGCAAAGGTCAACCAACCCTCGCTAGCCCTAGGCAAGGGCATTGTGCCCCTCGCTAGCTTGGGTAAGGGCCATGACACCCTCCCTGATGAAAGTGAGGGCATGCAAGCCCTCGCCCATGATCGGCAAGGGTGGGGTTGTGATGCCCTCACCAGATCTAGCAAAGTGAGAGCTTGGCGGCTCTCCCTGATTTTGTGGAAGGGCCTAAAGCCCTCTCTTTTGCCAAGAAGGGTGTTGCGGCCCTCGCCTAGAGTTGGCAAGGGGCGCAATGCCCTCGCCTGCCGGCCCTAACTTCAAAACCAAAGAAAAAGCAAAGAAAAGGAAAAAAAACCAAAAAAAATCAAAATATAGTTAAAATATTATTAAAAAAATGCTGTGTCAATGTCAATCATCCACATCAGCAATTTTAATCAAAATTAGTTGAATGGACTTTATTGATAAAATGTGAAATTTTTTAGGGTTCAATTGACAAAATTGAAATATTTATAACTGAATTAGCAAAACTACAACAAATTTAGAATTTCTTGGACAATTTTCCTTTCGATTCATCATTGGTGGACAAGACTATATAAATCACAGCCACCTGTTTATAGTTTTTACAGTTGACTATCCATTTTATCCAATGATTGATGAGTGGCTTGTATGAACTATAAACACAAAAGTCTTTTTCTTTTTTCTTTTTTCTTTTTTTTCCATAGACTATTTGGTTTCATCCGTTCGTGTTGTGAAGATACCTTTTGATGTTACTAAGAAAGGATAACCGATGAGAAGCAGGTGAAAAAACGAAGCTCAAGGCCTCGTGGCCGATCTCGCTGAGTTTTCATATCTCGGTTTCGGATGCACCAATAACGTAGCCGGACACGAATAGCGCAAATTAGAACTTACCCAACTTTCTGAGCGAAGATGTCAGACCGGCATGTTGGAAAATGTGCTGCATATTCGCCCAATTAGTTCCATGAGAATTGCTCGTGGAAGTGAAGTGGATTTAATAGGACTAAACAGCATAACAAAGCATTGGATTCTGCATATAATTAAGCAATTCCATCTCATTGTCCATTGACATAGAATAGCTGATAAATGCTTATATGAAAACTTGATTGTCATAAGAGCATATAGTCCCACCTACGCCATAAATGTCGGCGTTGAGAAGTTATATCGCGGACAACATACCAAATCAAAGAGGATTGTGAGATCTTTGAAGCTATAAACGTGCTATGCTGGTTTGGGCAATGTTTGACCTCCAAATTCACAAGTTTTCATTGATTTCCAGATCTTCAAAGATTGGGAACATGTTTTGCAGATTTTCGGGATGCGTTTTGAAGACTTTCCCCTTTATCAATATTTTTCCCTTAATTCTGTTATTTGCTTTAAATTATTTGATTGCTTCCTAAAAGTGATCTCTCTATAAATAGACATCCGAGTCATTGTAAAATAGTACTTTATTATTCAGAATAAACATTATCCTTTGGAATCCTTTTCTAAGTATACCTTTCTCTGCATCATCCATGTACTTAATGTACATGAAAAGATCTATTCATCAGAACAGTGTTGGATACATTCGGGAAGAACTTTCAACAAGATAATTCATGACATAGCAAAAAACCTTTCTGTACATATACACAAACCTGCCAGTAATCACCGACGACTGCCACTCACAATCCGGAGAGTCAATTTACTTGAAGTTCGAAGTTCACATCCGAACATGTAATCGCTCAATTCTTGAGCATTCAGAAGTCTACATTTATAGATAGGAAGCTCTGATCGATTTGAGTACCGCCATCACGACTGACTGGAGATCCGGCCTATTGCTTCTGCTCATCTTGCAGCACCTCAAAGCCAAACGAGTCAACTCCTCAGCCAGCGTATAGGGCCACTCTCCAGCCAAAGGATCCAAGATGGCCTCCAAAGTCTTATCACTGATTGCCCTTTGCACATCCTTCTTTATTCCTAAGGCGGGCTTCCTCGTCAATAACTGGAGCAATATGATCCCGAAAGAATAAACATCGCACTTCGTGGTGAGCTCTCGTGTATGGAGGAACTCGGGGTCCATGTATCCGAGCGTCCCTTTTGGATCAGTCTGCACGATGGTGGTGTTGTTGCTTGACCGCTGGCCGCGAGACAGCATTCGGCTGATGCCAAAATCGCCGAGCTTACACACAAGGTGCACATCAAGTAAGATGTTCCCCGGTTTGACGTCCCCATGGACAATGCTGTGAGGCTTGCAGGAGTGGAGGTAGGCTAGGACGGTGCAGAGCTCTGTAGCGATGCATATCCGGGCTCGCCATGACAGCTGCTTCGCTCTGTTGCTGTTGAAGAGCCAATCTTCGAGGCTACCATTTGGTACATATTCGTAAACTAGAGTCCAGGGATCAGGACAAGCGCCTATGAGCGTGATGAGATGACGATGCCTCACCTTGCTCAACACATGCACCTGTGACACATTCAATTGAGAATCTGATAATCAGCCATGATATTCTCCATCGCTGTGACTAATGTACCCTTCCTATGAATTCGCGATGATATTACTGTGAAAAACAAATTTATGTTGTTATTAACCAAGTCTTTATATCTTCTTGTTATTCTTAATTTTGGTTCAGAGAAAACCTGAAAACTAGTAGAGGATACTCAAGAATTCTTACCTCCTGTTGAAATTGTTTTGAATCTTGCATGCTATGAAATTTCATCGTCTTTATAGCCACTGGCGTATGTCGAAGGAAACCTCTATAAACAATCCCGCTGCCGCCTTCTCCGATCTTCAAGGATGGGTCGAAGTTCTGAACTGCCTCCTTGATTTCAGTCATAGAGAACTCATAAAAGTACTTCGCACCCGAGGAATCTCCTTGTCTTCTGCTCACCTCCTCGGCCTTTTGAAGCGCGTTGTCAAAGTCAATCCGCATCAACTTTCGCTCTCGTTTATAAGTCCTCAACTTTTCCTTCATCGAGATGATTTTCTGCTCCAACTTTTTTCTAATCTGGTCTGTCTCTACGAATTGACTCTCAAGCACTTCTTGCGCATCGTTTTCCTTCATATCCTGTTACAGTTAGCTAAAGTCAAAATATTCCTTTTCAGGATAAACAATAAGATATTCTTGGCTATAAAATAGGACAATGAAAGCTAGAGACATGGCTTCCTGGCAAGAGAACATGAAAACGACAATCCGTTATGTTATTGTACACATACCAGAGTGGAGGAAATTGATGACTGGCTGGTATGATAGACCGACTGAATCAACTGTAGACTATGGGAAGGACCTGTTGAAACTGGTTCGAGTTCTTGGAAAGTGTCTTGCCTCTCCAGAATGCTCCCCGCATTAGGATGCACAAGAGAGCTATCTGAGGAAGAAGAAGTTATTGGTATCACTGCACATCGGTCAGTGTCCAAGGAGAACCCTCTCAGAGAGTCTTCAAATGGACTCAACTTCGCGGCACCACTCCTCTGCAGTGTGGCAGATTGCGAATTTGAGAGGATCAACTGTCCAGCTTCAGGGGTTGGAGTTGTTGGCGATGGCACATTTGTAGGAACTTCTGCAACTGCTTGAACCGTCAGAGCTTCCCTATATTGACAAGGAGTAAAAACAGTTTTTGGTGAAGCCAAAATTGTCATCACTTTATAAATTAATTGTCTGTGCCAAGACTCGGAGCCCATAAATGTTCCTACCGAGCTCAATTTCATTCTAAAATTTTATTTATTGTGTTATGAGCCAATCAGACATAAGTGGATCTAGGGAAACTGATTTACCATCGGCGCCAAGCTCAAAATTTCCCTAGTAATTAGCCATATCATTCAAAGAAAGAGGGTATAATGCAAAGCATGAACAAATTTATTTGTCCCAACCTCATCCGAACCTAAAATTCTAGGTCTGTTATGGCTGTCAACTATTGCAACAGGATATATTTATGTAAAACTTTTTGTTCACTAAAACCCTCTCGTGGGCATTCGAATGTTTTGAAGGAGAACAGTAAAAAAAACGGGAGGATAACCTTGTGTGAATGAGCTGCCCCTCATGGATAAACCAGATATGACAAGAGATGGGCGCTTTATCGTGAACAAATATGGCTTTCTTTGAATTGATTTCTGTCATCCTCCGGCCAATTTGACACCTAAGAAGACATTAAAATCAATTTGGTGTAATGCTGATGATACCAAACGTAAACTTGTAGACATAGCACAACAGACTCTTCGATTCTCAAAACGATATGTGACCAGTTTTTATCTTCTTTTTTCACTTTGTAGGAAAATAAGACTGATTGGTAATACATGATTTATAATGATGGACTCAGAGCGAACTAAGACTTTGCGTTCAAAAATCCTTTCCAGGTTTTCGTAAAGATCGGAAATGTACAACACATCTTTAAGGATCAATACAGAAATAAGCATCAATTTTAATGATGCAATAAGGATCCAAACAAGCATGCCCTTTTAGTTATGAAGAGGATAGATGTGGAATTTTATTCTTGTACATACTTGAAATAGCGCTTGTCCATTCCGTTACCCATCACAAGTTTTCTGATCCCATGCAAACGAATGAGCTCCAAAATTCCCTTTTCAAAACTGTCCGATTCTATGCACTTTTTCTCTGCTTGTACCTGTCAACCAATAAATCAATACATTGGCTTCACTATTATCCTCCTCTCTAAAAGAAGAAGCATATATATATATATATATATAGAGAGAGAGAGAGAGAGAGAGAGAGAGAGAGAGAGAGGGGGGTTAAAAAATGATTGACATTCGTGTGATTCACTTTAACTTTGTTAAGAAGTCATTGACCAGAACAATTAATCGTCGAGGAGGAGGAGGGGGTAAACTTACCCCCATTTGTCTACAGACGAGCAGGTAGTTCTCCAAGAGTTCATGCATGTTTTTCCTCTCGTTTTCTCTGTGTTCTCTCAACACTTTCTCGTTCACGGAGCTCGCGAGAAATCCAGCACCTATGCCTTCTGCAAACCAAAGGCAAATTAACAGCAGAGTCATTTTAATTCGTCGCAAGAAAGAACACCTAAAAAAGAATGAAGATCAACAGTAATAGAACAGGCAAAAGCATTAGGATGTCCAGTATGGTCCTACATTGCGAAACCCTCAAAGGGAATTTTGATTTGTTGCACAACCCTTGTCCATCATGGAAGATCCGTGTAATATATCCATATGAGAATGGCATTTTTTTACTATTAATGAAAACCCTTGAAGCAAAAACTGATTGATAAATCGGTAGATGGAAATATGCAAAGAAAACAGAAGAAAAAAAACGTTGACTTACCCATGGGGATCCTTTGTGAAGGAACTAGAACATGAATGATACAGATCTTGAAGTTGCCTTCTGATTGATGCACAGCCCAAACAAGCTTCGATTTGCTCCCTTTCACATCCTTCCCGACTGCAACATAAATCTTGTCTTTAGACACCTTCTTCGCCAGTTCAGATGCAACCCTGCGAGCACTCTGCATGATCACTGGGACCCTTAACTCAGGAACTCTAATCCGATCAACCACGACCATATTGACACATATTATGTAAGACGATGAGGATGACGACTCTTAACAAAAGACGAGAGGGAACAAACTTAGTAGGGTCTTGAGGGGAGATAGCTAGCTTTTGAGAGAGACGAGAGAGAGAGAAACAGAAAGCCAGACATGGGAACCTCTGAGAAACGGAAACGAAGTAAAGCGGGTTGTCTCTCAAATGAGGTTTGGTGCTGAGGTTGCAGTTGAGGGGGTTATGGCAGGATTATATAATAGAACTTGTCCTAATGCTGACCTAGTCAATACAGCACACGCCATGAAACCAACGAAACTGTCTCCCTATTGGATTGCCAGAAGTGCAGCAGCGATATTGATTTATCGGGATAAAATTTTTTAGGTGAAACTCTCGCAACTCACGCAGAGAGGAGAAAGAAAATGGATAGGCCTTTTCGTTTTCACCTTTTTCAAAGACAATTACAAGACCCCCTATTTATAGATTTATTACCTTTGCTCTTCCCTATATATATAGCTAGAAATAATATATTGCAATATTTCATCATATATCACCGTATCTTAAGAAACAATCATTTTACCTAGAAATACGAACGGTCAAAACATAGAAATACAAACAAACTCATTAAAAACAATGCAACAATTATGACTCTTCTTTAATGCGGGTACCAAATAGTCTTTAGTATCAATTTTGGGATCTCGATGTTGAAGGTATTGGCAACTCAATAGTCTCGGTGACAAATTTTCGGTATCGATGAATTTGGTTTAATTACTAACACTCCCTTAGATTAAATTCTCTTCCATCAATCTTTCCAAGCATGCTCTTGGACTTTCGAAAAGCATTGATCTTGAGAGGTTTAGTAAAAATGTTTGCTACTTGATCTCCTATCTTCACATGCAAGACTTCAACCTCATTCTCTTTAACCTATTCTCGAATGAAGTGATATCGAATATCAATATGTTTGCTTCATTAATGAAAAACTAGATTTTTCACCAATGCAATAGCAAAAACATTATTAACAAAAATTTAAGTTGCTTTCTCCTATGCCATAAGAATATCTTTGAGTAGTCTTTTCAACCATATTGCATGATGAACACATATTGATGCAGCTACATATTCAGCTTCACATGTCAACATAGTAATGCTAAGTTGCTTCTTTGATGAAGATGTAAAAGTAGTGTCACATAAGAAAAATACAAAGCCTGTAGTGCTCTTTTGATCGTCGACATCTCCACCATAATTACTATATGAATAAGCTTTAAGTTGGAAGGATTCAGAGTGATAATAGTGTAAACCATGAGATAAAGTACCTTTGATGTACCAAAGTATCCTCTTTGCAGCTTTAAGATGAGATGACTTCGGCTTCTTCATGTACCGACTCACAATTCCAATACTATACATAATATCTAGTCTTGTGCATGTCAAGTATCTCAAACCCTCAATCAAGTTTCTATAATATGTCGAATCAACATTGACACAATCATCAAACTTCAAAAACTTGGTTCCACACTCCATTGGTGTATTGATCGCAATACAGTTCTTTATGTTGAATATTTCAAGAATATTTTTGCATATCATTTTTGGGAAATAAAAATCCCATTGGCACTTTGCTTCACCCCGATACCAAAGAAATAATTCATGAGACCATCATCAATCATCTCGAATTCTTTCACCATCAACACCTTATAAGCATCAATCATTGTCGGATTATTTCTTGTAAAGACAAGGTCATTGACATATAAACAAGTGTATAGAACATCACCTTTTTCTTGCTTCAAATAGAGCACATGCTCATATGGGCATTGAATGATCCATTCGCCTTGAAATATGCATCGATTATGGAATTCCATGCTCTCGGTGCTTGTTTAAGCCTATATAGAGCTTTCTTCAACTTTAGCACTTTGTCTTCATGACCTTTCACAACAAACCTTTGGAGTTGTTTGACATAAATTTCCTCTTCAATGATGCCATTTAAAAATGCTAATTTGACATCCATTTTATAAATTCACCGATCATTTTGAGCAACAATGGAAATGATCAATCTAATCATTTACATGCGAATAATGGGCAAAAACTTTATCATAGTCGATTCCAGCTTTTTGCCTGTACCCCTTTGCGACTAATCTAGCCTTGTACCTTGTCACTTCTCCTTTCTCATTCTTCTTGGCTTTGTACACTCATTTGACACCAATTGCTTTCTTGTCCTTCGAAGATTAGCAAGCTTCCATGTTTGATTCTTCTCGATGGCTTCAATTTCTTCATTCATGGCTTTCCTCCATTTTTCTTCTTTGGTAGCATCCTCATAGACAAGTGGTTAATAATTTGCAAGAAGGCATACAAGATGAAGCTCATTGATAGCTTCATAAATGTCATACAATCTCCTTGATCTTGGTATTAGCGATTTGTCAACACCATTTGAAGAGATTGGTGATGATGAACTTGAAGAAGTTATTGGAGAAGAAGGTATCAAATGATCCTTCAATTCCATTTGATCAGAATCACCACATGCATTTGTTTCTTCTTTTGGATTATCTTCCCACATGTTATCTTCATCAAACTTGACATCTCTACTTATATGCACTTTTAAAGTACTAGAATCAAATAATTGATAAGTTTTGGATGATGAGTCATACCCAATGAAGATGAGCTTTTTGCTCTTGTCTTCTAGCTTCGATCTTTTCTAATCTAGGACTTGAGCATAGGCAATGCTCTCGAAAATACTCAAGTGTGAAACATTTGGTGATCTCCCTGTCCATGCTTCTTGTAGAGTTACGCCTTCAAATCCATATGTTGGACATCTATTTTAAAGATCTGCCACACATGAAATAGCTTCAACCCAAAGCTCATTGGACAAATTTTTACTCTTCAATATGATTCGAACCATGTCAAGAATAATTCTATTTTTCTGTTCAGCTATGCCATTTTGTTGAGGAGAATATAGAGCCTTCAGAAGTGTCGAATACCATGATTCTCATAGAATTTGTTGAATATGATCGAGGTGAATTCTCCACCACAATCAGCCTCAAAACCTTGATGAAATAGCCCTTGTCCTTTTCAGCAAAGTTCTTGAATTGTTTGAAAGTGTTGAACACTTTTTTCTTTTCTTTCAAAAAATATACCCAAGTTTTTCAAGTAAAATCATCATCAAAAGTAATAAAATATCAATAATTACCATATGAATGAGGAGTGATTGGGCCACACACATTGGAATGAATCAACTCAAATGGTTTCTTCGCTCGATAAGTCATTTCCTTCAAAAAGTTAGTTCTAGAATGTTTATCAATAACACACCCTTCACATATTTGATCCCAATGATCAATATGCGGTAGGTCATAAACCATCTTCTTTCAAGAAAACAAATTAGCCAAAATTGAGATGGCCGAACCTCAAATGCCACAACCATTAAGGATCATCAATGCACACTTTCAGACATCAAGACACTTCATTCTTTATATTAAAAATAAATATCCTGTTCCTCAACATCTTCACATTTGCAATTAGTTTATTATTCTGATATTTCAACAAAAGGCTAAGATCTTTCATATGAACAATATAGCCTTTTTCAAGAAGTTGTCCCAAACTAAAGATATTACTTAACATTTTTTTAACGTAATAAACATTAGTAATAAATGATGTGCACCATTCTTTAAACTAATCAAAATTGTACCTTTGTCTTCAAAAATAATTTGAGAGTTATCACCGAATGAGACAATTTTCCCTTTAATTGTCTCATCCATCTCAATAAACATCTCATTTCTCCTGCACATTTGATTGCTTGTGCCGATATCTAAATACCACGTACCATTTTGGCCTCCTTCATCTTCTTTAAATGCCTATAAAAAAACTTGATTGGAGTTATTCACTGAGTTTGTCTTTTGATCATCTCCGCTATTCTCTTTGTTCCAACAAATAAAAGCATAGTGACCAAGTTCATTGCAATGATAACATCGAATTTTAGATTTATCAAACCATTGGCCTATCGAGTTCTTTCCTCTTCCACGAACACCTCATTGATACCGGCATCTTGTCAAACCCCGACTCTTGAGCTCGCGGCAACCACATTTCACTTGAGGTCTAGTTGTACGACATTCCTAGTACTTCCGTCGACCAATTCATTTTATCTTGTAATTATACACATGCAAAAACGAACATAACTCCCAACCAACAATCAAAACAACAGGGATAGCAATAAAGACACAGAGGAAAGACAAAACATCATTTTTATATATCTGCAAGGTTAGCCTGAATTACAACACATATAAAGACGCATTGTTACAGGCGAAAAGCTGAGGCATACTCAAAAAGAGACCAGCTTGGCTAACCTAACATGGTACAAGTGGGGGAGGGGCTTGTCAAAAAGGGGAGTAGGCCACAGTTGCTTACTCGCTAGCCTTAGAGGGATCGCTCTCCTCAGAGGGATCACTCTCTTCAATCCTCGAGTTGTAGATCTCGCCATCAAAGGGATCCAAGTCTATGGGATCCTAGACCTCCTCAGTCGGCCCCACAGGAGGGACTTAGTCCATCAAAACCTCGGAGGGGACCATACTGAATGTCTCCCATCTGAATAAACCACGCCTTGAAGATGTGAGGCACGTAATGGTCTCATGACCCCCATCCACCCACACAGATCGTCATGTGGTGCTCGTATACAAAATTGTGGCCCGAGGCTAGCTGTGTAGTAATGGTGGTACTCATGTCCATCGGGACATCGAAACGTACCGGCTACTACGCATCATTAGGGCCTAAAAGTTAACCACGACGGGTTGAGATAAACTTAGCAAGTTAAAGTCCTAAACCCGGTTAGGAACTTTGCTCACCTTGGGAGTCTAATATACAACCTAATCCATCAACCATCAATCACCACATTTCAGAAAAGAACTTTCGCGGGCCAATTTTGCTAATTCTGAGTGAGCCTTAGGGCCAACCCGATTATTAGTCCAAGCTGGACTAATAGGGTCAAGGTTGGTTTAGTCGGACCGAGTCTCAACCGGGTCCGGTTCTTTTAAATATTAGATTTCATTAAAAAAATGTTGATTAAAAAAGTCCAAAAAATCATGACAAATTTAAACATTTCAGAAAATCATAAAAAACAAAAAAAATTTCGAAAAATCCATGGAAAATTTAAAAAAAATTAATCTACGCATTCTTCAATGAATGCTATTATTATAAGATAAAAAAATTAAAGATATTTGAAGAAGATTTTCCCATTATGTCAGTCGCTGTCCCGTCTCAATGTCAATGTACCCAAGAGAGAGAGAGAGGAAATGGTCCCAAGAAAGAGGGGCATGGCATATTGCTATCTCTAACAAGGACAGCTACCGAATTGACCCCATTTCGAAGGTTAGTTCCTGGGTAGGAAAAGATGCCCTAACGAGAAGGCACGTCGATCCTCACGCTTTTAGGTCAATCGCCATTGATATTGTTGCATTTTGGGGTGATTCATATAGACTTTTCTTTTAGTATAATCTATATTATTATACAAAGTGAAAAGAGCCTCTCAATCCAATGGGATGTGCTCGTTTTTGTTCTTTCCTGAAATATTCTTAATTATTACTTTACAAATATTGGTCCGTAAATGAACATTTAAATTCATAATCTTATTTTATTTCTCGCCTTATCCAATATTGAAATTTGGATTTTCTATCCTATGACAATTTTTTCTAAAAAGAATTTAAATTTCGAAATATTATTCTCTTTCCATACAAATTTATACAATTTCTTTGTATTGTATATTTTTAACTGTAAATTATTTTCACTTTTTTAATTATTTCCAATAAGTCATAATATAATGGTTTTGTTTAAATTTTTTGGATGTCAAGTTTTTGCCTTTGGGCAACATATGTGTACATTTGGTTATATAATATACTAGATATTAACATGCCAAGGTTGTATGATGTTAAGGGTTTCATGCCAACAATGTTTTATCACTATTTATTTGCCCATGATTTTGATCGAAATTCATTAGCTTACGCTGGCAATGACAATACTGCAAAATGAAACACCTCTCTTTCAACCTTCAATAATCATGCTTCTCACCTTATCTTAGGGCCTCAATAATCATGTTTCTCACCTTAATTCCTTCCTAACCCTTAAAATTATAAGGTGCTTCATCATACTCAACACAGTCAATGCACGTACTTCACACGTAAAATCATCCCAGATGTTACGATATCAATTGGTGTTGTGTTGAAAAGAAAAATTTCTCTGTGATCAGTGAACTTGCTAATAACGAATTTCAAAGAAATTTACATGCAATCACACAATTTAATATTTGCTTTAAGGAGTCATATGCTAGTTTTAACTGTATCGTTACCATTGTCATCCATCCTTAAAAACATCAAGATTACAAGATAAGATCATAGTCATCATTGAGCTCAATTAAAACCTTAGATCAATCATAGCCATTCTAATTACTCTTTGACAGATGTATACTTGATTTTACTTGCCTAAGCAAGGAAATTAGTTTCATTAAGTGAATTCAGTCCATTGGCACTTGGGTTCACGTCCCTTTTTTTTCTCATCGCCAGAAGACAACAATCACGGGCTACCTATTTCGGTGAAATGGCCCCTGCAAGACGATTACATCATGACTTTATTGAAGATTAAGAATTCAAGAATTCGAAAGGGGTCATTAATCATAACCAGTGATAGATGATGCAGACATCCCCCTATCTTTTCTCTCAGTGCATCCAGTAACTTTTCATGTATAGTATATGTGCGATGCAATTGATGTCGCATTCTATAGTTTTCAAATCGCTATCCTCGTGTCCAATGACATACATGAATCGAGACAACGTTGAGAGAGAGAGGACGCGCATGGGCACATCCAATCCTCATCAGCAAAGAAATTTCTATTTTTTGAAAAGGTTAATAGTTTACAATTTCAGCGAGAAAGTCAAGTAGTTGAAAACAAACATACTAATGTTTACTTGTAACTCAAGGAATTAATAAGTGTTGAAATAGTTTGTTATCATAAAAGACGTATCTCTTAATTAAGAGAAGATGTGACTCTTGATTAAGAGAGGACGTGACTCTTGATCAAAAGAAGACATGACTCTTGATTATGAAAAAAGATGACTTTTCGTCTTAAAAGAAAGTTATCGATAGTTATGAGGGGAAGTTATTCTTGACGTGAAAAGTTGTGATGATTGGGGATGAGATACCTATTCACAAAATGTATGTATATTGGTTGTCTATGAGTAGAAATCAATTCACATATTATTTATAATAATCACAACTGTTTAGAAATGCTACTACTTCAGAACTCTCTTCTTCTCTTTCATACATGCAACTTTAATACATTCAAAGACAAATTCCAAGAGAGAGTTGAGTAATTACTTAACTCATTTCTCTGCGGTTCTAGTGTATATCCTGGAGGTATATTTGTTTAAAACCCGGCAACAACAATAGTGGGGGCAACTAATAACTTACTCAACCAAGAGAGAGTTGAGTAATTACTTAACTCATTTCTTTTTCATACATGCAACTTTTCCGGAGTTGAAGGCGATGAAAGAGGCTCCAAGAAAATGGTAGCTTTTGAAGGAGAGGATCAGACGTGATGCCTTCTATGACATGTGTATAATAACTTATGGCAAATGTATCTCACCATCTCTGGTATGTTTCCTCTTATGCTTATGGGAACATTATATCTCAAGTCCATACACTTTGGCACACAATAGCTGTTAATAGATAACTTTATGGCTTAGTTATCTATGATGCTATGCATAGTGGGGGGTTATGCTTTAAGTCAACACCACTATGAGGACATTTTAATGCTAGTTCCAACTAGCATGATTGATAACAAGTTGATGTTTGGATGAGATTTTTTTTTAAATAACTTGCCAATGGTAAAATCTCTTGGGCATCAAAGAAGCAAAAACGTATGATTCATTCAATGAAGGAATTTACTATTGGATATAGAGTTGTGGCCCTTACCAATGGCAACCATATCTTTACATTGTGATAGTGAGGCAACTATGTCTAAGGCATATAATAAGATATACGATAGAAAATCTAGACATATTAGTTTGCGATATGAGTATGCTTGATAATTAATTACTAATGGAGTTATTTCAATAATGTACGTTCAAACAAATGATAATTTGGCTGATCCATTCACAAAGGGACTCTTGAGAGGTTTAATAAGACATACTACCAAGGGAATGGATCTTAGACCAATTGATAATAGTCAAGCATGGTGAAAACCCAACTTTATAATTTCTAACAAAATTATTAAAGTTAAATGGGTAACAACAAGTTACTGTAACTTGACAGGGATTGAGTACTAGGGCACAAGATTAATACTTATGGAAAGTTAGGAGGATGGGTGTAAGAAAACACATTTAATGAAGTTCAAGATTTTAGTAAGGTAATGTTAATGTAATCAATTTAGGGAACTTCACCTATATGAGCATAAGAAGTGGTGCCACTTCTAACAAAAGTCGGATAAACTTTTGTTGTTCATGAATGCAGGAGGAGCACAAAGCCATAAAAGTGCTTAAGCATAGGAAATTTCTAATTGAATATGTATAAATTCATATGTGTGATAATTTAATCAACAAGTGGAATCACAGTTCAATGTCTTATCTACTACTGAATTCGTTAAGGAAGTATTTGCACTAATTGAAGGTTTAAATCTTAATAGATACCTTCATGTATGTATGAATTATGTAAATTAATATAGATAACAAACTAAGTTGGGGATTTTTGAAATATTTTGTTACCATAAAAGAGCTATCTCTTCATTAAGAGATGATGTGACTCTTGGTTAAAAGATGACATGACTTTTGGTTATGAAAAGGGATGAATTTTCGTCCTAAAAGGAAGTTATCGGTAATTACGAGGGGAAGTTATTCTTGACATAAAAAGTGATGATGGTTGGGGATAAAATACTTATTCCCAAGAAGTGTGTCTATTGGTTGTTTATGAGTAGAAACCAATTCACATATTATTTATAATAATTGCAACTATTCAAAAATGCTACTGCTTCAAAACTCTCTTCTTCTCTTTTCATACATGCAACTTTAACACATTCAATGAGAAATTCCAAGAGAGAGTCGAGTAATTGTTGAACTCATTTTTCTATGACTTTGGTATATATCCTGGAGGTATATTTGTTTAAAATCTGGCAACAACAATAGTGGGGGAAAATAATACCTTAGGAATAGTGATTGTCATCACGCATCAAAGTATCAAGAATCTACTACTACTTTTCTGATTCTACTACTTTTCTATCTTTATCTTCATCAAATTTCCCAAACAATAAGAAAATGAAAGTTAGAAGTGACGGTTTCTTGTGAGCATTGGTAAACAAGTTGGCCTAATCAAACTAAGAATAATGGAGTGATATACCAAACCTCGACAGTTGTTTTTCCATTAAAGAGAGAAAACACACGAGGTGAAGGTGATAAACAAAGAGTTTAAAGAAAAGCCCACTATATTCTTCATTTTTTGTATAAACGCCCGCTATGTATTCTTTTTGCGTAAACAAGCCCACAAAATGGCGCAAGAAGTGCCTACCACAAATATCATTCGATTCATGGGAAAATTGTCCAAAAAGTTCTAAACTTGTTATAGTTTTGCCAATTCAATCTCAAATATTTCAATTTTGCAAATTGATTCCTAAACCTTTTCACCGTTCGTCAATTAATTTTATCTAGTCAATTTTAGTCAAGAATTGCTAATATCGATAGCTGGTACTAACACGACAATTTTTAAATAATATTTCAACGATATTTTAATTTTATTTTGAATTTTTTATGATTTTTTTTTTTACTTTTTTTTGGGTTGTTTTTAGAGTTAGGGTTGGCAAGGGTTGCCGACTACAAGCAAGGGCCGACCAACCCTCACCAGCCCTAAGCAAGGGTGTTGTGCCCCTTGCTAGCTTGGGTGAGGGCCATGACACCCTCTCGATGAAAGTGAGGGCATGCAAGCCCTTGCCCATAATTGGCAAGGGTTACAATGCCCTCACCAGATCTGTCAAAGTGGGCGGCCCTCCTTGATTCTAGGCAAGGGCCTAAAGCCCTCACTTTTGCTAGGAAAGGTGTTGCGGCCCTCGCCTAGAGTTGGCAAGGGGCGCGATGCCCTCACCCGCCAACTCTAACTTTAAAACCAATAAAAAAAAGCAAAGAAAAGTAAAAAAAATGGAAAAAAAACCAAAAAAATTCAAAATATAGTTAAAATATTATTAAAAAAGTGCTATGTCAGTGTCGACCGTCCACTGTAGCAATTTCCAATCAAAATTGGCTGGATGGATTTAATTGGCAAAATGTGAAAATTTTTAGGACTCAATAGACAAAATTTTAATGTTTATAACTGAATAGCAAAACTACAACAAATTTAGGATTTCTTGGACAATTTTCCTTTCGATTCATCGTTGGTAGACAAGACTATATAAATCACAGCCACCTGTATCATTGTTGACTTGATATATGGTATATACAGTTTACAGTTTTTACAGCTGACTATCCATTTTATCCAATGATTGATGAGTGGCTTGTATAAACTACAAACACAGAAGTCTTTTTTTCTTTTTTCTTTTTTTCCATAGACTATTTGGTTTCATCCGTTCAAGTTGTGCAGATACCTTCTGATGTTACTAAGAAAGGATAACCGATGAGAAGCAGGTGAAAAAACGAAACTCAAGGCCTCGTAGCCGATCTCGCTGAGTTTTCATATCTCGGTTTCGGATGCACCAATAACGTGGCCGCACACGAATAGCGCAAATTAGAACTTACCCAACTTTCTGAGCGAAGACGTCAGACCGGCATTTTGGAAAATGTGCTGCACATTCGCCCGATTAGTTCCATGAGAATTGCTCGTGGAAATGAAGTGGATTTAATAGGACTAAACAGCATAACAAGGCATTGGATTCTGCATATAATTAAGCAATCCCATCTCATTGTCCATTGGTGTAGAATAGCTGACAAATGCTTATATGAAAACTTTGGTAGTCATAAGAGCAGATAGTCCCACCTACGCCATATATGTCGGCATTGAGAAGTTATATCGCAGACAACATACCAAATTAAAGAGGATTGTGAGATCTTTGAAGCTATAAACGTGCTATGCTGGTTTGGGCAATGTTTGACCTCCAAATTCACAAGTTTTCATTGACTTCCAGATCTTCAAAGATTGGGAACATTTTTTTGGAGATTTTCGGGACGCGTTTTGAAGACTTTCCCCTTTATCAATATTTTTTTCTTAATTCTGCTATTTGCTTTAAATTATTTGATTGCTTCCTAAAAGCGATCTCTATAAATAGACATCGGAGTCATTGTAAAATAGCACTTTATTATTCATAATAAACATTATCCTTTGGAATCCTTTTCTAAGTATACCTTTCTCTGCATCATCCATGTACTTAATGTACATGAAAAGATCTATTCATCAGAACAGTGTTGGATACATTCGGGAAGAACTTTCAACAAGATAATTCATGACATAGCAAAAAACCTTTCTGTACATATACACAAACCTTCCAGTAATCACCGACGACTGCCACTCACGATCCGGAGAGTCAATTTACTTGAAGTTCAAAGTTCACATCCGAAGATGTATATCGCTCAATTCTTGAGCATTCAGAAGTCTAGATTTATAGATAGGAAGCTCCGACCGATTTGAGCACCGCCATCACGTCTGACTGGAGATCCGGCCTATTGCTTCTGCTCATCTTGCAGCACCTCAAAGCCAAACGAGTCAACTCCTCAGCCAGCGTATAGGGCCACTCTCCAGCCAAAGGATCCAAGATGGCCTCCAAAGTCTTATCACTGATTGCCCTTTGCACATCCTTCGTTATTCCTAAGGCGGGCTTCCTCGTCAATAACTGGAGCAATATGATCCCGAAAGAATAAACGTCGCACTTCGTGGTGAGCTCTCGTGTGAGGACGAACTCGGGATCCATGTATCCGAGCGTCCCTTTTGGATCAGTCTGCACGATGGTGGTGTTGTTGCTCGACCACTGGCTGCGCGACAGCATTCGGCTGATGCCAAAATCGCCGAGCTTACACACGAGGTGTGCATCAAGTAAGATGTTCCCCGGTTTGACGTCCCCATGGACAATGCTGTGAGGCTTGCAGGAGTGGAGGTAGGCTAGGACGGTGCAGAGCTCTGTAGCGATGCATATCCGGGCTCGCCATGACAGCTGCTTCTCTCTGTTGCTGTTGAAGAGCCAATCTTCGAGGCTACCATTTGGTACATATTCGTAAACTAGAGTCCAGGGCTCAGGACAAGCGCCTATGAGCGTGATGAGATGACGATGCCTCACCTTGCTCAACACATCCACCTGGGACACATTCAATTGAGAATCCGATAATCAGCAATGGTATTCTTCATCACTGTGACTAATGTACCCTTACTATGAATTCGCAATGATATTACCGTGAAAAACAAATTTATGTTGTTATTAACCAAGTCTTTATATCTTCTTATTATTCTTAATTTTGGTTCAGAGTAAACATGAAAACTAGTAGAGGATACTCAAGAATTCTTACCTCCTGTTGAAATTGTTTTGAATCTTTTATGCTATGAAATTTCATCGTCTTTATAGCCACTGGCGTATGTCGAAGGAAACCTCTATAAACAATCCCGCTGGAGCCTTCTCCGATCTTCAAGGATGGGTCGAAGTTCCGAACTGCCTCCTTGATTTCAGTCATAGAGAACTCATAGAAGTACTTCGTACCCGAGGAATCTCCTTGTCTTCTGCTCACCTCCTCAGCCTTTTGAAGCGCGTTGTCAAAGTCAATCCTCATCAACTCTCGCTCTTGTTTATAAGTCCTCAACTTTTCCTTCATCGAGATGATTTTCTGCTCCAACTTTTTTCTACTCTGGTCAGTCTCACCGAATTGGCTCTCAAGCACTTCTTGCGCATCGTTTTCCTTCATATCCTGTAACAGTTAGCTAAAGTTAAATTATTCCTTTTCAGGATAAAAAATAAGATATTCTTGGCTACAAAATAGGACAAGCAAAGCTAGAGACATGGCTTCCTGGCAAGAGAACATGAAACCGACAATCCGTTATGTTATTGTACACATACCAGAGTGGAGGAAATTGATGACTGGCTGGTATGATAGACCGACTGAATCATCTGTAGACAATGGGAAGGACCTGTTGAAACTGGTTCGAGTTCTTGGAAAGTGTCTTGCCTCTCCAGAATGCTCCCCGCATTAGGATGCACAAGAGAGCTATCTGAGGAAGAAGAAGCTATTGGTATCACTGCACATTGGTCAGTGTCCAAGGAGAACCCTCTCAGAGCGTCTTCAAATGGATTGCTCAACTTTGCAGCACCACTCCTCTGCAGTGCAGCAGATTGCGAATCTGAGAGAATCAACTGTCCAGCTTCAGGGGTTGGAGTCGTCGGCAATGGCACATTTGTAGGACCTTCTGCAACTGCTTGAACCGTCAGAGCTTTCCTATATTGACAAGGAGTAAAAACAACTTTATAAGCCAAAATTGTCATATCACTTTATAAATTAATCGTCTGTGCCAAGACTCGGAGCCCATAAATGTTCCTACCGAGCTCAATTTCATTCTAAAATTTTATTTATTCTGATATGAGCCAATCAGACATAAGTGGATCTAGGGAAACTGATTTGCCATTGGCACCAAGCTCAAAATTTCCCTAGTAATTAGCCTTATCATTCAAAGAAAGAGGGTATAATGCAAAACATGAACAAATTTATTTGTCCCAGCCTCATCCGAACCTAAAATTCTAGGTCTGTTATGGCAGTCAACTATTGCAACTGGATATATTTATGTAGAACTTTTTGTTCACTAAAACCCTCTCGTGGGCATTCGATTGTTTTGAAGGAGAACAGTTAAAAAAAACGGGAGGATAACCTTGTGTGAATGAGCTGCCCCTCATGGATAAACCAGATATGACAATAGAGGGGCGCTTTATCGTGAACAAATATGGCTTTCTTGGAATTGATTTCTGTCATCCTCCGGCCAATTTGACACCTAAGAAGACATTAAAATCAATTTGGTGTAATGCTGATGATACCAAACATAAACATGTAGACATAGCACAACAGACTCTTCGATTCTCGAAACAATATGTGACCAGTTTTTATCTTCTTTTTTCTCTCTGTAGGAAAATAAGACTGATTGGTAATACATGATTTATAATGATGGACTCAGAGCGAACTAGGACTTTGCGTTCAAAAATCCTTTCGAGGTTTTCCTAAAGATTGGAAATGTACAAAGCATCTTTAAGGATCAATACAGAAATAAGCATCAATTTTAATGATGCAATAAGGATCCAAACAAGCATGCCCCTTTAGTTACGAAGAGGATAGATGTGGAATATATAAGTCTACGACCTGTGTAGGGGTGTAATTTTATTCTTCTACATACTTGAAATAGCGCTTGCCCGTTCCATTACCCATCACAAGTTTTCTGATCCCATGCAAACGAATGAGCTCCAAAATTCCCTTTTCAAAACTGTCCGATTCTATGCACTCTTTCTCTGCTTGTACCTGTCAATCAATAAATCAATATATTGGCTTCACTATTATCCTCCTCTCTAAAAGAAGCATATAAATATATATATATATATATATATATATATATAGAGAGAGAGAGAGAGAGAGAGAGAGAGAGAGAGAGAGACAGTAAAAAAATGATTAACATTCGTGTGATTCACTTTAACTTTGTTAAGAAGTCATTAACCAGGACAATTAATCGTCAAGGAGGAGGAGGTAAATTTACCCCCATTTGTCTACAGACGAGCAGGCAGTTCTCCAAGAGTTCATGCATGTTTTTCCTCTCGTTTTCTCTGTGTTCTCTCAACACTTTATTGTTCACGGAGCTCGCAGGTAATCCAACACCCAGGCCTTCTGCAAACCAAAGGCAAATTAACTGCACAGTCATTTTAATTCGTCGCAAGAAAGAACACATAAAAAAGAATGAAGATCGACAGTAATAGAATGGGCAAAAGCATTAGGATATCCAGTATGGTCCTACATTGCGAAACCCTCAAAGGGAATTTTAATTTGTTGCACAAACCTTGTCCATCATGGAAGATCCGTGTAATATATCCATATGAGAATGGCAATTTCTTTTTTTTACTATTAATGAAAACCCTTGAAGCAAAAACTGATAGATAAATCGGTAGATGGATATATGCAAAGAAAACAGAAGAAAAAAAACGTTGACTTACCCATGGGGATCCTTTGTGAAGGAACTAGAACATGAATGATACAGATCTTGAAGTTGCCTTCTGATTGACGCACCGTCCAAACAAGCTTCGATTTGCTCTCTTTCACATCCTTCCCGACTGCAACATAAATCTTGTCTTTAGACACCTTCTTCACCAGTTCAGATGCAACCCCGCGAGCACTCGGAATGATCACTGGGACCCTTAACTCAGGAACTCTAATCCGATCAACCACGGCCATATCGACGCGTATTATGTAAGATGAGGAGGATGATGACTCTTAACAAAAGACGAGAGGGAACAAACTTAGTAGGGTCTTGAGGGGAGATAGCTAGCTTTTGAGAGAAGACGAGAGAGAGAGAAACAGAAAGCCAGACATGGGAACTCTCTGAGAAACGGAAATGAAGTAAAGCGGTTGTCTCTCAAATGAGGTTTGGTGCTGAGGTTGCAGTTGAGGGGGTTATGGCAGGATTATATAGTAGAACTTGTCCTAATGCTGACCTAGTCCGTACAGCACATGCCATGAAACTAACGAAACTGTCTCCCTATTGGATTGCCAGAAGTGCAGCGGGGATATTGATTTATCGGGATACAATTTTTGAAGGTGAAACTCTCGCAGCTCATGTAGAGAGGAGAAGAAGATGGATAGGCCTTTTTGTTTTTCACCTTTTTCAATAGACTTATTACCTTTGCTCTTTAATAGACATATGGATCCCTAGAATGCCAAAACTTGGCATGGGAAAACAAAGTGCCAAAAGTACACTAAAGTGTCAAAATCGAAGCAAAAATGATCAATTAAGTGCCAACAGCGAAAAAATCCGGCCAAATTGCAACGTGTCCATTTTCTAACAATTTTATTTGTTGACAGAATATTTTAACAAAAAAAAAAAAAAAAAAATTGTCCAAGTCATACTAGAAAAAAAAATTTAAAATCGATTTTATTTTAAAAAAAAAAAGGAGAGGAAGGGGGGATTCAGCGAGGCATTTGCCGTCACCGCCCCACCATTGCTAGGAAGGGCTAGTGACGATGGGCAAGGGTTGGCTAGGGTAGCCGAGCCTTGGCCAATGGCCGGCGACCTCGACCAACTTGCGGTGAGGGCCTGCGGGCCCTCGCCTAGATCTGGGGCGAGGGTCGCGACCCTCCCAAGATTCGGCAATGGCCGTCGGCCCTCGCCCAGCCGGGCCAAGGGCCGCCGATCTGGCTATCGGCGGCCCTTGGCCCGGTTGGGCGAGGGCTAGCAACCCTCGCCACGAGTTAGTCGAGGTTGCCAGCCACTGGCCAGGGCTTGGCGACCCCTACTGACCCTTGTCCACCGTCGTTGGCCATTCCCGGTGATGGTGGGGGTGGTAACAACAGCGGCGGCGAGGGCTGCATAATCCTCACCGGAGCCCCCTTCCTCTCCTTTTTTTTATTTAAATTAATCAATTGTATAATAATATATTTTTTAACTATTTAATATTATTTAATTAATAATTTTTAAAATGCCATGTCGCACAAAACGATGTCATTTTGGTTGAGTTTTGGTTGACTCGGTTTTCGGTGAGCCACATAAGCAATTTATATTATTAAAATAAGCCACGTCGGATTTTCGGCAGCTTTCGCCGGAGTTGGCACTTAAGTAATCCAATTTTAAAAAAAAAAAGTGACACTTAAGTATACATTTTGTAACTTTTGGCATATAAGTGTCCCATCATGCCAAGTTTTGGTACTTAGGCTGTACTTATGCCCTCTTCCATATATATATATATATATATATATATATATATATATAGCTAGAAATAATGTATTACAATATCTCATCATATCTTACCATATATTAAGAAACAATCATTCTACCTAGAAATACGAATAGTCACAACATAGAAATACGAACAGACTCATTAAAAACAATGTAACAATTATGACTCATCTTTAATGTGAGTACCGAACAGTCTTCAGTATTAATTCTAGGATCTCGGTGTTGAAGGTATCGGCAACTCAATAATCTCGGTAACAAAGTTTTCGGTACCGATGAATTTGGTTTAATTTCTAACATTCCCTTAGATTAAATTCTCTTCCATCAATCATTCCAAGCAGGTTCTTGAACTTTCAAAAAGCATCAATCTTAAGAGGTTTAGTAAAAATGTCTACTACATGATCTCTTGTCTTCACATGCAAGACTTCAACCTCATTATCTTTAACCTGTTCTCGAATGAAGTGATATTGAACATCAATATGTTTGCTTTGTTAATGAAAAATTAGATTTTTCACCAATGCAAAAGCAGAAACATTATCAACAAAAATTTAAGTTGCTTTATTCTACTCCATAAGAATATCTTTGAGTAGTTTTCTCAACCATATTGCATGACGAACACATGAGGATGCAACTACATATTCAGCTTCACATGTCGACAGAGTAACGCTAAGTTGCTTCTTTGATGAACATGTGAAAACAGTGTCACACAAGAAAAATATGAAGCCTATAGTGCTCTTTTGATCATCGACATCTCCACCATAATTACTATTTGAATAAGCTATAAGTCGGAGGGATTCAGAGTGATAATAGTGTAAGCCATGAGATGTAGTACCTTTGATGTACCAAAGTATCCTCTTTGTAGCTTTAAAATGAGATGACTTCAGCTTCTTCATGTACTGACTCACAATTCCAACACTATACATAATATTCAGTATTGTGCATGTCAAGTATCTCAAACTCTCAATCAAGCTTCTATAATATGTCGAATCAACATTGACACAATCATCAAACTTCGAAAACTTGGTTATGCACTCCATTGGTGTATTGATCGGAGTACAATTATTTATGTTGAATATTTCAAGAATATTTTCTGCATGTCCTTTTTGGGAAATAAAAATCCCATTGGCTTTTGGCTTCACCTCAATACCAAAGAAATAATTCATGAGACCATCATCAGTCATCTTGAATTCTTTCACCATCAACACCTTAAAAGCATCAATCATTGCCGAATTATTTCTTGTAAAGACAAGGTCATCGACATATAAACAAGCGAATAGAACATCACATTTTTCTTGCTTCAAATAGAGTGCATGCTCATATGGACATTAAATGATCCATTCACCTTGAAATATGCATCAATTCTAGAACTCCATGCTCTTGGTGCTTGTTTAAGCCTAAATAGAGCTTTCTTCAACTTTAGCACTTTGTCTTCATGACCTTTCACAACAAACCCCTCGAGTTGTTCGACATAAATTTCCTCTTCAAGGATGCCATTTAAAAATGCTAATTTGACATCCATTTGATAAATTCGCCAATCTTTTAGAGCAACAATGGAAATGATCAATCTAATCATTTCCATGCGAATGTTGGGCAAAAACTTCATCATAGTCGATTCTAGCTTTTTGCTTGTACCCCTTTGCAACTAATCTAGCCTTGTACCTCGTCACTTCCCCTTTCTCATTCTTCTTGGCTTTGTACACCCATTTGACACCAATCGCTTTCTTTTCCTTTGGAAGATTAGCAAGCTTCCATGTTTGATTCTTCTCAATGGCTTCAATTTCTTCATTCATGGCTTTTCTCTATTTTTCTTCTTTGGTAGCATCCTCACAGACAAGTGGTTAACAATTTGCAAGAAGGCATACAAGATGAAGCTCATTGATAGCTTCATATATGTGATACAATCTCCTTGATCTTGGTGTTAGCGGTTTGTCGACACCATTTGAAGAGGTTGGTGATGATGAACTTAAAGAAGTTATTGGAGAAGAAGTTGTCAGATGATCCTTCAATTCCATTTGATCAGAATCACCACATGCATTTGCTTCTTCTGTTGGATTATCTTCCCACATGTTATCTTCATCAAACTTGACATCTTTGCTTATATGCACTTTTAAAGTACTAGAATCAAATAATTGGTGAGTTTTGGATGATGAGTCATACCCAATGAAGATAAGCTTTTTGCTCTTGTCTTCTAGGTTCGATCTTTTCTAATTCGGGACATGAGCATAGGCAATGCTCTCAAAAATCCTCAAGTGTGAAACATTTGGTGATCTCCCTGTCCATGCTTCTTGTAGAGTTACACCTTCAAATCCATATGTGGGACATCTATTTTAAAGATATACCGCACATGAAACAGCTTCAACCCAAAGCTCCTTGGGCAAATTTTTGCTCTTTAATATGCTTCGAATCATGTCAAGAATGGTTCTATTTTTCTGTTCAGTTATGCTATTTTGTTGAGGAGAATATAGAGCTGTCAGAAGCGTTGAATACCATAATTCTCATAGAATTTGTTGAATATGACTGAGGTGAATTCTCCACCACAATCAATCCTCAAAACCTTGATAAAATAACTATTATCCTTTTCAGCAAGGTTCTTGAATTGTTTAAAAGTGTTGAACACTTATGTCTTTTCTTTCAAAAAATATACCCAAGTTTTTCGAGTAAAATCAACATCAAAAGTAATAAAATATCAATAATTACCATATGAATGAGAAGTGATTGGACCACACACATTGGAATGAATCAACTCAAACGGTTTCTTCGCTCGATAAGTCGCTTCCTTCAAAAAGCTAGTTCTAGAATGCTTATCGATAACACCCTTCACATATTTGATCTCGATGATCAATATGCGATAAGTCATGAACCATCTTTTTTCAGGAAGACAAATGAAGTCAGACAAAATTGAGATGGCCAAACCTCAAATGCCACAACCATTAAGGATCATCAATGCACGCCTTCAGACATTGAGACATTTCATTCTTTATATTAAAAATAAATATCATGTTCCTCAACATTTTCACATTTGTAATTAGTTTATTATTCCCATTTTTCAACAAAAGGCTAAGATCTTTCATGTGAACAATATAGCCTTTTTCAAGAAGTTGTCCCAAACTAAAGATATTACTTAACATTTTTGGAATGTAATAAACATTAGTAAAAAAATGACGTGCACCATTCTTTAAATGAATCAGAATTGTACCATTACCTTCAACAAGAATTTGAGAGTTATCACCGAATGATACTTTCCCTTTAATTGTCTCATCCAACTCAGTAAACATCTCATTTCTCCCACACATTTGGCCTCCTTCATCTTCTTTAAATGGGGCAAAAGTATAGCCCAAGTGCCAAAACTTGGCACAAGGGGACACTTAAGTGCCAAAAGTTTCAAAAGGTTCATTTAAATGCCAACTTCGGCAAAAGTCGCTGGAAATCCGACATGGCTTATTTTGATAATTTCTAAAATTTACGTGACTCACTGGAATTCCATGTCAGCACACCTTCACAAAAAACGATGTCGTTTTGGCCAAAGTTTGATTTTTAATATAAATATTAATTAAATAATAGTAAAAATGAAAAATATTTATAATAAAAAAAAAAAGCAAGTACCAACATAGGCGGGGGTAGCCTCCCCGCCTGTGGTCACCGCCCCATCACCGGTGGGGCAATGGCGACAAACAGCGAGGGTCGCCAACCGGAGGCGAGGGTCGAATGGCCCTTACCAAACGCCAGGAGAGGGCGGCGACCCTCTCCTAGATTTTGGCGAAGGTCGACTGCCCTTGCCCCGGCCTGCGCGAGGGTCACCGATGCCTGCGCGAGGGCTAGACAACCCTCGCCAAATGCTAGGAGAGGGTGCCGACCCTCTCCCGACCCTCGCCTCCGATCAACGAGGGTCGCCGACCCGCACCCAGGCGTCGGCGACCCTCGCCATCCATCGTTGCCGCCCCACCGACAATGGGGCGGTGGCCACAAGTGAGGGACGTTGCTGCCTTTTTTTAATTTCGTTTTTAATATTATTTAATTAATATTTATATTAAAAATCAAACTTTGGCCAAAATGACGTCTTTTTGGGCTAATCTAGCTACATCGCGCTCAAAACGATGTCTTTTTGGGCTTATTTGGTCATGTCAATAGCCAAAACGATGCCATTTCAACCTCAACTTGTCGGAAAAATGCCACGTCAGCATTTTGGTCAGATTTTCTCGTCGTTGGCACTTAACTGATCATTTTTACTCCGATTTTGACACTTAAGTATACATTTCTGAACTTTTGACACTTACGTGTCCCATCGTGCCAAGTTTTGGCAGTCTAGGAGTTCGAACGTTCTTTAAATACCAATAAAAGAACTTGGTCGAAATTATTCACTGAGTTTGTCTTTTGATTTGCTTCGCTACTCTCTTTGTTCCAACATATAGAAGCATAGTGGCCAAGTTCATTGCAATGATAACATCGAATTTTAGATTTATCAAACCATTGGCCTATCGAGTTCTTTCCTCTTCCACGTACACCTTTTTGATACTGGTATCTACCGTTACTTCGAGCATCATCTCTTTTGGTTCTTCCTCGACCTCTTATTTAAAAATAACCTCGGTCTTGACCTCGATCACGATCTCGATCTTGACCTCGATCACGATCTCGATTTGTCCCACGAGTTTACACAAGAGCTCTTCTTTACTTCTTCTCATCTCGAATGGTCAATCACGATTAGAGAACTTCCTCCATTGGTTCAATATTTTTCTTCCTGAACCTTTCTTCATGGGCTTGTAATGACCCCATTAGCTCATCAATTGTCATGGCATCCAATTCTTTGGATTCTTCAATTGCAATAGCAATGTGGTCGTATTTCTTGTCCTAGGACTAAGTATTTTCTCGACAACACAAACACATAAAATGTCTTCTCCATTTATTTTCATCTGATTGACAATTGTCAAAACTCTTATGAAATAATCAACAATCGAGTCAGATTCTTTCATATAAATTACCTTTCTTCTCTCAAAGTTTGAAGGCAAATCCTTTGAACTTTATGAACTCCAATGCCTCCTTAGTGGTAGTAGCGTTTGAAACTTTTTCAAACATGGAATTATCTAAAGCTTGATAGATAAGTGAAAGGGCATATTGATCTTTCGTTTGAACCTTCTCCAAGGAATTTCTCTAGTTTTGGTTCAATCTAGCTTCATCTTTTGGCTCATCATAGCTAACGTTGATAAGTTCCCACAGACCGTATGCATAGGCGCCTATAGAGCTTTCATTCTAATTGCCCAATTACAATAATTTTCTTTGGTAAGACAAGGGTATTGAAGA
This sequence comes from Angophora floribunda, assembly GCA_014182895.1. NCBI lineage: Eukaryota > Viridiplantae > Streptophyta > Magnoliopsida > Myrtales > Myrtaceae > Angophora > Angophora floribunda. The sequence continues at coordinate 913,244 of CM024709.1, forward strand.
TGAAGCTAATTATTAAGCTATGATCACAAACCATAAGCTCTAATACCAATTTGTTAATTGCCAAAGGTGTAGCAGCAATATCGATTTGCCAAGATAAATTTTTTAAGGTGAAATGCTCGCAACTTGCGTAGGGAGTAGAAGGAAATGGATAGGCCTTTTTGTTTTTCACTAAATTTCACCTTTTTCAAAAACAATTACAAGACTCCCCTATTTGTAGATTTATTAGGTGAACTTGATGCGGGAGTGATCTTTTAATAGGGATCGATCATTGGACATGCATTCTCGCTTCCTTGCTTGTGTTCAGACACTGTTCAATTATGTTATATAGGACCAAACTTGTTGGAGCCCATAGAGAAATTGCCCACTTATACCAATGGGAAGTGTTAAAAATTAAACCAAATTCATTGGTGCCGAAAATTTCAACACTGAGACTATCAAGTTGTTGGTACCTTTGACACCAAGATCTCAAAATTGATACCGAAGACAGTTCGATACCGGTCTATTGAATTCACGCTTGATTTCTTCCCTTTTCCTTGACCCCAAAAGCCCGGAAAAGCCAGGAGGGTTCCACTCTCCCTGTACAGCGAACGCGTCGTTGTCTCCACAATGAGTTGCCCGCGATGGTTTCACAAGATTCGAATTTGTTCGTCTGGGTGTCTATGAAATTCATCTGTCATTGCGGAAGGACGATAAGGGTCGTTCAAGAACACGGCATGCCATTACTCAATTCCAATTAACGGAAGGTTCGATAGTAGCTGCTGTTAGATCAGGGAGAGGCACAGTGTTGGTCAACCAGTGGGGGAATATTCTACCGCGTCGGCTTTTTATTCTGACAATGTTGGCGTTGATTGAAAGATCTGGCCCGTTTCCAGATGGCTTGGTCGTGTGAAAACGGGAATCGATCCACTCGAGTCATGGCTCTCGCATGATTTCCATGCAAAAGCACATGTTCAATACCTTATCCTGCGCCGACCAAAAAAAAACCTTATTCTGCTATCATAATATGATTTGCTCGACATATCCTTCCTTTTAGCAGACATAGCCTTAACTGGAAAGGCGAGAGAGCTTCAAATGATGGAACGATTTAAGGTGGATATTATCATCGGTATTACTAGCTAAGGTTCATTTATATTGCGAAAAATGAATTATTTAAAAATATTTTTCTAAGATATCTCATCATCGATTAAATTTCGACATTGTATCTTTACGTTCTAAGGATTTGTCAGTGATTAAATTTCTAGTATAGATTGTGTACGTTTGGTTCATTTTCAAGTGAATACATTCTCAAGCTTTATTGTCGATTAAATTCCAATATAGTTTGTATACGTTCAATTCCGTTTAAAGTTCTGACAAAAAAAAAAAATTCCATTTGCAGTGAGGCCATTGACTATCTTGTCTACCCGTGTTATATCCTATCTAGAATTCTCACATAACTTGTCTCCTCTAATGAGAAATCAAAGAACAACTTTTGATGAAAGATTTTCCCATGCGGAGTTGAATCCTGAAGTATATTGATAATCGACAAGTTTAGGAGCAAGTAAGACACCCGATTTATGGTTGCTGGAGTGAAAGCCAATAGATAGATCTAGAGATAACTGTTCAAACACGATTTATTAGCTATCCTGCAAAAACTAAATTCGTCCCGTTTTTCAGTGGCACCTAACTCTTTAAATATCACGATTTAATAAATAGTCAATCTTGATAATATCTCATGTACCTTGGAATGGACTGTATAACTAATAACTTAGCGGAAAAGTCCATTTCTAGCTAAGGAATTGGACGGATTTCATCCAGGAGTTTCCCGATGAATGAAACATCATTGGATTTTTCTCCTTCTTCTATGGTTGGTTTTGTCTTTATAAAAATATGAAAAAATTACTTAAATAGTCCTAAATCTTTTGCAATTTTTCCAATTCAATCCTAAATCTTTTTTTTTTGTCAATTCATTCTAAACTTTTTGTAATTATGTCAATTCAATCCATCTCCTTCTTCTATGGTTGGTTTTGTCTTTAAAAATTAGCCGTCCTACATCTTTTTTTTCCAATTCAGTCAATTTTTTTTTTTTTTGCCAATTCAGTCCTAAATCATTTTTTTTTTTGCAAATTCATTCTAACTTTTTGCAATTGTGTCAATTAAGTCCATTTGGCCAAAATGTTGATGGACGCCGGGTTGACCGATGCCGACGTGGCAATTTTTTAATAATATTTTATTTTTTGATTTTTAATTTTCCTTTGTTCTCTCTCTCTTTTTTTTCCTTTTCTACTTCTTCTAGCCGGCCAAAAGGTATGGCCGGCAAGGACTCGCTGGTGTTGTGTGAGCTTGCCCTTGCCGTTGTTGGGTGAGGTCAAGCTCGCCCTCGCCCAAGTCTGGTGAGGGCAAGCCTCTTTGTCACGGTGTGAAGCGAGCTCACCATCATCGTTGCCACGTCAGCATTAACCCGTTTGGCCGATCAATTTTGGCTAGATGAATTGAATTGGCAGAATTGCAAAAGATTTAGGACTAAATTGGTAAAAAAAAATATTTAGGATTGAATTGGAAAAATTATAATCGGTTTAGGATCGGGTAATTTTCCCATAAAAACATGACCACGTTAATTGCCCAGACAACTTCTCTGCTCGCAAAAATGGAGCTTCTTACGATCGCTTTGGATTCCCATTTAGGAACCCGAGATTGATGACCTTGACTTCACTTGTCATTTAGCAATGTGCCGGCACACGATCGAGCTTAGCACAAACTGTTAGTAATTTGTTTGTAAAACAAGTTAAGAGGCTCCTTATCTCACGTCAAAAATATGTGAGTGCGCACATGATTGAGATTTGGCACTAATCAATGATAATTATTTTTATTTATTAAAATTGACATTTATTTTTATAAAAAAATTAATCATAACATCCTATTGGAACAGTGCGACTATTGACAAAAGAGTTACAAATTTTTTTTTAATTCTGAATTTTATTATATCTTTCAATAGTTATCTCAGAGTTCATACCTATTCGGACATAACTTTTTAATTCTTGGATGGTTGTTTGTTTAGATATAAATTCTTATTTTTGCTATAAATTACTAATCGTATCTGTTCAATCATAATCTCCTTCTTCCATTTTTCATTTTCTTTAAAAAGAATATATAGCCATTGTTTCCAATTGTTTCCTAGAGAAAACTTGGAGAAATACTAAAATTGATATCTAGTATTCTCAATTGAGACATTGTTGCATCTTGAAGGAAATTTGCTATGACCATTAACAACTTCATGAGACCAAAAAATCTTTCAAAAAAATAATATCACGCCTCAAAGTCTGACTTCATTAATATTCCCAATCGCTCATCAATACTTTTCCAACAATTTAAAGGATTTATTTGTGTAACAACGTAAACAAAGTCAATCAAAGTCTGACTTCATTGTTATTCCTAATTGGTTATCAATATTTTTCCAACCCAAACTAGTTTGGTGGGAAGAACGTTTGCTCTTCTTCATGTCCATTTAGGGCTTAGAATTTCCAACCCAACTAATTAGGCTTTAATCTCTATGAACCTTCCTTGGTGCGGCTATGACATGAAAGGGACCTTATTCGCATGTGCTTGCCAAAGAAGTCACGTCGAACTATTTTTCGTACGCAAGGCGTGGCCCCGCCATTTTTGGGCCACCAAATTAGTTCAAAATTATTATGTGAAAAATTATTATTACCTAGATCCATCGTTGGTAGATGGAATTTTGAAAGTTAAAAAAATCTTCTATCTCATTTTCTATTTATATAGGGTAAAAGAGACAATAAAGATTTAGAGAGCGATCACTTAACCATGATATCGCTATGCTTGGGCCACCAAATGAATTTACAATTAATTCGGGAAATTTTATTTACACCAAATTTAGTTGTTGGTGGATAGAATTGGGAGAGCCCCAAATAGATCTTCATCTCATTTTTATTTAATTAGGCTAAAAGAAGCAACTTGAATTAACAAAGCGACACCACAAAGCATTGACTTTTTCCTTATTTTATGTCATTAAAAAAATCGATGAACGTCATTGGATATAAATCTGTATTCCTAATAAAATTAAGTGGAGGAAAATGACTATATATATATATATATATATATATATATATATATATATATGTGTGTGTGTGTGTGTATCCCCTATCCTTTCCCGGCCTTGGCAGACATCATGAGAAAATTATCATTAAGCTAAAATGTATTGTATGTCTACGGATTCCTAAGCAAGTAAATTCCGAGAAGTATACACGAATAATCTCGTGGGAATATTCGAAACCAAAAGTCAAACGCCATTGCAAGACAGAATCATCCCGACGTACTTATTTTTTAAAAAAAAAAAATTATGTCACATCTTTAGGAATTGGTGTTTTTGAGAGGAAAATGAATCATCGTATTTGAGAAGAAACTCTTTGGGATGCATGGACACTAGAATTTTATAATGACCTATGTTTGAATGGAACTAAACCTATTACACAAGAAAAGTGTCAAAAAAGTCTTGAACCTAGTAGGGGTTATCGGTTTTCAATTAGGTCCAATTCCAAGGTGGAACTAGGAATCGAGGATTGCACTGTTTGGTCCAAATATCAAGAACTAGATTGGATCATCAGTTTTGGTTCAATCCAATGAAACCAACCACTTTTTCCCACTAAAGAGTGGACGTACACAAAGAGAGAGTGACCAATCTTAAAATATTGACGGAAGCAAAGATGAGTAAAGAGTTATTGTGTTGTAACTTGCCGTACCATTGGACAAGATAGTATTTAGTATATATTTTACTAACTTTTTAAAGAAATAATAAAAATATATATATGTAGTCAGTTCGGGCTAGTCTGATTTCCTCTTAGAACCGAGAACTGGACCCTCCAAATACCAATTTCACTTTTAGAAACCGAGAACCGGACTGACAATCTTGAGAACCGGAACAAAGTAGCCAATTTGTCCGGTCCAGGCGGTTCTTGGTTTGGGCAGTCCATTTTGCATGTCCCTAAAACTTACTGTGTTGATGCCAATTCAATAATAAATCTTTTAAGTTGATCAATTTAGTCATAAATATGTTCACATTGGCACCAATTTAGGCCGAAAATCACTAATATGGATCCCAACATCCTACATGGCAAGGGCGGCATTGACATAAACATTTTTTATAATATTTTAATATTATATTGAACTTTTTTAATAATTTTTTATAATTTATTCCTTCATTTCAGCCTATGAGACCCTCGCCCGAGGCTTTCTCGACCCTACCAGCCCTAGGTAAGGGCAAATTCGGTGAGGGCTTAGGCAAGGGCCGCGACCCTCATCGGCCAAAATGAAAGGAAAAAGAAAGAAAGAAAGAAAGAAAAATTACAAAGAAAAGAACATAGCAAAAAAAATTCAAAATGTTATTAAAAATATCCACATCAATGCCAGCTATCTTGTAAGACGGTTGACATTTACATCAATGATTTCCAACAAAAATTGATCGGATAGATTGAATTGATACCTATGTGAAAAGGTTTGGAAATAAATTAATCCAATTGAAAAGTTGAATACTTAATTGATTTTTAACAATTTTTTTGGTATTTTTCCCCTATTGCACTTATGTCAATACAATTACAAACCTTTTAATGATGCCAATTAATCCTAGACCTTTTGACAATTTGCTAATTGAGTTTTCCAGTCAATTTTGGTTGGAAATCGCTAATGTGAATATCCCACGTGACACAATTGGCGTGGAGGTGGACAATTGTTATAATTTTTTTAAATTAAAATTTTTTTTTATTGTAATTTTGGCCAATGAGGGCTTGCTCGTGAGGATTGCGGCCCTCACTAGATATGGGAAAGGGTTGTTACTATCGCCAGCAGTCAACGAGGGTTTGCTAGTGAGGTCCCTGGTCAAATTGAAAGGAAAAAAGAACAAGGAAAAAACCAAAAAAGCTATAAAAATTATTTTAAAATATCCAGATAAGTGTTGATCACGTTACATAGGATGGTTAGCCACCACGTTAGAGATTTATGGTTGAAATAAGTTGGATAAATTTAATTGGCAAAATATGAAAATATTTAGAAATAAATTAATATAATTGAAAGGTTTATTATTGAATTAGGCGTAATTATAATAGATTTATGATTTATTTATTTTTACTTTTCTATGTTTAACTTGACTGCTTATCCATATTAAGTAATATATGAAAAGAGCATTTAATCACCTTTTCGTCTTTAACATAAGATTAAGTAGGCCAAATCTACCTGCCCGCTCCAATAAAATAGTAAAATATAACTGTTGACGATATTCTTAGGTTTAAATATGGAGTGGACGAAAGTGGGTGAAGATAACTAGTTCTAATATTCCCTAAAGTCGAGAACATAGATATATAAATTCAAATGGAAATAAGAAAAAGTCTAGTACGTAAAGGATAGGAAAGATTCAGAGAATTATAGTCCTTCCATGAGAATTGTTTGTGGAATGAAGTGAGTTTAATAGGACTGAACAGCATAACAAGGCGTTGGATTTTGCTTGCTGCTATAAATGAGGATCCGATCTCCCTGTCAATGAACATTATGCAGAAGAAAATCTATTCATAAGAACAATGGTGGGTACATGCAGGGAGAACTTCCGACAAGATTACTCAATACATGACGTAGCAGAAGATCTATGCATATACTTACAAAACCCGGTCTGTACTCACCGACGACTGCCCCACGCGACCCAGAAAGTCAATTTACTTGAAGTTCAAAGCACACATCCAAACATGTATATCGGTAAATTTTGGAGTATACAGAAGTTTAGGTTTATCGACTGGAAGCTCTAGTAGATTGGAGCACCTTCCACACATCTGACTGGAGATCCGGTCTATTCCTTCTGCTGATCTCGCAGCACCTCAAAGCCAAATAAGTCAACTCCTTGGCCAGCATATAGGGCCACTCTCCAGCCAGTGGATCCAAGATGGCCTCCAAAGTCCCCGCACTAATTGCCCTTCGCACTTCATTTACAATTCTTAAGGCGGGCCTCCTTGTCAATAACTGCAGCAGTATAATCCCGAAAGAATAAACGTCAAACTTCGTGGTGAGCTCTCGTGTGATGAGGAACTCAGGGTCTATGTACCCAAATGTCCCTTTCAGGTCGGTTGGGTCCACGACAGTGGTGTTGTTGCTTGACCGCTCGCCGCCGGACAGTAATCGACAGAAGCCAAAATCACTGAGCTTGCTCACGAGGTGCGCATCCAGTAGGATGTTCCCAGGTTTGACATCCATGTGGACGATGCTAGGCTTCCAAGAGTGGAGGAAGGCCAGGACGGAGCAGAGCTCTGTGGCGATGCGTATCCGAGCTTGCCATGGCAACTGCTTCGCCCTGTTGCTGCTGCGGAGCCAGTCTTCGAGGCTACCGTTTGGAGTATATTCATAAACAAGAGTGCAGGGCTCTGGACAAGCACCGATGAGCGTGATGAGATTGGGATGCCTCACCTTGCTCAACACATCCACCTGTGAGAAATTCAATTGAGAGTTCGATGATTGGCATTGATTATCTCGGTTACTGTGAGTAATGTACTCTTACTGGGAACTTACGATGCCGCAAGTGATTAATGAACCGAGTCTTTATATCTTCTTATTTTTCTTAATTGGTTCTGAGAAAACGTGAAAAGAAGTAGAGGACACTCAAGAATTCTTACCTCCTGTTGAAATTCTTGTGAACTATGCATGCTATGAAATTTAATGATCTTTATGGCCACTGGCGTATGTCGAAGGAAACCTCTATACACGATCCCGCAACCGCCTTCTCCGATCTTCAAGGCTGGGTCAAAGTTCTGCACAGCTTCCTTGATTTCGGTCATGGAGAACTCAGAGAAGTACTTTGTGCCCAAGGAATCTCCTTTTCTTCTGCTCAGCTCCTCAGCCTTTTGGAGAGCGTTTTTTAGTTCGATCTGCAACAACTCTCGCTCTTGTCTATAACTCTGCAACGTTTCATTGGCTGCGATGATCTTCAGCTCCAACTCCTTTCTTCTCTCGTCAGTCTCGGCGAATTGGCTCTCGAGCTGCAATTTCTGTTCCAGGGCACTGAGAAGCGCTTGCTTCACTTTGTTTAGCTGATCCTGCACCTTCTCAAGTTCTTGCTCCAACTGAAAATTTACCATAATACTATACTCAATAGATCATCTCTTCTTTTTTGGGCCACAAATCAATTAATCATCTTTCTTCCTCAAGTTAGTTATCATGTTACTTATGTCATTCATTTCAGTTATCATGTTAGTTATGTCATTCATTTCATTTATCTGTGACATCTTAGGATGAATTGTTTCCATGGAGTTCGGGATGGTCCTCAACAATCAGACTTCGGCAAAATAATTCGGGGGGTCCAGGTCGACATGTAGCAAAGCCGTCCAGTTATTCCTGGGATCCTTTTGCCCACCCTCAATGATACCAACTTTTGCTTCAGCACGAATCTGTCACTCCCTCCTCAAGCACTTCTCGCATGCCGTTTACATTGGGAAAATCACCCAAAAAGTACTAAACCCATTGCATTTTTGCCAATTTAAACATAAACCTTTTAATTTTGTCAACTGAGTCTTAAATATTCACTTCTTGTCAATTAAGTCCATCCGACCAATTTTGACTAGAAATTGGTCACATGGACACCGGTTGTCCTACATAGTACGATCAACATTGGACTGCCAATGCTAATGTGGACTATTTTTAATAATATTAAAACATTCTTTTTTCTCTTCTATTCTTTATTTTATTTTCTTTTTCCCCTTTTCCCTTCGCTAGCCATCTTCAAACCTTGTTAATGGCCGACGACTTTCGCCAGCCTTAGGCGGGGGCCACCCTCACTAGCCTAGGTCTAGGCATCCTCATTAGCCTTAGATGAGGGACGCTTGGACCTAGGCTAGCGAGGGCTGCCCTTGTTGGATCGGGCGAGGGCCACTCTTGCCTCAAGCCAGCGAGGGCGAGGGTTGCCCACCCAGGCCTCACCTCCATGGCAAGGGCAACCCTCCCCCTCAATCTAGTGAGGGTGGCTCTCACCAACCCAGGTCCAAGTGTCCCTTGTTAGAGGTGGGTGACCTTTGCCGACCCTCAATGAGGTCCGACATGTAGGTCGTTGGTAGTGGTTGGTGGAGGGATAAAGAAAGAAAAAAACAAGAAATAAAGAAAAGAAGAGAGAAGGGGAAAAAAAGAAAAAAAAGAAAAGAGAAAAAGAGAAAATGGAAAAATGGAAAAATGGAAAAAAAGAAAGAAAAGAAAAGAAAAGAAAATAATTAATTATTAAAATTATCCATGTAAGCACCGGTTGTCCTACGTGAAATGGCCGGTGTCCACGTTTCAATTTTTAATTAAAATTGACTGGATGGACTCAATTGACAAAAAGTGAAAATATTTAGGATTTAATTGGCAAAATTGAAAGATTTATGATTGAATTGACAAAAATATAATAGTCTACAACTTTTTTGACAATTTTCTCCGTTTTCATTCACATCTTATTGCAATTAGCTAAACTTTGCTATATTTCTTTATAGGAGAAATTTGAGATTTTCTTAGCTCCAAAACAGGACAACTTAACCTAAGACATGGCCTCCTGGCTAGGGAACATGAAAATGAAAATCGATGCCTTATTTAGCGCATACCAGAGTGTTGGAAGGTGATGAGTGGCCGGTATGATAGCCCGACCGAATCAACTGCAGACGATGGGAAGGACTTGTTGCGACTTCTTGGAGAGTGTCTTGCCACTCCAGCAAAGGAGTGCCATCTGGGGAAGGAGCTATTGGCCTCACTGCACGTCGATCAGGGTTCAAGGAGAGCGCTCTTTTCATAAAGTCTTGAAATGGATTGCTCAACTTCGCCGTACCACTCCTCTGCAGTGTGGCAGATCGCGATTTCAAGAGAGCCAACGTTCCAGCTCCAGGGGCTGGAGTCGTCAGTGACAATGCATCAGTAGGAACTGCTACAATGGCGTCAACTGTTTGAGCTTCCCTATTTTGACAAGGAGTCAAAACAACTTTGAGGTGAAACCAAAATTGGTGCATCTCTTCGTAAATTAATCGTCTGCTAAGACTCCACGCTGTAAGCATCCTTACTATTTCATTCGGAAATTCATTTATTGTGTTAGGAGCCAATTAAAAGTTAGCGGATCTAGGGACGCTGGTAGTTGCCATGGCGCCCAGCGCAAAACTTGTTTGTCCTAGCCTCATCCAAGTTCTTTGCCATCTTCTTCAAAGAAAGAAGAAATAATGGAGAACATGAATACAATTGTTTGTCCTAGCCTCATCCCAACCTGAACTTCTGGGTCTCCTATGGAATATTTTCAGCTCTGATTTGTTTTTCAAATTGATGATTTGTTTTACAAATTATTTTCACAGCACCCTCACGTGTGCATTCGATCGTTTCAAAGAAGACAAGTTTACAAGTAAAATAGTCGGAGGATGACCTTGTGTGAATGAGCTGCCCGTTGCAGATAAACCGAATTTCACAAGAGATGTGCGCCTCATCGCGAACGAAGATGGCTGTCCTGGACTTGATTTCTGTCATCTTCCTGGCAATTCAAAACCAGAGAAGACAGTGAATTAATTTGGTGCAAAATTCAAATGATTCTAAACATAAGCTTGTAGACAAAACACGAGACTTTTAGATTCTGGGAACGACTTATCACCAATTTTTTATTTTTTATTTCACTCATTAGGAAGTAAAAACAACTATAGTGATGGTCTCGGGGCTTGGGACGAACTAGACATCGCATCCGAGAAGCACCACCAAGTATTCGCCATAGACCAGACATATACAACACGTCTTTAAGGATTAACATAGAAGTATGTATCTGGTTTATTGTTGTAATTATGGATCCAAATCAGCATGTTATTTAAGTTATGAAGAGGATAGATTTGAAATGAATAAGTCCACGACTCATGTGGGCGTGTCTTCTTGTTCTTGTACATACTTGAAATAGCGTCTGTCTGCTGCCGCACCCATTACAAGATTTCTGATCCGATGCAAATGTATAAGCTCCACAATTCCCTTTTGAACGTTATCCGATACTATGTACTTTTTCTCTGCTGGTACCTATCAATTGTAAAACCAATTAATTTGCTTTCTTCTCTAAATGAAGAAGTATATACATATAAACATGTAAACTTGTGCACGCGAGCACTGTATATATCAAGGGTCAACAATGATTAATGTTTGCGACATTCACTAGCACTTTGTTAAGAAGTCATTGACCAGGATATTTAATCATCTGGAGGAAGAAGAAGAAAGTAAATATACCCCCATTTCTGCACAAACGCGCAGGTAGGTATCCAAGATCTTATGCATGTTTATCCTCTCTTTTTCTCTGTGTTCCCTCAACATGATCTCGTTCGCTGAGTTCGCCGGGATCTCGGCACCCAGGCCTCCTGCAAACCAAAGGCAAATTAACAGCACAAAAATTTCAATCAGTTGCAAGAACAAATGCTGCAGAAAGAACGAATATCGACAATTAAAAGAACAAGTAAAAGCAATAGGATATCCAATATGGTCCAACGTCCCGAAACCCTCAAAGGGAAATTAAATTTTTTTCACATATCAATTGTCCATCATGGAAGATCCCTGTGTTATATCCATGAGAGCTTGGTAAGCTCTCATTTTTACTGTTACCAAAAAATCGTACAAGAAAGAAGATACCGGATGATGATGGGTAACATGCAAAGAAGAAAAGGCAAAAACGTTGACTTACCCATGGGGATCGTCTTCGAAGGAACTAGAACATGAATGATACAGATCTTCACGTTGCCTCTAGATTGCTGCACCGTCCAAGCAAGCTTCGCTTTGCCCTCTTTCACATCCTTCCCTGCTGCAACATAAATCACGTCTTCGAAAACCAGCGTTGCCACTTCAGGTACAACCCTGTGATAGCTCGGCATCACCGCCGGGATTCCAAACTCGGGAAGTGCAATTATACAATCAACCACGGCCATATCGACACTTGCTAAGTACGACAGCGCAGATGATTGAAACAAAAATGAAATTGAACAAACTTTGGAGTGTCTTTAATGGAGATAGATAGCTAGTGAAAGCAGACAAGCGAGATAGAAACAGAAAGCGAGACATGAGAACTCTCTGAGGAACGAAGTAGCGTGAGGTTCTTCTTTTTCTCTCTCTCTTTTTTATTTTATTTTTTCCCGAGGGGGATGTGGTTGGTTTATATATAGGTGGCTTGGTCTAAAGCTTACGGTAGACCGTACAGTGCCTACCATGGAACCGACGAAGACTCTTTTCACGGGTACCAAGTGAGCAATTTCTCTTTGGGCTTCATTTGGTGTTATATAATATACTTCTGTTTTTAGTAATTATTTGGATTAAAAGCAAACCGTCATATTCACAAAAAAGCACGATATTTTAGAGATAGGTGAATCATTAATAATGAAATTATTAACAGAAATGACCAAAAGAGAAATGATTGGATGACATCTTTTAATTTATCTAAAGAATAATAGTTTGTTTTGGACTACAAAAAATAAAATAACAAACAATTATAAATGGGTTTTGCTAGCATAATAATTTTTGATTTACTTTGAGAATAACAGTATGTTGTGAAATACAAATTATTGAAGAAGTAAACCTCACAATAATTTATAATTATTTATTATTTGATTTTTTGTGATCCATGATAAATCGTTATTCTCATAATAAGTTAAGAGCTGTTACTCAATCATTTTTCATTATAAATTATTGTGGGGTTCATTTTTTCAAGAATTTATGGCTTACAACAAGTTCTTGTATTTAAAGTAGCCTAAAGATTAATATGCTAGCAAAGCCTTAATCAAAAAACATTTTATCAAAAATAGTTGCCCTGCGCGTCATCAATAAGAGGAGTTTTAGCAGTTTGTAAATTCAAATGTTGATTTTCTTTTTTACCGGAACACTTGATCATGTTTATTGAAGATGGTTAACCTACTTTTTATGTTAGTGGTATAAAAATTACATAAGACAGTATTGTTAATATATTTGACCTATACTATTACTCTAGTTCTCCAGTGAGCTTGGGCATCCTCCGAATGAGCTTGTGCCTTCCTAGTACTGCTTTTCCGAAGCTTTTGGTGGTTGTATCTTGAGCACGTTCGTTGACCCGAATTCTAATGAGTGAGGAGCTTCTTGACAAGTGCTACTAGGGTTTGCCATTATGAACTTTGAAACATACTCACAGATTTTAGACACAACTAACAGAGAACTCTCTGTCTCCATCCATCCATCAATTAATTAATCTTGCAGGATAGATTCATTTATATTTATCAAAGAAGAGACGGCAATTATAAAATATTTCTATGATAAGTATGACCTGTCATAGAAATCGACATGATAAGAGAAAAATATCATTGTCACGTGGCATTCAATCATTTGTTCAATGTCTCATCCAGCTTTTAATACCAATTTCCTTAATCTAATCAAAGAAATTGGCCCCATCTTATATAATCATATAGTACCCCACTAAAGCATTATCTTGTTTCTGCGTAACACTCAACTTGCAAGAAGTCGACAAAAAAATCAGAATTGTGATTAAATTTTCTAATAATCCAGAATATTGTAAGTTTTAAAGAATAATGGAAAATTACGCCTGAATCTACACATGGGTCTTGCATCATAAATGGCCTTACATATTTTGTGAGCTGCAAAACCTATAAAATATATTTATTTAAAAGAAAATCATGGATAGCGATATCATTTCTCTAAGAATCATATAATTTCAGGTTGTTTTCTTATAGTTGTCTTCCCAGAACACCATTTGGCAGAAGACTTCCCTTCACTAATCTCCTATTTACTGCCATCTTCGGCAGGGAGGGTTCTATAATATGAGGTCTATAAGTGCACGTGTGTGATGCGTGTGGGATCGTTTTCTCCCTTAATGCAGAAGCGTCATATCGTGCGGCAATGGATCTCTCTCTCTCTCTCTCCCTCTCTCTCTCTCCTCGAAGATTGATTTGGATCGAAGGGCAAGCTCGGAGCCCAAATCTGAAGTTTCTATCTTGACTTTTGACGACGTAATGTGAAGTAAAAAAATTTATTTGCCTAAAAAAGGGAAAAGCTAGGAATCTGTCTATTGACTTCATGCTGAATTTCTTTCCCTCTGGCATTAGATGGAAAGATCAGGCCTAAAATCGATACCAAGTCATCCCAAGACATATTTCTAGCCCTGCTAAAATGAAATGGAGGGAAAAAGGGCTGTATCCACGTGTCCCTTTATCCTTTGCCGGCCTTGGCAGACACCATGAGGCAATTATTTTTAAGCTAAAATACATGGTATATATCCGAATTTCCGTGGGAATATTCGAGACAAAAAGTCAAACGCCATTGAAAAAAATAAAGACATTATAATATACTTCTTGTCAAAGAAAAGTTCATGCCACATGTTTCGACGTCACTTCTTATTCAATTAATGAAGTAATAAGCAACGGATGATATCTTCACAGCTTTGCCCAATTAAAATCTTACCTCTTAATATAGGTGTTTTTGAGAAGAAAGCAAATAATTATTTGCACGTATGTGAGAGGATATTTTATGGGCTGCACGCTGCACAGATAATTTTATCATGACCTATGTTTAAATTGACTATTTATGGGTATTAAGTAGTAATGAAGATAAGTGCCTTTCATTGTATCGTCGTTTTTTAAAATAAGATTCATATTAATTAGTTTTTCTATGCAAGACCAAATCTAGTTGCCCGCCCCAATAATTAGGTAACTATCGACGACACTCTAGGATTATGTATGGTGGAGATGGAAGTGGATTGAAGAATAGTAGTTGTAATATTCCCTAAATTCGAGGACACAGAGGGAGATATACAAGTGGAAATAATAGAGAGAAAGTCTAACATATAAAGGGCAGGGAAAGATTCATATTTTAATGCCGAAACACGTAAATGACATATTAAAGATATTAATTCACGCATTCTCCTATGCATGTAACACTCATAGTATAGATAATTATAGATATTTGAGGAAGAATTTCCTATGGTATCATTAGCTATCCTGTCTTGATATTAACATATACAGGAGAGAGCAAAAGGTCCAAAGAAAAAGGGTCAATTCCTGAAAAATCTCAAACTTTAGGTAAAATCTCAATTCTATTATGAACTTTTTTTCATCTAAAAAAAAACCTCAAATTTTAGATTTTTTAGATTTAGTTTTAAATTTACCCCGACCTTTTTTTTCTCTCAAAAAAATCCTAGATCGAGTCCCAAATTTGCCCCTAATTAGTTTTGTCTAAAAAAATCACCAACTTTTAATCTATTCTCAAATTTACCTATGGTCCATTCCCAACTTAATGTGCTATTTCCACATCAATAATAAATACACATCGGCAATGCGATATGAAGAGTTATCTTCGAAATAAAACCATAATAGGATATAAAAATTAGGGGTGATTAAATGTGATTTTTAGACAAAGAACTAATGGGGAAATTTAGGATTTTCTTTTCTTAAAAAATTGGGGTACATTTGCGGTTGGATTTGGGGTTTTTTCTAAGATAAAAAAATTACAAAGCAGATTTGAGATTATACCTAAAATTTGGGATGTTTTCTAAGATAAAGAAAAATTTTGGGGCAAATTTGGGACTAGATATAAAGTTAGGGGTTTTTTTTTTTACTAAAAAGGTTAGGGGCAGAATTAAAATTAAATCTAAAGTTTGAGATTTTTTTAGGGAATTAGCCCTAAACAAAAAGGGATACCAAAAAAAAAAAAATCCTCATCATAGTCTATTTTTTTATTTTGGTGTTTTGGGCATGGCCTATTGCCATCTCAACCAGGATAGCTCCCTGAACTCACTGAACTCTGTCGCAGGATAAATGAGTGGTGGGTGACAAAATAGCGACGGTCACTGTAGCTTGTACCATTGAATATTTTCTTTTAATTAGAAGCACAAAAGCAAAAATTCAATCACTTGAAGGCTTTGTTTGAAATATTTTACTCTATCTCTATTCTTTCAGTCTAAGACTCCATTCATTTTGTGAAAAATGTAGTGTTTCTGAAAAATACTTTTCAGGAAAATATAATTATTTTCATGTGTTCAGCTAAATTCTAAAAATGAAGTGTTGATGTTCAATAAGGAAAATCTTTTCCTTCATACATTTTTTTTTAATTTTTTATTTTTATTTTATTTTTAAATCAAAATTTAATTATATTTACTTTTCTAAAAAATTGTCAAAATTTTTTGATCTCCTTCTTCATTTGGTTGATCGCTGGCCACGGTAGCGGCTGGCGACCGGCCACAGGTGAGCCAAAGCCTCGCCATAGGCCGACGAGGCTCCAACTCGCCAAGTGCTCACCTGACGCTGGCGAGCTCGAGCCTCGCCAGATCCTATGACTTGGGTGGGGCCCAAGCCTCACCCAAGGTCGCTGGAGGTTGAGAACCTCCGGCGACCTTGAGCAATGCTCGAACCCCGCCCGAGTTGTCGGATCTGGTGAAACCCGATCTCTCTCGAGGCTAGTCCGACGAGCTCGGGCCTTGTCAAATCTTGCGAACCAGGGTGGGGTTTGAGCGTCACCCAAGATTGCCAAAGGTTTGCCTACCTTTGGTGACCTTGGGCGAGGTTTAAGCTTTGCCTAAGTCATCGGATTTCAACGAGGCTCGAGCTCACTGGTGTCAGGTGAGCTCGGCCTTTCCTAATCAAGTGAGGCGGAGCCTCGCCGGCCTATGGCGAGGCTCCAGCCTGCTTGCGGCCGGTTGCTAGCCAAGGATGAAAAAAGAGAAGGAAAAAAAATAAAAATAAAAAGATTTTTAAAAAAATTAAAATATCAATTTTTTTAGAAAAAAATAAAAGAAAAAGAAAAAATGTTCAGTAAAAAAAATGAGATGAAAGAAGGTGTGGAAAATGTTTTTCCTCTTTCTCAAAAGTGGAAAACATTTTTCCTATTTTAGAAGGCTTTTTACTTTGATGAAAATGTTTTCCTCAACCAATTCATTTTCCATAAAATGAACGTCGAAAAATCTGAAAAATATTTTTCTGAAAGTTATTTTTCATGAAAGGAGCGGAGCCTAAGACTAGAAATATTTTCTCTAAGTTACGGGAAAGGATTGCAAGATTTAAAAAATGGTAAAGGAAAATTCGGAATAAATAAAATTGATTGATATTCCAAACTGATTATATGTTACACAAAGAATAAAGCAAAAGAAATAAAAAAATAGAAAGCAAATTGACAAGGGAGTCCCTCGAGCTTGAAATAAATGTTTCGACAAGATATAGTTCAGCCAGGACCATTGTGGTTTTGTCAATATACCAAATTGGGAGCCCATGGTTTCTATCTAATACCTTGTGCTACTAAGGTAATATGAAATCCAATTCGTTCGTCTATTACGGACTATCTAATACCATTTAGTGCCTTTCATGAGTGTCACTTAGACTTCTAACTTGCATGATGTTGATTATGTTCCTTAAAGTAAACTTTTCGTACATTCTACACTCATTTTGCTTCTATATAGGATTCCCCCCTCTCCTTGGTGCTTGTCTCATTTTGTATCAGTGGTTTTAATGAGTTTTAATGTTGCAAAATTATAAATCTAACTCTTCCTATTAAATATTCCCTTTGTTATCTCAATATTACAATAATGTTATTACAATGACAATCAAGAATTTTTAACCATTATCAGTTATGTATATATTACATGTATGTATAATTTAAACTAAGAATCTCGATACAATTTTACACAAATGAAAAGAAAATCCACCTTCATACCGAAAATCATAACTTATCAAACTGTTGGACTAAAGAGATCATACTGGCATGTTGAAATATATGATCCATAATTAGCCAATCTATTCCATGCGAATCATTCTAGGAAAAAAAGTGAATTTAATAGGACTAAATAGCATAACATAACATGGGATTGCATGCTGCTATATATGTGGATCTAATTCTGATACAGTTAACCAATCGTGTCTCATTGTCTATGTACTTGATGTGGAAGAAAATCTTTCACGAGAAGTTGAGAACAATGATAGGTACAAGCAGGAAGAATTCTCAACAAGATAAAATAATAAATGATGTAACAAAAAATGCGTATTTATATTAGGGGTAACCGGCTCTACTAGACAAGCAGGTTTGGTCCAATTCTTATAGGCATTGCCCGGTTCCCTATTCCATAAAAATGGAACCGATGATTTTTGGTCCTATTCCCTATTCCGGGAGGGAAGCAAACCAGACTAGATCGACTCTTTTTTTAATATATTTTTTTAATTTCTTAAAAATAGCAATAAATCCTTAAATAGATTATTTTATTTCTTAAATACATATATATATATATATATATAAACTTAAACAAAAGTGTGATTTGACTTTTTAACATGTGGTAATATATGTGATCATATTATTGGAAATGCTTGAAAATTGAATTAGATTGATTAGTCCGAAGCATAGCCACTCTTAGTGCAAAAAATAATAATAATAATAATAAGTGGACGGTTCTATCGAATTGGACCGGAATCAACGGTTGGTCTGGTTCCTGGTCCTATGACAAACGTTTTGATCCTTGGTTTCCAAAATTGGAAACTAGTCCTCCCAAATTTGATTCCCAATTCCATGTCGATTATCCCTAATTTATATATAGACAAACAAGCCAGTTACTTGCTGACAACTGCCACTCAGGACCCATTAAGTCTACTTGCTTAATGATCAGGTACATGTCCACAACATTTATGTAACTCAATTCCCGAGTATTTGGAAGTCTAGGTTTATCGACAGGAAGCTCCTATTGGCTGCAGCACCATCCACACGTCTGACCGGAGATCCACCCTACTCCTATCCTCATCTCGCGGCAGCTCAAAGCCAAACGAGTCAACTCCTCGGCCAGCGTATAGGACCACTCTCCAGCCAAAGGATCCAAAATGGACATCAAAGTCCCTGCACTGATTGCCTTTTGTACTTCGTTCACCATGCCTAGAACGGGCCTCCTAGTCAATAACTCCAGCAGTATAATCCCAAAAGAATAAACATCGAACTTAGTGGTGAGCTTTCGTGTGACGAGGAATTCGGGGTCCATGTACCCGAGTGTTCCTTTCACGTCAGTCGGGTACAGGACTGTGGTGTTGTTGCTTGATCGCTTGCTGCCCGACGGCAGTCGGCAGATGCCAAAAACGCTGAGCTTACAGGCGAGGTGCCCGTCAAGTAAGATGTTCCTTTGACGTCCCCATGGACGATGCAGTGACGCTTGCAGGAGTGGAGGAAGGCTAGACGGAGCACAGCTCCGTAGCTATGCGTATTTGGGCTCGCCACAACATCTGCTTCGTTATGTTGCTGCTGAGGAGCCAGTCTTCGAGGCTTCCATTTGGAAAATATTCGTAAACTAGAGTCCAGGGCTCGGGGCAAGCGCTGATGAGCGTGATGAGATTAGGATGCCTCACCTTGCTCAACACATCCACCTGTGATACATTCAATTAAAGAATTCAATGGTCATCAATGGCATTGAGGGCTAAGAATTTCCGACCCATCTAATTAGGATTTTAATATCTATGAACCTTCCTTGGTGGGGCCTATTACATGAAACGGACCTTGTCCGCATGTTCGAAGAAGCAGCCACTGTCGAACCATTTTCTATTCGCAAGGCATGGCACCGCGATTCTTGGGCCAGCAAATTAGTTCAAAAAAATTTTTGTGAAATTTTATTATCACCTAGATTGATCATTGGTAGATGGAATTTTCAAAGTTACAAGTAAATCTTCTATCTCATTTTCTATTTATGTAGGTTAAAAGAGACAAATAGAGTTTAGAAAGCGATCACTTAACCAGGCACCACTATGCTTGGGCCACCAAATGAATTTACAATTAATTTGGGAAATTTTATTTTCACCAAATTCGACTGTTGGTGGATGGAAATAAGAGATTTCCAATTAGATCTTCATCCCTCTTTTATTTAATTAGGCTAAAAGAAATAACAAAAATAAAGAGAGCGATCCTCACAAAGCATTGACTTTCTCTTTATTATATGTCATTAAAAAAAAATCGACCAACGTCATTGAGATATACATTTGAAGTCCTGTTAAAAGTTAAGTGGAAGAGAAAACGTCTCTATATATATGGGTCCCTTTCCTTTCCCGGCCTTGGCAGACATTATGAGACAACAATTACCGAGATAAAATACATTGTATGTCTACGAGATTCCCGAGCAAGGAAATTCGGAGAGGTATATACGAATAATCTTGTGGGAATATTCGAGATCAAAAGTCAAACTTCACTGCAGAAAGAATCATCCCAACATACTTCCTTTCAAATATCGGCTAAATATTGCATCCCATAGAGTTGCGCTGGATCCTTCATCATGGTTTTCCAATTCCATGGGCTTTTAACCATGACTCTTTACAAATACCTATACCGCATCAATTCTGATTTAATATTTTTGCCCGATTGACTCTTACCTTTAAAAATTAGTGTTTTTTTAGAGGAAAGTGAATTATTGTTTGCATATATGTGAGAAGAAATTTTTTGGGATGCATGAACACTGGAATTTTATAGTGACCTCTGTTTAAATGGAAAAGGTATAAAAAAATTCTAAATCCATTGCATGGAAAAGTCCCAAAAAAGTCATCAACCTATTATATTGATATCAATTTAGTCATAAACTTTTTATTTTGATCAATTTATTTAGTCATAATCCTTTTCACATTGATACCACTTTAGGCTAGAAATCATTGATGTGGAATTTTCCTACGTGGCAAGGGCGATGCCAACGTAACCATCTTTTTTATAATATTTTAATATTATATTCAAGTATTTTTTATAATTTTTCCATCATTTTGGCTACAAGACCCTTGCCCAAGGCTTTTTTGAGCCTACGGGCTCTAGCTAAGCAGCCCTAGCCC
The DNA here is from genome assembly GCA_014182895.1 of Angophora floribunda. Taxonomy (NCBI): domain Eukaryota; kingdom Viridiplantae; phylum Streptophyta; class Magnoliopsida; order Myrtales; family Myrtaceae; genus Angophora; species Angophora floribunda. The sequence continues at coordinate 934,027 of CM024709.1, forward strand.
AAACTTGGTGAGGGCTTAGGTGAGGGCTGTAGCCCTCATTGGCCATAATGAAAGTAAACAAAAAAAAAAGGAAAAAAGAAAAAGAAAAGAAAAGAAAATTTCAAAATATTATTAAACAATGTCCACATCATGGCCAGCCATGTCCTATAAGACTACTAACATTCACGTCAACGATTTCCAACCTAAATTGGTTAGATAGATAGAATTGGTACATATGTAAAAAGATTTAGGTCTAAATTGGTCCAATTGAATAGTGCAAAACTGAATTTATACCAATGATATTATATTGAGCCTTTTTTGGTACTTTTCATTTATTATATTTGTGAAAATTTAGTTATAAACCTTTTAATTATGCCAATTTAGTCTTAAATAATTTCATAATTTGCCAATTGAATTATTCAGAATCACTGGGGTTTGCTCTAGTGGCTGCCTTTCTCACATGTGAAGGGAGAGGTGGAGGGTTCGAATCCCCACATTTTCAGGGAGTTGGAGTGGGGATGCTGTAGTTTTAAGAATGGGTTTTAACTTCCACAGCATGACAAAAGTCTGCCGATGAGGGCTTATTAGCCCTCACCAAGTCGCTAGTGAGTTCGCTAGCTAAAATGAAAGGAAAAAAAAATAGAGCAAAGAACAAAAAATTATTTAAAAATGTCTACATTAGTATCGGTCGGGCTTATTAGCCCTCACCAAGTCGCTGGTGAGTTCGCTAGCTAAAATGAAAGGAAAAAAAAATAGAGCAAAGAACAAAAAATTATTTAAAAATGTCTACATTAGTATCGGTCATGTAACATAGGGTGACTAACGATCACATTAGCGATTTCTGGTCGAAATAGGCTATATAGACTCAATTGACAAAATGTGAAAATGTTCTAAATTTGTACAATTAAAAGGCATATGAGTGAATTAGAACAATTATAATAGGTTTATTATCTTTTTTTTTAATACTTTTTCCATGTTTGAATTGATTACTTATGGAGCATTTAATCATCTTTTGTCTTTAACATAAGATTAAGTAGGCCAAATCTACCAGCCTGCTCCAATAAAATAGTAAAATATAACTGTTGACAACATTCTTAGGGTTAAATATGGAGGAGATGAAAGTGGGTGAAGAATAATAGTCCCAATAATCCCTAAAGTCTAGAACATAGAGATAGAGATTCAAGTGGGAGTAAAAGAGAAAGTCTAGCGCGTAAAAAATAGGAAAAATTATGAGAACTCTATTACTGTTCTGTGAGAATTGTTTGTTGAAGTGAAGCGAGTTTAAGAGGACTGAACGGCATAACAAGGCATTGGATTTGCTTGCTGCTATAAATGTGGATCTGATTTTGCATGTCATTAACCAATCCGATCTCCTTGTCCATGTACTTTATGCAGAAGAAACTCTATTCATAAGAACAATGGTGGGTACCTGCAGGAAGAACTTCCAACAAGATAACTCAATACATGACGTAGCAGAAGATCTATGCATATATATACAAAAACCGGTCTGTACTCACAGACGACAGCCACACGTGGCCCAGAAAGTCAATTTACTTGAAGTTCAAAGCACACATCCGAACATGTATATCGGTAAATTCTTGAGTATACAGAAGTCTAGGTTTATCGACTGGAAGCTCCGATAGATTGGAGCACCTTCCACACGTCTGACTGGAGATCTGGCCTATTCCTTCTGCTCATCTCGCAGCACCTCAAAGCCAAATCAGCCAACTCCTTGGCCAGCATGTAGGGCCACTCTCCAGCCAATGGATCCAAGATGGCCTCCAAAGTCCCAGCGCTAATTGCCCTTCGCACTCCATTTACTATTCCTAAGGCGGGCCTCCTCGTCAATAGCTGCAGCAGTATAATCCCGAAAGAATAAACATCGAACTTCGTGGTGAGCTCTCGTGTGATGAGGAACTCAGGGTCCATGTACCCGAATGTCCCTTTCAGGTCAGTCGGGTACATGATGGTGGTGTTGTTGCTCGACTGGGCACTGCTGGACAGCCGTCGGCAGAAGCCAAAATCACTGAGCTTGCTCACGAGGTGCTCATCTAGTAGGATGTTCCCTGGTTTGACATCCCTGTGGACGATGCTAGGCTTCCAAGAGTGGAGGAAGGCCAGGACGGAGCAGAGCTCTGTGGCGATGCGTATCCGATCTTGCCACGGCAACTGCTGCGCCCTGTTGCTGCTGCAGAGCCAGTCTTCAAGGCTACCGTTCGGAATATATTCATAAACAAGAGTGCAGGGCTCTGGACAAGCACCAATGAGCGTGATGAGATTGGGATGCCTCACCTTGCTCAACACATCCACCTGTGAGACATTCAATCGAGAGTTCGACGATCAGCATTGATAATCTCAATTACTGTAAATAATGCACTCTTACTGGTAAATCACGATGTCATAAGTGAGTAATGAACCGAGTCTTCATATCTCCTATTATTCTTAATTTTGGTTCCGAGAAAACATGAAAAGAAGTAGAGGATACTCAAGAATTCTTACCTCCTGTTGAAATTCTTGTGAACTATGCATGCTATGAAATTTAATGATCTTTATGGCCACCGGCGTATGTCGAAGGAAACCTCTATATACGCTCCCGCAACAGCCTTCTCCGACCTTCAAGGCTGGGTCAAAGTTCTGCGCAGCTTCCTTGATTTCGGTCATGGAGAACTCAGAGAAGTACTTTGTGCCCGAGGAATCTCCTTTTCTTCTGCCCACCTCCTTGGCCTTTTGGAGTGCACTGTCGCGTTCGATCTGCAACAGCTCTCGCTCTTGTCTATGACTCCGCAACATTTCATTGGCCTCGATGATTTTCAGCTCCAGCACCTTTCTTTTCTTGTCAATCTCAGCGAATTGGCTCTCGAGCTGCAATTTCTGTTCCAGGGCAGTGCGAAGTTCTTCCATCGCTTTGTTTAGCTGATCCTGCACCTCCTCTGGCTCTTCCTTCAACTGAAAATTTACCCATAATACCAGACTGAATAGATCATCTCTCCATTTTTTTTCTTTTGGCCACAAACCAATAAATCATCTTTCTTCCTCATGTTAGTTATGTCACGCATTTTATTTATCTGTTCCCTTTTAGGATGATACGTTTCCATGGAGTTTGGGATGGTCCTCAACAATCAGATTCAGCAAAATCAGTAGAAATTAAGAATGAGTATGGTCCGAGTTAGGCTGGTCCAGCACCTAGCCTAGGGACTAACCTACACGGTATTGGTCCCTAAATTTTGGGACCAGAGACTAACTTTGTTGAGCTTGGAACCAAGGATAGGGTCGGGTTTCGGTCTGATTCAAAGGTCAACTTGGGATCAACCAATTATTTTTTTGTTTCATTTTTTGTATTCCTTAAAAAGACAAATATATTCTTTCAAATTATATAATCATAAATAATACAATATTGAGCAACTAAACTATGAACATTAGTATGTATCAAACATAAATCTAAGATAAAGGTAACAAAAAAAAATCTCCATTTGCAATTTTGAGTTGCGTTCATAAAGGCAAGCTAATAGACATGAGCAACTTCACCAGCTAAGTTATACTCGCGAGGCAAGTAAGGCGAAGCTAGAGGCAAGGTGAGTGAAGCAAGCAAAGAGAGGTGAGCACCAAATGAGGCCGATGCAAGCAAAGAGGGCTTCTTTTTTTTTGGATCAAATCAAGGCTTAGTTTCTACTCTCTAGTTTACATGACAAAACCATATAAGGAAAACCAGAGGCTGATGCACTAAGATTTAGAGTAGACGAAAATATATAATTTATAACATATTATATATATGCATAATATATATTATATATTACATATATAATATATAATAAATATTATATATAGGGTTGGTCTAGGTTGGATCAACTCTAAAGTCTCAAGACTAGACCGAGGACCAACTTACATAGTATAGGGTGGAGGGTCCTAGGAACAAGGACTGCCAAGTCTTCTTAGGAACCAAATGGTCGGTCTTTGGTTGATCCAAGATGGACCTTGTACTAATGCTCACCCCTAGTAGATATATTCCATTTTTCAATACAAGAAATTAAAATAATTCAGGTCCAACTCAATATATAGCAAAGCCATCCATCCAATCATTAGATCGACATTATCCATTCCCGGAATCATTCGCTTGTCCTCAATGATACCTACTTTTGCTTTAGCACAAATCATCACTCCCTCCTAAAGCACTTCTCGCATGTTGTTTTCATCAAGAAAATTATCCAAAAAGTAATGAACTTATTATGTTTTTGCCAATTAAATTATAAATTTTTTAATTTTTGTTAATTGAGTATATCTTACCAATTTTTGCTAGAAATCAATGTTATAGATGACAGCCGTCCTATGTTGATGTCAATAATTTTTAATAATATGTAAATATTTTTTCAATTTTTTATTTTTATTATTTTCTCTTCTCTTCTTTATTTTATTTTTCCCCTTTTCCCTCTATCGGCCACCATCGAACTCCGTTGATGGCCCATAGATGTCGCCGGCCTTAGGTGAGGGATGTAGGGGCCTAGGCTGGCGAGGGCCGCCCTCACCCAAGTGAGGGCTATTCTCACCTTAGGCTAGTGAAGGCGAGGGTCGTCTACCCAGGACTCGCCTCGCCTCTCGTGGTGAGGGGTTACCCTTGCTGGCTTGGTGAGGCCGCCCTTTGCCTCGATCTAGTGAGGGCCTTCGCTAGCCTAGGCTTGGGCATCCCTTGCCTAAGGTTGGGGACCTCTACCACCCATCGATGAGGTTCGGCGTGGAGGTGGCCAACGAAGATATAAAAGAAACAAAAAAGAAGAAGAAAAGATGGAAAAGAGAAAAATAGTAATAATAAAAATAAAAATGAAAAATAATATTAAAAAATTTTTCGTGTCAGCAATAGTTGTCCTACATGGCATGGTAAGTGTTCACGTTACCAATTTTTGGCCAAAATTGCCCAGATTGACTCAATTGGCAACAAAAAAAGTTTATAACTGAATTGGTAAAAATACAATAGGTTTAGGGCTTTTTGGACCGTTTCCCCGTTTTCATCCATATCCTGTTACAATTAGCTAAACTTTGCAATATTTCTTTAAAGGACAAATTGAGATCTTCTCAGCTACAAAACAGGACAACTCAACCTAGAGACATGGCCTCCTAGCTATGGAACATGAAAACGAAAATGGATGCCTTATTTTGCGCATACCAGAGTGTTGGGAAGTGATGAGTGGCCGGTATGATCGACCGACTGAATCAACTGCAGCCGATGGGAAGGACTTGTTGCGACTTCTTGGAGAGAGTCTTGCCTCCCCACAATGCTCGCCGAATTAGGCTGACAGGGTCGATCGGCGTTCAAGGAGAGCTCTCTTCTCATAAAGTCTTGAAATGGATTGCTCAACTTCACCGTACCACTCCTCTGCAGTGTGGCGGATCGCAATTTCAAGAGAGCCGACGTTCCAGCTCCAGGGGCTGGAGTCGTCGGTGACGGTGCATCAGTTGGAACTTCTACAATGGCGTCAACTGTTTGAGCTTCCCTATTTTGACAAGAAGTCAAAACAACTTTGAGGTGAAGCCAAAATTGGTGCATCTCTTTATAAATTAATCTCCAGTTAAGACTCCCCGCTGCAAGCATCCCTACTTGCACTCAATTTCATTCGGAAATTTCATTTTTTGTGTTATGAGCCAATTAGAAGTTAGCAGATCTAGGGACACTGGTAGTTGCCATGGTCCCCAGCGCAAAACTCCCCAGCCATCTTATTCAAAGAAAGAAGAGATAATGGAGAACATGAACACAATCGTTTGTCACAGCCTCATCCCAACCTAAACTTCTGGGTCTCCTATGGCATTCAACTATCGCAACAAGATTTTCAGCTCTGATTTGTTTTTCAAATTGATAATTTTTTTGTAGAACTCAATTTCACAACACCCTCACGTGCGCATTCGATAGTCTCAAAGAAGACAAATTTACAAGTAAAATAGTTGGAGGACAACCTTGTGTGAATGAGGTGCCCATTGCAGATAAACCGAATTTGACAAGAGACGTGCGCGTTATCGCGAACGAAGATGGCTTTCCTGGAATTAATTTCTGTCATCTTCCTGCCAATTCAAAACCAGAGAAGATAGTGAATTAATTTGGTATAAATTTATATAATACTAAAACAAAAGCTTGCAGACACTACAAAAGAGACTTTTAGATTCACATAAAAATATGACACCGATTTTTATTTTATTGTTTCACTTAGTAGGAAAGTAAGATGATTTTAATACATTATATATAGTGATGGTCTCGAAATGAACTAGATATCGTGTTTGAGAAGCACCAGCACCACCATACATGTACAACGCATGTCCGGTGTAATATTGCAATTATGCATCCAAACAAACATGTTTTTAAGTTATGAAGAGGATAGATTTGGAATGAATAAGTCCACGATCCATGCGTGCGTGTTTTCTTGTTCTTGTACATACTTGAAATAGCGTTTGTCCGCAGCTGCACCCATTATAAGCTTTTTGATCCCATGCAAGCGTATGAGCTCCACAATTCCCTTTTGAATGTTGTCCGATTCTATGTACTTTTTCTCTGCTGGTATCTATTAACCATGAAACCAATTAATTTGCTTTTTTCTCTAAATGAAGAAGTATATACATATAAACATGTAAACTTGTGCACGCGAGCACTGTATATATAAAGGGTCAACAATGATTAATATGTGTGCCATTCACTAGCACTTTGTTAAGAAGTCGTTGACCAGGATATTTAATCATCTAGAAGAAAAGAAGAAAGTAGATATACCCCCATTTCTGTACAAACGTGCAGGTAGGTATCCAAGATCTCATGTATGTTTGTCCTCTCGTTTTCTCTGTGTTCCCTCAACATGATCTCGTTCGCCGAGTTCGCACGGAACTCGACACCCAGGCCTCCTGCAAACCAAAGGCAAATTAACGGCGCAAAAATTTCAATCAGTTGCAAGAACGAACGCTGCAGAAAGAACAAATATCGAGAATTAAAGGAGCAAGTAAAAGCAATAAGATATCCAACGTGATCCAACGTCGCAAAACCCTCAAAGAGAAATTTAATTTGTTTCACATGTCGATTGTCCATCATGTAAGAGCCCTTTGTTATATGGATGAGAGCTTGGTAAGCTTTTCTTTTCACTATTAACAAAAATCCGTACAACAAAAGAAGATACGAAAGATGATGGGTAATATGCAAAGAAGAAAAAGCAAAAACGTGGACTTACCCATAGGGATCGTCTTCGAAGGAACTAGAACATGAATGATACAGATCTTGACGTTGCCTCTGGATTGATGCACCGTCCAAGCAAGCTTCGCTTTGCCCTCTTCCACATCCTTCCCAGCTGCAACATAAATCATGTCTTCGAAAACCGGCGTTGCCAGTTCAGGTGCAACCCTTTGAAAGCTCGGCATCATTGCTGGGATTCCAAACTCAGGAAGTGTAATTATATGGTCGACCCAAGTTCAGGTGCAACCCTGCGGAAGCTCGGCGTCATCGCCGGGATTCCGAACTCGGGAAGTGTAATTATATGGCCAGCCCTGGCCATATCGACACGTGTATGGAGACGATTGTAACAAAAATGAAATTGAACAAACTCTGGAGTGTCTATAATGGAGATAGATAGCTAGTGAGAGCAGAAGAGAGAGAGAAACAGAAAGCGAGAAACGAGGGAGCGTCTTAATTTGAGTTATTTTCTTTTCTTTTTTTGGAGGGGGATATGGTTGGGTTATAAAGAGATGGCTTGTTCTAAAGCTTACGGTAGACCGTACAGTGCCGCCATGGAACCGACGAAGACTCTTTCCACGGGTAATTAGGGAGCAATTTCTCTTTGGGCTCCATTTGGTGCTGTATAATATGCTTCCGTTTTTAGTAATTATTTGGATCAAAAGAAAACCGTCATATTCATAAAAAAGCACAATATTTTAGAATTAGATGAATCATTAGTAAAACAATTACTAACAGACATAACCAAAAAAGAAATGATTGGGTAACAGTTTTTAATTTACTTTGAAAATAACTGTTCGGGACTACAAAAAACCTAATAACAAATAATTATCAATGGACTTTGGTAGTATAATAGTCTTTGGGTTATTGTGAAAATAATATATTGTTGTAAACCTTAAATTCTTGAAAGAGTAGGTCTCACAACAATTTAAAATTTTTATTTTTTATTTTGTATGATCTAGAATTGATTGTTACTATCACAATAAATTAAGAACTATCACTCAATCATTTCTAATTATAAATTGTTGTCGGATTCGCTCCTACAAGAATTTGTTTCTTACAATAGGCTATTATTTTCGAAGTAGCTCAAAGATTATTATGCTAGCAAAGCCATAATTGAAAACCATTTTATCAAAAATAGTTGCCTTGCGTGTCATCAATAAGAAGAGTTTCGGCGTTTTGAAAATTCAAATTTCGATTTTCTTGTTTACTGTAATACTTGATCATTTTTATTGAAGATGGTTAACCTACTTCTTTATGTTAGTGATATAAAAATTACATAAGATGGTATTTTTAATATGTATGTTCCATTCTACTACTCTAGTTCTCCAATGAGCTTGAGCATCCTCAGAATGAGCTTGTGCCTTCCTGGTACTGCTTTTCCAAAGCTTTTGGTGATTATCTTGAGCACGTTCGTTTACCTGAATTCTAACAAACGAGGAGTTTCTTGACAACTGCTACTAGGGTTTGCCATTATGGATTTTGAAACGTCCTTACAGATTTTGGACACAACTAACCAGAGAACTCTCTATCTCCATTCATCCGTCAATAAATTAATCTTGTGGGATAAATTCATTTATATTCCCTGAAGGAGAGACGGCAATTATAAAATATATCAAAATATAAAATTCCACATAGGTACGACCCGTCATAGAAATTGACGTGATAAGAGAAAAATAATTTTGTCACATGGCATTCAATCATTTGTTCAATCAGGAAAAAAAAATCGTTTGTTCAATGTCTTATCCAGCTTTTAATACAATTTCCTTAATCTAATCAAAGAAATTGGCCCCATGTTATATTATCATATATTGCCCCAGCAAAGCACCATCTTGTTTTTGCGTAACACTCAATTTGCAAGGAGTCGACCAAAAAAGTCTAAATCATGATTGAATTTTCTAATAATCCAAAATATTTTAAGTTTTAAGGAATAATGGGAAATTATACCCGAATCAACTCATGGGTATTTGCATCATAAATGGCCTTACATATTTTGTGAGCTGCAAAATCTATAAAATACATTTATTTAAAAGAAAATCATGGATCGCCATATCATTTCCCTATGAATCATATATAGTATTTCACGTCATTTTCTTATAGTTGTTTCCCCACAACACCATTTCGCAGAAGACTTCCCTTCCCTAATCTCCTATTTACTGCCATCTTTAGCGGGGAAGGTTCTATCATACGAGGTCTATAAGTCAAGTGCACGTGTGTGATGCACGTGGAATCGTTTTCTTCCTTAATGCAGAAGCATCATATAGTGTGGCAATGGATCTCTGTCTGTCTCCTCCCCCCTCCTCTCGAAGCTTGATTTGGCCGAAGGGCAAGCTTTTGACGACGGTACTGTATAAATTTGTATTTGCCTTAAAAGCACATGTTTAATGCCTTCTTCTGCGATCATGATTGCTTCACTCAATGTATCCTTCCTTTTAGCAGACATATCCTTAAACTGAAAGATGAGTGAAGTTCAAACAATAGAAAGATTTGCGGCCGATGCTTCATTTAGGGCTATATTATCATCGATAATGCTAATTAAGAAAGATTTATTCACTTTCATCCAGCTAGAAGAGACGTCCCTTTTTGTGATAATAGTATTAAACCACCTACCGCTACTAATAACTTGAGAGCCCCCTATTTCGGTACCCGTGTTTCCTCCCGTACGGCTATAGTACCATCACGTATTCTCTTATCGAACCAATTTAATTCCATTCTCCATGGATTAGGACCGCTGATTGGACCAAAACCATTAAATAGATGATGGTTCGTCTAGTAACAAGGCGACAAGTTTAAAACCAATGTAAGACACGTCATTTACTCTTTAGTTGGACTAAAATGAAAGACGATCAATAAATCTAGAAATAATTGACCGGGTATTTATGGCATGACATAGCTGAGGGCATGAACATAATATATATCAGAAAAAACAACTTACTAGCTATCACATAGGAATTAACTTCTTCCATTGTTTCATTGGCAACTAGATTTAATTTCACGTACCTTGGCAAAGAATATCTAACTGATAACTTCGTGAAAACATCGATTTTCCAGCTAAGAAATCCGACGGGTTTCATCATAGAGTTTCCTGGTGAACTTCTCTTTTGTTGTTGGTCTTTTCCTAATTAAAACACAAGCGCGTATGCTAGGACAACTTCTCTATTTGGAACCAAAGAACGATGACTTTTTTACTTCATTTGTGATTTAGCAATGTGATTATCCAGCTTAGTACTGTTGTAAAAATACTCTGGATGATTTTGAAGATTGACAAAACTTTTCTTGAGTGACTTCTGTTTCTGATGATGAGTTTTTCCAGGTGGAAATTCTAGGATCTATGATCATATGTTATTCATCAGATTCAATGTCATGGTGAAGATTGTATCATTAATTATCAAAATCAGCAGAATAAGGATATTGATCAGTCGTTAAACCTTGCTAGTAGATTGGCCTAAATTCCTTACCATATATATTGAGTGTCCATAGGGAAAGTATGCCGAATACAATCTCTCATCGTTGGAATGTTGCAATCATTGCAATAATGAATCAATTGGAGATGAAATATTATTTCCAAATGAATGACTCAACTTATGGAAACTCAATCTATTTTATGGGCAGCAGAATCAAGGGAGACTTCATTTTTTACAATCTTGAAGTGATAAGATCTTCTAGAAATATTCAAGTCCAATGATTTAATTGGATGAATGATCTTAGAGTTTATTTCAAAAGTCAACTTAGACATTGAGGAGTATTTAATGAGGATGCTGAAGGAACTAAGAGTTTTCAAAGTCCAAAATTCCAAAGTTAAAAGGAGAACTTCGTCTTTACACATTCATCTTCGTGAGCGTAATTATTGTCATCTTTTAGAGGTTGATAGTGTGAGTTCAGAAGAATTGTTCACGTGTTGTTGAGCAGTGAATACTCATTCTTGCAACCTCTAGTTGATTCATATGGTAGAATCTAGCCGATAAGCTATCAATGCGAAAGAGTGGATGTAGGCTTGTCATAAGTCGAACTACTATAATTGTTGTGTACATTTTTCTATCCCTTAAACTCCTTTTTATCTCTTGCATAGAATAATTGCACACTAGTAAGATCTGAACATCGCAAGCTTTGTCACCAGATATTGTCCTTTTGCAATATCAGTTTAAATTGTTTTTAATTTCCATGTAGTCACTTATTCACCCCTCTCTAAGAAATAGTTCTAGTCCTGACAAGTGCAAACTAGTTTGGTATGAACAATATTTACTCTTCTATGAATTTCCAACCCAACTAGTTAGGATTTTAATTCCTATGAAAAACACCTTGTCCGCAGGAATTCAAAGAAGAAGACACATACGCAAGGCGTGTCACCGCCATTCTTGGGCCACCAAATTAGCTCAAAAACTAATTCTTGAAATTTTATTATCACCTGAATCGTTGCTGGTAGATGGAATATGGAAAGTAATCTTCATCTCATTTTTTTTGTATTTGTTTAGGCTAATAGAAATAACAATAGAACAGAGATCAATCCCCTAAGAAGCATAGACTATTTCCTGATTTTATGTCATAAAAAATCAACACCAACATCATCCCAAGGCATTTTCTAGTCCTATTAAAACGAAGTATTAATACCATGAAAAACCCTAAATTGGTACATATGTGACAAATTTACCCCAAATTAATTTTTTTATCACAAAAAAGCCCGAAATTGGTACACTTGAAACAAATTTACCCTCCATTAACTTTAGTCAAATTTAACCATTAAATTTACTAACATGGATGACATATGATGACAGGGTATGGTGACATAGCAATCCATAGGGTTAGTATCCCAAAAAATCCCAAATTTGCCATAGGTATACTGTTAAATTTATCACATGAGTACCATTAAATTTGTTATAGGTATACCAATTTAGAGATCTTTGTGATATTTACCTGATGAATTTTCATGTGGACTTATCATGTCACCATACTATGTCACCATATGTCATCTAGGTTAGCTAATTTGATGATTAAATTTGACTAAAGCCAATGGATGGTAAAATTTTTACAAGTGTACTAATTTAGGATTTTTGGTGAATCAAAAAGTCAATTTTAGATAAATTTATTATAGATATACCTATCTAAGATTTTTTGTGATATTAATCCTAAAATGAAATGGACAGAAAAAGGGCTGGATACACGTGTACCTTGCCCTTTGCCGGCCTAGGCGGACATCATAAGGCAATTATTGCGAAGCTAAAATATATCGTATGTCTCCGAATTTCCATGGGAATATTCGAGACAAAAAGTCAAAAGCCATTGAAAAAAATAAAGACATTATAATATACTTCTTGTCAAAGAAAGGTTCGTGCCCCATGTTACGATGTTACTTTTTATTTAATTAATGGAGCAATAAGCAACGGATGATAACATCATCGCGCTGCGCAATTAAAATCCTACCTTTTAATATAAGTGTTTTTAGACGAAAGTAAATAAAAGTTTGCACGTATCTGAGAAGATATTTTATGCGCCGCACATATACTAGAATTTTATCATGATCTATGTTTAAATCGACGATTTATGGGTATTAAATAGTAATATAAAATAAGAGTGTTTCATTGTGTCATCGTTTTTTTAAAAATAAGATTAGGTGACATTCACATCAATTAGTTTTTCAATGCAAGATCAAACCTACTTGCCCACTTCAATAATTAGGTAACTATCGACGACAATTTAGGGGTTAGATATGGAGAAGATGGAAGTGGATTGACGAATAGTGGTTGTAGTATTCCCTAAATTCAAGGACAAAGAAATTTTCATTCATCATCCTATCTATATTAATGAGTCTATAAGATTATTACTATTGGACCTATTGTTAAAGTGTTAAGAATATGTGTGACATGTTTACAATTAAACTGAATCTTTAAATAGTTTTCAGTCAATGGATCAATAAGAGGATATTAATGATCCCGTTGAGATCAATGTATTCTCAAACTTCACCATTGAGTATTGGATACCTCATGGGATGATAAGTCACAAGTCATTGGATGTTGTGATACCTAAACTAAAACATAGGTGATTGTCTTGGATAAGTTCACTGAACGTGGCATACATAGAACGATTGGCAATATGCAAGTTTTTAGTGGGGTCAATGACTAATTGTTCATGCTTTAGTCCGGTATAAGATCCTTAGAACTAAGACATGATGCTAACTTAAACATTGACAATACGCATATTGACACTTCGTCGAACCATCTCCGTACTTGATGGCCATAGTTTGTTTACATACGAAGGCATAAGAGCGTGCAACGTGAAATCTTTTTTCTTGTTATATATGTAGATATACAAGATAGAATATTGATGTCATATGTGATCTAATATGACATTATACTGAAATCCTTGGTCGAGGTTGTAATCGAGAATCAACATTCATGTCTCGAAGAATACATGTCAATTAAATTTGGGTATATGATCGAATTTGTGGCTTGACAAATAATTCAATAGCTTTTCGATCAGGACATTGTGAGACAGAAGAATCAAATTACATGGTCACAAAAAATAATAGGTTCATTATGTTTTGTCTAGGTAGCCATGATATATTACTAGATGTCACTCATGATTTATAGAAAGAGGAGATTAATCGAGCCAATCAATCCTCTTGATTGCGTTAATGTGTTACAGATCTTATTGCCAGCTCAATGATGAACCTAAAGATGTCATACTGCATAATCAATTCAAAATGACGTTTGAACGGAAGAGACAATATTGCAAATGTGTTTGCACTTAAGGCAATCAAATTGAGTTAGACTAAAAATCTAAGTTCTGAAAAAGGTTTCAAACTTTAGGACCATATCAAAGATTTAAAAAGGGTTTCAGACTTTATAGTCAAATAAAAAATCTGAAGCGGGTTCAAATTCAACGGCTAAATTAAAGATGTATATTGGGTTCAAATTCAATGGCCAAATTGAAGATTGGACGTGGGTTCAATGTTAATGGATGTATTGATGATTTGAAATGAGCTCAGCACCAATAGCCATATTTATGATTTGAAGTAAGTTCAGAATTAATGGTCGTATTAATGATCTGAAGTAAATTCATAATTAATAGGCAAATTAAGGGGCTAAAATGGTTTAGACTTAATGGCTAAATTAAAGATTTGAAATGGGTATTAATGATCTGAAAGGGTTTTAGAATCAATGGACAAATTAATGATCTAAAACAATTTTAGAATCAAATCACTAATTAATGTTTTAAAACAGTTTTAGACATAACGGTCAAATTAAAGTCTTGTAATAGTTACAAAGTTAATTTCTATAATAAAGTTTTGTAACTATTACAAATTAATGTCTTGAATAATGCTCTGTAATTGTTACTTAATTAATGCCCGAATTAGTGTCTAAAATGATTTCATAACTTACATTCAAATTCAAAGTTTGAAGCGAGCTTTGATGTTACGGCTGAATTAATTCTCTAAAATGGTTTTAGAGTTAATGAGCCAAATTAAATGTGATCTAGAACTGGTTCTAAAAGGCAACTAAGAGAAAGGATCATAAGATGATCGAGGATTGACAAAAGATAGTGATGATAGTGATCAATCATGTTATTCACACACAAGAGCAATTGCTAGCACAATTTTAGTTGTGAGATCTCTCATTTTCTCTCTATTGTTCAACGCAAGATTGGTGGTGTGTCTGAACTAGAGGCCCAACATTTGTGGGGTTGGATCTAAACATTGCCAGAACCTGCGTTATGAGGAGATCAGACATACGTGGTCTGGATTTGATGAACATCAGAACCAACATTACCAAAAGACATCAAAAAATTTCAAGAACGTCAGAAATAGTGTTATTAGGAGATCAAACATTTGTTGTCAGAATCTAAAGAATGTCAGAACTTGTGCTACAAGGACATCAAACTTCGTGGTCAAAATTTGAAAAACGTTAGAACCAAACTTTTGAGTACGGTACAAGGGCAATGCGATTAACCCTTTTATCACTTCTATGTTCTTCTTATTAAAATGCATGAATAGTATCAAGGAGATACATGTATAGTCATTTTTATTTTTACTGCAAATCATTTTTGATTCAATTTACCTATGCACGTGTTCTTATTTTCGAAATAGAATCCCAACAGTTCTCTGGTTTGACGTCCCGTAGACGGTGCTGTGAGGCTTGCAGGAGTGGAGGAAGGCTAGGACGGAGCACAGATCCGTAGCGATGCGTATTCGGGCTCGCCACGACAGGTGCTTCGCTCTGTTGCTGCTGTGGGGCCAGTCTTCGAGGCTTCCGTTTGTAAAATATTAGTAAACTAGAGTCTTCGGCTCGGGACAAGCGCCGATGAGCGAGATGAGATTAGGAAGCCTCACCTTGCTCAACACATCCACCTTTGATACAATCGATCAAAGAATTCAATGATCAGCAATGGCATTTAGGGCTTAGAATTTCCGACCCATCTAATTAGGATTTTAATTTCTATGAAACTTCCTTGGTGGGGGCTATTACATGAAAGGGACCTTGTCCGCATGTTCAAAGAAGCAGCTACCCTGACCTATTTTCTATTCGCAAGGCATGGCACTGCGATTCTTGGGCCACCAAATTAGTTCAAAATTATTTGTGAAATTTTATTATCACCTAGATCAATCGTTGGTTAATAAAATTTTGAAAGTTATAGGTAAATCTCCTATCTCATTTTCTATTTATATCGGCTAAAAGAGACAACAATAGTGTAGAAAGCGATCACTTAATCAGGGCATCGCTATGCCTAGGCCACCAAATGAATCATAATTAATTCAGGAAATTTTATATTCACCAAATTCGATTGTTGATGGGTGGAAGTGAAAGATTTCCAAAATGATCTTCATCCCATTTTTATTTAATTAGGCTAAAAGAAATGACAAGAATAAAGATAGCGACCCCAAAAAAGTATTGACTTTCTCCTTATTATATGTCATTAAAAGAAAATCGGTGAACGTTATTAAAATATACATTTGTAGCCCCGTTAAAAATTAAGTGGAGGAAAAGGTCTATATACGTGTGTGGCCATTATCCTTTTCCGGCCCTGGCATACATTATGAGAGAACTATCACCAAGCTGAAATATATTGTATGTCTACGACATTCCCAAGCAAGGAAATTCGGAGAGGTATATACGAATAATCTTGTGGGAATATTCAAGATCAAAAGTCAAAGGCCATTGCAAGAAAGAATCATCCCAACATACTTCTTTTCAAAAAAAAAAAAAATTTATGCCATATCAAATATCGGCAAAATATTGCATCCTACAGAGTTGTGCTAGATCCTTCATCATGGTTTTCCAATTCCATGGGCTTTTAACTATGACTCTCCACAAATACCTATACCGTGTCAATTCTGATTTAATTAATGTAGTAATGAGAAACAGATGATATCTTCGTCACTTTGCCCGATTGACTCTTACCTTTAAGAATTGGTGTTTTTGAGAGGAAAGTGAATTATTGTTTGCATGTATTTTAGAAGAAACTCTTTGGGTGCACGGACACAAGAATTTTATCATGACCAATGTTTGAATGGAAAAAGTATAAAAAAAAAAAAGTTCTAAACCTATTGTATGGGAAAAGTGTCAAAAAAGTCTTGAACCTACTACATTGATACTAATTTAATTATAAATTTTTAATTTGATCGATTTAATCATAAACATTTTCACACTTGGTATCACTTTAGGTCGGAAAATGCTAATGTGGAATTGTCCTATGTGGCAAAGGCGACGATGACGTAAACATATTTTTTTATAATATTTTAATATTATATTGAACCTTTTTTTAATTGTTATGATTTTTTCCTTCATTTTGGCTGGTGAGACCCTCACTCAAGGCTTTCTCAACCCTACCAACTTTGGGCCAGGCATTCCTCGCCCAAATTTGGTGAGGGCCATGACACTCACTATGCAAGGGAAAAAAAGAAAGAAAAAAGAAAAAGAAAATAAAAGTTCAAAATATTATTAAAAAATGTTTATGTCAATGACAACCATGTCACGTGGGGTGCGTTTGGTTTAGGATTTCCAAGGGGCTTTTGAGCCTTGGCTAATGTTGGATCGTTTGGTAACAATTTAGAAATGGCTTTCAACTGAAAGCTAGCCTTAAGAATGCTGAAAGCTCAAAGCCAATAATGACTAGCTTTGGGCTTTCAACATTTGGCCAAATACTCAAATTGATTTTTGCCCTTCCAAAACTATCCTCAGTAATTCTTCATATTTTCAATTTTGCCCCGGTTAATTTTTTTTTTTCATTAAAAAGGGAGACAACCCTTTGCTAGACTGATGAAGGGCTACGACCACCGATGATCTAGATTTGGTGCTGGAGTGCTGGCGACCATCGGTTGAGGTCGCCTGACTCCAGCGAGAGTCGCACAACCCAACCGAGGGCCATTGAAGGTTGCATGACCTTGGGCAACCCTTGGCGAGGGTCACTCGACCTAGGCGTCGTGCGACCGTCGCCTGGGTCTTACGGCCTCAAGTGGCCCTTCCTAGGTCTCGTGAGGGTCGTGTGATAGCAGCTAATGGTCGCGCCATCCTTGCAAGACCTAGGCAAGGGCCGCCTGAGGCCAGGAGACCTAAGCAACGGTCACCTAGGTCATGCAGTGCCTAAGTCGACTGTCACCTAGGTCGAGCGACCCACGCCGAGGGTCGCCCAAGGTCATACAACCTCCGACTGCTCTCAGCTAGGTCGCGTGACCCTCACCAAAGGTCGCCCAACCTCAAGCGACCTCAACCGACAGTCACTAGCGCTAAATTTGGCTCGCCGACGACCATAACCCTTCGCCAAACCAACAAAGGGTTTAGTTCAATTTTCCAAAAAAAAAATATATATATATATATACCCTTAAAGCCCATTGCAAAAAAAAAAATTACCAAACACACATTCAACTCAAAACCCATTTGCAAAGAAATTTTACCAAACACAATTTGCATTTCCCCAATTAGCTTTAGGCTTTCAGCATTTGCATTAGACTCAAGGCTCATTTGCAAAGCTGAACTAAATGCACCCATAGACTGCCGATGTTTATATCAGCAATTTCCGACCTAAATTGGTTAGATAGACTAAATTGATACCTATGTTAGTCCAATTGAAGACTGAATTGGTACTAATATAATCGTTTTATGGCTTCTTTTTTATTTATACTTTTTCTCTACTGCATCTATACCAATTTAGTTAATTTAGTCATAAACATTTTAACAATTTGCTAATTGAGTCCTTTTGGCCAATTTTGATAATCGCTAATGTCAATGCTATCTATCTTATGTGTCACGATTGATGCTAAGTTGGAAATTTTTTATAATTAATTAGAAATATTATTTGTTTTGTTATTTTTCCTTCTTCTTTTTTTGGTGTCATTTTTTGCCAACAAGGCCTTGTTGGTGAGGATCATAACCCTTCCCAAATCTGGGCAAGGGTCGCAACCCTCACCGGCTACTTGTGAGAGTTTATTGTCCCTCATCTAGTGGCTGGTGAGGTCGTTGGCCAAAATGAAAGAAAAAACAATGTAAAAAAACAAAACAAAATTATTTAAAAATATTCATATTAGCACTAGCCATGCAACATAGGATGACTTCTAACCATGTCAATGATTTTCAGCTGAAAATAGCCATATAGACTTAATTGGTAAAATGTGAAAATGTTCTAAATTGATATAGTTGAAAGACATATGACCGAATTAGCACAATTACAATAGGTTTATGACTCTATCTTTTTGTATTTTTTCCACGTTTGAATTGACTGCTTATGTGTATTAAGTAATGTACGATAAGAGCATTTGATCATCTTTTCATCTTTAACATTAGATTAAGTAGGCCAAATCTATTTGCCCGCTCCAATAAAATAGTAACACATAACTGTTGTCAACATTCTTGGGGTTAAATATGGAGGAGACGAAACAGGGCGAAGAATACTAGTCCTAATACTCCCTAAAGTCAAGAACATACAAATAGAAATTCAAGTGGAAATAAGAGAGAGAAAGTCTAGAGCGTAAAAAAAAGGAAAGATTTAGAGAACTATATTTTTGTTCCATGAGAATTGTTTGTGGAAGTGAAGTGAGTTTAATAGGACTGAACAGCATAACTAGGCATTGGATTTGCTTGCTGCTATAAATGTGGATCTGATTTTGCATGTCATTAATCAATCCGATCTCCCTGTCCATGTACATTATGCAGAAGAAACTCTATTCATAAGAACCATGGTGGGTACATGCAGGAAGAACCTCCAACAAGATAACTCAATACATGACGGAGCAAAAGATCTATGCATATATTTACAAAAACTGGTCTGTGCTCACCAACGACCGCCATACATGACCCAGAAATTCAATTTAATTGGAGTTCAAAGCAGACTTCCGAACATGTATATCGGTAAATTGTTGAGTATAGAGAAGCTTAGGTTTATCGACTGGAAGCTCCGATAGAATGGAGCACCTTCCACACGTCTGACCGGAGATCCGGCCTATTCCTTCTGCTCATCTCGCAGCACCTCAAGGCCAAATGAGTCAACTCCTTGGCCAGCATAGAGGGCCACTCTCCGGCCAATGGATCTAAGATGGCCTCCAAAGTCCCTGCACTAATCGCACTCTGCACTTCCTTTGCTATTCCAAAGGCGGGCTTCCTCGTCAATAACTGCAGCAGTATAATCCCGAAAGAATAAACGTCAAACTTCCTTGTGAGCTCTTGGGTGACGAGCATCTCGGGGTCCATGTATCCGAGCGTCCCTTTCAAATCAGTTGTGTACAGGACTGTGGTGTTGTTGCTAGACCGCTCACTGCGGGGCAGCAGTCGGCAGATACCGAAATCGCTGAGCTTGCACCCGAGGTGTGCATCAAGTAGGATGTTCCCCGGTTTGACATCCCCATGAACGATGCTGTGAGGCTTGCAAGAGTGGAGGAAGGCCAGGACGGAGCAGAGCTCTGAGGCGATGCGTAACCGAGCTTGCCATGGCAACTGCTTCGCCCTGTTCCTGCAGTGGAGCCAGTCTTCAAGGCTACCATTCGGAATATACTCATAAACAAGAGTGCAGGGCTCCGGACAAGCACCGATGAGCGTGATGAGATTGGGATGCCTCACCTTGCTCAATACATCCACCTGTGAGACATTCAATCAAGAGTTCGGCATTGAAAATCACGATGCCATAGTGATTAATGGACCGAGTCTTTATATCTTCTTATTATTCTTAATTTTGGTTCGGAGAAAACATGAAAAGAAGTAGAGGATTCTCAAGAATTCTTACCTCCTGTTGAAATTCTTGTGAACCATGTATGCTATGAAATTTAATGATCTTTATGGCGACCGGTGTATGTCGAAGGAAACCTCTATACACGATCCCACAACCGCCTTCTCCGATCTTCAAGGACAGGTCAAAGTTCTGCACAGCTTCCTTGATTTCGGTCATGGAGAATTCAGAGAAGTACCTTGTGCCCGAGGAATCTCCTTTCCTTTTGCTCACCTCCTCGGCCTTTTGGAGTGCATTGTCGAGTTTGATCTGCAACAGCTCTCGCTCTTGTCTAAAACTCTGCAACATTTCATTGGCTGCGATGATTTTGAGCTCCAACTCCTTTCTGCTCTCGTCAGTCTCGGTGAATTGGCTCTCAAGCTGCAATTTCTGTTCCAGGGCACTCCGAAGTTCTTCCATCACTTTGTTTAGCTGATCCTGCACCTTCTCAAATTCTTCCTCCAACTGAAAATTACCCATGAAACTATACTCAATAGATCATTTTTTTTTCTTTTGGGCCACAAATCAATGAATCATCTTTCTTCCTCATGTTAGTTATGTCATGCATTTCATTCATCTGTTACATTTTAGGATGAATTGGTTCCATGGGGTGGTCCTCGACAAACAGACTTCAGCAAAATCAGTTGAAATATTCCATTTTTAATGCCAGAAATTAAAATATATAGCAAAGCCGTCCAGTTATTACACCAATGTTATACCTTCCTGGGATCCTTTCGCCCGCCCTCAATGATTCCTAATTCTGCTTCAGCACGTGTCGTCACTCCCTCCTCGAGCACTTCTCGCACACCATTTTCGTCCATATCCTGTTACAATTAGCTACACTTTGCAATATTCCTTTAAAGGACAAAGTATGAGATATTCCTAGCTCCAAAACAGGACAACTTAAGCTAGAGACATGACCTCCTGCCTAGAGAACATAAAAACAGCAATGGTCGTCTTATTTTGCGCATACCTGAATGTTGGAAAGTGATGACTGGCCGGTATGATAGACCGACTGAATCAGCTGCAGACGATGGGAAAGACTTGTTGCAAGCTCTTGGAGAGTGTCTTGCCTCTCCAGCATGGACTCCGCATTAGGCTGATCAGAAGGAGTGGTATCTGGGGAAGGAGAAGTTATTGGCCTCACTGCACATCGATTGGCATTCAAGGAGAGCGCTCTTCTCATAAAGTCTTGAAATGGATTGCTCAACTTCGCCGTACCACTCCTCTGCAGTGTGGCCGATCGCGATTTCAAGAGTCCAGCTCGAGGAGCTGGAGTCCTCCGTGACTGGGCTTCAGTAGGAACTTCTACAATGGCTTGAACTGTTTGAGCTTCCCTATTTTGACAAGGAGTCGAAACGACTCAATTCTTTATAGTATTTTGAGCGAATTAGAAGTGGCGGATAACTCCCCAAGTTCTTAGCCATCTTATTCAAAGAAAGAAGAAATAATGGAGAACATGAATACAATTGTTTCTCCTAGCCTCATCCCAACCTAAACTTCTAGGTCTCCTATGGAAGATTTTCAGCTCTGATTTGTTTTTCAAATTGATAATTTGTTGTAGAGCTTATTTTCACAGCACCCTCACGTGCGCATTCGATAGTTTCAAAGAAGACAAATTTACAAGTAAAATAGTCAGAGGAGGACCTTGTGTGAATGAGGTGCCCATTGCAGACAAACCGAATTTGACAAGAGATGTGCGCTTTATCGCGAACGAAGATGGCTTTCCTGGACTTGATTTCTGTCATCTTCCTAGCAATTCAAAACCAGGGTAGTTAGTAAATTAATCTGGTGTGAATTCAGATATTACTAAATAAAAGCTTGTAGACACAATAAAAGAGACTTTTAGATTCACGGAACAATATGTTGCCGGTTTTTATTTTATTATTCACTCCGTCGGGTAAGGCAAACCATAATACATTATGTATAGTGATGATCTTGGGGCGAACTAGACATTGCATTCAAGATGTGCCACCGAGTATTCCTCAAAGACCGGACATGTACAAAATATCTTTAAGGATTAACGTAGAAATAAGTATATGGTTTAATGTTGTAATTAAGGATCCAAACTAAACATGTCCTTTTAGTTATGAAGAGGATAAGTCCACAACCCATGTGAGCGCGTTTTCTTGTTCATGTACTTACTTGAAATGGCGTCTATCTGTTGCTGCACCCATTACAAGCTTTCTGATCCCATGCAAATTTATGAGATCTACAATTCCCTTTTGTACGCTGTTCGATTCTATGTATTTTTTCTCTGCCGGTACCTGTTAACCAATAAATCAATTAATTTGCTTCCGTATTATCGTCTTCTCTAGATGAAGAAGTATATACATATAATCATGGAAACTTGTGCCACGCAAGCACTGTATAAATCAAGGGTCAACAATGATTAATATTTGTGCCACTCACTAGCACTTTGTTAAGAAGAAAAAAGTAAATATACCCCCATTTCTGCACAAACGTGCAGGTAGGAATCCAAAATCCTATGCACGTTTATCCTCTCGTTTTCTCTATGCTCCCTCAACAAGATCTCGTTGGCCATATTCGCAG
Organism: Angophora floribunda; assembly: GCA_014182895.1. NCBI lineage: Eukaryota > Viridiplantae > Streptophyta > Magnoliopsida > Myrtales > Myrtaceae > Angophora > Angophora floribunda. The sequence continues at coordinate 956,933 of CM024709.1, forward strand.
GGATTTCGGCACCAAGGCCTCCTGCAAACCAAAGGCAAATTAACAGCACAAAAATTTCAATCCGTTGCAAGAAAGAATGCGGCAGAAAGAACGAACATCGACAATAAAAGGAACAAGTAAAAGCAATAGGATATCCCTGTGTTACATCCATGAGAAACCCTCAAAGGGAATTTAATTTCTTCACATATCGATTGCCGATCGTGGAAGATCCCTGTGTTATATCCATAAGAGCTTGGTAAGCCCTCCTGTTTACTATTAACATAAACTCGTACAGCAAAAGAAGATACCGAACGACAGTGGGTAATATGCGAAGAAAAAATAGCAAAAACGTTGACTTACCCATGGGGATCGTCTTCGAAGGAACTAGAACATGAATGATACAGATCTTGACGTTGCCTCCTGATTGATGCACTGTCCAAACAAGCTTCGCTTTGCCCTCTTTCACATCCTTCCTAGCTGCAACATATATCACGTCTTCAAAAACTGGCATCACCAGTTCAGGTGCAAACCTGTGAAAGCTCGGCATCATCGCCGGGATTCCGAACTCAGGAAGTGGAATTACACGGTCGACCACAGCCATATCGACAAGTGCAAAGTACGATGGCGGAGACGTTTGTAACAAAAATGAAATTGAACAAATTCTGGAGTGTCTATAATGGAGATAGATAGCATGTGAAAGCAGACGAGAGATGGAGAAGCAGAAAGCGAGACATGGGAATTCTCTGAGAAACGAAAATGAAGCGGGGAGTGCCTGAAGTGACGTTTTTTGTTGAGGGGAATAAGGTTGGTTTATAAAAAGATGGGTTTGTACTAAAGCCTACGTAGACCGTACAATACCAACCGTGAAGCCAACGAAAACTCTCTTTTGACGGGTAATGAGTGAGCAATTTCCCGTTGGGATCTATCAAGTTTGGTGCTATAATATGTGCTTCTGTTTTTTAGTAATCATTTGGATTAAAAGAAAACCATCATATTTCCATAAAAAAACACGATATTTTAGAGTTTGGTGAATCATTAATGAGGAAATTATTAACAGACATAACCGAAAATTCTTTTATCAAAAATATTTGCCTTTCAACATTTGAAAATTCAAATATCGATTTTCTTATTTACTGCAATCCTTGATCATGTTTATGGAAGATGGTTAACTTACTTCTTTATGTTAGTGATACAAAAATTACATAAGACGGTATTTTTAATATATATATATGTCCCTTACTATTACCCTACTTCTCTAATGAGGTTGAGTATCCTCCCGGGTGAGCTTGGGCCTTGGACTGCGTTTAGGGGTCACCACTGAGGAAGCGTCCATTAACGATGACGCAAGTGCTTAGCTTTTTCAAAGCTTTTGGTGGTTATCTTGAGCACGTTCGTTTACCCCAAATTCTAATGTCTGAGGAGCTTCTTGAAAATTGCTACACTTTGAAACATACTCCCAGATTCCAAACACAGCTAACCAGAAAACTCTCTGTCTCCATCCATCCACCCATCCATCCATCCATCCATCCATTAATTAAGTTATCTTGCAGGATAGATTCATTTATATTTCCAGAAGGAGAGAAAATAATTATAAAATAATTCAAGAGAGAAAATTTTACGTAGATACAGCTCATCATTGATATTGATTGACGCAATAAGTGAAAAATATTGTTGTCACGCGGCATTCAATCATTTGTTCAATGTCACACCCAGCATTTAGTGCCAATTTCCTTAGTCCAATCAAAGGAATTGGCCCCATCTTATAATATCATATATTGCCCCAGCAAACGTCTGCTAAAAATCAAGGAGTTGGCATCATCTTCTTGGCTTTCTGTTTCTAAGTAACACTCAACTTGAAAGAAGTTGACAAAAAAGTCAAAATTGTTATTAAATTTTCTAATAATCTAGAATATTGTATGTTTTCAATAATAAGGAAATCCATAGCATATAGATTTAAATGAAAATAATTGATTGTGATATCATTTCTATATGAATCATATATATAGTATTTCATCATTTTCTTATAGTTTTCTCTCCAGAGTACCATTTCGTGGTAGACTTCCCTTCACTTATCTACTATTTACTGTCATCTTTGGCGGGGAAGGTCTGCTAGTCAAGTGCATATGTGTGGTACGTGCATAACATCGAGCGTAGTTGGATTATTTCTTTTTTCTTTAATGCCAAAGCATCATATCGTGTGGACACGTGGAGCCCAAGTTTAAAGTTTCTAGCTTGACTTTTGACAACGGTGTGAAGTATAATTTTTATTTGCCTAAAAAAGGGAAAGCTAGGATCCCGTCTGTCGAATTCATGCTGAATTTCTTCCCCTTTTCCATTGACCAGACTATTCCCTTTCCATGCCTCAGCTTTTTATTTTAACAGTTGGACGGAAAGTTTCGGCCTGTTTCTAGAAAACTTGGTTGTGTAAAGACGTGAATCAAATTAATCATGATAGAAATAAAGGTTTTCCCATGATTTCCATACTAAAAAGCGTACTTTTAATGCCTTCTTCTGCGATCTTGATTGATTCACTCCATGTATCCTTCCTTTTAGTAGACATATCCTTAACGTGAAAGATGAGGGAAATTCAAACGATGGAAGGATTTGCGGCTGATGCTTCACTTAGGGCTATTTTATCTTTGGTGATGACAATTAAGAAAGATTTATTCACTGTCACCTGGCTAGAAGAGATGTCCCTTTTTGTGATAGTAGTTTTTAACCTCCGACAATTACTAATACCCTAAGAGCCCCCTATTTCACCACCCGTGTTTGATCCCGTACGGTTAATCCTATCACGAGTTATGCTATCGAGCCAATTTAATTCCATTTTGTTTCAAATAAGACCGTTGTTCAGACGATGAATAATGAGTAACAAGACTATATTGATAATTGGCAAGTTTAAAAAAAATAAAAGACACCTCATTTATGGTTGTACTCTTTAGTTGGACAAAAAATAAAAGCCGATCATAGATCTAGAAATAGCTGATTAAGTATTTATGGCATGACATAGATGAGGATAGGAATCTAAAAAATACCAAAAATACAATTTACTAGTTATCACGTAGAAATTAACTTCATCCGTTATTTCATTGGCAGCTAGATTTAATTTCGTGTACCAGGCAAAGAATGTATAACTGATAACTTCGTGGAAACCTCCATTTCTAGCCATGAAATACGACGGATTCCATCCTAGATTTTCCTGGTAAACCTCTCTTCTAATGGTTGGTCTTGTCCCAATAAAAACAAGACCGCGTCACATGCTAAGACGACTTCTCTAGTAGGAACCAAAGAACGAGGACTTTGACTTCATCTGTCATTTAGCGAAGTGTCGGCAGATTATCGAGCCTTGTACAGCCTAGTTTGGTACGAACAGCATTTACTCTTCTTTATATGCATTTAGGATTTTAATTTCTATGAACCTTCCTTGGTTGAGGCTATTACATGAAAGGGACCTCGTCCGCAGGTGTTTACAAAAGAAGTCACGTCGAACAATTTTCTACACGCAAGGCATGGCACCGCCATTTATTGGCCACCAAACTAGTTCAAAAATTAATTCCTGAAATTTAATTCTAAACTAAATCGATCGTTTGTAGATAGCATTAGGAAAGCAATCTTCAACTCATTTTTTTATCTGTTTAGGCTAAAATAAACAACAATAAATCAAAGATCAATCCACTAAGAAGCATAGACTATTTCTTATTTTATGTCATGGAAAAAAAAATCGACGCCAACGTCATCCTAAGACAAATTTCTAGTCCTGTTAAAATGAAACGGAGGGTATAAGGGCTGTCATACACGGGTCCCTTATCCTTTGCCGGTGGCAGACATCATGAGGCAATTATTACTAAGCTAAAATGTATTGTATGCTACGACATTCCTAAGCAAGGAAATTCCGAGAGGTATATACGAATAATGATGTGGGAATATTCGAGACAAAAAGTCAAACGCCATTGAAAAAAAAAAAAAAAAAGACATTATAATATACTTCTTGCCAAAGAAAAGTTCACGCCACATGTTACTAGATCCGTCGTCATAGTTTTCCAATTCGAAGAGCCTTTTTCCTTTGACTTTCCGCACACACCTATACGATCGCTTCTGATTTAATCAATAAATTAATAAGCAACGGATGATATCATTGCCCAAATAAAATCTTACCTCTTAATATAGGTGTTTTTGAGAGGAAAGTAAATAATCAATTGCGGGCATTTAAGAGGATACTTTTTAGCCACATGGATATTAGAATTTTATCATATGACCTATGTTTGAATCAACTGTTTATGGGTATTAAGTAACAATATAAGATAAGAGCATCTCATTGTATTGTCAATTTTAAAATGAGATTAGGTGATGTTAACATTAATTAGTTTTTCTATGCAAGACCAAATCTACTCGCCCGCTCCAATAAGATTGATAACTACTGACAATGCTCGAGTCTTAAATATGGAGGAGATGGAAGTGGATTGACGAATAGTAGCTGTGATGTAATATTCCCTAAAGTCAAGAACATAGAGGTAGAAAATCTAATGGAATTTTCTCTTTTTTTTTCTTTTTTTTTTTTAAGAAAAAAGAAGAACTGGCTAGTAAGCTAATCAAAAACCAACAAAAACCCCCATTTCCTTCTCTCGACTGAACCCTTGCGGTACTGTAGCTCCGGTCTGATTTTGCCTCAGCCGGCCATCTCCGGCGCCGGAGCAAGCCGATTCTTGGAGGAGGAGCAGTGTCTTAGCAGTGCTCCATAACCGCTTTGGTCTTTGACCCGGTAAGGCTTCCTCTCCTTAGTTCGAAATCAACGATGCTAGGGCTTACTTTGTTTTCCCAGTAGCTCTGTTTCCTCTGGTTTGGACATGGAAAAGGAAAATTTTGTGCGGCATATTCAGTCTGGTCTGAAGGTAGGCCGTAACCGTAGCCGGAGCAGGGCGCCGGCTGGCCGAAACTCATCTCGCGGTAGTGCCAGGGGTGGCAACCGCGCTGAAGTCGGGGGGCCGAATTCTGGCCCTTCATTAGTCGCTGGGGGGCAGAGATTGTCTTCTGGAGTTGCTGCTGTTGTTAGGCGAGATCCCCACCTCTCTCGCGGAAATATCAACTGTGGCGACCGGAATGTGGCTGGGGGTGTGGATATGAATGGTGCAGGTTCTTCTGCAATTGATGGAGAGCATAATATGGCCGGGCCATCCTCTGGTGTTGCTGCGGTTTCCAGGCCCTCTGCTGCAACAAAATCACACCCCCCCCCCCCGCTGCAACAGCAATCAGGGAATCTTCTATCCTGGGCCAATGTAGCTAGAGCAGCTACTCAAGGGTACTCCCTTACCTACTATCCCCTTAATCCAGCTGCAAATAATGTAGTTAATTGTACTGATGAGGATTTAGTTGCTGCTGATCCCATATGGAAAGAATGCCTAGTCGGCTATTTTGTGGGGAAAAAACTCTCATTTAAGCTTGTAGAGACAGCTCTCAAACACTTATGGGGTCATAGGTTATTGGAGATGAAAGCCAATGACCAGGGGTTCTACTTTTTCCACATCCCGGACACGGAGTTTAGACGTAAGGTCATTGAGGGAGGACCACTGACGATGGCGCGTGTGCCTCTCATCCTCCAGCAATGGCACCCTATGCTTGAACTGAAAAAAGGGGCACACACCTCGGTTCCAGTTTGGATAAGACTGAAGAACCTCCCATATGGGCTTTGGTCTTCTCGGGGTATTAGCAAAGTGGCTAGCTCGGTGGGTAAGCCACTATATGTGGACCAACGTACGGAGCAACTAAAAACTATCTCCTTTGCTAGAGTTTGTGTGGAGTTAGATGCTTCCAAAGCCTGCTGTGATTCCATTAATATTCTCCTAAATGGGGCTGCCCGTGTTGTTGAAGTTGAATATGAATGGAAGCCTATTTCATGCCAAACTTGTGGAGTGTTTGGACATAGATGCTCTGCCACCATCCCGTGTTCTGCTCAGCCTACTCAACCTGAAGTGCAGCCTTCCCATCCCCCTGGGGTGACAGATGACCAGACAACCTCATGGTCTCCTCTAGACCGAATGAAGTACCCGAACCAACCCCTAGAGAGGAGTGGCAGCAGGTCAGAAGGAGGGCTGGTAAGGAAAGTGCGCAACCAACTTTAGCGCGACCTACCCCATTCAGACCTTCAGCATCATTCCTGGATGGTGTCCTGGAGACTGCGATGCCCCCTACTGAACCAGACTCTTCCATGGCTTTTGACTCGGCTGATGACATTGATGAGGAACTTGGAGCTGCCCCATGCCCTAATCAGGAACAAGAACATGCTACAAGTCCCCAACCATTGCTACTTGAGGTCGATCTTTCAGCCAATGCTGGCCAAATGCAAGTGCAAACAGCAGGGACGAACCTACTGAAGCGAGCTGGTAACCCCTTGTCGGTGCAAGAACTGACGAGGGATGCTGAAATCCCTTGCCAAGAGGTTGTTCTACCTATTACTACCCCTGAAGAACAGAATGCAAAGCTGCTGGAGTGTGCTGGTTCTCCCCCACAGGCGGACATATGTGCTGATGCTCCTCCTATTGAACAGAGGCAGAAGTTGGCCAACACAATGGAGCCACTTTCGGTCTCTCCTTCGGTGAAAACTAAGCCATCTACCAGCAAAAGGCGCCCCAAAAGGAGGTAGCCTTCTGTCCTTTTGATATTTCCGCATGTTTTTTGGATGTTGGAATATAAGGGGTTTGATGAACCCCATTAAGCAAGCTGAAGTTAGACAATTTGTGCGGCTCAATAATCTTTGCTGCGTCGGCTTACTAGAAACTAAAGTCCCGGCTAACTCTTTTGGTTTAATCTCCTCTGGATTATTTCCTGGCTGGCTATGGTTGGCTAATTATGAGCACTCCTCTCGGGGGCGTATTTGGATTGGTTGGAACCCACTCCTTGTGGACTTCAATCTTCTTTTTTGTTCTAGTCAGATCATCCATACAGATGTTAAAACTTTGATTTCAGGTTCGACTATTACTTTCTCAGTGATTTATGGGGAGCACACCTTCATGTCACGAAGGCCCCTTTGGCAAGACCTTATTAGACTGAGTTCTACCCTCAAGGAAAGTCCCTGGATAGTTGCTGGTGACTTCAATGCCATCCGGGACTCCTCAGATCGTATAAGTAGCCCTGACATATGGATCCCCGCCTTTGATGAGTTCAAGGATTGCCTGGACCAAGCTGAACTGATTGATCTACACTATGTGGGATTTCGGTTTACATGGTCAACATCCTCGGGTGCTTGTAGGAAACTAAGGAAAATTGATCGTGTACTAGTTAATAATTGCTGGTGTAGGACTTATTCATTTTCAGAAGCGTCTTTTCTGGCACCGGGTCTCTCAGATCATACGCCGATGGTTATAAAAGTGCTCCCGCTTGCTTCTCGCCGGACTCCTTTCAAATTTTTTAACTTGTGGATGAGTCACCCGGATTTTTCCATGCTTTTGAAGCAGGCTTGGGATACTCAAGTCTCTGGCTCCCCTATGTTTAAACTGTACACCCGTCTCAAGAATCTGAAGGGACGCCTTAAAGGCTTGAACAGAGCCGCATACTCAGACATTTCTATGAGAGTATATGCAGCAAAAAGAACTCTCTTGACTACACAAGAGGCTTTACAACTAGACCCGCATAATAGCCTTTTGGCGAGAGAGGAGCACTCCCAAATCAAAGAGTATCATACTCTCCGTTCCCTTGAGGAGTCTTTCTTCAGACAAAAGTCTAGAATTCGTTGGCTAAAGGAAGGCAACCACAATACCAAGTTCTTCCATCATTCGGTAAATCACAGGCACCTCCGCAATCGGATCATGTCAGTCATGGACAGCATGGGCCAAATGGTCTCTAATCAAGTGGATGTGTAGCGTATCTTCGTCTCTTATTTTCAGGACATACTCTCACCGGCTACCTTATCTATGGGACCATCCTTTCAAGAGCTACTTGAGGTTATCCACTCCCCTCTTGGGCCTGACCAGATCAATCTTCTCTCCCCACCTTTCCTTCCTTCCTTCTGAAGTTCGCGACGCAATGTTCTCCATTGCTGGGAACAAAGCTCCTGGACCGGATGGCTTTAATGCGGACTTCTTCAAGAAAAATTGGGATGTAGTGGGTTCTTCAGTCTCTGAAGCGGTTATGGATTTCCTTCAATCAGGCTGTTTGCTCAAAGAAGTAAACAACACCATCATTGCCTTAGTACCTAAAGGGCCCAACGCATCTTCGGTCTCAGATTACCGACCAATTGCATGTTGCAACACAATTTACAAATGCATTACTAAGATTCTATCCTCTAGAATTGCAGCAGTGCTTCCTAGAATTATCAATCCGACCCAAACTGCCTTTGTTAAAGGCAGGCGAATCAGCGACAACATCCTTCTTGCTCAAGAACTTTTCAGAGGGTTTCACAATAAGCCCCACATCCCCAAATGTGCTATCAAGGTAGACTTCAGGAAAGCATATGATACCCTGGACTGGGACTTCTTAGAGAACACCCTCCTAGCTTTTGGATTCCCCTCCAATCTTATAAGGTTGATCATGGTATGTGTTCGAACCCCCATGTTTTCTACATCTATCAATGGTGAACTCCACGGTTTCTTCTCCAGTGGAAGAGGTATTCGACAAGGAGATCTCATGTCCCCATATCTCTTCACCCTAGCTATGGAGGTCTTCACAAGGATCATTGATTCTCATACTCGGCATCCGGATTTCCAGTACTATTGGCGTTGCAAGGCCACGCGGCTATCCCATCTATTTTTTGCGGATGATGTCTTTATATTTAGCCAAGCGAGCCTTGCCTCCATATCTCGTATCAAGGATGGGATCAATATGTTCTCCTCATGGAGTGGCTTGACTCCAAATACCAACAAGAGCGAAGTATTTATATCGGGTGGATCGCGACGCGGCTAGGGACCGGATTGTACAAATACTTGGCTTCTCCACCGGGCTCTTTCCTGCGGTACTTGGGCGTGCCTATCATCACCTCTCGATTGAGCAAAGTGGATTGTAATGCACTAGTTTGCCACCTCACGTCTAGAGTCCAATCTTGGACACACCGGTTCCTCTCATTTGCAGGGAGGCTTCAACTTATTAAGTCGTGTGCATGCCATCCAAGCTTACTTGGGCATCCATATTCTGGTTTCCAGCTTCGGTGGTGGACAAAATTGAACAAATATGCGGAGACAATTTCTCGGAAAGGACCAACCATGGGACCTGGAGGTGCAAAAGTGGCTTGGGCTGATATTTGTCTTCCCACCTCGGAAGGAGGTCTTGGCTTGAGAAGAATTAGGGACAGATAATAAAGCGGCCATGGCTAAACACATCTGGATCCTATTTACTGACAAAGAATCATTATGGTGTAAATGGATACATGCCACCTACCTCAAAAGACAAAATTTTTGGATATCTTCTACCCCAACCCTTTGTTCTTGGGCCTGGCATAAGATCATTGCGCTAAGGAAAGAATTCCAACCCCATTTTAGATGGAAGATAGGAGATGGTGTCCACACATCATTGTGGTTTGATCCTTGGCTTGAGGTTGGCCCACTTAACTTGATCTTTACTGACAATTATATTCACGAGTCAAACCTTCCCAAGCAAGCGAAGGTTAGGGACTTATACTCTCCGGATGGGCTCCAAACCCTGCAAGAATTGGCTTTGTGGCAAATTTCGGCTCCCCCACTCTTACATGATCCGGACTCCTTCTGTTGGGTGGAGAACCCTGCTGGTAAATTTTCGATGGCATCAGCTTGGGCTACTATTCGAGGTAAGGCCAACCCGGTCTCCTAGTCTTCTTTCGTCTGGAATAAGACCTTAGCCCCTCGACACCAATTCATGTTGTGGCTCATCTCCAGGAACCGTCTTCCAACCCAGGTCCTTCTCATGGCCTATGGCAGAATACCCTCCTCGGATTGTGCTTTCTGCAACTCTAGGCGACTCGACTGTCAACCACCTGTTTTTTGATTGCGGCGTCCCTAACTCCCTTGCAAACTTTTGGGCTACGAAATGTAATCTTCCTTGGATTAATTCGACTTGGCAGGATAACCTTTCCTGGGTTAGTAATGTTACTTCTGGCAAAGGTTTCTACTGTGAGATTGTTCGGTTCTCCTTTGGCGCTCTTTGCTACATCATCTGGAAAACCAGGAATGATACCATATTCCATGGCCAAAGTTTTCAAATCTCTTCCATGAAGCTACAGCTATGCAAGGCGGTCAAGGACAAGGCCATGACTTTTAAGAGAGTTGACGACAACCATAGAAATAGGAGGATGCAGCGATGTTGGGGGATTGACCCGCGTATCTTTGATATAGAGCTTCCATTGGCTCATCCTTAGGACCATTTGGGACCTTAGGTCCTCTTGTAACCATGTGATTGTACATGTTTTTTCTTCTCAACTTGTGATCGTGGTACCCGGTCACTCCAATGACATGTTGTCTAATCGAGTGCCTGTTGGTGCCATGTTTCACTCGTATTGTACACTTTGTTGGTCTTTATATTATTACCTTACCTTACCAAAAAAAAAAAATCTAATGGAAATAAGAAAGAGAAAGTCTAGCGCATAAAGGGCAGCGAAAGATTCATATTTTAATGCCGAAACGCATACGCGACATAACAAAGATATTAATTCACGCATTCTCCTAGGCATGTAACATTCATAGTTTAAATAATCAAAGATATTTGGGGAAGATCTTCCTATGATATTAGTCGCTATCCCATCTTAATATTAACATATGCAGGAGAGAGCAAAAGGTCCAACGAAAGAGTAATACCCACGAATCTAATCCTCGTGATAAGTCTATTTTCAATTCTGTTGTTTTGGGCATGGCCTATTGCTATCTCAACAAGGAAAAATAAGCCGTCGGCGACAAAATAGAGACAGTCACTTATTTTTCTTTATTTAGAAGCACAAAAGCAAAAATTCAATCACCCGAAAGCTTTGTTTGAAATATTTACTACATCTCTATTTGTTTTATCTGAGAATGGAAATATAGCTTGCCATGTTTCCTATTGGATGATGGAGGGTTAACATCTCACTCACCCAAAGGGATATCGTTCTATCTACTACCTTTTGCTACTTAGGTGATGTCGCGACCTCACCTCGAGTGCACCACCTAGGGTTTGGCTAATGGATTACTAAGCCTAAACTTAGCTCATACTCTCCCAAGCCCATACCAATTCGCGACTTAGGGTTTAAGTTTTTACCATGCAAATGATTTTTACTTGGAGTCGCCACTAATCTATTTTTTGGTGGGTCGATTAGAAACCCAAGTAAAGTTACGGGAGGATTACTTTACTCCTACGAACCAGAGACTATGGGATCGGGGACTTGATTACGTTAGATTTCTCTAACGCCCTTTCGGTACCTTTTCTCTTTTATTTTAGAAAAATGATTTGTAGGCAATTTTTTGTTGATTTTAATTTACTCCCTAACATGCAATGTGATCATGCGAGTGCACAAACCATTATTTAACACTCAATGAAGCAAAGCAATAAATAAATTGCAAGGAAAAGGAGGAAGTTACTTACCTTAAAACTACGAAAGCATCTGCGATGTTAGCTTAAAAATTACATCAATGATCCTAGATATAATTTCTAATTAACACGCACTCATTCAAATATTTTTTAAGGTTTTCACTTATTTAATGAAGCCTAAAACTATGTGCAATGCATGTAATGACATACGAAATTGTCTAACTATAATAGCATGCAATGTGCAACCTAATATGCAAACTATATGTCACGTGACATTAATTATTTAACTTAATCTAATGCTAGAAAATATTTAATGCAACTACCCTAGTATGTCACGCATTCAAATGACCCTAAACATGCAATGACTAGATGACACACAGGTGATGACCTAATTCTACATGACATGAGCATGGCAATTTTTATGTTTTCTTTTTTATAATTAATGAAATTTCCTAAGCTTCTACGTCATATGCAATGTAAACTATAAGACTAGTCCGACATGAAGTGCATTAATCTACCCTATTATGTAACAGATTTTTTTATGCATTTTTGTAAGTTTACTAAAAAAAAAAACACATATAATGCAACCGATCATGTAAAGCACACAATTTAGCCCGGACCCAAGATAGAAAATCAAAACAATCAAAAACCTGATCCGACGTCTCGCGGCTCAATATTTTTGATTATTGAGATTTTTTAACACGACACAACGACCTCACTTAATTGGAATTCAATCAAGCATGCAATACTTTAAACGAGAAAGAAAAATATTCAAGAATTAATTTAGATAGGAACTTTACCTACCTTGTCTCTTGGGAAGAGGCCTCCTTTTGTGAGCCGACCTTCAAGACCTGTAGCAAAAAGAGACGCTTTTTCTCCTCTCTCTCTATATTGCGCTACCGCTCCTTTTCTCTCAATTGTGGCTGTATTTTTTTGTGTATGTGTGGCCCCCTTTTTATAAGTGAGAGGACTATGTTATTTAAGGAAAGCTGATAAATTTGCACGTTGCATATTTAGCTCTTGTATCCCACGTGCAATATTTTTCCAATATTTCATCCGACACCTTCCCTGAATATTGAAAAAATAATGCGAATATTCTCGGGAACATTCTCATATTCCCGGGAATATTCTCATATTCCAACTCGTCATCCCTTAACGGGAATATTTCATCGACACTTTCCTTGAATATTGAAAGAATAATGCGAATATTCTCGGGAACATTCTCATATTCCCGGAATATTCTCATATTCCAACTCATCACCCCTTAACGGGCCTGGCCAAATTCTCTTTCACCGCGGGCTTAGTCCAATTTGTTAAATTAAAGCTTAGAACCATCAATTGAAGCCCATTTGCCACATGTCCAATGCGAATGCAATAATAAATGCTCCTAAAACTATATGCTATGCAATTTAATCCTAATATTTTTTGTTTAGGGGTTAAAATTAATCCCTAAATTTTTGTGCATTAAATTACGAATGATTAATCAAAATTTAGGTGTCAACAGGTGAAATGAAATCTAATTCCTTCATCTATTACGAACCTATATCTATATCAACATATTAATTACAAAGCACACTACCCTTTAGCGTCTTCCACCAGTGTCACTTGAACTTCTAACTTGCATGATGTTGATCATTTTCCTTAAAATGAGAACTTTTCTTACACTCTACACTCATTTTGCCTCTGCCTCTAATTAAGATTCCTCCCTCTTTTAGGTGTTTGTCTCATTTGTACCATTAGTTTTAATGAGTTTTAATGTTGCAAAATTAGCAATTGTAAATTTTCCTATTAAGTATTCCTTTCAATTATTATTATTATTATTATTATTATTATTATTATTATTATTATTATTATTATTATTATTATTATTATTATTATTATTATTATTATTATTATTATTATTATTATTATTATTAAATTTTCGATACAATTTTATACAAATGAAAAAAATCATGTTCGTGCTATGCATGTTGCACGATGATGCTATTAGTTGTGTTCACAAAAAAAAAAATGGTCAACTCTTTCTAATCGGCAAATAATGGAATTTGATTGATCTTGTGAGACTAGTTAATTAAAATGATTCAAGTCATGGAAAAATCGACAATCACGTGACGTGGAGATTGATAGCTTTATGAGACAATGATTGATGACTAACAATATCGATATCAATTAGCAGTTGAGAGATGTTCAGCAAGTATCATGACTCATCGATGAAGCTCACGAGAAGCATCTTAAAATTTGGTAAGTGTTGGAGATAAGAGGAGAACACATGGATCAAGATATTGCATAATGGCGCAGATATTGAGTGACGGTTGAGCATCTTAGTGACCTTGCAGGCTATAACTGCCGGTGGATAATGATTGTTAGGGCACAAACAGCACATTGGCAATCTACGAGGATGTGCACTTGTGATTGCAATTAGGGTAATAACCACTTGTTACAATCGTGGTTAGTGGCTATAAATCCCCACGCTTGCCATTAATACAGTATGGTCATCACTGCGAACATCAAGTTCCAAGATCTATAAAAATGTACTGATTCTACTTATTATCATTTTCTAGTATTTATCATTCATTTTAAATACTTTTGTCAATCATTGGCAGTTGCCTTAGTGGCCAACAAATACATATATGGAAAGGGAGAGACAGGGAGTTCGATTCTTATCTTCACAAGAACGCTTAGTTTTAGCTATGAAGTTTAATTTCCATGCTTTAAAAAGAGAAAAAAAATTATTTTTATCATCTCTCCAATTAATTTTTACCTTCAAACACGTAAACATTTTCCTGTCTAAAATTGTCATAAGAACTCCTTTCAATAAATAAATAAATCTAGAATCAACTTGTTGGTGAATCTCCAACATTTTCCGTTTACTTGAATTGTCACTACTTATACGTTCAAAAACAAAATTCAGCTCCATTATCTGAGGAATAAGACCGCTTATCAGACATAAAATATTGAGTAGAGGATGGCTCTTCTAGTACAATATGAATAACAATGCTCTATTGATAATTGACGAATTTAAAAACACTTAAGAAACCTCATTGAGTGAGAAAACCTGTAGTTGTGATGGTCCCTCGCCAACTACCGGCAGCTTAGCATCATGATACCCAAATAATAATGGTTTGTTTATGGTCGTTAGTCTTTAAATGGATCAGAAATGGAAATCAATCGATAGGTCGAGAAATAGTTGGTCAAATATTTATGGCTTGACATAGATAAGGACATGAATCCAGTAAATATCACAAACACAATTCACTAACCATCACATAGAAATTAAATTCGTCCATTGTTTCATTGGCTCCTAAACTCTCAATGTCATCGATTTTTGAATGCAAGAGACTTTAATTTCATGTACTAGAGCTTCCTAGTGAACAGAAGATTATCGGATTCGTCTCTCTTTTGTTGTTGGTCTTGTCCTAATAAAAACACAGACCAAATCAAATGCTTAGACAACTTTTCCTCTTGAAAATTTATCCCGTAATGTCTTTCGATTTCCATTTGGAACCAAAGAACGATGACTTCATTTAGCAACGTGAATGAAAATCAAATTGACATTTAGAGCATTTACTATTATTTTTATTCCCAACCTAACTAATTATGATTTAATTTCGGCCAACCTTCCTAGTTGAGGTTCGCACTTTTATTCCAATGAATTTGAAATTAATTCCAGGAATGTTGTTCTTCCCAAATCGATTGTTGGTTAATGGAATTAGGACGGCTCCAAATAAATCTTCAGCTTTTTTTTTTTTGGTTTAGGTTAAAAAGAAATTATAAGCGTTCAGAGAGCGATCCCCTAACCATGGCACTACCTTTGCTTAGGCCACCATAATTCGTGGGATTTTATTTGTCATCGAAAAATCAATCGTTGATGGATGAAATTAGGAAAGCTCCAAATAAATATTCATTTCAATTTTGTTTGTCTAGACTGAACCTGAACAGGTCCTTAAAAAGCTTAAAGAAATAGAAACAGATGAGAGATCCGTCTTGAGTTGGGAAACCCCACGATGTCACCTCCCGTATTTCCTGATTATAGGGAAGAAAAATATCCACCGATCAATACGAAGCGTGTGAGTACCAATATGTTATATTAAGGAACCCCAATTGGCTATGCATTCTATTAGGGAATTATCGCAAGTAGTCCTCACAAGTAGGCAAACATTTGAATACGAGAGGAGGTTAAGAAATGTAGCATGATCTTTACCTTTCTAAACTGATGATCTTAAAGAAACGATAGTTCAGAGGGAGCGATCCCCTAGAAAGCATTGACTTCTTCCCTAAATTAAGAAAATTGACACCAGCGTCATCCTAGTACGCGCTTGTAGTCCTGTCAATGGAGGTGGACATCATCATAGAATGAGTACTAAGCTAAAATGTATTTTATATCTACCAGATTTCTACGCGAAGGAAATTCGGAGAGGTATATAGGAATGATCATGTGAGAATATTCAAGACCAAAAGTCAAACGCTATTGGAAGGACAAAATCACTACGGCATACTTCTATTCGGACAAAAAAAAACCTCATGCCAATCCAATACCGGCTATATAATATAGTCTATAGAGTTATGCTAAATCCTTCATCGTAGTTTTCCAGTTCCATAAGCTTTTGCACATTCTCTCTCCCTGCATACACCTATACGACGTGACTCCGGATCACATTAATGGAGTGATGAAAAGCATACGATATTTTCGTCACTTTGTCCGATTGACTCTTACTTCTAAATATTGGTGTTTCCAATAGGAAAGTGAATAATTGTTTGCGTGCATTTGAGAGGAAACATGGACACTAGAATTTCATCATGACCTACGTTTGAATTGACTGCTCATAGGTATTAAGTAATACAAGATGAGAACATTTTATCATCTTTTCGTCTTTTGACATTAGATTAGGTTGTCCGAATCTACTTATCAAAAAGTAGCATGGAACCATTGACGACACCCCTTTCGCCCATGAGCATTGAAGACTACAATCATTCATTCACACTTCCAAAGTATCAAAAATTCGCACGTGTCAACACAAGCACATTCGGAGATCCGTAAATCTGACTGATCCAACACGATTTCATACTTCAGGTTTAAATGTAGCTGGTGCATGCAATAATGAGAGCGACGCGAAATGCAAAAATTAGAACTTTACCAAAATTTTCGGAGTATAGAGGCGAGACCGGCATGTCCTTAAATATGCTGCATAATCCGCCAATTTCTTCCTTGAGAATTATTCGTGGAAGTGAAGCGGATTTAATAGTACGAAACAGCATAACAAGGCCTTGAATTTGATTGGTGATATGTATGTGGATCTGATTCTGCATGTAATTAACCAATCCGATCTCACCGTCCATAAACTTTTTATGTAGAAGAAAATCTGTTCATAAGAACCACGGTGGATACACGCAGGAAGAACATTCAACAGGATAACTCGATACATGACATAGCAGAACATCTATGTATGTATTCCCGAAAATTGGTCGGTCGTCGCCAACCCACCACGCATGACCCATAAAGTCAATTCACTTTAAGTTCAAAGTACACATCCTAACGTATAGATCAATTCCTTTGTATTCGGAAGTCCGGCTTTATTGCCTGGAAGCTCCGGCCGATTGGAGCACTGTCCACACGTCTGACCGGAGATCCGGCCTATTCCTTCTGCTCATCTCGCAGCACCTCAAAGCCAAATGAGTCAACTCCTTGGCCAGCATATACGGCCACTCTCCAGCCAATGGATCCAAGATGGCATTCAAAGTCCCAGCGTTGATCGCCTTTTGCACTTCGTTCACTAGTCCTAGAGCCGGCCTCCTAGTCAATAACTCCAGCAGTATAATCCCAAAAGAATAAACATCGAACTTTGTCGTGAGCTCTCGTGTGACGAGGAATTCAGGGTCCATGTACCCGAGTGTTCCTTTCACGTCAGTCGGGTACAGGACGATGGTGTTGTTGCTCGATCGCTCGCCGCCCGACAACAGTCGGCAGATGCCAAAATCGCTGAGCTTACACACAAGGTGAGCGTCAAGTAAGATGTTCCCTGGTTTGACGTCCCCATGGACGATGCTGTGAGGCTTGCAGGAGTGGAGGAAGGCTAGGACGGAGCAGAGCTCCGTAGCAATGCGTATCCGGGCTTGCCACAACAGCTGCTTCGCTCTGTTGCTGCTGCAGAGCCAGTCTTCAAGGCTTCCGTTTGGAAAATATTCGTAAACTAGAGTCCAGGGCTCGGGACAAGCACCTATAAGTGTGATGAGATTAGGATGCCTCACCTTGCTCAACACATCCACCTGTGATACATTCAATCAAAGAATTCAATGATCAGCAAAGGTATTCTCGAAGGCTGTGACTAATGCACCCTTATTGTGAATTCGCAATGATATTACTGTGAAAAAACAAATTTATGTTCTTATGAACGGAGTCTTTATATATTCTTATTATTCTTAATTTTGGTTTAGAGAAATATAAAAGCTAGTAGAGGAGACTCAAGAATTCTTACCTCCTGTTGAAATTGTTGTGAATCTTGCATGCTATGAAATTTCATCGTCTTTATAGCTACCGGCGTGTGTCGAAGGAAACCTCTGTACACAATCCCACAAGCGCCTTCTCCAATCTTCAAGGACGGCTCGAAGTTCCGCACAGCTTCCTTGATTTCAGTCATGGAGAACTCAGAGAAGTACTTCATGCCTGAGGAATCTCCTTGTCTTCTGCTCACATCCTCAGCCTTTTGGAGTGCGTTGTTGAGGTCCACCTGCAACAGCTCTCGCTCTTGTCTATAAGTCCTCAACATTTCCTCGCTCAACATGATTTTCATCTCCAACTCTTTTCTACTCTGGTCAGTCTCAACGAATTGGCTCTCAAGTTGCGATTTCTGATCCTGGGCAATGCGAAGTTCTTCCATCACTTTGTCTAGCTTATTCTTCACTTTCTCAAGTTCTTCCTCCAACTTCTCAGCATATAATCTCTGTAGATACTTCATCTGAAAATTGACCCATAATACTACATTCAGTAGACTCTTTTTTTTTTTGACACGAGTCAATAAATTATCTTTCATCTTCATGTAAATTGTGGCATATATGCTATTTATGTGATACATTATAGCAATGAATTTTTTCAAGGAGTTCAGGATGATCCTCAACGATCAGACTCGCATAAAGTCAGTAGAAATGTTCCATTTTTAAGATGAACAGTTTACATAGATCAGTGCGTCGAGGTCAATATATCGCAAACTGGTCCAGTTATTACATCGAAATTCTACCTTCCTGGCATCCTTTTCCCCGCCTTCAATGATATCTACTTCCGCTCCAGCACAAGTCACTTCCTCCTCAAGCACATGCCGCCCGTCATTTACATTCATACCCTGTTCCAATTAGCTACACTTTTCAATAGTCCTTTTAATGACTCAGAATAAGATATTATTTAGCTATAATACGGGACAAGCAAAGCCAGAGACATGGCCTCCTGGCTAGAGAACATGAAAATGACAATCTGTTGTCATATTTAGCGCATACCAGGGAGTTGAAAAGTGAGGAGTGGCCTGTAATATAGACCGACTGATTCCACTGCGGACAATGGAAAGGACCCGTTGAAAATGGTTCAAGTTCTTGGAAAGTGTCTTGCCTCCCCAGCACGGTCGCCGCATTAGGCTGCTCTGAAGGAGTGCTATCTGGGGAAGGAGAAGCTATGGGCATCGCTGCACGTCGGTCGGCATTTGAAGAGAACGCTCTTTTCAGAATGTCTTGAAATGGATTGCTCAACTTCGCCGTGCCACTCCTCTGCAGTGTGGCGGATTTTGATTTGGAGAGAATCAACTTCTCAGCTCCAGCGGTCAGAGTTGTCGGCGATGGTGCAACGGATTGAACCTTCCGAGCCTCCCTATTCCGGCAAAGAATCAAATCAACTTCATGCTGAAGCCAAAGTTGTCCCAGCATTTCGTAAAGTTTCCTACTTGTACTCATTTTCGTTCAAAATTTTAGTTTACTATGTTATAAGCCAATTAGACATTAACGGATCTAGGGACAAAGGTTGTTCCCATCGGCCTCCAGGCCAATTTTTGCCAAGCATTTTGCTATATTATTCAAAGAAAGAACATAAAACAGAAAACATTAAGGTAAACAAATTTTGTCCCAGCCTCATCCCAAACTAAAATTTCTAGGTCTCCTATCAATCCAACTATGCAACAAGATTCATCAGTTGACTTGCTTTCACGTTGGTCACTTGATGTAGCGCTTGTTTTCCCTAACACCCTCACGTGCGCATTCGATAAATTTGAAGAAGACAGATTTAAAAAGTAAAAAAAAGGTCAGAGGAGGACCTTGTGTAAATGAGGTTTCCGCCGCAGATAAACTCAATTTGACAAGATATGTCTGCTTTATCGCGAACGAAGATGGCTTTCCTGGACTTAATTTCTGTCATCCTCCTACCGATTAGAAAACAGAGAAGACAGTTAGTTAATTTGGTGTAAATGCAAAAAATAACGAATGTACATGGTAGAAACAATACAAGAGACTTTTAGATTCTCGAAATATTATGTCACCAATTATCTATATAGATATTTTGTTTTACTCTCTAGGAAAAGAAGACAATTCCTAATACATGATATATAGTGATGAGCTCAGGGTGAACTAGCACATCACGTTCGAGAAATGCTACCAAGTTCTCCTCGATGATTGGACATGTCCTAACACATCTTTAAGGATTATCAAGAGAAATAAGTAAATGATGTAATTTGCAATTGCGAATTCAAACAAACATGTCCTTTAAGTCATGAAGAGGACAAATTTGGAATGAACAGTCCATGACCCATACAAGGGTATATCTTCTTGTTCTTGTACGTACTTAAAATAGCGTTTGTCGGCTGCTGCACCCATTAGAAGCTTTCTGATCCCATGCAAATGTATCAGCTCCACAATCCCCTTCTCAACGTTATCCGATTCTATGTACTTTTTCTCTGCTCGCACCTATTCACCAATAAATCAATTAATTTACTTCATCATTGTGTCTTGTCTCTAAATGAAAGATGCACATATAGTCATGTAAATTTGTACCACGCAAGGACTATATATATCAAGGGCCAACAATGATTAAAATTTGTGTGATTCACCATCACTTCGTTAAGAAAGTAAATATACCCCCATTTGTTTACAAACGAGCAAGCCGTAATCCAAGATTTTATGCACGTCTATCCTCTCGTTTTCTCTGTGTTCTCTCAACACTATCTCGTTCGCCGAGCTCGCGGGAATTCCACCACCCAGGCCTCCTGCAAACCAAAGGCAAATTAACAGCACAGTCATTTTAATCCGTTGCAAGAAAGAACACCTCAAAAAGAATGAAGATCGACAGTTGTACAACAGGTTAAAGCAAAAAAATATGAGAAAAACCCTCAAAGCGAACTTTTATTTATTTGCATCGCGATTGTCCATCAGGGAAGATCCGTATACTATTTACATGCGAGCTTGGTAAGATCTGATTTTCACTACTAAATAAGAGCTCTCATAACAAAAAAACGATAGAAAATCGATGCATGGGTAATATGCAAAGGAAAAAACGTTTGACTTACTTATGGGGATCCTCTGCGAAGGAACTAGAACGTGAACGATACAGATGTTGGCGCTGCCTCCTGATTGATGCACCGTCCAATCTAGCTTCGCTTTGTTCTCCCTCGTATCCTTCCCGACCGCGACATAAACCTTGTCCTCGAACACTGGCGTCACCGGTTCAGATGCGACATAGTGAACGCTAGGCATGATCGCCGGAGCTCCGGACTCGGGAAATCTAATCATACGATCAACCACAGCCATATCAACCACTCTAGCAAAAGATGGAAGTGAAGAATCCTTGGGAGAGCCTCTAATGGAGATAGCTAGCCAGAGATAGAAGATGAGAGGGAGAGAGAAACAGAAAGCGACATGGGAATTCTCCGAGAAACGAAAATGGAGGGAAGCGGAGGAGCCTCTCGGACGAGTTTTGGTGTTGGGTTCGCAGGTGATGAGGTCGGGTTATAAAGAGATGGCTTGCCCTAAAGCTGAAGCAGCCCGTACGGCGTACAGTACAATCACCATGAGACCGACGAAAACCCTCTTTTCACGGGCAACGAGCGAGCAATTTCAAAAATAAAAATCCACATTCGAAGCACCCGTCGTGGGGATTGATTGACGTGACAAGAAAAGAAAACAAACAGTTTTCGGTCACGTGGCATTCGATCGCTCGTCCGACGTCTCATCCAGCTTTTAGCATCGACTTCCATAATTTAAACGAAGAAAGCGAACTCATATTATATGATACTATTTCCCCGACCATGTGTCTGGTGAAAACGAAGAAGTTGGCCTCATCTTCTTGGCTTCCTGCTTCTGCGAAACAATCCATTTGGAGGAAGTCGAGGGAAAAGTCCAATGACCATAAAAAATGTCCTACTTTTTCTAATAAAACATTGGCAATTAAGAATATCTTTAGTTATAAGAGATTTTGAAAAAAATTATACCCAAAAAGTTGCACCTAGACATTTATATCTTAAATGTTTTTACGTACTTTGGGAGCCGGCACGGTTGTCTTATAACTAAGAGTACTAGGTTAGCAAGTTGGTTATAAGACAAACGTGGCAAAGCACAAGCCAACCTAGCAAAGGGAATTATACATCCACCTTCTCATCCCAAGTACAAGAGATTATCATAATTGCCTACCTAGCGGTAGTTAGGATCGAAATCCTAACGTGATGTTTATTTTCACCACCGAAGGCCCCTTTGATTCCCAATCAATTTTTTTCTTCCTAACTGATAACCATAAGTATTAGGTTAATAAGCTGGTTGCAAGATAAATGTGCAAAGCACAAGCCAACCTAGCAAAAGGGATTACACCTCCACCTTCTTATCCCAAGTGCAGGATGCTATTATACCCGCCTATCCGATGATGGCCAAGGCCTAAGTTCTGACATAGTGTCTACCCTCACCATCGAAAGCCCCATTAATTACTAGTCAATCTTTTTCTTCCTAACTGATAACCAAGTTGGCAAGTTGGTTACAAGATAAATGTGCAAAGCACAAGCCAACCCAGTAAAAAGGATTACACTTGTACCTTCTTACCTCAAGCGAGGAGGCTCCTATACTTACCTATCTAGCAATAGCCACTAGTCAAGACCAAAATCCTAATGTGATGTCTACCTTCACCACCAAAGGCCCCTTAATCCCTAGTTAATTTTTTTCTTCCTAATTGACAGGGAAAACAAGAGTAATATTGCGGGTCTCCCACCCCATAGCAGATCTCCAATATATTTCTTTCTCTTGGGCCTTTAAAAAATCTATTTAAGTTTGCAAAATATATAATATGCATATTCCAAAAGAAAATTCAAACCAAGCAAATTCATTTCGTGATATCAATATATAAATATTTTCTCCCAAAGTAGACTACCTAAATTTTTCTACTGAGCAAGATTCTAGTGCATGAGTTTTAGAAGTGCAGGTGCACGTGTGTGACTCGTGGCGTGTCATTGAGCCTACTTTGATTGTTTCTTATTTCAATGCAGAGAAGCATCGTATCGTGGAAATGTAGTTTCTCTCTCTCCCCCTCCACCTCGAAGCTTGCTGTTGATCGAAGGGCAAGCTTGGAGCCCTCCAAGTTCGAAGTTTTCAAGCTTTGACTCTTGACGACGGAGACGATGGAGTATAATAATTTCCATTTGCTTGACGAAGAAAGAAAAGATGTCTTCCAGAGCGACAACAATGGTCGTCCAAGAACAGCATGCGCCATTACAGAATCTTGAGGATCAGATATCCGATGCCAAATGCTGCTCATTCTCGGCCGTCCTTGACTTCTTCCTTTACCTTCGCTGTTTGGTGGGCCCGCACTTGTGGGTCCCACCATGACTTCCATCTCAGACAAAGGCACCCTTGCTGATGTAAGGGGACAATGAAGGAAACTTCCAGAAAAATGTTTTCTGAATTTTTTGATGTTTGACGCACGAAAAACAAACCGATCATAACTTACTTGCTATAACGTAGAAATAATTCGTCCATCGTTTCATTGGCATCTAAGCTTTAAAAGTTAGGATAATGTCATCAATTTTGAATTCAAGAGATTCGATTTTATGTACCAACCATGGCAAAGAATATACAACTAATAACTTCATTGAAACCTCTATTTGCCGCTAAGAAAAATGGCCGCTTTCATCCTAGAGTTTCCTAGTGACTATAAGATTGTCACATCTTTCCCTCTCGATTTTTTTTTTGTCCTAAAAAGTGACAATAAAATTAGAGGTTCATTTATTTCGTAGAAAATAAATAATTTAAAAATTATTTTTCTGAAAAGTGATCGCACATATCACTTAAAATAATTTTTTAATGATATTTTCATTAATAAAAATAATTTATGTCTAAATATTTTCGTGGACCACAAAGATATTTTTCATTTATTTATGAGATAAGTGTACTAAAAATCCTAAGACTTATTACCAAAGTACAATTGAGCCCTAAAAATTGCAAAAGATGCAATCAAATCATAAAACTTATATTGGTGCAATCAAATCCTTCCACTAACTCCATCCAATTTAATTAAAGGAAATTGCTGAATTAGTTTTTTTTATTATTTTCTCTCTTTTACGTGTCACCAGTGTGATTAAAATATGAAGAATAAGACTAAAATGATATCATTTTGGTCCAAATATAATTTTAATATAAATATTTTTAAATTAAACTAAAAAACTAAATTAGAAAAGAAGAAGGCAAAATGGCGAGGGCTTGGCTGTTGCCCCCCCCCCAAACCATCACCAAAAAGCACCAACAATAGTGGGGGATGGCCGGCCAATCCAATGGTCAGCAAGGGTCACTAGGCCTTGGCCAATGATCGGCAACCCTTGTGCAAATTTGGAGGAAGGCTTGCAAGTCCTTGCTAGCAATCGGCAAGGTCCTAAGCAATTTCTAGAGATGATGGGATAATGGAAGCGAGGGCCTACGCCATTTCTTCTTCCTTTTTCTCTCAAATTTAGCTTATATTTTAGTCTAATTCAAATAAATTGTATTAAAAATCATATTTGGACAAAAAAAGGTCATTTAATCTTTTTATTTCATGTTTTTTTTTGGTAAGGTAAGATAGTATATAAACGACCAAAATGTACAACAAACGTGAGGCGTGGCGCTGAAGGCACTCGGCTAGACAACAAGTCTTTGGAGTGACGGGGGGTGCCCCGGTCACAAGAGAGTAAAACATGTACATCGAAGGAGAATAAAAGGACTAAAAGAACCCAACCATTCCCAAGTCAGTCCACATCAAAAATTCGGGGATCGATACCCCAACATCGCTGCATCCTCTGTTCCTTGGGTTGTCTTCAACCCTTTTGAAGGTCCTTATCCTTTACCACTTTAATTTTTGCCAAGCATTTTGCTATATTATTCAAAGAAAGAACATAAAACAGAAAACATTAAGGTAAACAAATTTTGTCCCAGCCTCATCCCAAACTAAAATTTCTAGGTCTCCTATCAATCCAACTATGCAACAAGATTCATCAGTTGACTTGCTTTCACGTTGGTCACTTGATGTAGCGCTTGTTTTCCCTAACACCCTCACGTGCGCATTCGATAAATTTGAAGAAGACAGATTTAAAAGTAAAAAAAGTCAGAGGAGGACCTTGTGTAAATGAGGTTTCCGCCGCAGATAAACTCAATTTGACAAGATATGTCTGCTTTATCGCGAACGAAGATGGCTTTCCTGGAATTAATTTCTGTCATCCTCCTACCGATTAGAAAACAGAGAAGACAGTTAGTTAATTTGGTGTAAATGCAAAAAATAACGAATGTACATGGTAGAAACAATACAAGAGACTTTTAGATTCTCGAAATATTATGTCACCAATTATCTATATAGATATTTTTTTTTTTTTACTCTCTAGGAAAAGAAGACAATTCCTAATACATGATATATAGTGATGAGCTCAGGGTGAACTAGCACATCACGTTCGAGAAATGCTACCAAGTTCTCCTCGATGATCGGACATGTCCTAACACATCTTTAAGGATTATCAAGAGAAATAAGTAAATGATGTAATTTGCAATTGCGAATTCAAACAAACATGTCCTTTAAGTCATGAAGAGGACAAATTTGGAATGAACAGTCCATGACCCATACAAGGGTATATCTTCTTGTTCTTGTACGTACTTAAAATAGCGTTTGTCGGCTGCTGCACCCATTAGAAGCTTTCTGATCCCATGTAAATGTATCAGCTCCACAATCCCCTTCTCAACGTTATCCGATTCTATGTACTTTTTCTCTGCTCGCACCTATTCACCAATAAATCAATTAATTTACTTCATTATTGTGTCTTGTCTCTAAATGAAAGATGCACATATAGTCATGTAAATTTGTACCACGCAAGGACTATATATATCAAGGGCCAACAATGATTAAAATTTGTGTGATTCACCATCACTTCGTTAAGAAAGTAAATATACCCCCATTTGTTTACAAACGAGCAAGCCGTAATCCAAGATTTTATGCACGTCTATCCTCTCGTTTTCTCTGTGTTCTCTCAACACTATCTCGTTCGCCGAGCTCGCGGGAATTCCACCACCCAGGCCTCCTGCAAACCAAAGGCAAATTAACAGCACAGTCATTTTAATCCGTTACAAGAAAGAACACCTCAAAAAGAATGAAGATCGACAGTTGTAGAACAGGTTAAAGCAAAGAAATATGAGAAAAACCCTCAAAGCGAACTTTTATTTATTTGCATCGCGATTGTCCATCAGGGAAGATCCGTATACTATTTACATGCGAGCTTGGTAAGATCTGATTTTCACTACTAAATAAGAGCTCTCATAACAAAAAAACGATAGAAAATCGATGCATGGGTAATATGCAAAGGAAAAAACGTTTGACTTACTTATGGGGATCCTCTGCGAAGGAACTAGAACGTGAACGATACAGATGTTGGCGCTGCCTCCTGATTGATGCACCGTCCAATCTAGCTTCGCTTTGTTCTCCCTCGTATCCTTCCCGACCGCGACATAAACCTTGTCCTCGAACACTGGCGTCACCGGTTCAGATGCGACATAGCGAACGCTAGGCATGATCGCCGGAGCTCCGGACTCGGGACATCTAATCATACGATCAACCACAGCCATATCAACCACTCTAGCAAAAGATGGAAGTGAAGAATCCTTGGGAGAGCCTCTAATGGAGATAGCTAGCCAGAGATAGAAGATGAGAGGGAGAGAGAAACAGAAAGCGACATGGGAATTCTCCGAGAAACGAAAATGGAGGGAAGCGGAGGAGCCTCTCGGACGAGTTTTGGTGTTGGGTTCGCAGGTGATGAGGTCGGGTTATAAAGAGATGGCTTGCCCTAAAGCTGAAGCAGCCCGTACGGCGTACAGTACAATCACCATGAGACCGACGAAAACCCTCTTTTCACGGACAACGAGCGAGCAATTTCAAAAATAAAAATCCACATTCGAAGCACCCGTCGTTGGGATTGATTGACGTGACAAGAAAAAAAAAACAAACAGTTTTCGGTCACGTGGCATTCGATCGCTCGTCCGACGTCTCATCCAGCTTTTAGCATCGACTTCCATAATTTAAACG
This sequence comes from Angophora floribunda, assembly GCA_014182895.1. Taxonomy (NCBI): domain Eukaryota; kingdom Viridiplantae; phylum Streptophyta; class Magnoliopsida; order Myrtales; family Myrtaceae; genus Angophora; species Angophora floribunda. Next base: position 983,901 of record CM024709.1, read on the forward strand.
AAGAAAGCCAACTCATATTATATGATTCTATTTCCCCGACCATGTGTCTGGTGAAAACGAAGAAGTTGGCCTCATCTTCTTGGCTTCCTGCTTCTGCGAAACAATCCATTTGGAGGAAGTCGAGGGAAAAGTCCAATGACCATAAAAAATGTCCTACTTTTTCTAATAAAGCATTGGCAATTAAGAATATCTTTAGTTATAAGAGATTTTGAAAAAAATTATACCCAAAAGTTGCACCTAGACATTTATATCTTAAATGTTTTTACGTACTTTGGGAGCCGGCACGGTTGTCTTATAACTGAGAGTACTAGGTTAGCAAGTTGGTTATAAGATAAACGTGGCAAAGCACAAGCCAACCTAGCAAAGGGAATTATACATCCACCTTCTCATCCCAAGTACAAGAGATTATCATAATTGCCTACCTAGCAGTAGTTAGGATCGAAATCCTAACGTGATGTTTATTTTCACCACCGAAGGCCCCTTTGATTCCCAATCAATTTTTTTCTTCCTAACTGATAACCATAAGTATTAGGTTAATAAGCTGGTTGCAAGATAAATGTGCAAAGCACAAGCCAACCTAGCAAAAGGGATTACACCTCCACCTTCTTATCCCAAGTGCGGATGCTATTATACCCGCCTATCCGATGATGGCCAAGGCCTAAGTTCTGACATAGTGTCTACCCTCACCATCGAAAGCCCCATTAATTCCCAGTCAATCTTTTTCTTCCTAACTGATAACCAAGTTGGCAAGTTGGTTACAAGATAAATGTGCAAAGCACAAGCCAACCCAGTAAAAAGGATTACACTTGTACCTTCTTACCTCAAGCGAGGGAGGCTCCTATACTTACCTATCTAGCAATAGCCACTAGTCAAGACCAAAATCCTAATGTGATGTCTACCTTCACCACCGAAGGCCCCTTAATCCCTAGTTAATTTTTTTCTTCCTAATTGACAGGGAAAACAAGAGTAATATTGCGGGTCTCCCACCCCATAGCAGATCTCCAATATATTTCTTTCTCTTGGGCCTTTAAAAAATCTATTTAAGTTTGCAAAATATATAATATGCATATTCCAAAAGAAAATTCAAACCAAGCAAATTCATTTCGTGATATCAATATATAAATATTTTCTCCCAAAGTAGACTACCTAAATTTTTCTACTGAGCAAGATTCTAGTGCATGAGTTTTAGAAGTGCAGGTGCACGTGTGTGACTCGTGGCGTGTCATTGAGCCTACTTTGATTGTTTCTTATTTCAATGCAGAGAAGCATCGTATCGTGGAGATGTAGTTTCTCTCTCTCCCCCTCCACCTCGAAGCTTGCTGTTGATCGAAGGGCAAGCTTGGAGCCCTCCAAGTTCGAAGTTTTCAAGCTTTGACTCTTGACGACGGAGACGATGGAGTATAATAATTTCCATTTGCTTGACGAAGAAAGAAAAAGATGTCTTCCAGAGCGACAACAATGGTCGTCCAAGAACAGCATGCGCCATTACAGAATCTTGAGGATCAGATATCCGATGCCAAATACTGCTCATTCTCGGCCGTCCTTGACTTCTTCCTTTACCTTCGCTGTTTGGTGGGCCCGCAGTTGTGGGTCCCACCATGACTTCCATCTCAGACAAAGGCACCCTTGCTGATGTAAGGGGACAATGAAGGAAACTTCCAGAAAAAATGTTTTCTGAATTTTTTGATGTTTGACGCACGAAAAACAAACCGATCATAACTTACTTGCTATAACGTAAAAATAATTCGTCCATCGTTTCATTGGCATCTAAGCTTTAAAAGTTAGGATAATGTCATCAATTTTGAATTCAAGAGATTCGATTTTATGTACCATCCATGGCAAAGAATATACAACTAATAACTTCATTGAAACCTCTATTTGCCGCTAAGAAAAATGGCCGCTTTCATCCTAGAGTTTCCTAGTGACTATAAGATTGTCGCATCTTTCCCTCTCGATTTTTTTTTTTTTGTCCTAAAAAGTGACAATAAAATTGGAGGTTCATTTATTTCGTAGAAAATAAATAATTTAAAATTTATTTTTCTGAAAAGTGATCACACATATCACTTAAAATAAATTTTTAATGATATTTTCATTAATAAAAATAATTTATGTCTAAATATTTTCGTGGACCACAAAGATATTTTTCGTTTATTTATGAGATAAGTGTGCTAAAAATCCTAAGACTTATTACCAAAGTACAATTGAGCCCTAAAAATTGCAAAAGATGCAATCAAATCATAAAACTTATATTGGTGCAATCAAATCCTTCCACTAACTCCATCCAATTTGATTAAAGGAAATTGCTGAATTAGTTTTTTTTATTATTTTCTCTCTTTTACGTGTCGCCGATGTGATTAAAACATGAAGAATAAGACTAAAATGATATCATTTTGGTCCAAATATAATTTTAATCTAAATATTTTGTAAATTAAACTAAAAAACTAAATTAGAAAATAAGAAGGCAAAATGGCGAGGCTTGGCTGTTCCCCCCCCACCTCAAACCATCACCAAAAAGCACCAACAATAGTGGGGGATGGCCGGCCAATCCAATGGTCGGCAAGGGTCACTAGGCCTTGGCCAATGATCGGCAACCCTTGTGCAAATTTGGAGGAAGGCTTGCAAGTCCTTGCTAGCAATCGGCGAGGTCCTAAGCAATTTCTAGAATGATGGGACGATGGAAGCGAGGGCCTACGCCATTTCTTCTTCCTTTTTCTCTCAAATTTAGCTTATATTTTAGTCTAATTCAAATAAATTGTATTAAAAATCATATTTGGACAAAAAAAAGGTCATTTAATCTTTTTATTTCATGTTTTAGCCACGTAAGAGAGAGAAAATATATAAAAAAAAAAATAGCATTGGCATTTCCTGTTACCCAAATTAGCCCTCGTCGTTCCTTCTTCCTTGTTTTTAAAATTTAGCTTATTTTTTTGTCTAATTTAAATAGAATTTGTATTAAATATCATATTTGAATCAAAATGACGTTGTTTTAGTCTTATATATCATATTTTAGCCACATAGGAGAGAGAAATATTTAAAAAAAAGTTCACGTCAACATTTCGCATTACCTAAGTTGAATGAAGTTAACAAAAGAACTCAATTACATAAATTTGACAAGTTCATGATTCAATTGCACTTTTTATACATTTTAGAATCTAATTACATTTTTTAAATAAGTTTGAAGACTTTCAATGCATTTATCCCTTTATTTATTTATGTAAGCCATGCAAGTAATATTTTTGGGAATATATGTTTTAAATTATTTAATTTTCGCAAAATAAATGAAGCTTAAATGTTCAAACGACTTCTCTATTTCAAAACGGAGCATGTAGTCTCTTTAGAATCCATTTGGAAAGCAAAGAATTATGACTTTGACTTCATTTGTCATTCAGCAACGTGTCGGGAGATAATCGAACCTGGCTCAAAAACTAGTTTGCTATCAAGAGCATTTATTGTTAGGGTTAGAATTTGGAAAATCAACTAAATAGGATCCAATTTCTGTGAACCTTCGTTAGCGTTGACTTTTTCCATAGTTTATGTCCTCTGGTAGAACCGGCACCGATTTCCTTCTAATACACGGGCATAGTCTCGTTAAGTGAAGGCAAAGGTTGGTAGACATGAACGAGAGGTATATACGCATAATCACGAGGGAATATTCAAGACCAAACGTCACAACCCCATTCCAAGAATAAAAGGAACATTTTGTTATATGCAATCGCTTCTTACTTAATTAATGAAGTAATGAGAAACAGATGATATCTTCTAAATGTTAAAATTTCTGAGAGGAAAGAGAATAACTGTTTGCATGTATTCAAGAGGTTACTATTGGGACTGTATGGACCTATGTTTGAATTGACTACTTGTGGGAATCAAGTAATATAAGATAAGAGCATTTAAATATGGAGGAGATGGACATGGATGAAGAAGAGAATATTATTCGTAATATTCCCTAAAGTCAAGAACATAGAGATTGGAATTGAACCATTAATATGAGAGAGATGTTGGATGGTCTTAAGCCTCTTCCACTTCAAACTAGCTTAAAATATAAGACTTTCCTTATACTTATAAACTGAACATCAGGCTCTTCCACCACTAATATGAGATAACTCTAACAATCTCTCCCTCACATATCGAGCCCTAGGTTGGAGTTGCAACAACACATATCTCTCTCGTGTGATTGTTGAGTCAAAACTTGTTGGTAACTTAAGTTTTGATACTAATATTGGGTGATCCTAAGCCTCTCACTCCAAAGAGAAAGAGAAGGTAAATGATCCAAAGAAAGAGGCATATGCACAAATCTAATCCCTTATTATAAAGCCTATTTTTATTTTCATTTTTGGGGCATGGCGTATTGCCATCTCAACAAGGACAGCTCCTCAAACTCATTGATCTTTGTCGTAGGAACAATGAGTAGTTGGCAACAATATAGCGAAAGGAAAACTGTCCAAAAAGAAAAAGAATTAAAAATTATAAAAATTATCCACATAAGCACTAGCCGTGCCACGTAGGATGGCCAACATTGATTGGACCTCTATTTCAACAATTTCCAACCAAAATTAAGTAAAAAAAATAAATTGGCAAATTGTTAAAAAGTTAACATTAAATTCTAAAATCATCAAAAGGTTTATGACTAAATAGGCACAATTACAGAGTGAGAACTAAATTGGCATGTTGTCAAAATATCTGCGATTAAAAGCATAATTACAAAAATTTGAGCTAAATTAGCTACCGTATAATAAGTTTAAGATTTTTTGGATAATTTTCATTACTAGTGAGGTCACTATCACTTGCACCAATTCATCAAAATATTTTTTTTCCCTTGGGGCTCAAATGTAAAAGCCGATTACTTGAAGACTTTGCTTGGAATACTTTAACTCTTCATCTCTATAATTTTTTCAAGGGTTCGTTTGTGCTGCAAAAAATGAATTATTTGGAAAATATCTTTCCAAAAATGATCATCTCTGTCTCTTACAAAAATTAACAAATAAAAAATATTTTCATCATTCAAAAATATATTTAAACATAAATTATTATGAGTAATAAAATTATTTTTATTGACTAGTTATATCAAGCGATTATTTTTCGTAAAATAATTTGTCAAAACATTCATTTTTTTGTGAAACTGATGGAGTGTAGGTCATTCATTTTTATAGAATTATTTGGCTTATCTCCCTAATTCAACATCTACATCCACTACATATTTCCTTATTCTTCTAGAAATTATTTCAAGGGATTTCTTGTTTAGAATGAAATAAAATCTGTTATATTCTTAAGGGAAAATGCCACAAAAAGCCCCAAACTATGTCACTTATGACAATTTTACCTTGAATTTTTTTGTGCTACTAAAAATCTCAAACTATGTCACTTGGAACAAATTTACCCTGAATTTTTTTTGTCACTAAAAACCCCAAACCATATACACTATGACACATTTATCCAAAACTTTCTTTTATGACACAAAATGTAACATCCTGGGTTCGCCACCGTACACATATTGTCCGCTTTGGGCCGAGGCCCGCACGGTTTTAAAACGCGTATGTACAAGTAGAGAACCCATATGCTTATAAGCTAGCCCAAGACTCCCTCCCTAGGCGATGTGGGACAAGAGACATATCCCATCCTCCCTTATGCACGTCCGAGAACCGAGGCGCGGACGCACCGCCATCCCTCCTCCTCGCGCACCGTCGCTCGGGCCGTTACATTCTCCCCCCCTTCGGGCACAGCGTCCTCGCTGTGGCCCCACATGCGGTCGGGAGTCGGCTCTGATACCACCTGTAACATCCTGGGTTCGCCACCGTACACATATTGTCCGCTTTGGGCCGAGGCCCGCACGGTTTTAAAACGCGTATGTACAAGTAGAGAACCCATATGCTTATAAGCTAGCCCAAGACTCCCTCCCTAGGCGATGTGGGACAAGAGACATATCCCATCCTCCCTTACGCACGTCCGAGAACCGAGGCGCGGACGCACCGCCATCCCTCCTCCTCGCGCACCGTCGCTCGGGCCGTTACACAAAAAATCCTGGAGTACAACTCATGTGACACATTTACCCCGAACTCTTTGGTAGAAGGGCATTTTCATCTTTTCCTTTTTCTTTTTTCCTTTTCCTTTATTTTCCTTCTTCTCTCTTTCTTCTGCCAGCCATGGCAAGGGGAAGCCGGCGAGGGACACCCTTGCTAACGTTGGAGTTGGGCGAGGGTAGCTCTCGCTCAACTCAGGCAAGGGCAACCCTCGCCCAACACTAGCAAGGCAAGGGCGACCCTCACCGGCATTGGGCAAAGGTGGCCCTCGCCAGACAAGCGAGGGCCACCCTCACCGGATCTAGTGAGGACAACCCTTGCCTAACTCAAGTGACCCTCACCCAACTCAAGTGACCCTTGCTAGCGTGGGGCAAAGGCCACCAAGCGAGGCAACCCTCACCCAACTCTGACGCTAGCAAGGGTGGCATTGCCAGCTTCCCTCCACCATGGCCAGCAATAGGAAAGAGAGAAGAAGGAAGAAAAAAAAAAAAAAAAGGACAAAAATGCCCTTCGGTCACAAAGTTTGGGGGTCAATATGTCACACGAGTACAAATTCAGCATTTTTTGTGTCATAAAAGAATATTTGGGATAAATGTATTACAGTGGGCATATTTGGAATTTTTAGTGACACAAAAAAATTTATGGTAAATTTGTCCCAAGTGGTATAGTTTGGAATTTTTAGTGGTAAAAAAAAATTCATGATAAAATTGTCCTAAATGATATAATATGGGGTTTTTTGTAAGCAAAAAGTCACAAGTCATAAAATTAGATGATTCATTAATTGAATCTATCAATAGATTTGAAATGTAATAAAAAAAAATTCACAAGTCGTAGTGCTTCAAAAAGAACCGAAAGACATGTTACCATATAGTTACCTCACAATATCGATTTTCCTATTAACCGTAATACTCGATCACTTTAATCAAAAATGATTGAATTGTACCTTTACGTTAGTAATATGAAAATTACATAAGATAGTGGTTTTGAAAAAGAAGAAGTCCGTGCTTAGATAAGCTTTTAGTACTTCTAGTGATCAAGTTCAGGGAGTCTCCGTTAACCGCTTACCCAATTTCTTAGCTTTCCCAAAGCTTGTAGTGGTCATTTTGAGCACATTATATTGGAAAACTGCTGGTGGGGTTGCCATCTTGGACTTGTCAATGTACTCTTAGGTTTTGGACAGAGGTAATGCACGCTATTCCACCGCCTCGGCTTTTGATTCTAACAACGTTGGCAATTGGCATGGATGGAAAGATCTAACCTGTTTCTAGATGACTTGTTTGCGTAAAAACATGCTTTTGTGGAATCAAACCGATCGTGCAAGAAAAACGGCTTTCCCATGATTTCCATACAAAAAGCAAACGGTTTGATACTTTCTTCGGCGATCACGATCAATTTACTCGATCCATTTTTCCGTTTAGCAGGCATAACCTGGATGTGAAAAGACGAGGGAGCTTCAAAAGGGAAGATATTTCCTCTTGTCAATTATAGTGCTTAACCTCCTATGGTTACTAAGACCTTGAGGCCCCCTTTTTCGTTACTAGCGTTTAACCCTGTACGGTTGTGGTCCTATCATAGTATCACTAGTAATGCTTTCAAGCCACTTCTGTTCCATTATCAATAGTACAAATCTGTACATCATATGTGGGAGAAGTGCACTAGAGGTATCAAAAGTTATATACGGTGCTCGTTTTAGTGCTAAAAATTTTCGTTGACTCATTTAAGTGCTAAATCGGAGAAAAAATAATCACTTCAATCTCCAACGAAAAATTTCGATCAAAATGATTACATGGCTTTTGTAACATAAGCTGGCATATTTTTATAAAAACTATTCCACATAGACATCACAAATGACTCACCCGTGGCTGGCTTGCCTAAAACCAACCTCATTTCTCTCCACTTTCACTCGGTCACGCATAAAGATGATCTTTTTCTTTCTTACTTGATTTTTGCCCATGGCAATTTCCGACACCTCCTCCTCGGTGCAGAGGATATTCCACCACCTGGTCTCCCTGACTAAGTCCAACGTAAAGCCGTCGATGCTCTCCTTCTTCACTGCGAGGGAAACCAGGTCCTTCTCGTGCAACTTGATCCGCACCTTCATCACCTTCACCTTCCTGTTTGTCCTCATCTTAGCCACTCACTCCTCCTCTCCTTGGCTCACCGATTAGGCTTTTGATTTTGGGGGCAAATCGAACTAGGATTTGATTTTGGGGGAAGTCGAACTAGGGTTTCAATGGGGATTTCTTTCAATTTGCAATTTAGGGTTTTATCTTTTGAGGTAAATGTTGTAGATGACATCCTTTAGGCTCTATATACTGACTGGGCACACTAGCAATCCACGTCGACTGGAGACTTTAATAAAATATAGCTATGTTAGATTTTCATAGACCCAAATCAAAATTAGCTCTTAAGTGATCTTCTTTTTTTTTTTAAATGTGGCACTTAAATATTTAGGATAAAAAAAACTTTCTTGCACCAAAATACATAGGCACTTCTAATGGGACCAAAAATATTAAAAACAAGGGAGAGAGATTGGTGGGAGACACATGGCGCCACTGGTCTTTCACTGAATGGGCAGTCCCTTGGTGATGTGGAGGGGGCAGCCTTGGAATGTATTTTCTCGGTACATATGCACACAAACCTGGCGACACTCGTGGATAACTGCCATACGTGACCCAAAAAGTCGATTTATATCTCTAACAAATTCAAAGTACACATCCATATCATCTATATCTCTCACTTCCCGAGTGTTCGGAAGTCTTGAGTTTATTGACAGGAATCTTCGATAGATTGAAGCAATGTCCACACGTCTGACCGGAGATCTGGCCGATTCTTTCTGCTCATCTCGCAGCACCTCAAAGCCATGTGAGTCAATTCCTCGGCCAGCGTATAGGGCCACTCTCCAGCCAAAGGATCCAAGATGGCCTGCAAAGTCTCTGCACCGATTGCCCTTTGCACTTCGTTTACTATTCCTAAGGCAGGCTTCCTCGTCAACAACTGCAGCAGTATGATCCCGAAAGAATAAACGTCAAACTTCGTCGTGAGCTCTCGCGTGACAAGGAACTCGGGGTCCATGTACCCAAACGTCCCTTTAGGGTTGGTTGAGTACACAACGGTCGTGTTGTTGCTCGACCGCTCACCACTGGACAGCAGTCGGCAGATGCCAAAATCGCTGAGCTTGCTCACAAGGTGCGCATCCAGTAGGATGTTCCCTGGTTTGACGTCCCCGTGGACAATGCTGTGTGGCTTGCAGGAATGGAGGAAGGCCAGGACAGAGCAGAGCTCTGTAGCGATGTGTATCCGGGCTTGCCATGGCAGCTGCTTCGCCTTGTCACGGCTGCAGAGCCAGTCTTCAAGGCTACCGTTTGGAATATATTCGTAAACAAGAGTGCAGGGATCGGGACAAGCGCCGATGAGCGTGATGAGATTAGGATGCCTCACCTTGCTCAACACATCCACCTGTGATACATTCGATCAAGAGTTCGATGATCGGCAATGATATTCTCGATCACTCTAACTAATGTACTCTTACGAATTTGCATGCCAATGTATTGGGGAAAATTAATTTCCCCCGCAATGAACCCAACTCTTTAATTTTTGTTAAAAGAAAACATGAAAATAACTACAGGATACTCGAGAATTCTTACCTCCTGTTGAAATTCTTGAGAACCTTGCATGCTAGGAAATTTCATGATCTTTATAGCCACTGGCGTATGTCGAAGGAAACCTCTATACACGCTCCCACAACCGCCTTCTCCGATCTTCAAGGATGGGTCAAAGTTCCATGTAGCTTCCTTGATTTCGGTCATGGAGAACTCAGAGAAGTACGTTGTGCTCGAGGAATCTCCTTTTCTTCTACTCATCTCCTCAGCCTTTTGGAGCGCATTCTCGAGGTCGATCTGCAAAAGCTCTCGCTCTTGTCTAAAAGTCCGCATCATTTCATCGGTGGCAATCATTTTCAACTTTAACTCCTTTCTGCTCTGGTCGGTCTCCAGGAATTGGTCCTCAAGCTGCGATTTCTGGGTTTCGGCAATGCGAAGTTCTTCCATCACTTTATCTAACTGATCCTTCACCTCCTCAAGTTCTTCCTCCAACTTCTCAGCATATAATCTCTGTAGATACTTTCTATGAAAATTTACCCACGATACTACATTCTATAGATTATCTTAATGCGTCAAACAAGCTATTTACGTGTTATATATTGGGATGAATTGTTTCCAGGGGAGTTCAGGATGGTCCTCAACAATCAGACTTGAGTAAAATCAGTAGAAATATTCCATTTTTAAAATGAACAGTTTTCAAAAACCAGTGCGTCTGTCAACATATAGCGAAGCCGTCCAGTTATTATATCAAAATTCTACCTTCCGGGGATCCTTTTGCCTGCGTCCGATGGCATCTGCTTCCGCTTCAACACAAGTCGCCACTTCCTCCCCAAGCACTTCTTGCGCATTGTTTTCATTCATATCCTGTTCCAATTTCCTAAACTTTTCACTATTCCTTTCAAAATAATAAGATTGTCCATTAAATAGGAGAAACAAAGCTAGAGACAAGCCCTCCTAGCTGGAGAACACGAAAACGACAATCCGTTGTCTTATTTCGCGCATACCAGAGTGTTGGAAAGTGTTGAGTGGCCGGTATGATAGACCGACCGAGTCAAGTCCATACGATGGGAAAGCCTCCTTGACAACTGTCCGAGTTCTTGGAAAGGGTCTTGCCTCTCCAGCATGCTTGCCGCATTAGGCTGCTCCAAAGGAGTGCTATTTGGGGAAGGAGAAGAGTCTGAGTTCGAAGAGGACGCTCTTCTCAAAATCTCTGGTGATGAATCGCTCAACTTCGTGGTACTACTCCTCTGCAGTGTGGCGGATTGCAATTTGGAGAGGATCGTCTTTCCGGCTCGAGGGCTCGGAGTCAGCGGCGGCGATGGTGCATCAGTAGGAACTTCTGCAAAGACTTGAGCTTTCCTGTTTTGACAAGGAATCAAATCTCATTTGAAAATTTCCCAAACGCCATATTATCCAAAGACAGGAGGTATTATGCAATAGACGAATAAAATTATTTGTCCCAGCCTCATCCCAACCTAAAATGCTAGACCTGTTATGGCAGTCAACTATCGCAACAAGAATTATCAGCTGATTATTTTTGTAAGACTCGTTTTCACTAACACCCTCACGTGGGCATTCGATAGTTTCGAAGGAGACAAATTCAAAAGTAAAAGGGTTGAAGGATGACCTTGCGTGAATGAGGTGCCCGCCGCAGATGAACCAAATTTGACAAGAGATGTGCGCATTATCGCGAACGAAGACAGCTTTCCGGGACTTTATTTCTATCATCTCCCTGCCAATACGAAACCAAAGAAGACAATGAATTGAGTTGGTGTTGATGTAGATATTAACAAACATAAATGTAGTGATACTTTCAGATATCGGAAAATATAATGCCAATTTTTTTCACTTACCAGAAAGGTAAGAACAATTCATAACACATGATATATAGTGATGAACTCAGGACGAACTAGGACATCGAGTTCAAGAAGGGCTATCAAGTTTTCCTCGAAGATCGGACATGTACACCAATTTTTTTATAGGATTAATGAGGAAATAAGTATATGGTTTAACGTTGTCAATGAGGATCCAAACAAACATGTTCCTTTAGTTATGGAGAGGGTAGGTTTGGATGAATAAGTCCTTGATTATGTAGGCTTGTCTTCTTGTTCTTGTACGTACCTGAAATAGTAGTTGTTAGCCGCTGCACCCATTACAAGCTTTCTTATCCCATGCAAACGTATGAGATCCATGATGCCATTTTCAATACTTTTCGATTCTATGTACTCTTTCTCTGCTTGCACCTGCTAACCGATAAATCAATTAATTTATTTTAAAAGCATCTCTAGTCTCTAAATGAACTGCGTATGGGGGAATGACATAAATCATCCTTGAACTTTGGCCAAATATGTAATATGATATATAAAATTTAGCCCAATGTGTAATGTGATCCTTGAACTTTTAATTTGTTCAATTTAGTTCATGGATTATATGAAAATATTCAAAATTAGTCCATGCTTTTAATTAATGAAAAGACTACATTGAATATTTTCATATAGTTAAGGGTCTACAAACATGTATTAAAAGTTTAGAGACTATGTTGAATAAGTTAAAAGTTTAGAAACCATATTAAACATTAAGTAAAAGTTTGGTGGCCACATCAAACAAATTAAAATTTCATGGACCATATTACACACTAAGCCAAAGTTCAAGAACCATTTATCTCAATATCCCTACATACAATTATGTAAACATGTGCCGTGTGATAACAATAAAAATCAAGGGTCAAGATGATTAGTATTTGTGCGATTCACTAGCACTTCAAAAAACACTGAACAGGACAATTAATCATCTAATATAAGAAGATATACCCCCAATTGTTCACAAAATTGCAGGTGGGTATTCAAGATTTTATGCGTGTTTATCCTCTCTTTCTCTCTGTGCTCTCTCAAAATTTTCTCGTTCGCCGACCTCGCAGGGATTCCAACACCCAAGCCTCCTGCAAACCAAAGGCAAATTAAATGCATGAATTCTTATAAGAAAAATGGTTATATGATTACTTTTAATTTACTGTGAAAATAACAGCTTATTTTAAGTCACAAAAAGTAAATGACAAATAATTAGAAATTATTGTGGGTCCGCTTTTTCAAAAATTTGTGGTTCACAACATATTATTATTCCCATAGCAGCCAAATACCATTATGCCAACAAAGCCAATAAATTATAGAACAAATAAAAGCAATAGGATGTCTAATGTGAAGCGAAACCCTCGAAGGGAATTGTAATTTATTCGCATATCCAGTGTCCATGGCGGAAGATCCGTGTATTATATCCATGAGAGATCGATAAGCTCGTCTTTTTACTATCAATAAAATCCTGTACAGAAAAGGATGATTGCGAAAACCAATGGATGGTGATATGCAAATAAAATAAAATATTTATTAGACAGAGAGAGAGAGAGTCAACTTACCGGGGATCCTCTGTGAAGGAACTAGAACGTGAATGATACAGATCTTGACGTTGGCTCCCGACTGGCGCGCCGTCCAAACAAGGTTCAGTTTGCTCTCTTTCACATCCTTTCCGACCGCAACGTAGATCTTGTCTTCGATCACCGGCGTCGCCATATCAGAAGCGACCACGCAAATGAACTCAGCAAGTGTAGTTATACGATCGACTACAACATGCAGTAAGTACAACGACAAGGACCATAAACTAAAAATAAAAGTGATCAAGCTCTTGGAGTGTCTATAATGGTAATGGAGATAGAGAGGGGGGTAATGGGAGTTCTCTGAGAAACGAAAATGAAGAAAAGCGAGGAGTCTCTCAAAGGAGGACTTGTGTGGAGGTCGCAGTTGAGGGGAGATGGCTTTTTTTATAAAGAGCAAGCAATTTCTTTTCTTTTTTTAGTAATTGTTTGATAAAGACTTGTATTTTAATGAGATTTCATCATAACCCTCTTTCGTGGAACTAATGCTTTACATAATTTGTTGCCTTATCTCACTAATTTAATTTCTGCATCCACCATTAGTGATAAGTGAAAATTGGATTCCTTGTATAGAAGGCACTAGGGGAAGTTTGAACTAACTATTGTCGCACGCACAATTTTTTTGGTCTCGAAATGTTCATACTGTTCATACAATGATCGGTCTTTTTTAGCATATATGAGGAAGCAAGCATTCATGTGGAATGATTGATTCTTGTAAAATATTGAGTTTAAATAATTCTACTAGCCATTTAAATTCAAGCGGGTTCTTTTGCTGGAATAAAAAGAAAAACCGGCATATTCATAAAAAAATAAATGGCAGGTCGTAGAGCCTAAAAAAGAACATAAGAATATTTTATCAATCAGTTGGATTGCGTTTCATCAATAAGAAGAGTTTTGAGGTTCGAAAATTCAAATATTTATTTTTCTTATTTACCGTAATACTTAACCATCTTTTATTGAAAATGGTTGACCTACTCCTTTATGCTAGTCATCCGACAATTACGTGGGACGGTTTTTTTGAGAAAGAAATCCCGTACTCTTACTCTAGTTTGAGAAAGATGCTCATGCTCGATGCAAACTAGAGTAAGAGTACGGACAACCATGTGATCCACCTAAGGAATGTCCATAAACGACGAGGCGTTTGCTCAGCTTTTCCAAAGCTTTTGGCGATTATTTGGACCGCCTTCGTTCTCCCGAACTCCTTCAAAGTAAGGAGCTTCTTGGAAACTGCTACAGAATTTGCTATATTGAACTTTTCATTAGGCTCTTTGATTCTAGGCACAGCCAATGAGAGATCTCTCTGTCTCCATCCAACGAAAAAACGTAGGTAACCCTGTCATTGAAATTAATTGACTCGATAAGAGAAAAATGTTATTATGATCTGATATTCGATCTTTGATCTAATGTCTCATCCAGCTTTTGGTATCAATTTCCTCGATCCAATCAAAAAAATTGGCCTTATCTTCTTGGCTTTATGCTTCTTTTTTGTGAACCGCCAAACCTTCAAGAAAAATGTATTTAAAAGAAAATGCGAAGCCGACAAACTAATTTTGTGACATCACGCTACCGTTTCTATAATATATTCAGTAATCTTATTCTTTCTTTTGTGCACTTTTCTACTATTTAATGCCATCTTTGGAGGGGGAAAGTGCACGTGTGTGATGCGTTTGTATTGAAGCTTAGTTGGATTTTTGTCCCTTAATTGAGAAGGATAATATCGTGAAAATGGAGCTTTCTCTCCCCTTAAAGCTTGATCTCGATTGAATAATTGAAGGGAGTTGAGGATTGTGACGATACAAAGACAGAATATTATGCATATTATCAATAACCCTGTAACTAGGGGTGTAGCTTGGATCATTGGAGGTGGCTGTAGGGTAATCTCACCAAGTTACAATAGGGATTTCACTCATGACTAAGGCTACTATGCCTTCAACAGATATATTGTTAATGAGTTTACAGGACTGTGTTCCTAGTATAAGGTGCCAGTGCCGGCACGCCCAGCCCCCCTAATTTCCTCCTAGATGTTTTTCTTCCTCAAGGGGAGGGAATACAAGGGTGACATTGCGAGGTCTCCGACCCCCGGGCGAATTTCCCGCCTACTCTTTCCCTTAAGCCTCTTAGGACCCACTCATGTCCGATCTTACAAGAAGTACCCTAGCCACTATATTTTTCAAGGCAAGGGAGCTACCTCTATTCCCTGAATTTAACGCTGAAGAACACTTCAAATAGGAATGAGCCCCTTCATTTTGCAATAGGGGCATAAGGGGTCATCCTCCTAGGAGGGTTCTTCCCTCTGTTTCCCTATAGGCCTTTTAAAGATCTATTAGGTCCGAAATGAAGAGACATGAGCTTGTTTATAAATTTTAAAGGATTAATATATAAAGTAGTAATTACAATCAATCGGGATCTAATAAAAGAAATACAAAATTCCAAATAATGGACTGAAGTACCATAATTTTCTAATATAATGGCTTGAAGTGGATCTTATTTTAAATACAAGTCTAAAGTGCCCTTATTTTCTCAATTGACGATGGCGCAAATAATTTTAATAATATTTTAAATTTTTTTAAAAAAAAAATTTCCTTTTCTTCTTTCTCTTTTCTTTTTTTTCCTTCCCTTCTTTTTCTTCTAGCCAGTTGCTAGGCCTTAAAGACTGGCTAAAGGCAACTGGCCAACCTTTGGCAAAGCTCGCCCTCACTGGTCACAAGCAAAGGCAAGCCTCACTATCACCCTTGCCTATGGTGGTCATCAAGGCTCGGTAACCAAATAAAGGAGAAAGAAGGGGAAAAAAGAGATAAAGAAAAACGGGGGATAATAAAAATTTTGAAAAATATATTAAAATATTATTAACAATTGTCCATGTCAGCATTAGTCGTGATATATAAGACCGCCGATATTCACAATAACGATTTTTAGCCAATATTAGTTAGATGGACTCAATTGGCAAAACGTGAAAATATTTATGATTCAATTAACAAAATGTGAAAAGGTTTATGACTTAATTGGCTAAATTAAAAAATTTAGGACCGAATTGATAAAAATACAATAGGTTTAAAAAATTTTGAGCAATTATCCCTCTATCAAAGAAAATATACAAAATCTTCTAAATTTATCCCAAACAAGGGCAAGCTTGAAGGCCAAGTTTGAATTTTCTGTTTTGACTTTTGAGAACTAGACTATGAAGTGTAATCTTCTTATGGCTAAAATAAGGAAAGGATAGGAACTCCTCTATTGACTTCATGGTGAATATCTTCGCCATTTTCATTGACGCTACTATGCAAAAGAGGTAACAAAATTAGAATAACCTCCTCCTCGACGGCCAAAAAATTGTCTACTTAATAATGACTTGTCTACGGTGGATTTACATTTTTGACCAAAAAAATGGTGGATTTACATGATTTAGATTCACTCCACTTGTGTAAATTAAATTAAATTGAATTCAGTAAGAAGACAACAATGGTCGTCCAACGACACAACGGCTATATTTGGGAACAGCATCCCTTGGGCAAATTATAGGATGTTTGATAAATTTTTCAAGAAAGTTTTTGGGAGATGCATTGTATTTTGAAAGTTCTCCAAAGGCCTTTTTCTCAATGTAAGTCCTACCCAACTTTGTACTTTGAGCATTTTCGAAATACTAATGCAATTTTTTACTTCCAATTTTGGTCTCACTAAGCTTTCAAAATTCCAATTCTACCTTCAACAATGCGCGAAGACAACGAGGTCAAATTTGATTGCTAGCCTAACTAGATCTAACTATTGGTGGACCTCACTTGAGGTGGCTTGGGTTCGAGCAACCCAAGCGGCCCTCTCTAAGGTCGGGTGACCCTATGCGAAGTCATCATGGTCTTGCAAGCTCAACTTTAGAGTCATTGGGGTCACATGACCAAAGCAGCCCTCACAAGGCCTAGATCTGGATCACCAGCTTTAGGTAGATGCCTAAGCTTCAATTTCTTTTTTTTCTTTTTCTATATAATTGGAACCCTTTAAAAGTGTAGTTTTTTTTTTCATATGGTGTTACACCAAAGTTGCATCCCAATATATTTTTCAATTACTTTTTAACAAATACTATTTGTATTTTGAAAAAAACCTATTGACCCAAAGTTATTTTATATTTCTCAAAGGCTTTTCCAGACTCTCCCAAACGCAACCTACATGCCCTTCCAGAATTTAATTGACATAAATTCGATGCCAAATACAATTGAATGAAGCAAAGGCCTTGATCGCCCCAATGGGTAAAGTCTAAAAATGTGAATTTCAGTCGTTCTTGACTTTTTCCTTATCCTTTGTTGTTTTGCTTTGTCATCACCGCCGTCTATGAAGTGGACCCGCGTTGTAGTTGCAGCTTGCAGGTCATGCCATGATTTCCAGCGCGGGCAGAGGCACCCTTGGTCAATATGTACGGATAGGGTGGTGCGGGGATCAGCCCATGAATGAGGAAATATTCCACCGCCTCGGCTTTTCATCCGGACAACCTTGGCATGGATGGAAAGATCAGACTTGTTCCTTAAAAAACTTGTCAGTGTTTTGTACCTTATCCCATGTTTTATATCTCCTTTTGCAATCGTCATTGCATATCCTTATCCCGAGAGAACAAAAACTTAGCTTCATTAGTTTCACAAAAACTTTGACATTTCTCGAAGATATATTTTAAAAAGTCTTTTTTTTAGGAAAAATGACAATAATTTTCGATATTTAACTAAAATTTGAAAATAAATTGAAATTTGTTTTCCATCATTTAGAAAAGAAAACTTCTTTTTCATTTTCTTAAATAAGCATACACTGTTTAGACAAAAGTGACTTGGGCATAAGCAGCCCAAGAACTAAACACAGGCAATCTAATCCACCCGACTAGCTCGGCACAAAAGCCCTTGTTCATGGAGGCCACACCCAAGTCTATAAAGGTCGGCCTTGCATCCATCAAGGTCAGGCTCAAGGCCATCGAGGCCAGGGACCTCAATACCTAGCACCTAGGCCCAAGTTCATGTAGGCCAAACTTGGGTCCATAAAGTCTAGGCCTGAGTCCATTAAGGACACCCAAGATCCTATGAGTGTTCCATGCCAAAGCTTGATAGGCCTACGCCCAAGCACTGAAGACCTAGGTATAAGCTTGGCCTCCATAGATAAGGGCCCTACCTCAAAGGACTCGGGAGTATAGACTAGGGTCCCGTGCCTAAGCATCGAGGACTTGAGCATGGCCTTAATTGACCTAGGCCAAGGAGCTAGGGAGCTAGACATGGGCTTTGAGGTCTTGGGCTAGGTCTTAATGAACCCTAGCCTATGTGCCGGAGATCGAAGCACAGGCACTAGAGGCCGAGGTAGACCTTGATTGACCCACACTCAAGCATCAAGGACTCGAGCAAAGAGCTAAGGACTAAGGTATTGACATTACGGTCATATTATTCATGGACTCAAGCTAAGGTCTCGGGACTTGATCAGGGGCATAAGGTCCTAAGCCCAGCCTTAATAGACCAAGGAACCTACGCAAGGGCATCGGGGCTCCACTTTGCCAAACTTTGTCTAGCTTAGCCCAGCCTCGATGGATTGAGCCCAAGCGCTAAGGAGTCAAACATGGGCACTAAGCCTAGGGCCCTAGCACTAGCAATCCCAGCACTAGCATCGAGGTCCCAAGCCTGGCCTTATTGGATCCATACTAGGGCATCAAAGACCTAAGCTCAAGAGTCAAGGACTAGATCATGAGTATTGAGGTCTTAGGCCAAGGCACCAGAGACTTAGGGCATCAAGGACCTAAACATGGCTTTGATGGTCCCAGGGCCAAATGTTAAGGGCACGAACACAAGTGTTGGGGTCCATAGCCCGTCCTTAATTGACCCGGGCTTAGGTGCCAGGGACCTAAGCCTGCACCTAAGCCTAGGCACCAGGGATCCAATGCTAGGGTCTAGGGCCTAGCCTCTATGAACCCGTGCTCGACTTCAATGGACCTGAATTAAGCATCAAGGACCAAAGCATGACTTTATTAGACCATGAGCCCGAGCCTAGGCCCAGGCCAGGCATTAGAGTCCAAGAGGCAAGCACTAAGGTCATGAGCCTATTTTATGTGGCTTATCCTAAGCACAAGCACCACTATCCTAGGCTCGGGCATTAGGTCCCAAGATCGACCTCTATAAACTTAGGCTTGAGCGTTGGGGAACCCGGCATGGGCACGAGGCTTGGCCTCTTTGAACTTGGGCTTGATCTCGATAAACCCGGCCCCTTTGCCAAGGACCTGGAAATGAGCATTGGGATTCCTATGTCCAAGTACAATGTCTCTAATCCAAGTGCCTTAGAAAATATTTTTTCATGAAACAAAATGGAGCCTAGAGTATAAACATCTAATCCAAGTGCCTTAGAAAATATTTTTTCATGAAACAAAATGGAGCCTAGAGTATAAACATTTTCTCTCGTTCGTGGGAAAGAATTGCATTATAGGAAAAATCAAGATATATAGAATTGATTGATATACCAAACTGACCATATATTACCAAGAAAATAAAATAAGATAATAAAAGAAGAAAAAGTGCAAAGCAAGTTGACAATGGAGTCCATTGAGCTTGAAATGGATGCTTCAAGAAAATATAGTTGGTTCGACCAAAAAAAAAAAAAAAACAGATATAGTTGGGCCCGGCCCATTCTGATTTTGTCAATAACTCAAATTGAGAGTCCATTTTTCCAATATGATGAGGGAGTATCAACATCTCATTCACCATTACCCCTTTAGATTGTATCGATATATCGCTGTATCATTGCTTTTGCTACTTAGGTGATGGAGACTCCAATTCCTTCATCTATTATGCTATCTATTTGTATATAAACGTAGCATTATCAACTACTCCCCATCAGTGTCTTCCATGAGTGCAAGATCTGTAATTTGCAAGATGTTGAGCTTTCTTCTTGCAATGAGAACTTTCCTTACACTCACCACTCATCGTATTTCTAACTAGGATTCCGCCCCTCCAAGGTGATTGTCTCATTTAATCCCATTGGTTTTAATGAGCTTTCATGTTGCAAACTCATCCTATTGAGTATTTGTTTTTATGATTTTTTTAAATTTTATCTCAGTATTACACTCATGTTATTGATTAAATATGAAATCTTCCTATGTCATATAACAACGATAATTATGAATATTCAAGTATCATCGAGTCCTTATATTTTACATTGCAAAGGTAACCGAATGCTTGGGTTTAGGACAAGGGAGCGTCTTGGGAACAATAATAAATTTTTACTTGAATTTGTAGAGGAATCCTACCTTCTCATATCCATTCGACATGTGCAATATGAGCTGAGAACTTCTTTGTGTTTAAAGAGTAAGATTCATATGAAACAAAAGGATTTTAACGAACTATCTATAGGAGTTGGCTAGCATAACGGTACTATTATAGACAAATAGTAAAAGTGCTAGCAGGCCCACAAATCTATTTTGCATAGGATGGGCAACCGGAGCATTAAGTTTCCAATTTTGGAGCATTAGTTTCAAACTGTTGAGAGTAATAGTAAATATCAAACGCTAGCCAAACCCTTTTAATATAAAACTACTTTCAAATGTCTTCGATTTCATATCTCACAATGTTAAGGTCAACATCGCAAAATCAAAAACTAAAAATTCAATATTTGTAAATGGATAAATGAGAAAAGTAAATATCAGGCATGCAAAGATTATAAATTGTGGACTTTCAATTCTTTTAAAGCATTTTGATCACGGACGCAACAACTAAGCTCTTAAATATTGAAAATCAAGTTATTCTCTCTTTGCGAAAAAGAAAGTTTGCTAATCTATTATTAACTTTACTCACGCACTAGTGGATGGTACTTGAAAGTTGTATTTTTGTCGTTATTTATCAAAATATTTATTTTTTTCTGGAACGAAAACCTTAGAGCTCATAAATTCTATAATATTTATACTAGAAAGATATGCTTGGCATTAAAGTATTAAATTCGTATAAAGGGTAAAATAACTAATGATAGTATTATTTTTTAAAATGTGATAGAAGATTGGTGTAAATAAAGCAAAAGAATAATGACCTTAAACTATAATATAAGAATTAGATCAAACGAATATTATTTTATGCTTGCGATGATCTGAATCTTATTCATTGGTAACTTTAAATTTCCTTTTTTTCCTCCTCATTGTGGCCAAAGTTTGTTATTTAAAAAGAACTCCAGTTGGTGGGATTTGTTGGGCCAAGTTTAATTATTTAAGGGGAAGCCATCCCACCGACTAAGATTCTTGATTTCTCAAGGATATCGGACAAACATGAGTTGTGCTCAGCCACTCATTTTCCTTATTTATATTAAAACACATATATCGATTTTACACAAATGAAGAAATTCATGTAGTATGCTGCTAGTTGAAGATGGAAAGCCAGCTCCGGTTGAGAGACTAATGTATTTTCTATTTTCTTCCAGTGCTACTTGCAATCGTGAATTTCTTTCTATATAATCTCGTTTACCTTGGAACGAGTCAATTTGTATATACTAGCAAAAAATGTGAATCACTTACTAATAATTGATTTGCCTTATTCGAGGAAGCAAATTCAAATTATTCGGAAACGGAAGATTCAATTAAAATTTTAGAGTCTATGAAAGATTTAGGTGGCACTTCTAAATTAGCCATTTTGTCATTTAGTTAGAAATATGTTACCTATAGATCCTTTAAGACCTTCTAGACCTGTGTCATGCCATGGCCTTGGCATAGGGTCACCTCCATTCCTTCTAAACTTGATCATATATACGTTATGGTTGGACTGCTCCAATTATCGTTCACTTTCATGCGAATACGAGTGAATTTTTTTTTTTATCGGTAGGGATATTAGTCCATAAGTGGTTCTTTGAGGTCATTTCTAAATTGTTCTTAGGAATTTAATATACGTTGTATCATCTTTCCATCTAGGGTGCTAAGAAACATAATGTTGTAAATTGATCGTGGATAACCTTAAACGAAGATATTGGACATCAATTGGTACGGATAAAGTTGGGAGGTCTCGCATTGCAGAACGGGCTACACCAAAGGGACTTGACTCGACGGATACCATTGACATGCCGGTGATGTCAAAGAAGAAGTTAGAAATAAGAAAGATATATAGAATAAAGTAATTATTTATATTTCAATATATCATGATAAAGATTACTTCAGTCTATTTATAAGTTTTATGAAATGACTAAATAGGATAACATTTCAATTAAGATATACATAATCATAGAAGATATTCACACAATTTTAAGAGATAGAAACCGTAATAATTTTCCTAAACAAATCTAATAAACTTGCTATCAGAGTTAGAAATCGTAGTTTGAGTTTTTCCAAATCCCGTTTATCTTTCTAATTAAATTTCCACACTTAGTACTAGGTAAAAGACCAAACTAAACATGGAGGAGGTGTTATAATATTTAAATAATAAATCACACATTCATCTAACAGTTTAAACTATTATAACAAAATTGCGGTCTCACAAAATTTCATATGGTATCAAAGTCTCCTTTTTTGAGGCAATCCTAATGTTACAACATCTCTAACGCATTGCCAAGTTGAGCTTTTATTTTCCACAGAGGTATATTTCGACGCTACAAAGATGTGTCTTCCATAGTAACTTTTCCCTCAACAAAGCTTAGCTTATGGCTTATTCCACTTTCTATAACCACACTAGTTATATTGGATGCATTTAAGTTATTGTCCCAATAGCAAAGTCGACCGCAAAGGACACATGTTGCTACACTCCAATACCTCTGATTCTTGATGTTTCACATATTTCAAGAAGCTGCAAAATCACTAGACTCGTCACCCTCAAACCAACTATATCTAGAAGTTTCGCCATCAATAGTTGTTAGATGCTACCTCATCCGCCACATCTCAGGAATTGGATATTGTTCAAACTTGCATTCAAACTCAAATTGACATGGCAATGCCCCTTGAGTTTGAGAGGAAATATTAGAAATATTTAGGAAAATTATGGTGGTTCTATATCTCTCAAGATTGTGTAAATATCCTCTATGATTATGCATACCTTGATTAATATGTTATCTTATTAAGTCATTTCATAAAACCCATAAATTGATTGATGTAATCTTCATTATGATATAACGAAATATGCACAATTACTTTACTCCATATATCTTTCTTATTTCTAACTGAAAATAATGCTATGATCGCAAGGGGATAATGTATGGTGCTTCGATCAAAGAAGAAATCAAAACAAAATCAAGTAGATGGTTCATCTTTTGTTTTTTGTTTTTTTATAATAATACGACTAATGTCATAATTTTCTACGATGGTCACTCGAGTGCAATTTTTTTTTTAATCACTTAAGTGCCGCGATTTCCAAAAAAAAATGTTCACCACAATTGTGTTGCCATAACTGATTTCCCATACTTAAGGTGAACATCTTTAAAAAGTTATGTCAATCCAATGATCGATTAATAAGTTATATGGTACTTAAGTGAGCATCATATGAAAATAGTGATACTCAAGTTATAAAAAATAGTTATAACCCTTAAATGAACACCTTATGAAAGTTATGACATCTATGGTATCAATTTCCTCTATATTTTGAGTCACATTACACAAGTGGGTAAAGGGGAACTTTATCTTTAATTGAAGTTGCTGAGAGTTGTGCAATATAATTTATGTCTTTGGTCGCATCTCACAAGATTGCCTTATCACTATGGAGTAAAGTCTTCCTTGTTATGGTAAAGCCCAGGTGCAAGCTATTCAAGTTGCCCCATTTCGATCCAATTCATCTAATGCAAGTGGCAGGAGAACGAGTAGGTTTGGCTTGATTTTCCCTTTGCCTCCTTTTCTTATAACAACATATTAGAACATTATTTGTTCCCAATTTGCTTCAACTCCAAACATAATTAGATCACCTCAATTCATGTAAGAAGTACATTGCACAAGTAAACGTTAAAAAGAACATCAGCCACATACTAATGAGGCATTCCGCAAGATGCTATCATTCCTCGTACAAATGTTATCCATGCATGAATGATACTATTGCATTTCTATAGTTAGGTTCGAGATAGGTGATATCTTTTCCTCAAAAGAATAGCTATTTTCCATTTTCATAATCTTCATGGCCTTACCGGTAACTGTCGCTAAAAACAAGAAAACTCATATCGATAAACATCCAACTCAATGGACAAAGATCAAAATTAAGAACTCAAGGCATTGTTCATGTCGATTTCATTTTTCTAGCGGAATTTTCAGAATCAGCCCATGCAAAGCATGATTGCGCAAACTATTGCTTCTCTAAATTTACGATGTGCGTATTTAATAAGTAGGAAGGCAAGAGCGAAAGGCATCTAACGATTTTCCTTGCGCAACATTTTCCATTGCATACTAAAGTCATCTGTAAGTCTCACGGTCCCTTTGCATTTTCCTCCCCCATTAAGCCCCTATAAGGTATAAAGAATTACCTACAATCAACTCAATGAGTGCTAGTACGAATATCACCTGATTCTCCACTTTAGATGATCGAAGTATAATTGAAGGTATATCTCGAAAAATTGAATTTCACTTGTTTATGAGCAGTCGGATGAGAACGGATGAGAGGCTCATAGATCGACCGACTCACCCGAGTCCGTGTAGAAAGTATCTTCGTCACTACGATGAAATATGCGATCCACCATCGCGCGAAACGAGGAGGCAAATCAATTCGATGTCTCGAAAAGACTGTCCGGTGGCCCAAAACTAAAATCGATTATCCCAAAAGGGTGAGAATAAAAGGAAGAAAGAGACAGATAGTGATGGGCTTGTTTCAATGGGCCTCACTCAAACAAGCACTTTCCAACTAATGGTCCTTTTCTATTCTTTTCGTTTTGATTTTTGGCAAAGCATTCTTACATGAGAATGTCTCGATCGTCTTTTTTTTCTTGTCCACGGCCGACACCATGAGTTGCAAATTGTCACAACAATTATAAATTAAAAGCTCCAAAGGGCTCGAGTCCAAATGGATGATGATCAAACAATTGTTAATTATTGTATAAGGTTTTTTTGTCTAGCTGACTAATCACTTATTTGAAGGAATGTTGCTCATTGAACAATGCATTTGTTTATTTCCGATGGTTGAGCTATCTTGTCTCGGTGGTGGGGGAGGGAGAAGGATATAAGACAAGTCCCCCCACAATTTTCCATGATTTAGACTCACTCTCCAATTACCTTGTACTCTACTCCGTAGATAATCGTCCCCAAGAAGTGCCTAACCTCAATTATTCAATCCCTGTTTAACGATCGTGACGACGACAATTCGTCCAAGAAAAGTGCTCCTGTTTTGGGTTCATTATCCGCAACTTTAAAAAGTGGACAAAGACCCTCGCGATCATGATTTTCAACGCTCCCATCCATGATGAATACTCAAACCTTCTTCGCTACATAGCTAGCACGATAATTAGACCATTCACCGTTCCGGAAATGGGTCTTTTTGATATGTTTAACGAGAAAGCATTCGGTTTCTAAAACTTCAATTGTGCATACAGTATGGAGGAAGTTCCCTGTTCCTTCTTGTTGTCTGAACTGCATGAAAATATTGGTTGTGGGGCTCGCGTATGGAACACATAGAAAATGAACAAATGGCGAAATCCGACCCCTCCACTCAGGCCGTGGGTGGCCCAAGGCCATGAATATCCATCATGATTCCACTACCAAAATAGTGACTGTCGGCCGAGGCAAATCATCATTGTTCAGGAGGACTTCGAGGTTCGATTTCTGCACCAAAACGCCCCTGCAATTTCACCTCCGTCAGTGCAAGTTTAACCCACACAACTTCTGCTTCTTTTGACTGGACAATGCCCCCTCCAAGTCTCCATTCCCCTCTTTTTTCTTGTTCTTATTCATGAGTGTCTTTGAGTTAGAAAGGAAAGAGCATCCAATGAGGGAAAAGAGTGGTTGAAATGGGAGTGTCCAACATATCATAAAGAAAGTCTATGTCGACCATGGATGTCACTTGTCATTTCGCCAGCCAGGATGGCTAGGGTTTTGCAGCAATTAACTAATGATCTTTATGACCTTTCATAAACAAATCGATCGGCAATGAACCACTTGCTTCTTGGGGCTTCGCCGACACGACACGCCTTGTCAACTCTTTTCTGGCTCCATTTGGTCAGTCGCGTTTGGTGCAGCTCTTTGACAGGGCAACCCACCTGAGCAACAAACCGCAACATAAACCTCAAAGGGTTATCTCATGTTGACTGCTCTCCACATCCACATGTAAGTTTTCTTCTTCGGCACATAGAAAAAGAATTGATGTGATAAGAGAAAGAAGAGCCCATCCTTCTTTCTTTCTAGATCACCAACATATGAATTAAGCCACATGACATGTGACAAATTTTGACAAGATTCTAAGTATACCCACTTAAATTAAATTCTCAATAATAATTTACCACATCACCATACATGGCACTGTTCATCTAATTGCTAACTTAAGTTTACATCAAGAAAGAAACTCCTCGATGCTTCCCTAGACCGTAGAGTCTAAATTGTGAAGACCCTTCAAATAGAATATCGATATCACCAACTCAATGTAATCCCTTAAATGAAAGTTCTTGATGGTGTTCAGGTTTCTCCGCAAATAGTGAACGGACATCTCTCCAAAAAAAAGGGTCTATGTGAAGTGAATTATAGTATTATGCATTGACAATGCTTGATGTTTATGGCATTCATTGCTCTCCTTCTTAGGTCTCCATTTGCATGCAGGACAAGCAGTGCCGATGGAAAGTGATGACTGAACTCGGGAAAACTCAGTGCGCTTGTGGTCCTCCCACTACGAGTTTTATCTTTGCATCTGACTGAGGGCAAGCTGGGGCTGCAACAGCAACGTATGCATCATGCAAAAAGACACGCACACACACACCAAACACTCTCTATCAACCCCACTCGAGACAAAACCCTCAAAAAAACACAGCAGGAAAAAGAAAATATCCGAAAACCAATCTCGATCTGTCGTCTTTCTCGGAGTAGTTAAAGCACGGAGTCGCAAACCCTTACGTCTTGATAAGTATTTAACAATTGATTCTAGGTGACGAGAAGATAGCCGGTGGTCCTTCTTCACTGGCAACATCTAGCTTCTCTACTATTCTCCAACCAACCCAAGGGAAAAGGATAATCTCCATTGGGTTTGTTTGGTGTATTGTCCCCAAGAAAAGAAAAATCAAAAGATAGCCCTTTGACTCGGTGTCTTGTAGGCCAAAGCCTTTTCATCTAACACTTGCAATATGTCTCATAGTCATGCCGACATGGTATCGAGCTCAATCAAGTGACCAATTCCGAGTGCATGCCGTTGGCCCTTCCATTGTGCGGTAAGTACAAAAAACCGCAAGAAGTTGTTCATATAATAAACATATCAATCATTGTCGCTCCTTGTTTGGTTTCAAATCACGGTACTTAACACATTCGATTAGGGCCATTAAAGGAGTACATGATTGTGTGCCTCCAATAATTAGTCCAAGATTGGCCCGTGTTATGGAGATTGATCGAGTACTTAAAGAGTCGGGCGTACCCATGATACAAAACAAAACAAAAACGTGTTGGTAATTCCAATTTTACTTATAGCATAAGAAATTATGCTTGGAGCTTGTAAAACGGTAAAAGAGAGGGTGGGCCCAACTGTTTTTCCTAGTTGCACACCCCCCCCCCAAACAACCGAACGGTGTTTAGGCCCAACTGCTCCTCACGTGCATTTGGAATCCCGAGACTACATGTCCGAAAATTACAGAACGGGACATCAAAACTAGTGACTTTTGTGGAAATTGGAGATGTGGGGGTTTATTTAATTGGCGTTTTGGAGTTAGAAAAACAGTCAAATTCGGGGGTCTTGCTGTAGTCTCATTTATGTCCCCGAGACATCGACTAGGTATCGCCAATAGAGAAGTGGGAATATTAAATGAGAAACAAAGCAAGGATGAGAATAATTAATTTTCAAAAAAAAAAAAAAACTAAGAGGAACCAACTGATATGGTGGAAAGGGATGCTGGCGAGGACATCGAATTGATGTCCTAACTCATTTGAATAACCAATAAATAATTATTCATTTGGATTTTAGTATTACTTTTATCGAATCGAGAATTAAAACTTATCAAGTTATTTTATCTTACGAATTTATGTTTTGTAAAATCAAATGACATGTTTGCCAAACTTGAATAATCATTCCATCTTATCATGAAATGACAAAACACTTTAGTATTTTTGGCTTCTTACTGTGGTTTTATGCAAGTTCCCGTCCTTCATTAGATTGGTGTTGACTTTTGATGTTTTTGTTCTTTCTCTTTTGTCATTAAGTTGGTGTTTTCTTAACCATTTTATAATAACAAAATTTCCTATCGTAAACAACTTATTAACTACTAGTCTTTGGATTAGACCCCAGGAGAGAGAGAAAACTACCGGTCTTAGGAGCAAAAGGCGAGCATGGTCAAAACCGAACCTTTTCTCTATTTAAGGACTTAATGATTATGTTGTGCTAGAGCAGCCAATAACAACACCACTTTCTTTTCTTTCAAGTGCAAGAGAAGAAAGAGTATATTTCAAGTCTTCTTTCGCGTGAATGATGAAAGGGTTAAGAACCCAGCAATTTCATTCCAAGATTGCATGCATAAATATTTCCAAATGTATAATTCTCGTGTAATTTTATCATAGGTTTTTCTTTTCATCATACCATTTCTATCTCTTTGATTATAATGCATGACAAAAAATTAGCGATATATGATCGTTCCCACATCTCAGACATCAAAACCAAACTATTTCATTTTAAATACAAGATTTCTTGATTTATCTTATTTTAGTTCTTGCTCAATCGTCGAAAAACATGATTAGAATTATCATGCTTACCTATTCTCTCAAGATCATGTACGTCGTCGATACGTGCGTTTCGATAATTACTTGGCACGCGTGAGTAGATGGATTGCGGCATCGACCCAAGATTAATTTTTAAAAAAATCATAGTTTTAGGTCAAAGGAGATTAATTAAAGTTAAGCTCATGAAAAACCGCGGGAGCCTTCATTAGTAGCGTGGGAAAGAAAGGAGGAAAGAAAGAAAGGTCAATTTTGTGCTCTATCATGTAAGGAAAAAACCCACAAAAAAAAAAAAGAGAGAGGAAAAGAGGGGAAAAAAAAAAACATTAATGGAGGGGCCCACTCATGCTACCCCAACCGTCACGTACTCTCTCTCTCTCTACGAGTATCGCCCCATCAGCGGCAGCAACGCTTTGCAAAGAGCTCTCTCTCTCTCTCTCTCTCTCTCTCTCTCTCTTTCCTTCCGTCTCGCGCATGGAGATTGTCACGCCGAGCGAACCCACGAGAGCCAATTCGAGAGGAGCATTGAAGTTTTCTCCCCCTCTCTCGGCCGCCTCAAGATCCCTCCGCTGCTGGCGGCTAGCCATGATCCTCAATTTCTCGAGGGGGAGTTAGCTGTCGGTGCTCGCCGGCGCTCCCAGCTTCCGGAGCTCGGGCGCTCGAGGAAGCTTGCCCTCGAAGGAGCTCTTTGGTCGGTACGGTTCTCCGCTCTTCACTCGAAGCAGCTGGCCCTGTCCATCCGAAAAGCTGGAACTTTTTCGGCTCTGTTTTGGTTTTTGCATGGTGAATTGCGGAGAAATTGTTTTTTTTTCTTTTCTTTTGCATGGCGGGTCGTTGATTGACGAAGAATCAATGACTTTCTGCAGAATTCGGAGTGCCCCTCTTTTTCTTTTGCCTCCGGTGTTTCTTTGAAGGTAACATCAGAAGTACCCGCGAAGTGATCGAGGCTTGAAGTGAGCGTTGCTGGGTGCTGGTCGAGGCTTGGGAGTGAATAAAGGCGAGACTTTTGGCTGCTTCTTGTTCAAGCGAAGTTGATCTCGAGCTTTACCCGTTCGAGAGATTGAACAATCTTTGTAAGTCTTTATTGCATTATCTCTCGAGAATCATATTTTTGCTCAATTTGGTTTCGTCCAATTAATTAAGGCAGTCTGAATTGAAGGTAAGTCATTTAATGCTTCTCTCTGCTTCCTGTTCATCCTCATATTTATCTGCATGTATGGTGATGACAGTTATCAGAACAGAGGAGCGATTTTCGTGTGGTAGTAATTTCCTGGGAGCCCATCTCTTTTGTTAATTATACTCTTTGTTGATTCGGCTGTATTGAGCCGTAGCTTTGTTAGTGCGACACAGTGTTGCTGCATAAATAGGAAAATTAGTTCAAAAGAGTTGCTAAAAATTAAAGTTTCCGTGCTGATATTTCGTGCATTGTCAAATGATTAATTCAGAATGTTTATATATCCAAAGCATGCTGTATCAAAGATTCAGAAAGTGCTGTGGACATGTATTTTGCTGCGACTGAATTTGATGAGATTGTGATCAGTCATCGGGCTGTTCTTGCAATTTTGCTACAGTATAGTTTGACACGTATATTCTTTGCTTTAGCTCATAGACATCGATTGTCTTGCGCAAATTTCCCCTAACTGCTGCAACTTCCTTGTACAGCAATCAATATTCTGAACAATCCTAACAATTTGCGATGGCAAAGAAGTCACAAAGGCGGCCCATGCAGCGTGAGAAAAATACAGCAAGCTGTATGTGGGGTCTGATCAGAATATTGGATTTTCGTTCCTCTAGGAAGCTGTTAACAGATCAAAGGAGGCAAACTCGCCTAGTTGCTGGTGAGCATTTTTTTTGTAGCATTCAACATTTCTTCAGTATGGCACATATGCATAAGATATTAGCTCTTTGTCCTGAATTTACTTGCGATAAAACTAAAGGCTTTTGCTAATACTGATTTGCCATGCATTATTTTTCCTTTCTCAGTTTTCTTCAGCGGAATGTTACATGTATACAGAAAGTTATGCTGTCATCTCCTAATAATGAACTCACACAAACTAGCTTGATAATGGGGCAGTGTGCACATATCCTGAATTGTACTTTGTTTTCTTTCTGCAGGTGCTGCATACCCAATAAATAAACTTGCATTGTTAAAAAGTTGCGATGAAGATCTTAAAGGCATACCGGTAAGCATAGTCAGAATAGTTTTGAAGATCATATCTGCAAAATTTCCCATGCTGCTATAGCCCAGATGGCCTTCTATTGATAATATGTAATTTATGCATGATTGGCTGATGAATTTTCCAGGATTGCGAAGAAGGAATGGAAATGATTGGTGGAGCTGGAAAAACTAGCGTGAAAACACTCATAGAAAAAGAAATGGTCAGCGAAGACGTGAAGACAGGAATGAGCGAAACTGGAATTGAGCAAAAAAGATCTAGTTTAGTACAGAAGAGTCAGAGGAAAAAGAACCATAAAAGAAGTAAGGGAAGTTCGAAGAAAAGCTGTGATTTGGACGGGGATAATTTTGGGCCCACTGAAGGCTCAGAACTCGAGTGCTCCTGTGATCAGAACACATATCAACTGTTAGCACCTAATCACAATGAAAATGAAATAGTGGAGGATCTCTGCCAGCAAATCAGTCAAAACAGTAGTGGTTGCAAAAACTGTGATCCCTATGGCCAAGTTAGTGCACAGCTAAATCCAAAGCATTCAGACATCGAGGAAAAACTGTTTGAGCTGATAAATGAGTTTCTCAATAAACAGCTTACTAGTGGGAAGCATACCAATGAGTACGGAAATATTCAGTGCTCCACAGATGTCAAGATGCTCCAACTTCTGACTTCGGCCGAATTTTCACTTTTAGATCTTCTACAAGATCCAAACAAGACAGTAATGCAGTATATTCAGAGCTTGCAAGATTCTCATCTGGACTCACTTAAGGAATTTAGCTTATCAGGAGAGGAAGATGCATTGAGGCAGCACAAAGATTATCTTCATCATGAACAACATGACAAGGAATTTAGCTTATCAGGAGAGGAAGATGCATTGAGGCAGCACAAAGATTATCTTCATCATGAACAACACGACAAGGAATTTAGCTTATCAGGAGAGGAAGATGCATTGAGGCAGCACGAAGATTATCTTCATCATGAACAACGCGACAAGTTCGGAAGAAGAGCCAAGTCTCAGGAAGAGAAGTCTTTGAATAGGAATGAGAAATCTCCAGTTTCTAACAGGATTGTTATCTTGAAGCCTGGGATGACAGATCCACTGCAACTTGGAAGGGGGTGCAACCCACGCTCGTCACCTCAAATCCAGTACACTGCTAAGAGGCAGAGCACAAGAGCAAGTGCCCACTATTTCATTAGTGATATTAAGAGGAAGTTGAAGAATATGGTTGTGAAGGAGCATCCAGGAATTACTGTAGATGGTCCTAAGAAATGGCACCAAAAGGGCAGCAAATCTTTGGCAGTGTTGGGGAAAATGTAGGAAAATGCTCTGTAAGTAAAGATCACCTCTATGATGAGCTTGCTGGAATCAAGAGAGAAAAGAGCAAAGATAAACCAGGAGATACTCAAGTGAGCACTAAAATTGAAGCTGCTGATGATCACGAGCACAGGTTATCGAAGATTTATGTCGAGGCCAAGAAGCATCTCTTCGAGATGCTCGACCATGGGGATGCAGATGCAGTTTCTTTGAGCAGACAGTATTCAAAAACCCTTGGGAGGATTCTCTCCAATCCGGAGTCTCAAAGGGATTCAAAGCATGGCATCCTAAACCATCCGCACAGTTCGACACGGAGAACTATAGAGTCATGCATTTGCAAGAGTTTAAGTAGAAGTGTTCAAACTCTGGAGACTGACTTAAATATCTCAGAGATGGTTCTTTCAAGTGGTAAAGTAGAAACCACTGATGCCGCTGCTAAAGAGGAGATGATTTCTGAAGGTACAATCCCTTTTAAAACAAACTGTGGCCAGGAAAACTTGCATTTATTGCTGGGCTAAATTTTCCAGAATTATGTACTCTAAGTGAATAATGCAGATATTTCTGGAGCTACTAGACTGGTAATCCAGGAAGACTGCGAAATCTTTGACCCTCCTTCAGAACCAGTTCAATCACTCGGCATATCAGTTGAGTCTATACCTGAAGATGAATGTTCCAAACCCACGAAAAAGGTGAACTAATGTTGCTTGCTACTGTTACCCACCAGATATATTGCATTCGTTCCACTGCAATTTTATTTGGTTATCAAAATGGTCAAAAAGATCAAATATTGCCACCTTAGGAAGCATATGCCCCATTATTGCTTCATGTTTGCAGTGTTGACACTTTCACACTAGCTTTTTTATTAATTGATCGAGAATCAAGTGTGGGATATCACATTTTGCCACAGCAACTGAACTTTTGAATAGCTATCGCTCCATTTTTTTCACCACTTAATGGGGATATTCTCTTCCTTGGTGAGAAACAAAAGGAACAAATATCCATCTGAGCCAAAATTTGAATCACATCATGAACTCAATTGATATGCTTTTGTGTGTGTGTGTGTGTGTGTGTGTGTGTGTGAACACCTTGGATTGATTATGTCTCATCATTCTCCGTACAATTTTCTCATTTTCTCCAGAAATCTTATGGCATGGAGCAGCAGCCACTTTCTTTGTTTTCATCTCCTCCAAGTGCTTTAACCATAAAAAAAGTTGAAGATCTGGAACTTGTCATTGATAGATCAGACCGACCTAGTCCTGTATCCGTTCTGGACCCACTATTCACAGAGGATGACATTAGTCCTGCTCCTGGTAAGCCAGCAAATTGTTAGGGTTACGGTTTTTGATGTGATTGATATGTTACTAGCAAAACTTCGTCGACTAATTTGAAACTTCTAATGTTTCTCAGTTGAGCTCTCAACACAGTCTCTACTAGTTGAATTTGAAGATGACTTTTCAACCACAGATGAGGGGATCTATTTAAGAAACTTTGAGGTGGAAAAGGAATTAGTTTTCGAATATGTAAAGAAAGTACTGGAAGCCTCTAACCTCAACTGTGATGATCTCTCCTTGAAGTCACAATCTTCAGACCAGTTAATTGAACTGTCAGTCTTGGATAAGGTTGATTTCTCTGGTGACCACCTACATTATGATCAGAAGGTTCTCTTCGATTGCATCAATGAGGTTCTCTTGGAGGTTTTTGAGTACTACAACAGCTGCTACCCCTGCTTGTCTTTTGTGAAACGGGGAATTAGGCGAATCCCAAACATGAAATATGCAGTCCCCAAAGTATGCAGAGGAGTTCATTGGCATCTCCTCCCTCTTCCTCTGCCGCGATCTTTGGAACAGATCGTCCAAAAGGACATGAGTAGAATGGGAACTTGGATGGACCTGCGCTTTGACGTGGAAGATGTTGGCATTGAAGTGAGTGAAGCTATTATTGCAGAATTGATGGACGATACAATGTCGAGCTGTGTGAATGACAGCGTTCGGAGAGCGAATGCCCTCGGATCGGCTTTGCTGGGGTCCTATTAAAATGGAAGCATGACCCCACTTAACAAAAAATGATGAGATGGTATTCTTCTGTTGTGTCCTTACACAGAAAGAAGGCTAACCGGTTCCAAAGGCGACTGCATTCCCGCTCGCTAATGCGACATTTGGTCAAGTTCCTACCCACCGATCCTTGCACATGAGGCATTTACGGTGTTATTTGAGGCCAATAGAGTATATTCTTCTGTTACAGCTTTTCCATATGACTCTTTGTTTTTTGCTGCTAGTTCACCTGCTTTTTCTGTTCTACCACGGTCAATCTGGAGTCCTCCTGATTTTAGACCCTGCAGTTGTAAATATAAAAGGAAACAGTAGGAGCTGCTGAAAACTAAAATGCTAGTGCAAGTCGTTATCTTTATGCTCTCTATACTGTACAACTCCATTTCACCAATACTTTGCTAGGCCCCAGGAAGGGGATTTTCCGGGCTCGGACACTGGATCGAGTCCATCGTATGCTAGTAAATTTGGTTACAGAAACTCGACCTCAATGTTCCCCGGCAGCTGGGGATGGACGTTCACTAGCCAAGGAATCGGGACATAATGGGAAAAGTTCGACAAGTAACTGGAATTCAAGACAATCGCGAGAGAGAGATGGCCAAATTGGTCTGTCATCTGTGAAAGCGATTCGATAGTGCATGTCATTATCGCACAAGGGCTAGCTTTTTTTTCCTTTCCTTTTTTTTATTTGTCTTTTTCTACTGCACTATCTTATCTCGCAGAAGTTGACAAGCAATAGAGCGAAAAAAATCATTTTAATGTCAGACTTTCAGCAAGCAACAGGTCAATTTGCCTCGGCCATTTCTCCATTGACAACAGAGCAACAGGGACAACGTGCCATGCAAAATAAGAAAAATCAAAGATTGCAACCGGACTAGGCACAGCATCGAGCCAAACTTGGCTAACACATTGGAAACTCATCCCATATGTGGACTGGTCTCGCAGTTCATATGTAGACTTAAAGTATCCCACGTCACTTGACCAAGAAAAGTACAAAAAAATTATCCTGTATCACATTTTGATCTCTATAAATTAAAACGTCATCGATTGATGATCGCCGATGAATGCCCTAATTGGCGAGTTGACATAGCTGTTGCAGGTCACTGTGTAATTAGCGGTGTTTTTGTCCTTTTGACAAGCAAAAGAAAGTCAAATCCTCCAGGGTTTGTCTTCGTTTTCTCTTGACTGGTAAAGAGATTAGTGGAGTAATCACTCTGTTCTTTGCAGATAGGTTTCTTCCTATGGATCATATGAAGGTCCGATCTCATCTGACGTGAAAATTATGCTCTAAGGCCAGCAACCGAGCGGCGCTATGTCCGCCATGGTGGTGATTGTGGATGTCGCCTCCCCTATTAGCAAGCAAAAGCTGAGAAAACAAACACACACTTTGAATGAAACATAAAAGAGGTATAAAAATGTAGACATGTCATGCATTAGTGTAATCTTGGGACTTCAATTCATCTTTTCATAACTAATTGCAATTTATTAAAGTAATTCATCAATTCAAACAATATTTCCCATCCTCTCAAATGTCAAATATATTTATAAATTTATATAACTCAATCCTCGAATGTTTGAAATGCTCTCTAACAAAATATATGATTAAGAAATAAATTACGTATTGCTAACAAAAAAGTTAATTGATGATTTGAGTTCAATCACGTCCCGTATGGTGATTTTGAAATCGTATTAGAAATCAAAATGAGACTATCAGATAAAACAATTGAATCGGTCAATATAGATTCCAAAACTCAAAAATCCAACCGAAACACCAACCTTATATTGGCCAAACCAATTTGGATCCAACCGATTTAGTATTGTTTTCCCCAAAAAACACTAATTCTATATAGGGGTAAACGATTTTAGGTTCTATCCAAATTTCACTTGAAACTTACTCGTCGGAATATGTTCCCTAATTTTTGAAATCCAAAATCTACTCTATCGCATGTGAGAGTGATCATTTTATAATATGAACCCGTCTTATCTAAGGATGAGTGGTTTCAAGTTTTATATAGGTTTTGCTCGGAATCTACTTGTTGGAACTTGGAATTTACTTTACATACCCAGAAAACCTAAAACTTACCTTGTTTCATGTTTTGTGATAGGTTCCAAAGTTTGTTTTAGGGTCATCTAGGTTATGCTTATACTCTTAATTGAATAATTACGGTGAATTATTATCTCTAATAGCTACAATTTAGTATAATCTAATGATCACAATTTGTATTTAAACACATGAAAACTATAAAATATCAACAAAATAAAAGTCTTGGTTATGTATATGGTCGAAAATGGAAGCTTAAATTAGTGATTTCATATTGCACACTTATCATTGGACACCATAGAATGCTGTAGATCGCATGAAAACTTGCTCTAGTTTCAAGGTTTCCGATTCTACTTGAAACCTACTTATCATATGTCGGAACGTGTTTTTCAATTTTTTGAATTTATAATAATCCTGTATATCATGGAATTGAATCAGCTTTCCATTGATTCGGTTTTCAAGTTTCTGGTTTTACTATTGAATCGTACTCACCCCGAATCTAATAGTTGTGATGCGGGAAATTTTGCTCTGGGAACTCCATCCGACGGCCATTGGAGGGGGTGCCCCGCCGTAATTCCATCGGAATCGAAACTGGACCAGCCCTTCAAAGCATCCGCAAAGCAAGAAAGAGGGACGCTGTTTAGTTGGGGGCTTGGGGCTTGGCGCTTTTACCATTTTGGTCCTCGCCTGCGCTGGAGCGCCAGATCCGAACCGGTAATTACTCGCCCCTCCGCAGGCCCAAATCTGGAAATTCGCGTCACGCATACGCCCCCGCCCCCCATAAATAAAAAAAGAAATAAAAAAGAATATCGTCATCTTAAAAATCGGGGGGGATTATTGATTTATTTTTGGCTTTTAGATCGCCTTCTCTCCTCCCGAGCGAAGGCGGAAGCAACAGAGGAGGGAGGATCATCGTCATCGTCATCATCATCAGCAGCAGCAGCGGAGCCCAAAAAAAAATCAAAAAGAAAACACGCGAGAGCTAAAAAATTAAAAAGAAAAAGGAGGAAAGCTTGCGACTTTCAAACCCCAAGACTCTTTCTTCTTCTTCCTCATCTCTCTCTCTCTCTCTCTCTCTAATCCTCCCCCTCTCTTTCTCTCTCTAGATTGCTGCTCTGTTTCTCGTTCTTCGATTCTCTCGTCCTAGGGCAAAGGTATGCCTTTTCTTCTCCTCGCTTCATCTCGAATCCGATTTCCCCTTCCCCGCTCCGACCCGCCCGGCTTCTCGTTTCGAGGAGTCCGGTTGTTGTTTGTGGTTTGGTCGTGTTTTTATTTTTACGGAATTGCCATCGAAACCCTAGCTCTTGCTTGCTTCTCGGGAATCCGATCTGTCGCGTCGCGCTCGAGCTCTCGAATCGAGTTTCGGGTCAAACCCTAGCTCCGCTTGTAGCTGCGGGGGATGGGGGAGAGAGTCAGATTTGACTTCCTCAGGCGCCCGCGGATGGGCGCGTGAGTGGAAGTTGAGGATTTTGCAGTTGGCTCCCGTGCGTGGCTCGATTCGGTGTAATTTGGCGGTCGGTAGTGTGATGCTGACTGAGCGTAGTGTTGGCGTTCGTTTGCTCTTTTCGGGTTCTTGGTATTTCAGCTTGTTTTTAGCAGGTGTCGAGCTCTTGTTTGGAGGGTGGGGTTTGATGGCGGAGTGGGTGGTGCGGATCATAGTGATTCTTTGGTCATGGACGTTGTGGTTCTTGTGGGGAGGGATTTTGGTGAAGCACATTGGTTGCAAATGTGAATGTAGCATGTCTTGGGATGCGGTATTGCGGTTGTGCTCTCTGCTAGTGAAACTTGTTGTTCTTCTAAAGTTTGGATATCGCTAGGAATGGTTGCTGAGAAGTTCTAGTTATAATGATTTGGTCCTTTGCGAGAGCTGCTTATGATGAATTTGTGTTGTTTCCATATGTGGCACGAGGAGCCTGCTCGAGCATAAGTAGCCTAAGCATGAATGTCTCAGGATATAGCTGTGGAAATGATGAGCGTACTGCTTATGATAGCTTGTACATTGGATTTTGTCGAGTGATATGGTCATGGTTTTATCGAAGAGTAGAAAAAACAAAAGTGTTTGGTTAGCTGATTGGTACATTTCTTATATTATGTCAGTCACAGTATTGTTTAACACTTGAGAGAAGTAGTCTCTGCTATGTTGCATTGATGGTAAAATATTGTAGAATTGAGGTACCTCAACTGCATTTTGAGGGAAGTTGAAGGAATGGAGGGAAATCAAGGGATATGACATAGAGGAAATTATGGCCAAAATTGCAAAGTCCTGCTGTTTTATAGGTGGCTTTTGTGTTATGATGTGGGTGATTTTGTGCTGATCACTTCTAACCCCCTCCATATCTCCCTTGCATGTGATTTTTTGTTAACTTATTTTCATGTATTATTTTTCATGCACCGTGATTTTTGACATCCTTACTATCTATTGTTTATGGGACTTCAAATTCAGTGATTACTTATAGAGTTGTGTGATATGGTTTTTCCACCACAGATATCAGATATGCTGTCCTATGACTAACTTTGATCTTAATAGAACTGATTAGCCTAGAGCTATTGTAAGCGATGGTTTTGTTTCTACCTGTGATTGTGTCTTTTAGATCTTTGCGCATCCTCCTCTGTCCAATATCATGAAGTTCTGATCAAGGTAAAAAAAAAAAAAGTATCGAGAACATATTTCTTTAAGGACATGATTAGACAAAAAAAAATACATAAGATACTTAAGTTCCTCCAATTGACAAGAAGTCCTTTGTAATAATCATCACTAGAAAAGACAGCGTGGAAGACTCAGGCATGTTCATGATTTTTGCATCTGTTTTTCCAAATTATGTATAAGTGCCCCTTGGTTTATTTTTGATGACATTCTTTCTACAACTTGGTTTGCTAACTTGGGCAAGGATGTCTTTAATTGCAGTTCCAAGCTTGCCGTGATCTATGCTAGGGGCAGTATGCTGATGGTAGTTGGGAGAGATGCAAAGGTATCATGTTGCCAACTGCGGTAATGCAGTAAATAACAGTACCATTGGTGGGCCGTCATCTAGAGACACTGCTCGTGCTGAATCGCCCTCTTTACCTTCTAACTATTCTTTAAATTCAAGGTAAATTATATTATTATTCACTAGGCTCATGCAAATTACCCAGAGCAAAGCTTTTATTATGTTGGTACATACAATCTTGCATAACACTATTCCCTTCGGTATTTTGTATAGTAATATGGTGGGAAGCATTTCCAATTATTTCCTCTTGTTTTTACAATTTTCTTGACATGAGCACGTGACATGAACAAAAATAATGTGAATTGTTCTCCTGTATTTAGCTTTTTGAGAGCCCATCAAAGCTTGGCGGTAAGAGAGGCTAGGGTGGGATAAGCTCAGAGGGTTCAACAAACAAGCTGTTCTTTCAAAAAAGAAAAGAAAATACTTTTTGAGGAACAAATGCAGCTTACAGTTGTTGGAGTTTATTTGATTTCCACATCTTCCCATTAATAACATCCCATTTCCATTCGTTTACACAGGACCTTGATATTTTTGAGACTAGGTTTTTTGTTTTGAAGAATCACTTGATTTGTTAACTTTTCACTGTAATTTATTATCGACTGAGGGCTTTTTTTCCTTTTTTCTCTGGAACTTTAAAAATGATCTTGACTACACAGGCGGCAATATCAACTCTCACCTTACAAACTGAAGTGTGAAAAAGAACCTCTGAACTCCAGGTAATTGTTGCAATGAAGCAGGATGCTTTTGTTGTTCCTTTAACAATGGTCTGAGCAGGAAGTTGTTCCTGTCATTGATTTTGATTAGCACATCAGTTTGGTTAACAGATTTTGTTTCTCAGTTGCTATTTACAGCTAAATTTGATTTGGTCGGGTACTTGGGATGGTGCTGTTTATTGGTCATTTTACAGCTTTTACTACTTCCTTTCCCTCTTGTTTTAGCTTATGTTGCTGCGTCTTCTTTTGTTGCATTACGATGACAGACTCGGGCCTCCTGATTACCATCCTCAGACTACTGATTGCCCTGAGGAGACCCTCACAAAAGAGTATGTTCAGTCTGGATATAAGGAAACTGTTGAAGGACTTGAGGTATCTTTAGAAATCAAAACTTTTACCTTTCATTTAAGTCTAGATATGGCAATTCCCATGTGGTATTTGTACATGCTGTCAATTTCTTCTCTTATCTTGCGTTTGCTAATTTTCCCTCATAAATTTGCTAAAATTTGGCTGGGCACTTAATCTGCTTGAAATCTCACGTGCCTATATAGTGGGTTATCAAGCTCTCTTTGGGGTGTTTCTACTGAAAGGATACTTTATAGTGATTTGTCCTTTTAAATATGGAAGAAAGCCCACTTCAGTCTTGTAACTGGAATGGTACCTGACAGTGGTTTAGAAGAGCAATATGTGCTTTCTCTATTTCATGGTATTATCTTTTATCAACACACATTGAACGCTTAACCTCCCAACCAACTATCGCTAAATGTGATAATTTTTCTATAATGTTTTACATGCTCCAGATTTAATTCTCGGTGTGCTTTCTTAAGCAAACTGTAAACGAAGATTGTGATGGCCTTTTGTATTATAAACTTGGACTGAAATAACGTTTTATCTCTCGATCCATAATAGTCATTTTATATTGTCTTTGGAGTTACTATAATGCCAAGTAGCTTGGTACATTGATTTTGTGATAGATAAGTTTATTATGAATTTGATTATGTCAGGAAGCCAGAGAAATTTCATAGCTCAGTATGCTTTCTTAATCAGACTGTAAACAAAGATTGTGATGGCCTTTTGTAGCATAAACTAGGACTGAAATAACGTTTCATCTCTTGATCCATAATAGTCATTTTATATTGTCTTTGGAGTTACTATAATGCCAAGTAGCTTGGTACATTGATTTTGTGATAGATAAGTTTATTATGAATTTGATTATGTCAGGAAGCCAGAGAAATTTCATAGCTCAGTATGCCTTCTTAATCAGACTGTAAACGGAGATTGTGATGGCCTTTTGTAGCATAAACTAGGACTGAAATAACGTTTCATCTCTCGATCCATAATAGTCATTTTATATTGTCTTTGGAGTTACTATAATGCCAAGTAGCTTGGTACATTGATTTTATGATAGGTAAGTTTATTATGAATTTGATTATGTCAGGAAGCCAGAGAAATTACACTATCTCAAGTTCAGGCATTTGGAAAGCCGCCTGTTGTTCTGAAGTGCAAGGAGGTTAATCTCTTTATCTTGCTAGGCTGTGATCGGCCTTGTCTAATTTATTTTTTCTGCTATAAAGTTTCCATTTGTTGTGACTGCATCTTTGGCTGGAGCTGATCAGTTGGTTGTTTGGTGCAATTTTTTTAGGCAATAAGAAAACGATTAAGGGCTATTAATGAGTCTCGAGCTCAGAAGAGGAAGGTATTGTTTCCCTGTTTCTTCTTACTGATGCTGGATTTTATCTGGCAAACAGCAATATCTAAGTAGTATTTTAAACAACCTTTTGCATGATAGATGGCTTTAGTTTGTGTCATTGGCTCTTTGAGGAGCCTTTTTTTTTATTGCAATGCAAGGTGGCGCTTAAAATCAGTACCTTAAACCACATTGTGACAGGCTGGTCAAGTATATGGTGTACCTCTGTCCGGTTCCTTATTGAATAAGTCTGCCGCTTTTCCTGATCAAAGGTCATGCAGTGAAGACTTCAGGAAAAGATGGATCGAGGTATGCTTCCTACTATATTATCTAGTGAATATGGGCAAGTGCTCCATATTCAGCATATGATGTCGAATCCTACTTCTGTTACCTGTCTTTAACGAGATTTAAGCAGAAATTCAAAGAATTGGGTGGGAACCATGTCAAAACTAAAAAGCACTTTTGCTGTGGTGCTTGCAACAATTGGGTTTTTTACCTGTCATGGAAGGCATTCAGAAGTTGATCTAGGATATATCGATTGCTTCATTTATTTTGGACAATGGGATGGCTGATGCTTTGAAACAGCAATCTCTGACAGATCATTTCTCACAGTTGATAACAAGCATGGAGAAATCGGATGGTTAGATATCTCAGTGACATAATAACAATTCTATATCTTTGTTCTTCTTCTGAACCATGGCTAGAGCTGATTGAATTTTGAGATTCTGTTACTATTAAAATATATGAAGGCACGATGCTGGCCTACAGAAGCTAGTGGTTATCATTGTGGTGTATTTACTTGTAGCTGATCGAATTTGAGTGACAAAGCAGGTTTTTGAGTGGTACTGGGAATGTTGATATATGTGTTCTTATAATAGTTCAATAATGTCCTGAGGAAGATAGAATGTAGTAATTAACAAGATATGTACTTGCTTTTAATACAATATTTGATTACTTGATAAGCCCAAGGATTGAGAATAAACATTCATCCAGGTTGAGCTTGGATCTGGATGAAAATATCATTTGAATTTTAAAGACACATGAAATTGAAGTTACTGAAAAGGGGTAACAAGATTGCTGTCTTTTGATTTGCAAGGAAATTTTGCCTTCAGAATGCGGTCCTTGAATCATTCCTATGTGAGCATTTCCCGTTTAATCTAGCTAAATGAGCAGGTCACTGTTTAAAACAGTGGCATTGGTGCAGATGAAATAGAAATCAAGTGTCAGGTCTCATAGATATGTTAACATACAGGGTGGGATGCTTAAGTTGAATTTGCCTGAAGAACTTCCAGATGAGACTTCATGACAAATCTGACATTTATTGCTGTCTTTCATTTCAGGCTTTGTCACAACCTCACAAAAGACTGCGTTCTTTAGGTGAGCATGTTCCTCATGGTTATAGGAAGAAGTCTCTTTTTGAAGTTCTCATCAAGAATAATGTGCCTGTTCTGAGAGCTACTTGGTTCATCAAAGTAACTTACCTTAATCAGGTACAGGATGCTTGATCTCTACTGCTACTTATGCTTATCTCAAATGCATAATATATATTTCTATACGATCATATAATATGCAGGTCCGCCCAGGCTCTGCTGGTATATCTTCTGGAGCTCCCGATAGAAGTCATCTATCACGTGCAGAGCTGTGGACGAAGGATGTTATTGATTACTTGCAGAACCTCTTGGATGAATTTCGCAGAAACAATTATAATTCGAATTCTCACCTTAGAGAACGATCTCCACAGATGCTTTATGCTGGGCCAATACAACAAAAAGGTGAAGCAGCATCCTCCACTCTCGATGCAGACGAGCCCTCCCTGCATTCTAAATGGTGGTATATGGTGCGGCTGTTGCAGTGGCACCACACGGAAGGGCTGGTTCTTCCTTCTCCTATCATTGACTGGGTTCTTAGCCAACTACAGGTTTGCTTTATTCTTCTTTTCCTTTTATGTTTCTATGCTCATATATTTGACCTATGGACTGATTTGGTTGTTCAAATTCATGGTTTATCTTTGTGCCTTTTCAGGATAAAGAGTTGTTCGAGACTTTACAATTGCTCCTGCCTATCATATATGCTGTTATTGAGGCTATTGTTCTGTCTCAGACATATGTACGAACCCTCGTTGGAGTGGCTGTTCGTTTTATCTGCGAACCTTCTCCAGGTGGATCTGATTTAGTTGATAACTCACGGCGGGAGTACACCTGCTCTGCAGTAGTTGAGATGCTTCGGTATCTGATACTTGCTGTTCCGGACACGTTTGTTGCTTTGGATTGCTTTCCATTGCCTCCAAATGTTGTTTCTCACACTGTGAATGATGGGGGTTATTTATCCAAGGCATCTGAAGATATAGCAAAGATGGAAATGGGTTCTGCAGAAGTAGCTAGTCTGTTCAGAAGAAAAAGTTTTGATGCCTTTTACCAGGCTGTGTCATTTGGGCATGTTGTTTCATCTATACAAAGACATGCAGACAAACTGGCAAAGGTTGTTAGTTCT
The DNA here is from genome assembly GCA_014182895.1 of Angophora floribunda. Taxonomy (NCBI): domain Eukaryota; kingdom Viridiplantae; phylum Streptophyta; class Magnoliopsida; order Myrtales; family Myrtaceae; genus Angophora; species Angophora floribunda. The sequence goes on from CM024709.1 coordinate 1,028,168, forward strand.
GGTAACCCTCCTTGTGGTTATGCTAGAGCTGTCCAAGCCTTGGATAAAGCTCTCGTGCATGGTGACCTGAAGGGAACTTACAAGTTCCTTTTTGAAGATGTTTGTGAAGAAGCTGTTGATGGAGGCTGGATTGCTGAAGTCAGTCCATGCTTAAGGGCATCTTTAAAGTGGATTGGGAACCTGAAGTTGTCATTCATTTACTCAGTATTCTTCCTATGTGAGTGGGCTACATGCGATTTTAGGAATTCTCGTACTGCTCCTCTGGCTGATGTGAAGTTCTCTGGTAGAAAAGACTTTTCTCAAGTGTATGCTGCAGTTGTGTTTTTGAAGCTGAAAAAAAGAGATCTAGAGAACCAATCACGACGAAGGAATGACAATGTCAGTGGTGTCACTAGTCATAAAGGTCTAAGCCAGGAGAATAACTTTGGGAGGACTTCTACGGTAAATGTATTTGAAAATGGCAATAATTCAGAAAATGCAGATAAGAAAAATATAAGGTTGTCTGGTGGCTTTAACAGTCCTGGTCCTTTACATGATATATTGGTGTGCTGGATTGATCAACACGAGGTGCCTAAAGGAGAAGGTTTTGAGCGTCTTCAGCTGCTGATAGTGGAACTCACACGTTGTGGCATCTTCAACCCACCCGCATATGTAAGGCAGCTACTTATCAGTGGAATTATGGGTTCTAGTGGACATGCTGACAGGGATAGACAAATGAGACACTATCGCATCTTGAAGCAGCTTCCAGGAATCTTGATTCATGATGTTCTGGAAGAGGCAAGAATAGCTGATCGGAGACAGTTTCTAGAGACTATGCATGTTTATTTAAGTGAAAGACGCCTAGTGCTTCAAGAACTCTATGGTGAACACAGAAATTTAGACAATGCATATACTTCAACTCACAAGAAGAAGCGCTATTTTAGGAGTGGTCCTTCCCCTACATCAGTAGATCAGTGGAAAGCTGTAGAGTCACCATCCAGTTCTTTTTCTCCCAAGAAAGCTGACATTGAAGAAGTGAATACCTTAATTTTAAATCTCATGCAGTTTCCAAACTCAATTTCTGTCCCCTTATGCATGGGGACAGATGAGTCTGAAGGGAGCATTAAGAGAACTGCTGGGTCAATATGCAATAAGTTGGATTACGCAGACAGCAGTCCTGGATGTGAAGAATGCAGAAGAATCAAAAAGCAGAAATTAACTGAGGAGAGGAGCGCATACATCCAGGTGCACTCTCCAATACCTTCAGATGATGAGGATTTATGGTGGGTGAGGAAGGGGCCTAAATCTTCTGAGTCATTGAAAGTTGATCCCCCACTAAAATCAACTAAGCAGGCATCTAGAGGTAGACAAAAAGTCGTGCGTAAAACGCAAAGTCTTGCTCAGTTGGCAGCTGCTAGAATTGAGGGCAGCCTAGGAGCTTCTACTAGTCATGTATGTGATAGTAGAACAAGCTGCTCTCATCATGGAACTAGTGTGGATGGAGAAATTCCCAAAGCAGCAGATGGGATCAGAGTTACTCACTCATGTGATGTTATTACTGTTGGAAAAGCTTTAAAGCAGCTGCGTATTGCAAAGAGGAGGGTTGTTACAGTTTGGTTGTTAGATGTAGTTAAGCAGCTGGTTGAAGAAGCAGAAAAAACTTCAGTTCAGGTTGGGCAGTTTAATAGGAATTTTACCTCTCTTAATGATCGTAGCACCTTGAGATGGAAGCTGAGTGAGGATGAGTTATCAAATATACTGTATCTATTAGATGTATCTGATGATTTAGTTTCAGCAGTCAAATTCATCCTTTGGTTATTGCCAAAGGCTTTTCGTACATCCAGTCCGGCAATTCATGGTGGAAGAAATGTGCTGATACTGCAAAGGCAGGCGGAAAGCCATGTTTGTGAAATACGGGAGACGTTTCTTTTAGCATCCCTTAGAAGGTGCAGTATTGATGGCTAAACTCATTACTTTTTTGTCTGGAGATATGTTTGCTTGATTGATTACATGTAGGTTGAGAATTTATTTATTTTTTTGATTTGGTCTTCTAAAATTTGTGTGAAATTTATCAGTTCATCAGGATGAGCGTCATGCAATAATGCTTTCTTTTGCCCTCTCTGAGGAAATGATAACAGTTAATATTGCAGTTGCATCTTCAGATGCAGACCGTATTAGCAAAGAATCTTTCATCTTGATATGCAGTCATGTGTGTTTCTTTTTGGTTTTATGGTTACCCATCATATCGATTAACTTTTTTGTCAAGTTAAGATTCTGAAAGCCAGTAGCTACTCACCTAATCAAGTTTAGTGGAAAAATAGACGGATAATTTCTCTTCAATTATAGAGAGAGAATGAAGATTTATGCCTTTCACAACGGGCATTTTTTCACTGGTTTTATCTCCAATTATCCTATCACACGATAAGCTGCACAATTACAAGTGTTTTACTGGCATAGTCTTCGGAAATGAATGTGCACATTTCTTTCTTCTCATGTTTTGCCATTTCCTCTTTTTGTCTGCCTGTGGGAAGCAGAACGATTAGTTCTGACAATTTTTGCTTGTGAACTGGTCAGGTATGAAAGCACACTTATTGCTGCAGATCTTATTCCACAAGCCTTGTCTGCTTCAATGGATCTGTTTGCCACAGTTGCTACCTCTAATGGAAGGGTGTCAAGTACATCTGTGTTGGCTTATGCTCGATATTTATTGAAGAAGTATGGGAATGTGACCAGTGTTTTGGAGTGGCGCAAGACATCTAAGGCAAATCGTGACAAAAGACTTCTTGCAGAACTTGAATCTGGACGATCATCAGATGGTGAGTTTGGATTTCCTCTTGGGGTTCCAGCAGGAGTTGATGATCTTGATGATTTTTTCCGTCAGAAAATGAGCACCGGTAGGCCGTCCAGAGTCGGCATGAATATGAGAGAGATTGTGCAGAGACGTGTTGAAGAGGCTTTCAACTTTTTCTCTGGGAAGGAGAAAAAGGTATTTGCTGCTGGCGTATCTAAAGGGCCTTCATTGGAAAAAGGGGATGACGGATTTCAGATATCTGAACAGATTGTTGTGGACCTCATGGAATGCATGAGGCAAACTGGAGGTGCTGCTCAGGAGGGTGACCCGTCTTTGGTGTCTTCTGCTATTTGTGCTATTGTTAACAGTATTGGGCCAACTCTAGCCAAAATACCTGATTTCACCACAGGTGGTAACTATACAAACTCTCTGTCTTCCACAGGCTCACTCAATGTTGTGAGGCAAATTCTGCGCATCAATACAACGTGCCTATGCCTCCTTAGAGAAGCGCTTGGTGAGCGTCAGAGCAGAGTGTTTGAGATAGCTCTTGCAACAGAAGCATCTTCTGCTCTTGCTGGAGTTTTCAATCCTGGGAAGTCATCTCGAAACCAATATCAGTTGTCTCCTGAAGCTCATGATTCCAATTCAAGTACTTCTAGTGTAGTTGGTAGAGCCACAAAAATCATTGCTGCTGTATCAGCTCTTATCATTGGAGCTGTCATTCAAGGGATTACTAGCCTGGAAAGGATGGTCTCTGTCTTCAGACTAAAGGAGGGCATTGATGTGGTTCAATTTACGAGGACCATACGATCAAACTCGAATGGTAGTATCCGATCTCCAGGGACTTTCAAAGTAGAGATCCCAATTGAAGTTCATGTTCATTGGTTCCGTCTGCTGGTTGGGAACTGCAGAACAGTTTCTGATGGATTAGTTGTTGAACTTTTAGGGGAGCCCTCTATTGTTGCTCTTTCAAGAATGCAACAGACTCTCCCTGTTGGCCTGGTCTTTCCACCTGCCTATGCGATAATGGCATTCCTTATGTGGAGGCCTTTCATTCTCAATTCGAATCTTGCTGTGCGTGAAGACATACATCAATTGTATCAATCCTTGTCAATGGCCATGAGTGATGTGCTAAAACACCTACCTTTCAGGGATGTTTGTTTGAGAGATTCTGTGGGTCTGTATGATCTAGTATCCGCAGATACAAGTGATTCTGAATTTGCATCCATGCCGGAGTTGAATGGAATTGAGTTGCATTTGAAGCCAATTGCGTTTGTGCCTCTTCGTGCTAGGCTCTTTCTTGATGCGATTATTAGTTGTCGAATACCTGCTCCTGTTACACCGGATGATAGGAGTCGGATAACTGGACATGGGGTTTTGAAAGATCGGTTTGCTGAGAATAGAGCCAAACTTTTGGAAAGGATTGTTCATGTATTGAATACCCTGCAACCTGCCAAATTTCATTGGCAGTGGCTGGAGCTGAGGCTTCTTTTGAATGAACAGGCTTTAATAGACAAACTGGAGGTCCATGATATGACTTTAGTGGATGCTATACGCTCTCTGGCTCCTAGCTCTGAAAGAGCTGCTGTCTCTGAGAACGAAAATACTTTAATCGAGATCATTCTTACAAGGTTACTTGTGAGACCGGATGCTGCTCCCCTGTTCTCTGAGGTGGTTCATCTTTTTGGGAGATCATTGCAGGATTCCATGCTGTTGCTCACAAAGTGGTTTCTTGAGGGCCATGATGTTCTTTTGGGACGGAAGACAATTAGGCAACGTCTTATGATCATTGCTGAGAGTAAAGGTTTTTCAACCAAGCCCCAGATTTGGAAGCATTGGGGTTGGTCGACCTCAGGTATGGCTAACATAGCCAACAATTTAGATAAGAAGAAGCATGAAGTTGCCTCTATTGAGGAAGGAGAAGTCGTTGAAGAGGGTGTGGATTCCAAAAAGTTAAGTAAAGGGTCGATACAAGTGCAGCTTGATGCTGAAGGTTATAGTTCTAGGAGCATGCAGCAGTTTGCGACTGAAAAAGCCCTTATTGAACTTGTTCTCCCTTGTATTGATCAAAGTTCTGATGAATCACGCAATACTTTTGCTAGTGATTTAATCAAGCAGTTGAATGCTATTGAACAACATATAAGTGCAATTGCTCGTTTGACAAGTAAGAACACTGGAACAGCTACTCCTGGAACGGAAGGTCCTGCTGGCAAGAGCAATAACCGGAAAGGTATGAGAGGTGGTAGTCCTGGTTTAGCCAGAAGACAAGCGGCGGCAGCTGCAGCAGCAGCAGCAGCAGCAGATTCTGCCCCTCCTCCTGCTGCATTGCGAGCATCCATTTCGTTGCGGTTGCATTTCCTTCTGAGATTGCTTCCCATTATTTGTGCAGACAGGTAATTTACCTTGACATTGCAATGGCTAGGAACTTTTAATGTTCAAGATTACCATGCATGTCTATTGCTTTGTATAGATGGGTTGATAGTGCTATGAGTGGTCCTCGATACTTTTCTGCTCATATAATTTTTGTCAGCTTTATTTTCAGATTCCAAATTTCTAAATCTACATTCTGCACTCAGATGTTACATATTTTGGCATTTTTTGGCCATGTTCTTTGTAATAAGATTATTTAGCTAAAGCTGCAAGTTCCAACAATCTGTTATTATTTTGTCGGGGAATAGGATTCACCTTTCATAGTGGCTTCATGAGCAATGTTGGACTTATACTGTGCATTGTCTCATCATTGACAAGCAAACAATGCTGATACTTCCTCTGACTTCCTGTTAAATAAATTGTTTAAGCATGTTCTTAACGTCAGTCATGAAATTGAACATCAATATGCACATATTGCTCAAGCCCAGTGAGTACTTGTTCCAATTATTCAGTAGCTTTCACCTGCCATCCACCATTTAATGTTAGAAATTTTTTGCATTATTGATTCGCTCTAATCACCATAACTAGTGAAGAACAGTAGGCTAGTCATATTAGGTGACATTCATGAGCCTGTTTTATTGAAATGGTGTTACCTTTTTCTTTCATGTAATTGTAGTGAGTGTTTTTTTATTTTTTCTTAATGATGGTAAACAACGGTTACTCCAATTGCATACAGGGAGCCATTAGGACGGAACATGAGGCACATGCTTGCCTCTGTAATACTTCGCCTCCTTGGGAATCAACTTGTTTATGATTATGCAGACCTGGCCATCCATCCTCTGCAGACTTCTCCAGGCAAAAGAGAGGGAGACTTGCCAGTGGAAGCTCCTGGACATAATGCTCCTTCAAACTTTTTGGGCGACACGCTCTTTGATAGATTACTGCTAGTCTTGCATGGGTTGTTGAGCAGCTCTCAGCCAAGTTGGCTGAAGCCAAAGCTCACCACAAAGTCAGCTCCTGAATATGTCAAGGACTTTGCTGGAATAGATAAGGAAGCTGCTGAAAATTTGCTGGTAGGCCCGTTGCTCCTTGGAGTGTATATACTTCATGAGTCCTTAAAGTCCTTGCTACTTGTAGTATAATGAATTCTTTAAAACCAATTGTTCTGGGATGTCTCACTTATCGAAACTAATGCAGAATGAATTGGACAATATGCAACTTCCTGACAAAATTCGTTGGCGAATCCAAGCTGCAATGCCTTTCCTCCTTCCTTCTGTCCGGTGCTCTGTCTCATGCCAACCACTTTCTGTACCAGCTGCTGCTCTTAGTACAGTGCAATCGACAATCTCACTTCCAGGAGCATCATCAGGAAATTTGAACCCATTGCAGAGGAATGCGGTTTCTTCTGCTAGATCTTCTACTACCACAACTGGAAAGTCAAGGCCGGTGGCACCACAGCAGGACTACAACATAGAAGTTGATGCATGGACACTCCTTGAAGATGGTGTAGGTGGGGGCCCATCTTCAAGCAGCACTGCTGGTATAGGCAGCGCTGACAATGCTAATCTTAGAGCTGCCAGCTGGCTGAAAGGGGCTGTGAGGGTTAGGAGGGCAGATCTCATGTATGTTGGTGCTGTGGATGATGACAGCTGATTAAGCTTAAGAAAATATTCTTGGGATGGATCTAGTCAGGGCAAGCCCCTCAGAAGGTAATCTGGCGAATGCATGGTTTCTCATTCAATCTAAGTCGAGATTACCTTGGAAAACCAGCACCTCGGCTGTCGCGCGGAGGCTGTCGAGAGGTAAATGATTTTTTGGCGCATGCTTTGCTTGTAAAAGATGGAAGAAGTGAGGAAATCTGCACATGCAGCCCCCATCATATTGGGTCTCGAGACTGATTTCGTTCTGCTAACCCTTTGATTACTTCCCGTCTGGACGGAGCACTGGAGGTGCCGTTCAGAGGCTTGTTGTATATATAGAGATTAATTGTTTCACTTGTTTTAGTTGAGCCGAGTAAATCAAAACAGTGTTTTGAGCTGCTTCATGCTCGTAGATCTCTTGTTGTATCTCCTCTGCTTGTCTCCTTAATATTTTGTCACAAGGTCCTTGTTACTTAAGCTGTTCTAGATCAAGCTGTCCATAGGGAGATTTCTAAGCTGTAAACTGGGAAACGCAGGATATTTATGTGGTAAATGATGGTAGTAACTGAAATAATCTGTCACGCCCCATGGTTTTTCCCCATTGCAAGTATGTCAGTCGACATTTTCCTCTTCCATGTTAGGACATCTTATTAAAAGTGCCCCTTCGGCACTTGTTAGCCAAATAAATAAAGTTCACGATTGTCGATTATTTTTCTCGTCGTGTTTGTGTAATTAGTGTTTTGAAATATTTCCTTATAAAGGGTAGGTTTGGGTTGGTTCTTTTTTTTTTCTCTTTTTTGGGCTTAAACTGACACGAGCAAGCCAAAAGTACTTTTAACAAGTGTAGCGGGCACAAGTAAACACGAACTTTGTACGAGGGCGGGAATCTGTCGGTATTGTGGCCTCGTTCCGGTTGAATTTTGCCAACGTGCGGAGATTGTCCCTTTTTGTGGCAGTATTGATTGTATTTTCTTTGCCAAAGGATTATGAGTTTGTAACAACTGACATCATGAAGTCGAGAATCATGTGCCAACGCATTTCACAAGACTTGCCACAGGCTAGCTTAAAATAATAAAGATTTTCTCTTGCTCTCGACTATTAACCCATTTCTCCTTAACGCATATAGGTCATGTTCTTACGTGGGAACTTATCCGTATTTGGCGTAGCGCGTCATGAGACTGATCTGTTCTACAGTGGTAAAATAGATAGCATGGCTGGTTTATAAATTCTACAAAATGATGCATTGAGTGCTTTAATAAGCCTATCCGTCTAACTGTTGAGCAATAATTATACCATGATACTTAGCTGATTAATATTGTATATCGCCTTGGAACTTCCAAGCATTGCTCAATATTTCCCTAATGAAGCTTTAAATGATAGATCCATCGAGCAATTCCCATCGAATGTACTGACTTTACATTAGCAGTTTATGGTAGTGTCTAAATGATTTTAATGACACACCAACTTGGAGCAAATTTGTTTTTGTTACTGTGCATTAGTAAGCATACCTGAAAATTATTCATATTTGTTATGAACATTGATGATTAACGAATAGCTGATCGCCAAACTCTACGTACATACTATATAGTATGTATATATATCTTGAGAATGGAAGCTTGCAATAATAATAATAATAATAATAAGAGAAGTGATTGAGTGACGGTCTTTAATCTATTGTGAAAATAACAATTTGTTCTCGACCATAAAAAATCAAGTAACAAATAATTATAAATTATTGTGAAATTCATTTATGATTCACTAAACTGTTATTCTTATCGTTATGCTAGCAAAGCCCTAATAATAATAAAAAAACTTGGCTTATAAGGAGTGGGTAATTTCAATTGCTTTTTGTGTGACGTCTCTCTCTCCGTGACTTGTGCAGGCAACACCTCGACACTTAGTTTCCCACTCAAGAGTTGGACATGCAATGTCTCTCTATGCTGTTGTCATGTTCTTATCATTTAGTATCAATTAAGATTGCTGAATTTTGCCTAGAATGATGAAGTGTTGGTTTTTGAAAATACCAAAGTAAAATATATTGAGTCGTGTCAATTTTTAGTTAATTTTATTTGTGTCTCATGTCAGATTCAAATTCCTCTCTGTCAAGTTTTCGCGTTCACCATGTGGAATTCAGCTCTTTTTTGTAATTTCCTTGTAAGATTTGATCTCTTTGCGTTCATTGAGAGTGTTTTCTTATTCTAACTTAGTCCATGGAATGGTTTCTTGTGCACTGCAGAATGAAAAGAAGCGAAACTACTGCTGCTAATAAAGTGGAGGCAACATCCAAAGTATAAGCTCTTTAACAAAAAAATGCCTGGAGGGAAACGACCGAGATAATCAAAATGCAGGCACGAATATGAAATATTCTAGTATCCAAGAATGCAAAAAGAAACCCATTTGGTCCTTTAATGCCGAGGAGTGGTTCTTTCGCAGATGTCCGAGGATAAAAGAAACCTCTTAATGTTTAAGGTCGATCTTCGTCTGCAAGCTTATGTAGTACACTCTCATTGCCAACCTGACATGGCCATAAGAATGCGTGTTACCCTCTGCGGAATTAATATCTGATTTTATGTTCATAACATGTTTTCCTCTCCCTTACAAGAGTGAAAATTTATTAAGGTTTCATTCTGCACAACCAGTGCAAAGATGAATTTTCAGTCCATAAGATGTACACATTTAACTCGAAAAATGGAGTCCACAGAAAAGCAAAATCCATAAATCTAGTACTGTATGTGCCGACTGATATTTTTGTAAGTAGTGTATGAAAGAAAAGTCCTCACGGCTTCCTCCTTACAAAGTGAAAAACCATGCAATCATCTCATCTCATTCTATGCAACTGAGGTGCTGCTGTAAAGATGTTTATTTTCCTGGGTACCTTTATAAGGTGATTGTGGATACAGATGCATACAGGAACACCTGCACTGCGATTTCTGTGATTCATCTGAGCTTCTCAAACTTAGCCATATTCTGGGTCATCTACCATAAAAAAGAGAATTATGCTTCTACTGAAAGTTGCAGCAGGGTAATGACAAGGCAACAAGTCCCAATTATCGATCTTGGTGTCAAACTATTTGCAAACATCTCTAGTGATGATGTGTGCTAACAAAGCTATCTGTATGCCACTGTGTATACTGTCAATCAGAGCAACAATGTCGGACGCTAGATAGTCAAGCACCATCTGCATTGAGTACATCCCCAGTCCGAGCGACAATGTTGAATGCTAGACCTTCAAGCACTCTAGAGTAGCTCTCTAAAACTGCTTGCCCCACATCCTGCAAGGAATGATTTTCACTTTCAGTCCATTCTCTTGCAAGGACACGACAGAATGGAGAGAGAGAGAGAGAGAGAGAGAGAGAGAGAGAGAGAGAGGTCAGCTTGAAAATATAGCAGCTCGTCTAATCTATATTTTCTTGTGATAGATATATGATTCGAAGTCACTATATCTTATAAGCTAGTGTAAATTATCTTCACGAAGGAGAATGCAGCACAATTTGCCACTTATTATTCCGTAAGGCATAATAATGCAGTTTACCTGGTTACATTGAATCTTCCATGTGTCCAAGCTTGTCTGGGAAAGCTCAGGGTACCTTTGCTTCAGGCAAAAGAGTAAGCTCTCGGCTCTCTCTGCTAAGTTGTGATTCTTGTCACTCCGCTCAGTGTCAGCCATGAAGTCCTTTACCATGTTCCACGATGATTTTGAATGGCTTATGCATGATTTACGCCTCCAGGTGTACATGGAAGCCTCTACTCTGTTTGCAAGATCAAGCGCTTCATGTTCAGATGTTATGCTTAGGCGGTCAAGGAGGTAATCGGGGGAGAATTTCTCTGGTGTGCATATATAACGGTAAATCGTGTCTCCAAGGCTTTCTCTGCCAGTCTGCAAGTGAAACAAATTGTTTCAGTTACATGATGTCACTTCAGTAGTGAGGACGAAAAATGATAACGATACCAAACTAATTGTGAAAACACGAAAGACTAATTCACTCACTTTTGGAAGACTAGCTATGTAGCCTTCTGGGATATCCATCTCGGCGAGAATATTGCTATTGATTGCCATGGCTGCTTTGTGAATCTGATTGGCGCAGTCACGCTTGTGCCTCAGCTTCATTCTCGATTCTTCAGAGAGGCCATCAGGAGGCACACACGGAACTGGCAACCACCATTTCTCCTCGTTTAGCTGAGCAACTCTCCCAAACGACCCTGAACTGATCGAATTTGATGACATGCTTCCCCTTTCTGCGTACCAGAACTCTGTCTCCTGAAAGCTATCCAGTATGTCCTGTCAAGATAATTTTTTCTTTCCTGTAATTCAAGTCTGTGGACAAAGTGAACCGAATTGTTCTACTGCTATCACCTAAAGAATTGCCTTACCAAAAGCATCGCATCGAGCTTCTGCAATGCAGGAAGATTAACATAGATGTCTGATCTTGGTCTGCTTGTCATCACCTGAAGGGCATTAACCAAATCGTGTTGAAGGAAAACATGGGCAAATCGCAATCTTTCAGAGAAGGCAGTTTCAAATTGTCATTTCATTCACCTGAACCGATGTCCCATCTTGTAGTTCCTGTGTGGTAGCGGTGACATCTTCCATATAATCACAAACCGAAAGTAGACAGTTCATTTCTCTTTTCCACATTGCCTTCTTCTCTTGATTCAGAGGCTCTAATCTCAATTTCTGCCCAAATACGGTAGCTGCAGAAGGTGGCATGAATTCACAACGCCCACCCCTTAAGTCTCAGGCAATGCACAACAAATACCCACTCGTCAATTGTAATTTCTTTTTGATACATAAAACGAATTACCGTAAAGGTTCGTGATGGCATTGGAGATTGTAACAGCAGTGCATACGCCTTTGCCTCCCCCGGACATGTCTTCGCCAAGCAAAAGCTTTGCGAACCGCTCCTTCATCATCTCAAGTTCTTGAGAAGGAAAAATAATGTGCACTTAAGGTCACTAAACTTTGTTCATCTTCTCAACCCACAAAAGCTAAGTTATTTTGAGAAGGTTGTACCGTGCCCACCTGGATCTACACACTCGAAGTCGTCATAGTTTTCGTTCACGTCATGCTTGTGTTGCTTCATGTGTAGCCTGCCGAGGACAGGATTGTTTTGACGATCGGATTTCAAGACCGGCCAGTGCAAAGGAGAAGGTTCGCTAGAGTAGCTACTATCATCTACAGTCTCGGAAAATGCTGAAGCGTCGGAGTTAGAACGAAAATATGCTGTGGCTGAATCAGTACTCATAGTTGAGTACGCCGGAGTTTCCGTGGAAGGTTGATTATTCTGATCCACTGAAGTATCGTCAGACTTCGACAAGTGCTCCATCTCAGAATCAAGTCCTGAAGCCTCCTCAAATTGGCCAATGTATTAACCTGTGAGCAATTCAAGTCAACGTGGAGATCTTCAGGACTTCTCGGATCATGATGGCGATCAACGCAATCTGCAAAATGGGAATTGAGGCCGACATCAGAATGAACATTCCACCGTGGAAAAGGGAAAAGACAAAGAGTTTTACCTTTTTTGGGAGTTGCGAAAAGCTAGTGGCTTTTTCACATCGCCGTTAATAATCTGATGAAATTTGCAGTACCCTTTTCAAATTGCAATCAAGATGAGAATTGTGCAAGCGAAGGTCAAAAGAAAACGTGGGTTTGCCCTCATGGAAATGGAAAGGACTCGACGTTCGTAAAGTTACCTTTTTTGGTGGCCATTTTTGAATTTGAAACTGTCGAAATGAAGCCTGAAGCTAGCAGAAGACCGTTTAAAACAGATTCCCTAACCAGAGGCACTTTGCTTATTCCTGTCAAGAAGACAACTTCCCCTTCGAGTATTAATCATATCATCTCGCTGTGGTTTGAACGTGATTTTGATATTGCACAGTTGAAAGGAGACTTCAAGAGAACCAAGCCATATGCAAGGCACAATCACGAAGACGTGCGTCTCATCTATCCTTTCCCTGCCTTGACTTTTGAGATAGTGGACATTGCATTGCATTGCTCAAAGATCTGGCCTTTGAAATAACAAACATAATTTCAAGTCAAACTCTCTTTCATGGCTAGAGTTGAGAAAGCAATGGGGACTTTGTATCTCAGAAAAGGCATATTCTTGGTGCAACGCCTTTGACATCAAATTACCTAACTCAGCACGGACTAGTTGTTTTGATCTCATGTGAGAAAGTTGTCCACAGAGGTGAAGGGGACAAAGTAGCGTTCAAGGATATGTTCGTTCTCGGAAATGGATTTGGAACATGATAAAATAAAATAAAGTAGAAAAAAGTTAGCTTCTTTGTTCTCAAGAACAACTTTAGAATCAAACCCAAACTATTTTCTTTTTTTCCTCTTTTCTATTTTTTTTCTTCCTCTTCTCCCTCCTCTAGCTAGTCGTCGACCACAATGATGGCTTGTGACTGGCTAGATGAGGTCCGACAACCTTGCCTAGCCACGGCGAGGCTTGACTTCACCAAGGGGTGATGAGGCTCCCCAAGGCCGGCGACCTCACCGATTCTTGTTTGGTTGATTGTCGACCATCATCATTACTGATAACCGGCTAGGGAAAGAAGGAGTGAAAGAAAAAGAAAGAAGAAAAAAGGAAAATGTAATAGAATTATTAAAAAATTAAAAGAAAATTTGAATCACAAAAAAAATTCAATGGTTATATTAAATACATTTCTATTTTATTTTAGGAATGGAAGGTTTGTATATTTACCAAACGTCTTTGAACGTTTAGACCTACTTTGTACACTTGGCCTATAACCTTGGTGGAACATTTGTCACATGCAATATGCTCCTACACATCTTCACCAAATGCCAATTCTTCCTTTCGACAACTCAAATTTGTCATGATATATTTGGAAAGGCTCTAGCAACTCTTCTAACGGTTGAATTAACTTTTAGGTGATTCTGTGACTTGAATATCATCCTCATTGCCATATCTCATTGGTTGTAAGTTGAATTAGGCCGGATCATCTTAATTTGTAATTGAATCAATTTAACAAATTTTAAAATTTGATTTTACAAATCTAATCTTGGAAAAAGAAAAAGATGTAACTTTATTGAGATGGTACGCACGGATCTGATCTCGGATCTAGCAAACCATTTCTCCCTTGTTCCCTTTACCCGCTTCTCACTCCCCCTCTTGCTGCTGTCTGCTTCCCGAGAAGTTCTGCCATCATTCAACGATGATGATGATGCAGCAGCAGCGGCTGATAAAGCTCGATCCACAAGCTCCTCTCCCGCCGCTCCTGCTCTCCGCGCCCTCCCGAGCCCATCCCTGAGGAGCCTCGCCGCCGCCGCCGCCGCCGCCTCGGCTGCTTCCGCTTCTTCGGGAACAAAGAAACATGGCGGTGGCGCCTTCCGTTCGGCTCGCGAAGGTCGGCATGTCGTGCTCGGACGCTCGGGCGTGGGGGTGGTCGCGTCTTTCGCGGGTCGGTGCCGCGGACTGGCGGAGTCGAGGCTCGGTCCGGTGCTCTCCTCGCCGCTGCTCGAGGGACGCGCGACTGAGGGTGCGGGCCATGGTCCGCGAGCGTGGAGACGGCCGCTCTGTGGACGCTCCCGAGGACAAGCAGGTAATGCCGTTAGTGTGCAGCAAGCTGTTCTGTTCTGGCTTCCAGGAAAATTGGGAAGTGCGTCTTGCTAGTAGGGATTTTCCCGTCTGGAATCTTCTGTTAATTTGTTGATCAAAACCTGCTACTTCAGTGATCATGGCTACATTGAAAGTGATGTATGATATATCATTTGCTTTTCATGGCTAATCAGTGTTGTGATGCCACTATCTTACTTCACAGTCCCTGCAATTTGAATGAGAAATGGTTTAACTTGAGGCGAGTTGGATGTTAAGTAGTATAACTTGAGTTTGAATTTAGAGGAAAGTGGGAAGTTCAAGTGGTGGTGAAGGACTATTCAATTGTTGAAACGAAACAAGGGGGAACGAGACTGGTCAGTTAACAAATTGAGTGTTGGAGTCTCTGCTTAGCTGAAAAAGAAAAGGGAAATTAGATGAAAACCGGCTTTTTAGAAAATCTGGAGTCTCGCGATGTTGTACATTATCTGATGGAGTACTGATTTGGATGAATTTCAACAAGAGGCATGACCATAGTCTTGTTTTTCATTTAACAGGCTGCAGACCTGCCTAGCAAGCTTCCGGAGCGTGACTTTGCTGGCACACCATATGTTCCTGTCTATGTGATGCTGCCAGTGAGTTCTCCCATACTGTTATGTGTTAAATCTTATGACGGATTGCTTCCCTTCAGACTTGTTCAGAGTTTTAACTAAAACTAAGAAGCAGTGATGTTGTCCTACTGCATGTCTTGTTGCCTTTCCAGGATGACATGTAGTGTTGTTATTCATCTGGGATAGTTATAATCTTGTTTCTTTTGGGATTGCAGCTGGGTGTTGTGAACTTGCAATGTGAATTAGTTGATCCTGAAGGTCTGCTAGAGCAGTTAAAGATATTGAAGTCAGTTAATGTTGATGGTGTCATGATTGACTGCTGGTGGGGAATAGTCGAGGCAGATGCTCCGCAAGCATATAATTGGAGCGGCTACAAGAAGCTGTTCCAGATGGTGCGTGACCTCAAGCTTAAGTTACAGGTGAGTGGAGCAGCTACCAACTTTTAAGTCCTAATATTAATGCTTAGGATGAAGTCGTTAATTTTGCCCATGGGTTTCTGAGAGGTACTTTTTTCCCACATTCCAATGAAAGGAAGTCGAACCAAATATCTCCTCGCATATTAAAAGCTACATCTTAACCAATGGATCATACCTTTGCTTGCTAAAATTTTAGACAGGCACTCTCTTACCATATGTTCTGCATAATTGGGATCCTATGTGAAGCTAGAAATAAATGCTTTAATTTTTATTTTATTTTTTTACCATAACTGGGAAGAGGGGGGGGGGGGCTTGCTGGGTCTCAACACAATTCATTCAAATAACACAGTAAAAGAATTAACATCCTTGAAGAGTAATCCTATGTGACTTTGCATTTCATACAGGTCGTCATGTCATTCCACGAATGTGGAGGCAATGTTGGTGATGATGTACATATTCCATTGCCGTGCTGGGTGATGGAAATTGGTCAAAAGAACCTTGATATCTATTTTACTGACAGAGAAGGGAGACGCAATACAGAATGCCTCACATGGGGAATTGATAAGGAAAGAGTTTTGAGAGGCCGTACTGCTGTGGAGGTATCTGCTGGGAAATAGTTTTGTGTGATTGCTTTGCTAGGCTTCAAATGTTGAGCATTCTTATTGAAGAAAGCAACTAAGAAATAATTCCTTCGCCTACATCATGGGCATGCTAAGGGCTACTCTTTTGCTGTATGAGTGAATAATATCATCCATGTCTTGAAATTACACTATGCAACCTATGAGCTCTTATTTTATGTAGAATAGGGATCAAAATCTCTTCAAGAATTGTCTAGGATGGACAGTTTTGGTCACTAAAACTTAAGGCTATTCCCATAGTTTGTGAGTTATTTGTGAAATTGTAGCGCATGATTATAATATCTTTGCCACAACCATTCAAGTCAACCATCTTAAAAGTCATGTTCATTTGACACTTTGGATTCCACCTTGAAAGTAATCCCGACTCACCAGCCTTGATTACCCGCCGTGAGGAGATTTTGCAGGAAACAGTGATATAACTAACTAACCAAAGTCCACTATCCTGAGGAATAGGCATTCTGAAGGCACCAAGCCATTCCTGGCCAAGTGAAATAACATATATGATGTCATATACGTCCCCAGAAAGGAACTTACATGACCACTCAGCTTCATGCTGCTAATTTTCTATGAGCAATCATGATGTTTGGGCCTTAATTATTGCAACATGACATGATGCAGGTTTATTTTGACTATATGAGAAGCTTTCGTGTAGAATTTAACGAGTTCTTTGAGGATGGAATCATCTCAGAGATTGAAATTGGACTAGGCCCATGTGGGGAGCTACGGTATCCTTCTTATCCTGCTGAACATGGTTGGGAATATCCTGGCATTGGTGAATTTCAGGTAACTACCAGTTGTTGTTCTTCTATTTTATTTGTGTCTTGTTTACATATTGAAGAGGTGGAAGATATTAGAAATGAGCCATTATTCTTTCTTTATATTGGAGGAGCGCTCATTCTTCTTGTTGCATCTAGAGTAGTCTTTAGTTGCTAGGCCCCTATGAACCTAATATGCTGAGGAACCTTTGCAATTGATATGATTTTTCAAAAGTAGTAGGCACTAATGCTTATTGGTTTGAGTTCAGTGTTATGATCGGTACTTGATGAAGAGTCTGGAAAAGGCAGCAGAAGTGAGAGGGCACTCCTTTTGGGGTAGAGCACCAGATAATGCGGGTTGTTATAATTCTCGGCCACATGAGACTGGCTTTTTTCGTGACGGAGGTGAATACGATGGTTACTACGGGAGATTCTTTCTCAATTGGTATTCTCAGGTTTTAATAGATCATGGAGATCGTGTGCTTGCTTTAGCCAATTTGGCTTTCGAAGGATGTTGCATTGCTGCGAAGGTGAGTCACCATTGTGGTAATCATGCATTATTGATTATTTTGCCAATCAAACCTCCTTGCATCCAATGATCACTATTTCTTCTGTCTGAAGCAGTTATCTGGAATTCATTGGTGGTACAAGACAGCCAGCCATGCTGCTGAATTGACTGCTGGGTTTTACAACCCATGCAATCGCGATGGCTATGCTACAATCGCGTCAATGTTAAAGAAGCATGAGACAGCAATGAACTTTACTTGTGTTGAATTACGCACATTGGACCAATTCGAGGACTTTCCAGAGGCAATGGCAGATCCCGAGGGATTAGTTTGGCAGGTAACACCCTTTAATAATGTTGTTAATGCATAGTGTCCACTTTCCTCGTTTTTAATAAGAAAAGTCAAATTCCTTGTACGAAAACAGGCATTACTGTTGTGTCGGTACTTTGGAGCTGACTTCAAATGACGCAACATCTAGTGTTTAGTTCAAATCTTTTTGTGATTTGCCTATTTGAAGAGCCTATCTTTTTCACCTTTCAGGTGTTGAATGCTGCATGGGATGCGCAAATACCTGTCGCAAGTGAGAATGCCCTACCTTGCTATGATAGAGAAGGCTACAACAAAATACTAGAGAATGCTAAGCCTCGTGATGATCCCGACGGAAGACATTTATCCGCTTTTACATATCTCAGGCTCAGCCCAACTCTGACTGAGGGAAATAACTTGATGGAGTTTGAGCGGTTTGTTAAGAGAATGCATGGTGAGACTGTTCTTGACAAACTTACATGAGATAGTAATCTTTTCTAGTTTACACATTAAGGCCTATCTGGGATAACCTGAGCAAAATTGTCTGCATTCTTTTCCACGATGGATAAAACACAGTCAATGGTGGAAAAACACGCATGCAGATTTTGGGAACAGGTTAAGAAGCAGTACTTACTACTTACCCTTAGAAAACTGAATGGTGGAATCCTGTAGGGAGTTAAGAAATATGGTCATTCTGGGATTATACACTAAGCTTCCATTTAGTTTGATGCTCGAAGACATTATGTGATGCACAGTGTTAATATAAAAAGTGATGATTGCATTTGATGTATAACAGATCATGTAGAGCTCCATGTAACGAGAAGTGTTATCCAAATCAATAAAGATAAACAAGTTATATTTGTAGCCTTGGTTCCCTCTATATTTCCATATAAGTAGTTGCTTTTTCAATACCATGAAGATCCGGCTGTGATTCTTCTATGCTATTCGATAAAATAATTCAACTCAAGGCTGTAATTGGTAAATAATTTGTTGGATGGTGCTAAACAGGATTCGAGTCCATCGTATTGATAGCCTCGAACCTGCAACATCAAAAAAATGAAGCTTGTAAACTCACAGTCAGAAAACGTTTATTGTGCTTAAGGCCCAAAACGAAGTTTCGCATGTCAAAAGCACATGAAGAGAGGAGTGGATGGTTTCCGGCAAACGGGTAGATTTGCAAAGAGCGGCTTGAGTACCGTAGTTTTAAGACATCGCTTAGAAAAAGATTTGATGAGGAGCAGGATTTTCAAAGCACAGTAGAACCTCAAACTGACTAACCTGGTCTTTTTAAGGAGACTTAAGAAGGACCAATCAAAGACAACTCATTTTGAGTGCTATTAGGAGTGATCGGGTTCAGGATGGGTAAAGTCTAGACCTGGATTCTATACCTAATCCTATTATAACCAATTCCAATTTTTTGGACCATTTACCCTATCCTATTTGCATTGGACCATGTTTTGAACACAACCATGTTTTCCAATTCAAAAATAGGGTTTACGTAGTTTCCATTAGAACCTATTTTATAATTGTCCGATATCCTATACGGCTTCGAATTTTACTTAATTCACGAGAAAACAATAACGTAATGCTCATGAAGTTTTTGATTAAACAAAAAACTAAGGATCCATAAAACTAATTATCATAAACAAATATCATAAGACAAATTTATTAACATTAGCAAGAAACCAATTTTTTAACGGGGTAAAAATCGGTTTAGTTTCGAGGGGGTCTTTGCTTGGAACTAATTCCTAGACCAGTTCCAACCGGTTCTCAAATACTGGAATTGGTTTCTAGACCAATTCAACTAGTTCTCGGACTTATTTTTTGGGTGATCTGATTTGGTTGCTAGGTAAATTCGGTCCAGTTGCACATCCCTAAGTGCTATTGTCAACCGAAAACATTATAATAGAGAAATTTTTGAGAAAAGAAATGAAAGCAAATTCCATTATAGCGTCAATCTCAACCCTCGTGGTCGGAAGAGGGCTGCCCTCACTGATTTGATGATGGCTTGGTGGTCCTTGCCCGTAGCTGACAATGACTTGGGCGAGGTGGATTCGTAGGCCCTCGCTTAGTGGGTAACTAGATTCACCAGCGACTCTCACTAGTCATAATGAAAAAGAAAAACAAAAATATTAACAAAGTCTAAAATATATATATTTAAAAATTTTAAATTCTATTCACATAGGTACTAGCGTGTCATGTAGGATGATTGACATCCATATATGATAATCGATATCCATGCTAGCATTTTTCGACAAAAATTGACTGTATGAACTAAGAGTCAATTGGTATAATTAAAATGTTTATAATTAAATCAATAAAAATACAATCAATCAAAAACTTTTTTTCTTTTTATACTTTTCTCGTCGACATTGTGTCCTAGTTCAAGGACACGTATTCTCTTGCCCATCTCAAACACTATCAAGGTAAATTCCAATAATCCATCATCCGATTTGATTGTTCCGGGTTATCTTGTGAATTTTGTAGCTTGACGGTATTCTTATACACAAGATGAGAAGACAAGACACATGACTATGCATCATCACACGAGATGTGCATGCCCGATCGCTTGCATCGGACCAAAAAAGGTTTTCAGCTCACCACATTGAATTTCACACGCCGCGAGCACCTTGGGAGGAGAGCTCCAACTCACGCAGGCCACGCCTCGCTGCTACTTCCCTAACGATAACAAAAGCGGGACATCCAGACCCACACGCAGATCTCGTGCCCCCGACAGCAGCCACGCTCCCCACGCGCCGCGCGGTAACACGTGGCCCCCGCCCACGCTCCCGCACGTGCCCCGCGCACGCCCTCCGTGTTAAACCACACACGCCCCATCCGTGCCAATCCCGCTCCCTCGCACACTCGCCGGTCCTCCGCACGCGTGAAAAAGAGGAAAAAGAAAAGCCCTAGGCCGGCGCACCACCCCACCACGCGCTCACGCGCCTCCCCTGCCCCGTCCCCGCCGGCCCCCCGCCTCGCCGGAGCGGCCTGCGTGTCTCCCCCTCGTCCTCCTCTCGCCGGTTCCGCGCCCGGCGGAGCTCCGGTGGCTCGCTGCCGCTCGCGCCGGCGTCTTCCGGTCGCCGGAGCCCGGTCGGCCTCCATGCGTAAAGGTCGATGAAACAGTCGGGATCTGTCGCCGGGAGGGTGTTCTCGTAGTCGGAAGATGAAGTCGGTGGACAAGGTTGGAACTTGCGGGCGCTCGTAGTGCTTAACTATGGCGAAGGTAAGATTAGCTCTCAAGTCGGTTTGAGTTGCGATTTCAGCTCCGAGAACTATGTTGTTTATATGTTGATCCGACGAAGTGCTAGATTGCAGTTCAATATGTTCTTCTGCTGAATTTTACCGTGACTGGTGGAAATTACCTATTGGCGTGAGGAAATGTCGAAGTTTAGCTTCGCGTAGTCGAGGCATTTCGAATTTGCAGGACTTTTCTATGGTTAATCCCTGAGTGGAGACTTAGTATCTAATGTCATTGGACATGGCTAATGTTTTTCTGTCGAATGGGGATATGCTGAAGAAAACGAGGCATGGGTTGTCTGTACCTGAACTGCGGGGCGCTTCCCTCAGGAGTTGCGGCTCCTTTTTTGCTTCTGGAATTAACTCAGTAAAAACACTTTACGAATTTTTTAGCGTAAAACTTCGGTAATTTCTCATTTTTCTTTGCGTGGTGAGATTGTCCAAGTAGTCTATATAGTTGATTTTCTGCTTCCTGGTGTTATATATAACTAAAGCATGCTGTTTGACATGGAAATTAAAGTATTCTCAGTTGCGCTGACTTCAACCCTTTCTTGTGATTGCTGTTTTGGTTTCAAGATGGGTGCGGCGCGGTTTGGAGTCGATTATCAGACTTGCAGAATCAGTCATATCAGCTGTTTTTCATTGGCTCACCTAACCGGAATCGTTTCTGAAAAGGGTTACTGAGGAGTAGACACTTGAGTTGTCTCCATGGCATGTGAAACCAAAAGATCTACATTCATATAGTAATTGGGGTTAAGAGATCAGAGGATTGTAATAGTCAGGTGTAGAGCCAGAATGGCAACTGATATGCAGAGATTAGTAGGAACGAGTGAAGACGATGATGAGGAAGATATGGAGATGGATGTGAAGGAAGAGGATGACGATGAAGAAGATGACATGGAGAAGCATATTTCAACTCCTCCGCTAGTTGGTGTTGATGGACTAATTGGGTCAAGTAGTGACAATAATAGGTTTCATCATCCCCAGATTCATGAACAAGGGAGCAACACTGGAGGTGGTGCTCGAAGAAGTAGGCCGCTTGAAGAGAAGGAGAGAACAAAGCTGAGAGAGAGGCACCGTCGAGCAATCACTGCAAGGATCTTAGCAGGACTTCGCAGGCATGGGAACTATAATCTAAGGGTTAGAGCTGATATCAATGATGTGATTGCAGCTTTAGCTAGGGAAGCAGGCTGGGTTGTTCTTCCAGATGGGACGACCTTTCCTTCAAGATCTCAGGTACTTCTATTTGATGGTTTTAGCTACATATCAAATGACTTTAATTTGTTATAGTGGCAGGGTGATGTATTGACAACAGATGCCTTGATAGTTTTTAAGTACAATGCAGTGACATAAAGATTTTCAATAAGTTTTATTGGAGATCCTCTGCAGTGAGGCTTTGCCTTGAATAGTTCCCCAAAAACACATATTACCTGCTGAAATATTGAAGTTAACACTTCCATGTTCCCCCTGCGCTGAATGTACCAAGGCTGACTGTAATGTTATTCCTATTTCTTATGCCAAATGACCAGCATTTTGGCCTTGTGACTGTTAAATATGTCCGATCTGTCATGCATTTATCATGCATAATAAATTCTAGAAGAGGTGTGCACTGTTCACTTTTAGGTTTTTGTATATTCTTTAGATGCTAATGTGTTGCCTAAGTTATGTAGTTGTTAAGGATTATATTGGTGCCATTGCCAATCCTCTTCTTCATCTTTAACAGGGTTCAAAACCTATTAGTGGCACTTCTGCAGCTGTTACTCCACCATCTTTGGAAATGGTTCCACAACAAGCTCCTCTGACTTCCCTTAGAGGAATCTCTTCCGGATATCGAAGTCCAGTGGACTATAATGCATCTCGAATGAAAGGCATCTATGTGCCTAACTCATCTCCTTATGATTCGTCTTCAAGAGGGCAATCTCAAATTCCGTCTGCATTGGGGGATGGAGGAGAGCACTTAAATACTCAAGCACTTATTAGTGGCTCTGTTGAAAGTGTTGATGCCAAGCAGGTAGTATAGTTGATATCCAAGGATAATTAATAGAGTGAATGGACATCTATCTTTCTATTCTATGCCGTGCTTACTTTGTCGAAATCAAATGGTTCAAACTTGGTTATAGTCCATGTGTTGCTGTGAGTATGTTTTACATAAATGATTAATACTTCATGTGCATAAATCTTGTCTGACGATCCTTATGACTGTTACATGAGTTTTTGTTCATCTCAGAAGCCAATCACCACTATCATCCACACTAGATCTTTGTATTTCCAAAGAAGTTTCATTAGTTAACTCTAATGACAAGATCTTACACAGTTTTTGCGATTTGATGTCCTACTGTTGTCTCCCATGCTTTTCAAGCTGATTTCGTCTCTTCTGCAGATTGTTGATGTACCCTCAAAATTACCAGAGCGTGATTTTGCTGGCACCCCTTACATTCCTGTTTATGTGATGCTACCTGTAAGATTACAATACCTGCACCTAGTAGTTATCTTTAATATTTGCAGATTGTTTTATGTGCTTTTGTATACTTTTATGTCAGTCTGCTGCACCTGCCTTAAGGGTAGATGCATATTTCTGTCCTTCATTTTCAATTTTGTGCAGACTACCAGTAGTTGATTGTTTATTTGTTCAGCTTTAACAATGGTTTTCATTATGATCCTTTTTGACAGTTGGGAGTCATCAATGTAAAGAGTGAACTGGTTGACCCAGATGGTTTACTAAAGCAGTTAAGGATTTTGAAGTCACTTAATGTCGATGGTGTCACGGTGGACTGTTGGTGGGGAGTGGTCGAGGCTCATGCTCCACAGGAGTACAACTGGAATGGTTACAGGAGGCTATTCCAGATGGTACATGAGCTGAAGTTTAAGTTACAGGTTAATATCATCCCATTGATGACCGAAAGTTTTTGTGGTAGCTTTGCATACTACTGTCATTGGATGGAGTAGAGGCGAGACTCATTATTGCTTTTAGGAAAGTTGAGGGCCTGAGGCCCTCTTTGAATTGAAAATCTTGGAGAAGCTAGTGACAAATATTTGAGATTTATATTCACCATAAAATGAATCGAAATAGGAAATGCACCCATTGTCACACTTGCACCATTCTTTGATCACTTTCTACACTTGCTTTGAAGCCCTAATTATGTTGAGATGGAAGTGGAGATTATTGCACTTCTTTGTCTTTCTCTGCTACAATTTATTTGCCGTGTTGTATCTGCCTGGGATAGTATCATGTCACTGTCTACACTTTCACCATGTTACTATTGTTTAAGCTCATTTTGAAGCCCTGATTATTCATAGATGAAGGGTCCATTTGGAAATGATTTACAAAGCAACATTGGGCCTCCAAAGTCCCTTGAGTGAAAGTTGTGGCGTTTGGTGAAATTTTTTAAACCACTTTTAGTCAAACTTGCCTTGGCAAAGTCCAAAGGCCAAGGCAGGTATCCTTTGCTTTAGCTTTGGAGCATTTTCAGGCAGCTCTCTCCAAGGATTAATGAATATTTTCAGTTTCCTTTCTTGCCCTCAGAAGCTTACAAATATTCCGCTTTTACCCCCAATAGCAGGCACTACAAACTCAAGCCAGTTGTAGAGAGAGAGAGAGAGAGAGAGAGAGATGGTGTCAGTGATGGCTGCCACCACCAAGGACCTGCGAACATCCAACTCCTTTGCCCTTTCAAGTCTCCTGTGAGATGGTGGCAGTGATGGCTGCCACCACCCAGGCCCTGTGAGTGTCGTTGCCTGTGTCTCTTGCCTGCGAGTGTCTCATGGAGTCACATGAGGTAGCTCCACCGCTAATGTCCAACTCAGGAAGAGAGAGAGAGAGATGGTGGCTGTGATGGCTGCCACCACCAAGGACCTGCAAGTGTCACTGCCTGTGTCTCTGCCTGCAAGTGTCTCGTGGATTCACATGAGGCAGCTCCACCACTAACGTCTGACTCCCTCCCCCTTTCAAGTCTTCTCAATCTATAACCTGTTGCTTCTGTTTTGCTTCTTTATTTATTTATTTTATTGTTTCTTGTTTGTGGGTTCAGTAAGACCTGTTGTTGTTTTCTAATTCTACTAATGAAAAGCTATTTCAAGACTGAAAATACAAGTTTTTTTTCCTTTACTTTAAAGAAAGAACATAAAGTTTTCAGTTTTATTAATTACAGTCTAAAGAATTTGAAATTTCAATAATAATATGTGAGAACCTAAATTGATATATTGTTAAAAAAATATCTAAATTGACAATTGAATCAATCAAAAGACTTGTAATTGCAACTTTATCAAATTACAATCATGTAAAAGCTGCTTTACAAAGAGATTTTGAAATACTGAGTACCAAATGCCCTTTGCTTTTGAAGAAATCATTTTGGGTCAAGGTCCTTTATGTCAATGCAAAGCCCTCAAGGCAAAGTATTCCCAAACTCAACCAAAGTGCAGAGCTCCACCATGCATTACTTTAGATTGGCATGTCTGTGAACTTATACACTAATCTTGGGCAATTGTAACACTTTTGGTTTTGCCATGGTCTTGCTGCTTCCTGAACTTCACAGTTTGTGCTGATCTGGTTTTTAGATCATGGTGTATAAGCATTGAGGTATACAGGTTCTACGAATCAATTGAGGTCATTGATTTATAAAAAGGAAAAAAAACACTCTGATGCAGTTCTTCTTAACCAAATTGCAGGCTTAGTTTTTAGTGGCGGAGCAGGTTTCTTATATGCAACACATTACATTTTGTGAAATAATGCAAAAGAATGCTAATTGACAGGGCTCATTGACTGTTTTACTATATTCTTGCTGAGTTTATCAAGTTTCAAAAGTCAAATCGCCAGCTGATATTGCCTCAGGTCGTAATGTCATTTCATGAATGTGGAGGCAATGTTGGTGATGATGTTTGTATCCCACTGCCCCACTGGGTAGCAGAAATTGGAAGGAGCAACCCTGACATATTTTTCACGGATAGAGAGGGAAGACGCAACCCCGAATGTCTTTCGTGGGGTATTGACAAGGAGCGGGTTCTTAGAGGACGGACTGCTATTGAGGTATATCCTTAGTCCTAGGAGTTGAATAAGCACCTCCCTCCTTTTTCTTCTATTCAAGGGGAACTCATGAAGAAATTTCTCAGATGTTCCACCTTTTTGACTACATGTAGGTTTACTTTGACTACATGAGAAGCTTTCGTGCAGAGTTCAATGAATACTTTGAGGATGGTCTAATATCAATGATTGGGGTTGGATTGGGTCCTTGTGGGGAGTTACGGTATCCATCAAACCCTGTAAAAAATGGTTGGAGATATCCTGGAATAGGTGAATTTCAGGTAATTAATATTATCCTTAAGATGGAATGTGTTGGAATGAAGTCTTCTTCTTTTGCAGTTTTGAATGGAGAATTGTAGTGTAATTATCATTTTGCTCAGAGTTTGTGATATTTTTGTAGAAAGAAAGCTTTTTCTTAACTTGGTGAAAGATCCTGTTTCTTAACAGTTGTATTGAGTTAATTGTTTGAAATATTTGCGTAAGTTATTTTTTCTGGGGTCAATTGTGGAGATATATAAGCTCGTTGAGAGCAATTCTATTTCCTTTTCTAATTGATCTCTTTGAGGCTCTCTCCGGCACTGTTAGGTTGGTAGGTGAGAGATGCAAAATAAGTAACAACATAGGCAAAATCACTTTGACTTATCTCTTTTATACTTATATAGTTTTGAGTTTGTACAAGAGTTTTTCCTGAAAATGGCTATAATTTTCCCTCCTTGAAGTGCTACGATCAGTATCTACTGAAGAGTCTTAGAAAGGCAGCAGAGGCAAGGGGACAGACTTTTTGGGCTAGAGGTCCAGATAATGCGGGTTGTTATAATTCACAGCCACAAGAAACTGGTTTCTTCTGTGATGGAGGAGATTATGATGGCTATTTTGGAAGGTTCTTCCTTAAGTGGTACTCTCAGGTGTTGATTGATCATGGTGATAGAGTACTTGCCTTGGCAAAATTAGCTTTTGATGGTACTTGCATTGCTGCTAAGGTAGGTCCACTTTTTTAAATTGATATTCATAGAAGCAAACGCATATTTACTGTTCCAATCAAAAAATTTAACCATCAATATCTTCTTCTCCTTACTCTCTCCATGTTGGTCTTTGCATAAATATGGCTTTACTTTAAGTAGGAATCAGAATGCATTATAGAGTAGGCATAAGCGTGTAAAATTGTAGGCCTTTTTATTTTTATTTTTATGCTCACATTGCGATATTGGTAAAATGTTGGACAGTCAATGGAGTTAGTGTGGAAAACAGGAACGCTAAATCACTTGGTATGCAGAAATGATTTCCCCAATGTGTTGGGTCATTCATGTAATACTGGGGAAAAAATTTCTCTTCAAAAAATTCATATTAAGCAGGAATATCATCGTGAGGATATTGCAATTGGAATTGTGTTATTAAAATGCTGTAAAGTTTATTTTGATCGACTGTGCTATTTCAACTGCTGAGCAGCTATCAGGCATTTATTGGTGGTATAGGACAGCTAGTCATGCTGCTGAATCAACTGGTGGATTTTACAACCCATCCAATCGTGATGGTTATGCCGCAATTGCAGCAATGCTGAAGAAGCATGGAGCTGCCTTGAACTTCACATGTGCTCAACTGCACATGCTAGACCAGCAAGATTTCTCAAGTGCACTGGCAGATCCTGATGGCTTGGCCTGGCAAGTAAGCCCTGAGATCTGTCTTCCTTTGTATAACCTATATGGTTGGGAGAAATAACTGCAGGGCCTATAGAACCTGCTGAAATTTTAATTCTACTATTTTGTGGGTTTTGACCTCACAAGAATTCTCAACATCAGAAAGGTAACTCTCTTAGAGCTTGAAAAGGCAAAAGTTGCCAAAAGAAAAATTACCAAACGTCCGCAATTCTACATAAAAGTATGAGACAATTCGATGATGTTACGCTATTTTTGTTTCTGAGTTATGGTGGTTTTCTCTATAAAAAAATTTCTAGTATTTAAAATTTATGCATACATATAAGATAATTAATCTCATTAGAATAATAAATAATCACATATATATGGATGCAAAATGTAATTTGTACTGGTATTTCATCTCCTCCCCTGAAAAGAACTCCTAGCTCTATCCCTAGTTTACTGATATTTCCAACTAAATCAGGATTATACGTGGAACTGGAAGAGAACATCATGCTTCCAGTGGCTTACAGAACTGTGTTTTTGTGTTTTAGGTGCTGAATGCTGCTTGGGATTATGGCATCCCAATTACGAGTGAGAATTATCTTCCCTGTCACAATCGTGTAGGATACAACAAGATGCTGGATGGTGCCAAACCGTTGAATGATCCAGATGGGAGGCACTTTTTGTCCTTCACCTACCTGAGGCTAAACTCCATCCTCATGGAAAGACAGAACTTATTAGAATTCGAACGATTTGTGAAGAGATTGCATGGTAAATCCCTTACCTTGACCATATAGAAGTTGCTGTCATTATGCATTGTTCTCTAAATTACAGTTGATGCAACAAAAAAGGTGATTTTTAAGAGGGTTTATAGCAGATGTTGCTTAATGAGATAAGGCTATTGTTGTTTGCCGTAGTGGGTGGCAAGGAACTGAACTCCTTTTCTGATAGAGGATTTATATACATTGCGATCTCTTGATTGATTCCATGTGCAACTACTGGAAGAACGTGAGTATTAAAGCATATGATTAAACTCTTTCTTTGTTGCTGCAGGTGAAGCAGTCCACGATTTACAGCAATAGCACTAGAGAAGATAGCGTGCTTAGTGCACTTGAATGTTTATTATTCTTCTTTCCCCAGAATTACGGGGAATTACTTTCTAGCATAGTAGAAAAATAGCATTTTACTGTAGCTTTAACTATATTCCTGTAAATGAAGCCGGAAATAGAAGCGGTTAGTTTATGTAGTTATTAAAGAACGATGTGTCCCTCGAAGATATGAACATCTTACCGGCTTACAAGTCACAACTACAACCTTTCCCAAACTTGCTAAGCTCAAGGGCCTTGCTCGTTGTCAAGACTTCGAGCGACATCTTAGTTTCATATTCTTTTTGTTCGTAATTGACTAGTACTACCTCTCACGTTCTCTTCCAATTCTTGGGCAGATGTCCTACTTGTTAAGCGCCTCATGGACGATTTTACAGATACTTAATTTGCCAACACCTTACCGAATATTGAAATCTAGTAGCAAGAAATAACAGTCACAACTGACAAATTACCGTGACATATTGGATATTATTTATCATGAATAAACTATCTGTGGTTTCCTTGAATTTAGCTCCTTGACAAAATTAAATTCAATCCTAATCCTGGTTCGAAATATCGTGTAGGTTGCACAACGTGAAGGTCATTGCCTCTGGACCAACATTACTTCTTTCAGGAAATGAAATCCTCTACTCCTTGCATCTGATTAATGTAAATTTGCCAACGGTTTGGGTTATAGCTTTGGCTGGTTGAAACAATGAAGTACCAAAGTTGCATTTGACCTGCTTGACTCTCATGGACGAATAAAAAATATTTCTGAAGCACCTTAAAGCTGCGTTTGCAATAAGCACAGATTGGATTAAAGACCAAAACTAACCTTCTATCATACAGTATATTAAATGCCCAGGAAAGGGACATCAATTTGAATGAAAGAATGGGTTTTCTCATCGCAAATTCAATGTACAAAAACTATGATATCTTGAACACCATTTGGCCAGAGTCATTCACATGAAAGAGGCGCTTTACAAAACCATCCCAACTTTCTTTCCTTCTACTGGATGATAACAATGGAGGTTCTTCACTGGATCTCCCAGAACTCTCTGCTTCTACTTCATCGAATGTACCATAAGTTGGTGGGTAAGCCAGAGGGATATCCAAATCAACTGCCCTCTGAAGTGCTGCTTTATATTCCTCATCGTGTTCTCGCACAATAGACACCTGCCGCTCCATTCTCTGGCTCACTGGTATGTCCATCGTCTTATCTCTCTCCAGCATTAACTAAAAAATCAGAGAAAACATCAAGTTACAAGAGTAAATTACTCTCAAATCCTTTACAAGCTTGATAATTCAGTTCATGGTCACCACACGAGTTTCATTCACTATCATAGTTGTGTCCAGCAGAAGTTTCATTCCCTATCATAGTCCTGTCCGGCTTAATAAGTAAGTACATGAAAAGGAACACTCCAAGGGATTGTATCTAGTAAGACAATAACAATAGTTGTTAGGTCATATGGTTCAATGCACACTAAAAGATTAAATTTTCAACCAACCATATTAAAGAATTCGAATTCGACGAGAAGCGTGAAAATCTCCCCCATGTTTTTTTGGCTAGAAAAGTCTACTAGTTTTTCGTTCCACATCCCCTTAATGGGATTCCTAATTGATAACTAAGGTGCTCATTGATGCTATGAGGTTCACAGAACTCACAAATTTACACAAAGTATTACTGTTTTCATCAGTATGGCTCGCTGCCTGTGTAGGCTTTTAAAATGGTTTCCCAGCAGTTCCCCTTTAAATAGCAACCATAACATGAAGAACATATCACCAGATTCTAAGAAGGAAATTAATGGCAGTGTAAAATCGATAATTTGTGTAGTGCTCGATAAGTTAGAAGCTGAAACATACGTCGAGAGCCCTTTGAGATTCTCTTTCGATCCAAATGACAGCATGGTCAGAAATTGCATTGCAAGAAATGACTATATGCTCAAACCTCCCATCCACAGGAACTGCTGTCCTCACAACAGGGGGAAACCTTCCTAACCTACAATCAAGATAGAAAAGGTTTGCATAATGCTGAAAGAGAAACACCCACTATTAATAATCTTTTATGACTCAAGCATCGCGACTAGTCTTGGTAAGCACAACCTTCAATTTCTTTTTCCAACAGACCACCATCAAATACCAAGATGACAATAGTCTTGGACAGTGTTCATGTGCCCGATGCTCTATAACACATTGAAGGAAACAAGCCGCATGGCTGGCACATGCACCTAAATTCAGAACCACCTACTTAGTGAACTGAATGTGGACACGGTAAGGGAATATGTCATACTGGATAGACCCTTCCAAATTTGAGCAGAATCAAGCAGCATGCAAAATGTTGTAATTGTACCTCATAGGCTTTCGGTCAACAATGTGATATAATCGACCAGGAGCATACAACCTCCTCGGATCTCTAAGCATCTTTTCTTCCAGGATGCACGTATCCTTCAAGCACATAAGGCATAATAAGCATGGCAAACTGTCAAATGGCAAAAGCCAGCAAGGTCAGTATCTTGATTTTCTCTTTCATACTTAAAATTTGATGGACAACCTATTTGACTCACCGTGTGACAAAACCTAGAACTCAATTAAACTACATCTGGACTTGTCTTATTTTCTAGGATACGTAAGTATGGAATTTGCCTTTTCGCTAATTGGACACAAAATAATACTGTACCTACATGTGCATTTCTCTGATGATTAATTCTGGATGCATGATAAATTGAGTACTGAAGAGTTAAATAATCATACGATCTTTTACCAGAGAACAGATTTGAAAACATCCTCCAAGGCAGTTGTTGTCCGAGGCAAAAAATCATCCTGTTCCATTGCCATAAATCAATTAATGAACATGAACATAAAGTGATGCATCAGTTGACTTTACAGAGACAAAAATCTTGATCCAGACAGAAGAGATTAATCCAACCCATGATGCTGGCCTTTCAAGCAAGATTAAGCATTTTTCAGATGGCAAGGAGTTATGTTGCGAACTTGATGTAAAGCCCTATATCTCGTTTTTGGCTACTTTTTTATGCCATCATTCACTTTAACCTACTTATTGTCATAAATCATGCATTTATTCTCCGATATGCTCGGTAGCCTCCAAACTAATATCAATAGCATGTGTTGAGTTAAGACTACACATTTCTTTTCACAATAATCTCACAATTGGCCACAGTTGCACTACATATTACGAATAAAATCTATCCATTTGAGTAACTTCTATAAGAGGGAATCCATAAAAGGTGAAGGCCCACACTTCCAAAGTGCCAAAATAGGTAATTACTTTATTGTGATATGAAAACTACATACGATGGCACTGAGCCGCACTTCATATGAGCCACACTTATGATAGTCCAATCCACTACTTTAGACAGAACATAGAACGTTAAGCAGTAGTACTATACCTGCAAAACAACGGCATTGATTATATCTGCATATCTCACAGCCAAATTCAGTGATGTGCACCTAGCAGGAGCAATAGCATAACATCTAATCCTCTTCCTGTCAAAATTTCCCAGCTTCTCTCGATTCTGGACTGCCACAATAGTCAACAAGGCCACCACCCCTGCCCCAAGTGAGTGTCCAGCAAAAGTGAGGGTATACTCTGGAAAACTCTCGAGTAATTCCTTTAGAACCTCGCACTCAGCATCAAATACCCACCCAGCTGCCTTTAACAACCCATTGTGGACATACCCACCATCTAATTTTGTCTGCCCCAGTTTGTTATCCAGCAAAACTGCATAATCACTTTCCTTCGCTAAATTGAGTCCCCTAATGATCAACACAATATCCCTATTTTCATGATCCATATACAGCATGTAAGGAGGAGCACGGCCTAGCGTCTCGTCGTAGTCCTTACGATGTACAATCCAATCTGGGTTCATTCCATACCCTCCAGGGGGTGCCCATATTGGATTACGAAGATCATCCTCGTATTCAGCTAGAACATAGCGACAAAGGCGAGGCACGGGCGTAAATTCTTCCACCGTAGCAAGCCCCCAGTTCTCACTTTCGTGGCCTGCCGAGTAGAGGCATTTCTTCCACACCCAACGGGCACACGCCAGACAGTACACCGATTCGACGATGGGAAGGCAGCAGGTGATCGACATAGATGGCTACGAAGCAAGCATGACAATGCAACGGGAGTTAACATGAGTGCATGCTGAAAGGGCTTTTATAAGCTGGAGATGAGGTCAAATTCACTGACGGACTCGGGAAAGATGCAAAAGTTTCACATGCGGAAGCACTCAGCTTCATCGCGCCAGAAACATCTGTCTGTCCAAACAGGGCAGAGCATTGACTAGAAAACGCTTCGCAAAAACCAGCAATTAAAGCTCGAAGTGTCGTCCAAGGACTCCGAACAAAGACGTTACTTACGGCAGACGTCTAACGATTAAAAAACTCAAATTGATCAATACCCATGAACGATAGGATCCCAAGACCGATAGATTGACCAAGACCAGTAATTGCGAGAGAAACTGGGAGCCTCACGTGCTCAACTCCACACAACCCACATACGATCCAA
The DNA here is from genome assembly GCA_014182895.1 of Angophora floribunda. Lineage (NCBI taxonomy): Eukaryota > Viridiplantae > Streptophyta > Magnoliopsida > Myrtales > Myrtaceae > Angophora > Angophora floribunda. The sequence goes on from CM024709.1 coordinate 1,061,237, forward strand.
CCGATCAACGGAGACGCAACGCAACGCTAGCTCGAAGTTCCCATCTCATGAACTCGCCCGAACGAGAGTCTGCCGCCCCGCCCCACGAACTCCCCTCGATTCGCGCGCGTATCTCGCGCGATTTCCCGAGGGCAACCAGCAGAAACAGTCAGCGAGATCCGAAGAAGGAGAAGAACCAAAAAGAGGGATGGGTTTCTTTTGATCAAATTTTTGGATGGTCGCATGGAAAAATCGAGCATTTCGCAGAAAGGGTAGCGAAAAACGAAATCAGAAAAAGAAAAAGTTGCATGCTTTCATCCGACACGGTGCATACAGAGAGGAAACTGGGGTGAGAGAGAGGGTGTAACACTTTGCGGGCGCGCAGCTACGGGTCAAAGTCATTCTCTGTTTTCCTTTTGCTTCGCGAAGCGTTCGGGCTGCTAAGGGAATCTACTGCCAATATGCGCTTTAGATTCCAGAAGTCTACTTCACGCCAATGGCGGCTTCCCCCGCGCTTGTCGCGCCATCATTAAGAATTTTGCTAATTCAATGCGACAGCCTAGGTTCGGATTCCGATGAAACAACCGCGAGGGGTGTGGTCAAGTAATCACGTTTGGATCTGCCTCTTATCTCAAGGTGATCACGAGTTCGAGTCAAATATCTTAACAACGCGCCATCTTTGACCCTCCTATCACGTTTAGAGTGTTGGGATAATCAATTTATTGGATGGATAGATTTTAGATTTAAAATTTCAAGCTTACTTTACTACACGGTCGGTTATTGATTTTTGAAATCGAGAACCAATGTGTTAACTATGAAGCCGTGGGGGTAAGCATGGTATATGTTAGACCACTTTAGCACCTAACCCAAAAACCAATCGGTACAGTATTGATCCTCTATTTTTGGGATTGAAGATCGACTCCATTAAACCTAATACTAAGGATATTGACCTAATTTGATTCCAAAGTTAATTTGGGACCAACAAATTATTTTTTATTTCATTTTTTGTATTTCTTAAAAGAGCAAATATATTTTTTCAAATTACACATTCATCACTAATACGACATCAAGCAACTGAACTATGAACGACATAAATCTCCATTTGTGATTATTTAGTTGCATTCATGAGGCGGGCAAAGAGTGGCAAGTGAATTCACTGGCTGAGTTGTGCTCGTGAAGAGGGGAGGAGAGGCTAGAGGCATGTGAGGCTGAGGTGAGCAAACAGAGTGAGGATTGAGCTTCTACTTTCTAATTTAAATGGCAAACGCTTAAGAAATAATAGAGGCAGAGTCACAATGGTTTAAAGTAGATAAAAATATATAATATATACATGATTGGTTTGAATTAAAGTTAATCCAACCTAATTATTATATATAATATACAAATACAATTCTCTCTGTTCCAAACATTTTCTATTTTAAAAAATACGAAAAAAGAACTTATGTAGGGTTAGGGGTAAACCAATGAGTTCCACATTCTACCTCAAAACTGGCTTAGTAAATTATGAGTTCCAAGTTTTAGGTAGAACCTACCGATTTATGGTATAAAAGTAGGAGTTGAACTAGTTAAGGTTGGTTCCCAATTTATAGAATAGAGAACCAAATCAGTCAAAACAAGTTCTCAATTTTTTGAATTGGAAACTAGGTTGGTTCCCTTGTAAATCGGTTGGTTTAGGCTGGTTCCTAAGATAAGTCAGCCTAGTTATTTACCTTTAACAGAGAGAGTTACATGCTACTAGTGCTCTAATGAGTTTGTGATAACCTAAGTAGCATTGACACCAACATGACACGCCAAACGTTGTTTCTTAAAAAATAAAGAATTTCAACATGTTGGGGTATGTATATTAAATGTATATTTTTATATGTAATTGTTTGAATCAAATGAATTTGATTGAAATTCAAAAAAAAAAAAATAATAAAAAAAAAGCCTATAACACTAAAATCATTAATCCATAATTTGTTTTAATTTGACAAATTTAACTCCATTCCAATAATCCATAAAATTTGAAGGAGAAAAAAAAGTAATTCATATTATGGACTTGCACATTAGAGCGTGTTGGAAGAGAAGAAAAAAAAATAAAAAACAAACTTAGGAGGTGAATTATGTGTTACGGGAAGTGAGGGTTAGAAAAGACATTAAGATTATGTTTTCTTTTTTTCCCTATTTATATTTATATTTATATTATTTATATTATTTATTTACATATATACATTTTGACTCCTTATTTATTGAAAATTTTTAAAATTGATCTCATATGTGTTGAAATTTCGGATTCGTGTGTGGGAAGAGAGTTGACCAGGTGTTAAATTCAATACTTGTTGACTAAGTGTCAGAGAACGTTGAAATGCCTAACATGATACAAATGCTTCCGGAGAGTGTCACTATTTCTTAGATGAGTATATTTTAATAGAAATATGGGAGAATGGTGGGAGTATATGTACAAAAGTTTTGGATAGTAGGAGGGCCATGCGACGAGAGTTCAAGGTAGCTATGATACCGAAGTTTGCCGACTTAGCACCTTTACGTCCCGACTGATATTGATTTTTACAGTAGCCATGGCTTAAATCGAGGACTACACACGAGTGTGGGGTTCTTATGATGGTATTGGGCCGTCACGGCTCGTCGCGTCTCCCCGATCTCTCTACCTATGGAAAGCAATTATATTGGGCTTGCGAATGATCTATTATAAGGTGGTTCCCCTGCTTGGGCCCAACCATATGTAAGCAATGTAAGTCCAGCCCATTTATCCAGCAAATGTCAAACGATGTGTATCACAAAAAATCCACTCCATCGATGTAACCTGACCAAATTAATCAAACTCTAACAGCTACTACTAGCGTGGCACAAGCTTTTCTAAAATGAATTAATATCACAAAAAATCCAAATTAATATATTTGCCACATTTATTCTAAATTAATTCTGTTTTATTGGCATACCTGTGCTACATTTATCCAAAATTAACATACTATTTTCATATTTACCTTGATCTAATTTTATATAAAAAAATTCCAAAGCTAGTTTAGCCATGTCAAGTTTACTTTCAATTGGCACCTTCGGATTACATTCATCTCTAACATATCTTAAATTTATTGTGTGATTTTGAGTAATTATGATACAAAGGGCATAAATATAGTACAACAGTTCCGGTTTGAGAGTTGTTGCGACACAAAAATCAGATTGAAGTCAAAGTGGCATAGATTTTATCGGTTCATAGCTTTTGATGGAATTAAATATGCTAAAATTGACTAAAATCGAGTCTATCTGCTGCAAAGGATGGTCTCACGCTCTAAACGTGTTTGGTATTGGATGATCGGGTAGTCAACATTTCGGGAAAAAGAAGAATAAAAAAAGACCAACTGCTTGGTCATCCTTCCTGCTCACGTGCCTTGATGGGATTCTCTTCCCTCCCCGCCCCTTCCTTTACACGTTTGCGTCAAAAGGACGAGTTTGAATACTGTTTAGGTTCTCCACAAAACCCAATTATACTTTCACTTATTTTTAATTATGTGTCCTTTTCCTAGCATCATATTCCTCAAATAATATCCCCGTTCCATCTTTATATCTCGGTTAATTTGAAACTTTAGACCCACATCTCCTCATCCATTATTCAAACGTTAAAGATAAATTAAAGTTCGTGAAGCATTCGGTTGTCTATTTTTCATAAGTTAAATTTCATATTAGATGGATTTTAGCTTTATAAATGAATCATTTAAACACGAGAGGAACTCAAGAGAAGAAAATATAAATTAATGGAAAGTGAATACGTTTTTCATCAGATGAATTGTAATTTTTCCCATTTCCTCGGAACTCTGCCGAATTAATTAAAGCAACTTCCTAATTTATTTCACCTCGACGAAACGCTAACGACCAGCAAAACGCTTATGATTCACGTGGGAACAGAGGTCGCAACGTAAAGCGATGTTCCGCGCGACACGTGATTTATTTTGGTCTTCCGCTTTTTCCTGTCCCGTCCTATGTGTAGCTCCACTGCCTTCCCTGGTAAATCGCCCCACCACTCCCACCACTATCAACGGTTCCCGGAACGAGGAAGGCGTAAGCGGATCGCCATCATTGCAGCCGCGACTACCTCCGCTCGCCCAATCCCTCGCGCATGGATTCCCAGTCAGGTGATCCGTCTCCCATCATCCATAATGGATGGATCTTCTTTTCTCTGTTTTGCCTTTCGCGCGGGAGCCGAAGCGGGGACGTGGGAACGAGAGAGGGGGCTCGCTCGTTGCGTGATTCATTTTGAGATAGCGCCGCGCGCGATTCTGGGTCGTTCTGTGATTTCCGCGCGTCGGATCGTGACTTTGTCGAGTTCGTCTGTGTCGCAGTGGTCGAGTTCTTGGGCTACGTTCCTTTGCTGCAGAAGCTCCCGACTTCGTCGCTCTGGAAAATCGCCGAGGCCGTGACGTTCAAGCACTATGGTAAACGTTTTTCCTCTCGGCTTATGTTACTTCTTGTGGGCAATTGGACGTTTAATTTCAGCGATATGTGTGGTGAATTCTAGACCCATCAAATGGGTGAGTGAGTTAGGTTGGGTCAAGAATGGCCCGACCAAAATTATATCATTTTGACTCATTTTCATGCAAATTTAGTGATTCATATCCCACCCTATCTATATTGCTGGAACACTTTCGTGTCTAGCCTAATTTAGAAAAAAACATACCCCCAAAATGAGGTGAGAGTCATTGAGGTGGGTTGGGTTTAAATCGGTTGTGATCGTATCTAACATCTATATTATTTCGGGCTTTACATTTTAAATCTATTTAGGACCCATTGACTGAATATGTATAACTGAACCATATAATTACTTAATCCATTAAATATGAGTTAAGAGATGGGTCTAGTGAATTGTGATTGACTTTGCGATTAGTGATATAATGTAGCTGAAGTAGAGTCAAAGATGGGGTGAACCGTGAGTCGGTCATCATTTGATCAAATGGCGTGATATCATTTTCTTTGGGTTTTGTTCTTTTTTTTTTTTTTTTTTTTGCCTGTGCTGATTATTGTAATTGTTAAGGAAGAGTGTGTCTTACTTATGCCCGGTGTCTTAAGAGTGCTTGCTGGTCTGTGGACGTGCAGATAAAGGAGCCTATGTTGTTCACGAAGGAGATGTTGGGGAAGGAGTTTTCTTTATCTGGGAGGGCGAGGTGAATTTGTCTCCACCGCTTGTGTCTATCCATAGAAATATGCTGTGGAGATTGATTGTCCCGCTTACTCTGTGCTTACATAACAGGCTGAAGTCTCTGGACCGGTTGACTCGGAGGACCCTGATTTCAAATTGAGTAAATATGATTATTTTGGCCACGGTGAGATACTGAGTTTCTTCTCTCGTGTGTATGGTAACTGATAGCCTGGTGTTTGATCGTTTCTTTCAAGACTATGGCTGAAGTAATCTACAACTTCACAAATTTTAGATTTTGTTCTAAACAGCAACATTTTTTTCCCTCTTGAAACTTCGAAGTTTATTTGATGTGTGTGTTTTTGTATCTTCATCTCTGCATCTGTATTTACTTGATTAGATAGGGACATGAGGGTGATGTTTTTTGGGACTAAGATAGCAGGGATATGGTATGATGTGCGTTTAAATCCATCTAATCTATATGTCCCTATTATTTGTCAACACTAGCTTTAGAAAGCCTGCTTTGGCTTCCTGAAGTGTCTATTTTAGTTGCATTAATGACTGTCTTCAATTTAATCATTTCAGGTACAGCAATAACGGTTCATGCTGCTAATATAATTGCTTTGTCAAAGGTGACTGCTGGTTTCCTCTTCGTATTTCTCTTCTAGTTCTATTCTGGCTGCTATAGTTTATAACAATGTGCTTTCATTTTGATCGGCAGCTTACCTGCTTAGTGCTACCGCATGAGCACTGCCATTTGCTAGAGCCTAAGTCAATATGGAGATCAGATGAAACAAATCAAACGTGCAGTCTCGTTGAGCGTATACTACGCCTGGAGCCCATAGAAGTAAGTTTCAAATAGTTGTGTAGAGGTCGCTTTTCATTTTTAAACCTGATTTTTGTGCTAAATTAGTCATAGATACCCTCTCATGCTGGGCTGGTAAGAGTTTATGCTTGAATGTCCCACTGTCCATGGTGCAAATAGGCATATTTAAATTAAACTTGTTTACATCAAATTTTTCGGTACTTCTTCACTAGAATCATTATAATGGCTAATAACCGCTACATGACTCTTACACAGTAGGTGCTTAGTAATGCCACATGACCATGAATGTCTTCCAAGAACTGTAACTTGAGAAAAATCAGTCAAAGATTAGATGGCCTAATGACATATTACCTCAACAACCAGTTATGTTAAGAGTTGTTCTTTTTTGGAATTTCTATGGATACCACATTTTCCAGTTCTTCCCCATTTTTTATGCTTCTTGCTGTCCTAGAATCCTCTAAGTTGAATCTATAGATATAGTTCCTTTTTCCTGTCAATGACGATACCAAATGATCTGTCTCATCGTCCATTGCTTACACAGTTCTTATGTGACGGAATCCAATGCACTACTTGATATGCTTTGTCCCCTGATGACATTAAGAAAAGAAAATTTCTAGCTTCCGTGAACATATTTGCATGTGCATGTTATTCTTGGAAACAGGATTTACATCGTGTGCCCATATTTTCATCTTAGGGGTCTCTAGCTACTGTTTACAGTTTTGTGACACATGCTAAGATTAAATGTGGGACAGCAGACAGCTGGTCTTTATCCTTGAATAAGTTGTCATTACATGTTTGTTTTGAAGGTTAACATATTTCAAGGGATCACTTTGCCGGAGGCTCCGAGATTTGGGAAAGTCTTTGGCGGGCAGTTGGTTGCTCAGGCATAAATAACCATTTAACCCCTCTTTCTGAAGTATTGAACGAGTGATTGATGCTGATGTTGGTGTTTTCCTATCATGATGAAACAACACGTGGCAAATGATGGTTTTATGTTCTGTTCCTATGTGAAAGAAATCCTTTCTGGCTTGTGAAGTTTTACTGTCTATAATCATTGATTCTTGTGCATTACATCGACTTTTACCAATTTTTACTTGATTGCAGTATGCAGTATGCTTAAGCTGTTATACCATTGATTTCATGTCTGTGCAATTCTAGATATTACAAACTTACAAAAGCATTGAGTTTCTCTGTTGATCAAGTGGCTATTATTGTCATCCTGACTCACAATTTATTCTTTTATAGCTTTCATTTACTACTTAATGTCAAGTCTTCTGCAACAATTTCTTCCCTCCAGAAGGACATTGGAACTTCTGAAATCCTGCATCCGTTTTCATTAATAAATAGTTGACAGATGATATATGTCTTGTCTGATCGGTCTTCTAGTTTGGCATAGCAAGGTTGTTGTAGATTTGCATCCAACGACTAATTGTGTTAGATCTAGAAATATTATGCTGGACAATTTCAATTTATGATCTTGACTAAAATTCAGTTCTGCATCATGTAGATATATCTCGTCATCTCACTTCAAAGCTGATTGTGGTAGCATAGTTTATGTCTATTTGAAGGAAGCTATGCTGATCCTAATCAGTATGAGTACTTGATAATGCAGGCTGCAGCTGCCGCGTCGAAAACTGTGGACTGTCTGAAGGTTATTCACAGTTTGCATGTTTATTTTCTTCTGGTTGGGGACCTTATTTGTAAGTATTCATTGTACATTCTTCAGTACCTAGTAGTGTAGTATACTTATTGGTTGTTTCCTGTCCTTTCTCTTTTTCATTGAACATCCGTGTGCACAAAGTTTTCACTTTTTGCATTTCTTTCTAAAAATCTTGCCGCAGTATTTACTGTGTTATGGTATATCTGGTCCTCTATCTGTCAGCTGCTAATAAAACTCCGTGGACCTTGTCTTAGTCGTAGATCACCCATTGCATTGGGTTCCATTTTACACTCTTACTGCAATTTTATTTCCACTTGTCCACAATGCAACAATATTTTTGGAAATAAGGGAATCAGCAGTGTATGCTCTTTTCTGGAGATTTGTTCTGAGTTGCTTTTGCCTCATGCACATTAATGTATGTTTGCGGTGCAGTTCTGTTTCTACTTGTGCGCAGTGCAACAGCAGTTTGGAAATATAAGGAAATTAAGAATAAGCATTGTCTACTCTCTTCTGAAAAAATTGTTCTGAATTGCTTTTGCATCATGCGCATTAATGTTTATTGCAGTGCCAATTATATACCAAGTTCACCGACTACGCGATGGTAAAAATTTTGCAACCCGCAAAGTAGATGCAATACAAAATGGAACAATCATCTTCACGTTGATTGCTTCGTTTCAGGTAGTGCTGTTATCTGTTGGATTGGCTATATAGTGTTTTAGTTTCCGTTTTGTGCCATTTCTAGAACAGAAAACTTTTCTAGAAGTGAATTTCTGTATTTTAAGTGTCATGATGTGTTATTGAGTTAAATATTCTAAAAAGTCAATGGTGAGAAACTGGTTAAAATCACTGTCTTATAACTATGTTGTGGGAACCTTGCATTGGTTTTCATCATATTTGTTGTTCTGGGGATATACCCATTGTGCTCATTGAAATTGCTTCTGAATTACACGAGTGAACTGAGATAACAGGTTTTATGCCCTAGGAGATACAAGTGTGTAAGATTTAAAAACGTAAAAAACCAAAGTAAAATCTGTTTGGAGTTTTCAGAGGGATTTGCGGTCATCCGTTAAAGGTTTGCCAAGAATAAAATGGTATGACAGGCACCCTTTAATGAAAGTTTAGCCATAATTCAAGCAGCCAATTGATTGATGATAATCCTGTTGATTATCTAAGAACAATAGAAAGATGCTCTTAGCATCATGTGATGCTTTTGACTCTGTGTAAACAATTCTACAGACAGAAGAAGAAGGATTTGAACATCAGGTTGCAATGATGCCTTCGGTTCCCGCTCCAGAGACAGTAAGTAACATAAATGCAGCTTACTGCACTTCTTTGCATTCTCCATGTGATTGCTTCTTTGATTTTTGAACCATGCTTGTTGCAGCTTCTATCAATGGAAGAGCTCCGAGAAAGGCGTCTCATTGATCCTCGTCTACCCAGGTAAGGTTATGTACTATGATAACAATTAGAACCTGATGCACATGATGTATTCCAGTCTGTCTGTTCCCATTTGTTTGTTTTTGGCCATTATGTTTCCAGCATATCTGCACGAGTGCATTTGTGCACACCCCCATAATATACCTTCAAAAATAAAATGATGATTTTCATTCTCTATGTTATTGTTGCCAAAAGAAAGGCCAGCAAACTTCCCCATATTAGTCTCTGGATATGTTCTTGACTGATTCCCCTTGATATTATTTACGAGTTGTCTTGATGGTGCCACTTACATATTTATCTTGAAGACAATGACATGCCTTTTTGTTTGTACATTGATATCATGTGAATGTGAGCAATGTTTCAGGGGTTACCGAAACAAAGTGGCTACGACAAAGTTTATTCCATGGCCTATAGACATACGATTTTGTGAGCCTAGCAACGCCACCAATCAGACTGAAACCCCTCCAAGGTCAGGCATAACTTATGGTCGGATACACAGTTTGTTTGTACTACAGGTCGCGATGCTGTCTTACGTGTTCCATTTTGCTTAGAAATGTGGCCATCTGAATTACTTCTGATCTGATCATGTGACAGTTTGAGGTATTGGTTGAAAGCAAAGGGGAAGCTCTCAGACGACCAGGCCTTGCATAGGTAGGTGCTTTCTTAAGATGTACAATTGCATGTCGTGGGGCTTCAAATAATAATCACGGGGACAGATTAGTGTGATCTATCCTGTTTTGATTCAGAGGGTATCTGATTGTCTGTTGCCCCCTTTCAAAAGTGTTTTTAGTCTCGGTTTCAACTGCCTCAAGAAATGCTTGTTATCTTCTTAAAGTCAATTTAGTGCCTGTCTATATTATTGTGTAATACATTTAATTATGACAATGACCAAATGGATCATCAAATGTGTTAGTTGTGGATCGACCTTAGAGTCTTTGACCATCAGAAGAACGATTGGTTTATACTAGATGATCTCTTTGCAATCTTTTGCAGATGTGTGGTGGCATTCGCTTCGGATCTAATATTTTTGGGGACTAGCTTGAATCCTCACCGTAGAAAGGGTCTGAAGACATATTCCGTTAGTCTCGACCATGCGTGAGTATTGTGTTTCTATTAATCTTTGGTTGGGTCTCATGATGTTGGGTTGTTGCAAGGATTGCACCATTTCCTGAGCAGGGCATTTGCTCTCCTAATCCTCATGGCTCTTATATTACTAATGCGATCGAACTATTATATATATAACATTATGGAATTAACTGGGCTAAAGGTTGTCCTTAGACTTATGATGTCTACTTCCAAATTATATGTTGCTGATTTCTCAAGTGAACCTGAGCATACAGTAATTTGAACTAATCTGAGGATACATTAACTGTCCATTTCTCTTCATTTTCTCAGGATGTGGTTCCACCGAAATTTAAGAGCTGATGACTGGATTTTATTTGAGGTAAAGATCACTTGAAAGGTTTGATTTGTTTATATATGTGAAGAAGCTAATGGATAATAGTGATTTACAGATTTTGAGTCCCATTGCCCATAATGCCCGTGGCCTTGTGTCTGGTAGAATGTTTAGTAGGAATGGGGAGGTAATCACCAAAATTGTTCTTTCAGCTGCTCTCCTCTTTCTGCTTATCCTTTTTATTGTACTTCTCTGTTATTTTTCTTCTTTTATCTGGACTCACAGAGTGTTTCTGATTATTCGTCATGGCAGCTACTCGTGACACTAATGCAAGAGGGATTAATTAGGAAGGCTAAAACATCGTCTTCACTTGCTGCATCGAAGCTCTGATGTCAAAGCAAGGCGTTGCATAAATACCTTAATTCCTCTTGTTTAATTCTATGTAGTTTCAAATCTTGCTTTCTATTCTGCAGTTGCCATTCTTCATAGTGTCGACAGAGATAGCATTCTAGATGATGCACGAGGACTAGGTTGGCCTTCCTACAAACTGCATTAGGGGTGGCAAACCTTTTCTTGTAACGGAAGTTACTGTCGGACCACCAGCCTCGGGGCATCACTTGAGTTTTGCTTAGTTCCGAGTCTTGAATAAATTTGACCTTGAATACGACCAACCGAAGTCGAAGGCTAAGCCCATATACTTGTGATTTGACACTAGCATTTGGCCAGAAGCGAATCTTATAAGGAAAAGGGAAAAGGCGATAGGATTTTTGAAGTGTGAGCTATTTTGAGACACCTATAAAAGTATACATGGAACAGTCATATCGTGCCTTTGTATTAGTCAGAGTCAGCATCGACAACTATTCCAAAACCATCTGGTGGTTATTTCGTTGGATTGATTTGAAGGCTCGGCAGCCTGCTGTTGTGTTTGAACTCGAAATACAATTTTAATAGGTTTGAGTAAGTAGTTTCTTTCTTTAGCTGGCGTCGCCATCAGGGTTGGTATGTAACTCGGCCTGCCCAGCAATCCGATTAAGCTTTAGCGACTTGTGTCTGTGTCGTTATGGTCATGTGCAGATTTATTTGTGGCCAGGATTAAGGGAAGAATCGATCCAGAATTTGCTGCTGAAAAACGATGAATATTGTGGTCTAAATTGCTAGCTATCATCAATATATTGGCTCGATAAAAAGTTACACGGCTTATGCTTACAAATATCTTTAAATTGATGTTGAATGTGGGTAGTACTGTTGGCGTATGATTGTTACCGATTAAAGTATATGTAATAAGATAATTTTCCAATTGCCTACAAAATATACATGATGAAAAGCATGTTTCAAGCTATAAGTACTTAATGACTCCTCAATCTAATTAGGAACTTCTGAAATGGAAAATTAACTACCAAATCTGCAGTTAGGGTAGTCCATCTTATCCATCAAGGATCAGATCGGCCGTAATGTTTTGTACATTTAGAGCCTACTTAATTTTTTCTATATGACTAAATCCACTGTAAGAGTGGGCTATTGCTCTTCCTATATGACTGAATCCACTCTATATAATTGGATATGAAATTATTCTTGATGATTTCCTTATTTGCACGGTTCATCCCATTTAGTTATTTTTCTTTTATCGGGTCCCTTCAAATTTAGACTTATGGTTCAGTAAATAAAACATTGCCTCTTGATCAGGATTGATCTTATCGCATCTTATTCATTTCTTTTGTCATTTCTACCTAAAAGGCTCACTTTGTGGTGAATTTGTTATTTGATTAGTCTAAGATAAAATCAAGTTCCTTCATATGTCAAAGAGCCGGTGATTCCTTTTTTTATTGAGACACTTCGTACAGAAAAAGGCTGGGCAAATTAAGGCACGTTCATATCACTTTCCTAAACACCCATGAGTGATTTTAATATTTTCCAATCCCAAATGAAATGAAATATTACGGTTATTTTTTCAGTTCATGTCATCTTTTAAAAGTTTCGCATTGGGTATTGCAAGTGTGATTTTATTCGTGCAGATCTTTCAAGATAGTTCTTTGCTTTATCCAATCATCCCATTATGTGTATATAAGCACAGTCAATAAGAAATGGTGATATAAACAAAAAAAAAAGAAGTAGTTTTTAAATATTAAATGTTTAAATTATTTTGGATTCTCCTTGACAACTAATCCATAAATTTGCTTGACAACATGAAATAGGACTAGTTGTTTGGAATATCTCTATTCAAGAAAGTTAATACGTACAGCGATAAGATCCAGAAAGAAAAGCAGGAGAAAAATTATGGCTTTCGATATGCATAATCTTATTTCAGTAAAAAAAATTTGGAAAAAAAGCATGTGCTATTCTTAATTAAAGAAATTAGACACGGCATAGATATTGGCAAAATTAAAATGAAAGAAAGTGATTAAATTTAGAGTCCATCACTTTAAATTTCCATCGGCCGATTAAATGTAATTTTTGTCTCTTTAGTGAAAATGAGGTGGATATAGACATGAGATGGGTGGAAATAGCCCAACCCAAACACGAAAGTTCGCATTTTTATTCTGAAGAGATTGTTTTCCCGGAAGTCCTTACGTACGCGACACTCCCCCTGCCATCTTTTCTCTCTCGCCGCGTTGCTTTTTCCAGCCAAATCGGAGGGGAATAAGAGCGCTCTCGTCTTCTCGGATCATCTGAGAATCCAAGGTTCGTGCTTCGCTTCTTCGATCCGACCAATTCCTCTTCTTAGTTTCTCCGAATCGTAGAATCATCAGGTGGTTCTCTTTCTGGCTTCTAGATGGTCCGTGTCCCGTCGTTGCGGCCTGATTTCGGTTCATCTTTCGCGATTAGCTTGCTTGCGATCTGGGTCGAGTTTTGTTCGGGTTCTTGTTTTTGCTGTTCCGGGAAAACGTTGTAATTCCTTGGAATTCGTCCGCAATTAAGACAATTCGACGTTTAGAGGATACATAAGATATAGAAATTTCGAGTGTGGTCGAGCGAATAGGCAAAGATCACGACCTATAAGAGATTCATGGGTTTCTTCCCCCCTGTGTTCGAGAGAGTGACGCTGAGCTGAATGTCGATTAGGAGCGACGGTCTAGCATGTTCATTGAGTTAAGTAGTCATTTACATTTTAGAGAAAAAGGAGATTTCAGTGTCAGTCTCGATCATTGGGATTAAGAAAGTTTGAACTTTTGGGTGGACTCTACCCTGACCTAATTGTATTCTTCATCATGAATTCGTTTCATTCCTTGCGCTAAAAGGAAATTAGAACGAAGTCTACATGGGTATTATCTTAAGTTGTGATATATCTTTGGATGCTTTTTCTTAGTTTATTTTTCTCCTTTATTTGCAGGTCACTACATTGCTTCATTCTCAAGTGCACACCACATGTAGGCAAATTGCACGGATGAAACTAACCTTCTGTGCTTAATTATTCTACGTGGAGGTCTGCCAGTGCCTAGAGCGATAGTCAATTTTCATTTTGGAGCTTGGAAGTTTTGTTGGCTTGTCGTGAGGGAAGGTGTGGGAACAATTACAATTTCCTTTTTCAACCTAAAATTTGACGTTTCCTGGCTGAGGTACTGCCATGGAATGTATTCAAAATACGTCTGAAGTGGCAGATGGAAATGAACTCGCTCAAAAGCCTCTGATACCTGGGCTTCCTGATGATGTCGCTCTTTCCTGCTTGGCAAGACTTCCACGGAAGTTCCACACAGTCTTGAAATGTGTGTCTAAGCGATGGAGAGACATAGTTTGTAGTGATGAGTGGTATTCTTACAGGAGAAAGCATAATCTTGACGAACCATGGATCTATGCTTTGTGTAGAGACAAACAGGAACGTAGTTTCTGTTATGTGTTAGACCCCAGTTCCTCGCGAAGATGTTGGAAGCAGATTCAAGGCATTCCACCACAAATTTCAAAGCGAAAAGGCATGGGATTCGAAACGCTGGGGAAGAAGATTTACTTTTTGGGAGGTTGTGGTTGGTTTGAAGATGCTACTAATGAAGTGTACTGCTATGATGTTTCTGCCAACACGTGGAATGAAACTACTTCGTTGTCAATTGCGAGGTACATGATGATGTTAATGTTCTTAATTTATAAAATTGCCCCTCTGCTGTTTTTGCATGTTGAAACACCATTTTTTTTTCTCCTGGCATGGTGTTTTTTGCTATCATTTCTTCTTTGTAGGGCTTAGATCTAAATTTCTACTTGACGAAAGATTGGCCTTTTTTCTCCTCAATTCATCTATAAGTACAAAATGTGGCAGATAATAATGTTTTGCAAGATTCTAGGCACATGTTAGGGCAATTCATCCTAATGAGGACACATATTAAAATGCTAGGGTAAATATTGCAGCAATAGAACTCGATAGACACAATAGAGGTGGAAGTAGTAAGTAAATAACTTCTGGAGCCCTCTGGGGTAGGGAGAACTTATTATCTATACAATACAAGGTCAGCTTGTCACCTATAAGTAAAAGATGATGAACCCTCATGCTACTGATTGGTGGCAGTGCTTCTTGTTGCCTTTTACCATTTAGAGAGATAAGAACGATAAAAGCTGGTGAATTGATTGTTTGATGAAAATTTGCTTAGGCCTCTTTTTTCTTTTTTCACACACTGAAGGTTATATAGCTTCTTATCTGACTCAGTTAAGCTCTTCAGGTGCTATTTTGCTTGTGAAGTTTTGGATGAGAAAATTTATGCAATTGGGGGTTTAGGTACAAATTCGAGCGGTCCCAATTCTTGGGACACTTATGATCCCAGCACAAATGGTTGGATCTCTCATGTGGACCCTAACCTTGTTCCTGATATAGAAGATTCTGTGGTATTGGACGGACAAATATACATCCGATGCGGTGGCTCTTCACTTTTGTCTCATGTCTATGCCATCGTGTACGAGCCATCGAGGGGCTTGTGGCAACATGTGGATGCTGACATTGCATCTGGCTGGAAGGGTCCAGCAGTCGTCTTAAATGGGACTCTTTATGTGTTGGATCAGAGTTCAGGACTCAGGCTGATGAAGTGGCAGAAGGAAAGCAAGGATTGGGTGGTGGTGAGGCGATTGTCACAGCTGTTAACTCAACCTCCATGCCAACTTGTTGCAATTGGCAATAGAATATTTGTCATAGGGAAGGGGCTTAGCACGCAGATGTTTAATGTGGACCAGAGTGAAAACCTGGAAGGAATAATGGTGGGATCTTCTATATCCAAGTGGACTTGTGATTATGATGTAATTAGCTGTAAAGTTCTAGCACTATAAAATTGCTCTGGTTCATTAAATTCTTATTGAATTGGAAGACCGAAGGCCCCCTCTTTTATGATATACTTACTGTCACTAAATACGTTGGGTGTTCTTTCTGAGAATGGACGCCGAAGAAGTGATTGTATCACTTTTGTAAATAATAACATGGTTGTTCCTGCTACATTACTTGATACCTTAGAGAAATGGACAGCTGTTTTTCTTTTCTACCCGTGAGTATGCGGTTTTGTTGTAGTCATGCAAAACACTGTTTTTGTCCGTCCTGCATTTCCAAGATTTAGCAAGTCGTCTTAGACTTGTAGTGACAACCTCTCCGGAGAGAGATTCCGACCTGAAGTTTCATTAACAAAAAGTATCAGGTGAACTCATTTGATGGATGATGAGCTGGATGTAACCTTACCATATATTAGGAATAGCTTGAGAAATTATGCTTTGTTAGCGTTTCGGTGCCGGTTTCATTTGTTTTTCGATGTGTCTGGTTCCCACTGTCTTTTATTCTTAGAAACAACTATCAATAGAGAGATGCCAACATGATATTTACATGAAGTTTTTTCGGAAGGCCCTTCAACCCTTTGTTCCAGCTCCTGGAAGGGTTGATATGTTCAAAATGAACTGAGAATTTTGATTCCGATGGCTCGTAACTTTTGCCGTGGGAGGTGGTGAAAATGCCTATAAAGCACGTGTGACATGCACTTGTGCCGCGACCTTTTACTCTCTTTTTTTTTTCCCCATTGATCACTAATCATTGTCTCGAACGCTACGAAGTATAAAAGATCATATGATACTAAACTCGAATATGCGGGGCATCTTGCGAAAGCTTAGCTTTTTTTTATCCCCCCTGAGAGGGGAGGGGGGTAATTAGAATGTTCCCTGGAGATTCCTGCTGAAGAAGCAGAACTAAGAAGAGGATTTATCAGGACGAAGAATTTTTATGAAACATCATGTCGACAGAGCATGGATATATAAATAAACAGTTATTGTCGGAGAGCTCCTACATTTCATCATGCGTGGCGGTGCATGTAGAAGGCTCACGTATGGTCAGCTTGTCCGAGTCGACTCGCCTCGGCTCACATTCAAAAAGCGGTTGCCGGAGTTGGCCCCGCCCTTCTTTCGCCGAGTCCGCGCTCGAACTTGTCACTCTTCTGATTCGCCATTAACGTCGAGCTCGCGAAAAAAGCCGTCGCTCCGCGGCGTCTGTGAATTCTCCAAAACCTGCAGATTTTCCCGAGAAACGAGCAGAGGCGTGCTATCGCTCGATTTTCCCACCGGGGGTCGGCTTCAAAATCCCTCCTTTCGCCTCGGCGGATACCTCGAAGCGCAGAGGAGGCTTCATCGCGACACTCTCCGCTAGAAGACAGGAGTGAGCTGTGAAGGGGTGAGGGGAAAAGAATTTATAAAGAGGCCTCGTTGAGTCCGTAGAAGGGATGAAGACCCTTTTGGATTATTACGTCGGTCGCTGCACAGTTGTTGCCACTCCGATGATTGCTGCGGTTTCGCTCGTCGTCGCAGCGTCGGTTAGTGCACTCCTGGATTCGTATTGGACTTCCATTTTGGCCGCTGCATCGAACGCTTCACCGAGCATCAAACGATCTTTCGACAAGACATCGGTGTTTCCCCTTCAGCGGATCGGCGGCTCTGCGAGTCACTCGCGAAATAGTTGGTGATGGAGGATTGGGACCCCAAATTGTCGCCTCCCAAGGTACAGGGTCTACGCTGAATTCTGCTAGTTTGCTGTTCTTTGTCATTCGTGATTGGTTTCGCCGATGGTTTAATCTAATAATCTTTACCCAGTATCTACCAAAATGGAAACGAGTGTGTTGTGCTGTTGCATCTCATATTCAGTTTTATCAATTTCTGTGTCTTTTTTGTCCTTTCGAAGTTAGTTTTTGAAGATTTTTTAGATTCAGTTTCCATTGCAAGCTGCGAATTTATATTAATCCTGTTTTAACAGTGCGTGTTTTGTTGCCCTTCCTGTGGCTTCAAGTTCAAGTGATTATTCCCCCCCAACCCGAAAACACACACATAATATAGCTTATCTGGCAGATGAAGTTTCATTAATTTACGGTCTTCTGTGTTGCTTGTCCATGACCAATTTTAATTTTCTCTTTCGGGTCATTGAGCGATTCTAATATCGTAGTGTGCTATTAATAGAGGTCAACTAACCAGAAATTTTTATCCCTATTGGTGGATGCTGAAAGTTTTGGCCTGAAAGGCGCATGTACGATCAATGATTTTGTGAGATATTGTGTTGTTGCACAGAGGATGCTGCAGCACACAATCGACTCAGAAGGACCATACAGGTTACTCTCTTGCTCAAGTAAAAACGACAAAGCAGGGGTGTTACAGGAGCTAGAGAAGGGTGTGGAACCAAATTTGGCTGACTATGATAAGAGGACAGCTCTCCATTTGGCATCATGCGAAGGTTGCACCGAGGTGGTTGTGCTACTTCTTGAGAAGAGAGCTGATGTGAACTCCGTTGACCGTTGGGGTCGAACTGTAAGTTTTTCTTTTTCATTTGGCATCTGAACCAGTCCTTGCTATTCATGCATACCATTTCAATTGAGAAGAGTGCATTATAAGCTAACTTGCTAACTAAATCTTTTAGAATGCTCAAAAATGTGTTGATCACGATATGGGGAGGGGGAGGGGGAGAGAGAGAGAGAGAGAGAGAGAGAGAGAGAGAGAGAGAGAGGAGTTTTACTGTTTGTAGAAATCATAAGTCACGCATGAAGCTCTTGGTTAAGTTTGAAAATTTAGCAGGCTTTGTAATCTCTTCAAGAATAGCATGGTTGGATGTCATTTATGGTGCAACTATCTAGAATGCTTCTCATCTCTTTCAATTGTTTTAGCCTGCTCACATTTTCTGAAAGATGCTCCTCAATCTCTTATGACTCTGGACCTATAAGGAGGACTGGAGTATGTCAACCGCCTTTTATCACCTAAACAAGCATGATTCTTTTCAGCATTTTTTCTCATGATACTTATCCATAAATATGCATTTTTCTCATTATAATTGGGTTTTCTAAGGAAGTGTTTACAGCAATCAATAGTACTTTTTGGGAGAATTTACTTCTCCAATTTGTTATTTTCCTTAGCAGAGCTTTTGCTGATGTCAGTAAGCTTGCAGCCATTATCAGATGCCCTTAGCTTTGGTCACGAGGACATTTGTAAGATACTGATGGCTCAGGGAGGAATAGATCCGGTATGCTATCTTCCTGAGTGCTGGTACATAATGTGACATTTCCACACTATCAATTATTTCCACCCAAAAAGTCCACCTTTTTTTTGTTGATATTAGTTATTAGTTCAGGCTGTTCATATGAGTTGTTGACTTTGATTTCAAGACTTCCATCATTTACGGCTGAAGAATTCTTTCCCTGATAACTCTTCTTTGGAAGATTCTCTATATGATGCTTCTTCCTACTTCCATTCGTTAAAAATATGTAAACATGGGTAAAATCAGGACCTGGTATCTTCCTCACAATAGGGTGAAGCCTTTACCAAGGCATTCCATTCACAAAGGGACAAACTCAAAGAAAGAACTTCGTGTATCTTCTATGCGAAAGTGAACTTCATAACAAGACTTCAAAATTAGAGATGTTCTTAGATTACCATTGTATATCAAAGTTTAGGGACCTTCTGGCCTATCAATTTGTTGATGAATGTACTTCAGCCAAGTTATTGTTTGACATTCTGCAGATGTTTTACATATATGGTTTTACAGTCATCAGTAATCTAGGGCACATAAATTTGGCAATGCAGCCACAATTTGGGTATATTGGACAGTTTCAATGTATTCCTTTCATCTTAATGCTTGAAACAGGTCGGACTTGATGCACAAAATCCATGCTATGAGATCGACTGCAATGAGGTTGACATGGAGGGGGCTATTCTAATTGGAGAAGTAAGAAATTGATTGATGTTTATGTCGAATTTTAGTGAGTCAAATCCTAAAAGAGATTGTTACTGCCATGCCACCTTGGTGAACTAGAGATTTCGTGGAAGTTTTTTAGAGTACTTTATGTCATTTATGTAATAACCTGCATTGACTTTACTTTGTTGGATTATAGGGAGCGTTTGGTGAAGTATATATGGTGAAATGGCGTGGTACAGAAGTTGCAGCAAAAACAATACGTTCGTCCATTGCCTCAAATCCAAGAGTTAGGTTAGTTTATGCATGTGTTTATGCATGTGCTTGTTTTCTTGTTCATATCCTAAAAAGTTTTCTCCAGGAAAAAAATGTCATCTCCCATTACTGAAAGTTGATGACAGAATCTGGAATATTTAGAATGCGATAGTAATGTTTGATAGCTACACAGGTCTATTCTCCACAGAGAATAGATTAAATGATGTGTTGTTTAACTTCATGCTTTTTTGAAAATTGGTGCAGCTTTTAAACACTAGGTCTATGAAACAAGAATTGACAATTGTGTTTTTTTCCTGATGATTAGTCTCATTGGGAACTTTAAAACATTAATTGCCAACTGCACACTGGCTCGGTTGCTTTTTTGTTTTTGGAAAAGGGGGGGGGGGGGAATGGGGTGCAGAATCGAAACTTGAATGGTTTTGTATGGTGCAACTGGAAATCATATAATTAGCTTCAGTTCTCATTTTGATATTCACTGATTATACACAGGAGTGACTTCATGAAGGAATTGGCTCTTTGGCAGAAGCTGCGTCACCCTAATATTGTGCAGTTCCTTGGCGTGCTAAAGCAATCTGATCGTTTAATCTTTCTCACTGAGTATCTCCGCAATGTGAGTCTTTACATTTAAATGGAGTTAACTGTAGTTTGGTTCTCATTTTCCCACCATTGCTGTTGCTCCAGGGGAGCTTGTTTGATATACTGAGGAAGAGAGGAAGACTCGATCCACAGACTGCAGTTGCATATGCTTTGGATATTGCAAGGTATATATTGTCAGTCCTCCTATCCTCAATGATGACAGTGAAGCGATTTTTCTCCAGTTAAGCTGTCATTTCGGAGGAATTTTTTTTTCAGCCAGTAAAATTCTTCAATGTTCTCCTTTACTTATCATTTTCGGCATTTTGATTTGAGTAGCCTTTCGATGGTATAATTATAGTTATTTTTCCTTTTTGCAATAGGTTTTACCTCGTGGAAGTTTCACAGTGAACATACTTACTTTACTACTTGCTTTCCCAATTGCTGCTTCCATGATTATCAGGAGAAGAGCATTTGGATCTACTTATGCTTGTGTTCAATCCAATCGACAGTCTCACCATTTGTTTTCAGAGTCTTCCTTAGGATCCTGAATTGTGATGCAATTTTAGCATTTTCTTTTAATTTATTTTGGTTAGGTGGAAATAGTTCCTCCGTATGAAAATAAAGTTGAGGCTGGCTGATTTTTTCGGCAGCATTATCAAATACTAACATAACAATTGAACAAGAACCGCAGTGACATTTGAAAATTATATGGGGATCATGCTTAAATCTGTGGCTTCTTCTATGAAAGCAATTATAGCTATTACTGTTTGGCTGAATCTGTTAAGAGGTCTACTTTTCACATTATACAACTCCAGTTTGGTTGAATCCTCTCGATTTATGCAGGGGTATGAATTATCTCCATCAACATAAACCGCATGCTATAATACACCGAGATTTGACGCCGAGGTATTTTACTTCTATCAAACTCTCTTTTGTGATATAATTTGAGCAGATGTTGCCACAGTGCATAGACGAGGCTAACAATGGTTGAGTTCTTCCCTCTCATTTTTAAAGTCATAGAAATACAGCTTGCAACCATTATGGGCTTAGAGAGCTATGGTTCCCTGAGGTTTTTGTTATGAAGGAAGGTCATCTTTGGTCAATCTGAGTTCTCTGCTCTTCTGACATAATCTATCCACAGAATAGTAACGGCACCTTGTTGGTAGTTGGGATTGTATACCAGAAAAATTCCAACAGAAGCAAACTGTAATATATATGTATATTAAAATTTGATTTGGATTATACATGGTTTTGAACACTGGAGAACATTCTGCAAGGAAAGCACATGTTTACAAGACTAGCTTTTCAGTCAGCTGATGTAGGTTAGTTTTATTCTAGACAGAGACTCAGCCCCTCTCGCTGTGAATAAAATTTTGTGAATTTCTGCTAGGATGATTAGCCTTTTGCTTCTAAGTTTCTAGAGGAGGCATTGTCAATGGCGGTGATAAAAGTTTGGCATCTAGTGGTGCAGTTTTTGCATTTAAATCAGAAAAACTAATGATTTTCTCATTTTGGAGTTCTCACAGGAATGTGTTGCAAGATGAATCTGGCCATCTTAAGGTGACAGACTTTGGCTTGAGCAAGATTGCATTGGCTAAAGATGCAGAGGGTTACAAAATGACTGGTCGCACTGGCTCATGTTAGATCAACTCATGAACTTTTGATTAGTTACTGATTTTTTTATTGGTATAGCTAAATAAATTATTATGCCGTTGATCCAGATTGTTATTTATCTGTATAGCTAAATAAATTATATACTGTCGATCCAGATCGTTACATGGCCCCAGAAGTTTATCGTCGAGAATCATATGGGAAGAGTGTTGATGTCTTTTCATTTGCCATGATTGTCTACGAGGTACATAAGACTTTGGGTGCATCCTCTTCTCATGATTAGTTGAAGGAGTATTCTCTTCTGTACTCGAAAAACTTCACACCTTATTTAAATTTCATTATTTGATGTATCATCAACTGCTTGGATATTTCGAAAGCTCATTCAACTTACCAAGACACAT
This sequence comes from Angophora floribunda, assembly GCA_014182895.1. Classification (NCBI taxonomy): domain Eukaryota; kingdom Viridiplantae; phylum Streptophyta; class Magnoliopsida; order Myrtales; family Myrtaceae; genus Angophora; species Angophora floribunda. The sequence continues at coordinate 1,083,633 of CM024709.1, forward strand.
CAATCATGACTTCATTCCTCATAAGAGCAGCCAAATTGTTTTCAGATGTTTTACGGCGGACCATGTCATAGGGCACAAATCCCAGAACAAGTTGCTGATAGAAGAGCATACGAGGATCACCGTCCACCACTCTCTTCATATGTACGTTCTGAATCAGTTAGAGCGTAAGTTCTTCTGCACCATTTCCTTCACAGAAAGCTGCATATAGCCAGACAAGATGTACTAAATATGTTATGTACTGTGTGAACTGTTAAGAAATCCCTCAACATTCAAAGGATATGAGATCATCATCATACATTGCTTTGGGTTTTCCTCTCCTGGAATATAAGTTTTAAAGCTAAATCTTGACCCAGCAATCGTTTCAGGCCAGCTTTTGAGACTTAGTTACTGGAAACCCATGGATGTCATTCATGCAAGTGGTTTCTTCATGATTCGCCATACTTGTTCTAAGTAACAATTTGTGTAAATGCTCACTTTCGTTAGGCTCCTTCGAGAATGTTGGCATAAGAATCCAGATTGCAGGCCTACGTTTGAAGAGATAATCATGAAGCTAGAGCAAATCCAAGAGGGCATGCAATATGACAAGACAATGCGGGTTTGCTGTTCTTGTGCTATCTTATGACACGAGTCACAGCCTGGAGCATATATAGAATATGCATCTCTTTCGAGGACACTAATGCTAGGCAACCCTACATGGCACTTCCTCTCTCTTCTCCTTGTATTATATTCCTGTCACATTTGGGTGTCTGCATCATCTTTTTTTATATATATATTGGGGAAGAATAATGAAAAACTGCTTGAGCATGGTTTTGTAGAGTAAACCTGGACTCACAAAAACTGGCTTCATTACAATGTTGATTTGATGCATTTCAACAAATGGACTCCATCCAAGCATTCTGCTGCGTTTTGTAAATCGACTGTGTAGACTAGCCTTTGAACCTCCAGCATTATTCATCTAGGTTACAAGCATCATTGCCATTGCCATCGTAGTTGGTTCACCATGAGGTCATTTCGTTTAGCAGCTTGCAACATGTGTTCAGTGTTCCAGGTCATTTCATAAGTAATCTTTCCCTTTTGTATATACCAACATTCCTCACCATAACCCGGCAATGTTGAGGCCATGGGACGGACCGGAACTCTATGACCACCATCTCGAGCCACTGCTCTACCTGATCAGAGTGGGGGCATACTGCAAGGTCTCCACAGACGTGCGTCTGTATGATAACATTTGCAACGGGTTGGCTTGAAATGCGGGGGGATGAGTCCGAATGGACCGAGACATACATTTCGGGCACCCCTTCTCGCGCATATCCTTCTACAGACTCTTTAAAACTCCCAGCATCAGAAATTTGTAGCACCTTAAGTCTTGAATAAAAAATTTCGACCACTTATGTAATAGGGTTGTGAGGCCCGAAGTAGAATGTTAAGTCAAAGGGCTTGCAAAATGGGCAGGTCACTCCTCTGGGTTGACTTTGCTTCTTCGGAGAAAGATGCGAAGTCATGTATAAATAAGGGCATATATGCAAAGGTCAATATTGAATACTGGAGGTGAGAACAAAAGAAGCAATGCTAAGGAAAGCCTGAAACAATGAAAATCATTTTCTCATCGAGTTAGTTCCATAATTTATCCAAGTTGAGTAAGACTTAGAGAGAGAGCAAGAGGTTAGAGAAACATGTCGACTCGAGCAATACCTTGGAACTTCCCGAGCTAAACTGCAAGAACTAGACAGACAAGAGCCCAGCATCTGAAATAATCGCGTCGAAATGGACCATGTTATTCCTTTTGGATCTTGGATATATTTCCGAATATCATAGTTTAAATTTATTTATGAGCGAAACGCTACCAACCAGGTCTGGGTGGTGTAGTCGGTTATCACGCTAGTCTCACACACTAGAGGTCCCCGGTTCGAACCCGGGCTCAGACACTTTTATTCCTTCTCTTTTATGTTATTTCTTTTAGTTCTTTCCTTGTTCTCTTCTCACGACAACTCTTTTTTGATCCCATACTGATTTCTTTTTGGGAGATTGCAACTTAAATTCCTGCTCAAAATCAGTTTTTTCACCGTCGCATGATCTTATTGTCAAGTATGAGTTGAATTTTAACCAAGCTGCATGACCAGGAAGCACAAAAGCTACTAATAATGATATCGATCACATTTGATCGCCGAATAATTTAACGAAACCAAATTTCTACTACCGTCCCTTAAGAGAAGATCAGCAGGAGTAAGTTTTCACAGGCTAAAAGTAGAATTTCGCTTCTGATTTCCAAGTACAATATCTTCACCCACAACGATGTTCTTCTGGTACTACTAAATGCTATGGGAATAGAGAGATCATCCTTTGCTGCGCTTCGTGCCATATTCCTTTTGCAGGAGCAACTTGTGGAATAGTGATCCTTGACCCGATGCTGGTGACTAGGATGCCATTCATGTGGTGAATCGATGGCGGGCTAATGCAATCAGTCATGTAGAATATAATACCCCATTAGTGAACAGCATATATACAACATAGTGTCAAGACAGTGTCAAGACGGTTGACAGCTGAAGTATCCGAGATTCAGTCATAACAGCCCTATGTCTTCCTTCACGGCAATAGTATAAGTGCATATCTGGATACCAGAAACATGCTGATTGTTTATATGCCAGTGGCAAAGTAATGGCAACTTTGACAAACTATTCGTTCTTCAAAATGTCATGACCTGTTTCTCCTTTCAGGTTGGTGCTTTGGCCTACCATTAGGTGATTGCTCATGTATGGGGCTCTTCCTCTTTGCAAGAAGATGCTTGCCAATAACTTTCTCAGTACGGATAGCTTCCTGAATGTTTTGGCAGAGTAGATTGCAGAGCTCATCGAGCGCCAACATTGGAAATGGCTCTTCAATAAGAACACCAACCTGCAGATGTCAAGACAGAAGTCAAGTCATGTAGATATGAAAGGGATTGGTGGGAGTGGCATGGTGATTCCCACCATGTTGGGATTAGATGTTCTTTCTATTTACTTTTGCACTATACATAACAACCTTCAGTTTGGATTTTACAATTGAATGTAATCCCAGCAAAGGTTGAAAAGCAGAAACCAGCACTGAGTCAAACTCATGCTTTTGAGTGGGTTTTGTCCCACGTTTCTAAATGTTGAACGTATGAGAGGGTGAAACTTTTAATACAATTTGAGAACAACTGAAAATAGTCTGAGACGAGAAATAGTGACAAATTTCCCTGAAGGAATGCATTCTACAGTCTGAGAACAGGAAAGTCTTTCGTATATTAGCTTTTTGGTAAAAAAGAAGTTCACTTCAACCAATCAAGAGACCCTGAATTCCCCTAACATATGTGTATGGACTACCTTTGCCTGGGTCAGCACATGTTCTTTCGCCATCCATTAAAGATTATATCATCAAGTAATTCACTAGGAAACTTAATTACAGTGTAGGCAGAATCATTGAGCGAGGTAACAGAAAGAAATAGTAAATTATACTTCTTCAATGCAGAACAAGGAAGCAGCGCTGATGAAAGTGGCCGGAACCACAATCCAGTGGCAGTCATCCCAAAGAATGACAGGAAGAGTCAGATGCCAAAGGACCAGAAACCTCGAGGTCAAACGGGTGTAGGAGAGAGGAATTGGAATGCCAATTAGGTGCTCGCAGATGCTGATTCCTTCATGGAAGGAAGATATTTTTGACTCCTACATGATCAAGATCCGACATTATAAGTGAATGCAGGCATATTAAGTTCACTCTGGCCACCATCTGGTATTGTTAAAATAAAGAATATGCAAGTGCAAGGCCCTCATCCTTATTCTCACTCAGAAACTTAAATCTGTTAGTTGCGGAATGAATTACCAGGACATGTCTCTTCGACTCCTCTAAATTCAACAATCTGAGGCTTTGGGAAATGAACTCGATAATGCAGCGAGGCCTGTGATTTGACTTGAGAATCACAGCTAGATCATCCCCTTCAATTCGGTTTCTTAGGTCTCGACTGATATCTGAGCCATAAGTCACATGACACTGCACACGTAAAGTTCATTATATCTGAGCATCGAAAGTGGAGATGAGCATTTAAATCGATGAAAGTCGCAGAAACTTATATAAGTCATGGATAATCTCACCTCTGACTTCTAAAGTAAGCAAATTTTCTGAGCAATAATTCAACAGAGAAGTCAATACCAACAGACCTTAAGTGCAACTGGAAACGCCATGATATACTCCAGAAGCGCCTTCTTCAGCACCGAATCTTCGTTGCCCTCCACTGTACTGATCACCTGCCTCGCAAAATCATCGGCCCCTGCAATCACCTTCACCCAAGCCTGCCTCCCTTCCTGGAACCTCGAATACGAAGCCTCCGTCCTAAACACCAACAGGAGCGCCAGCGCTGGTGCTGTCAGCTGGTATGGCAACGTCGACGCCCTCAGCACCGGGAAAAACTCCGGCAACCACTCCATCACCACAGCGGTGTTATAACTCGCAATCACAACTGCCACCAGAGTGAAAGCTGTCACCGGAGGTATCAGTGAGAGGATCACGCGTGAGGACAAGCTCGAGACGAAGTGCCGGATGTGGCGCTGCGAGCTCCGGTGTTGGAGCCAGTTCTCGTGGTTGTAGAGAGTCCGTTTGCGCTGCATCCCTTGTTCTTTCAGTTGATCGGCCCAGTCGGGTATCATGCGGAGGATCGAGATGATTGCAGGGGGCTTCTGGGGGCTTGGATCTCCAGCTTGAGAAGAGAGAACCTTGAAGGAGATGGTGTTGCTGTGAATGGATTGAAGAGTTGAGGGCAATCTGGGGATGAACTTTGGTGTGAACTGGGAATGCATGGAGTGAGGCTTGAGGTTGATGGGCTGTGCCATTGAGAGGAATTGGAATTAGGGTTTTAGAGAGAGGGGAGGACATGTTAGAGAGTAGCAGAGAGAGAGAGAGAGTGTGTGAAGTAGTGATGGAGGGTTGAGGAAGACAGATGAGTGGAAGGTTAGTTAATGACAGTTATTTTGTGTGAAGGAGGTTTTTTTACAGGTTGAAATGAAATATGTTGGTGATAATCTGGTGCTAGAGTCACCAGCTACCTTCATACTCTCAGGTAACAGCCAACTAAAAACATGTGGAATCAAGTGCAATCTTTTTATGATTTCTTCAAATTTAAAAAAAAAAAAAAAAAACCTTTATTCTAGTAAGTAGTTGCATCAAACAGGCCTTATACGAATCAATTATTTTAGCAGTTACCTAGGTTTTTGCAAAAATTAGCAAGTCTACATAGAAAAGTAAGGAAGAGTAACTTCTTTCACCGAAATTAGCGACATTCTTATTGGTTAAGTATGTACATATGCCTAAATAAGAACTTTATCCTCTTAAAAGAATTTGCATTGAGAAGGGTGTTTTCCAATCCAATTGTGGTTTTCAAAATTAACCTATCCATAGTTAGTATCATTTTAAAATTGGCAATAACTATCAAATATAAGAGTTGGGTTTTGAATACTTTAGTCATTAATTATGAAAGCGATAATGTAATTATAATAACCACTGGGGTTTTTTTCCAGTGACCACCCTTTCTATATGGGAAAGAGAAAATGGGAGTTCGAATTTTCTCATTCTCAGATGGCTTAGGTACGAATGATTTAGTTTCGGGTGTGAGTTTAGAGCAAAAGTATAATAGTGAGAGTTAAAGTATGAGTAGAATAAAACCAACAATGTCATTATGAAAGGCAACTTAGTCATGTGATTAGTGAGATTTCATATTAGTTATTTGTGTATTAACATTTAATCAGCAATATTCACGCGTGATTAAAAAAATATTAATACCATAAAAATCCCAAACTATACCCATGATGACATAAATACTCCAATTTTTTTTTGTTATTAAAAATCCTAAACTTGTCAATTGTGACACAATGTAATAAATATAACTTGGATGGAATTGAAAAAGATGATATATATGTCACACACATATAAATTTTGATTTTTTTATGATACAAAAAAAGTTGAAAGTATTTGTGTCACAATTGATAAGTTTAGGGTTTTTGGTAATGCAAAAATATTTGAGCACTTGTGTCACAGTAGTATAATGTAGGTTTTATATGATATTTTCCCTTAAAAAAATACATGCAACTCCTCAAATTCCCTTTTTCAATTCATCATATGGGCCCTAAATTTACTTGTTCTAAAGCCCATAGTACAATGGAATCAATTTTTATTTGGGTCAATACACACCACAAAAAATCTCAAATTAAGCATATTATGACATAAATACCCCCATATCACTAAAAATCCTAAATTTGCTTGCTGTGACACTAATATCTCAAATTTTAAAACTCCTAACTTATACTAGTGTGAGATAGGTTGGGTATTTGTCCCTATAGTAAATAAGTCTGAGATATTTGTATCACCGTGGACATAATTTGGAGATTTGACGTGATATTTGTCTTTTTTTTGGGTCAAAAATGGAATCCCAATTTTTTTCAAGTCAAAGGATGTAATCACTCATTTGACAAGGCGACAATTCGACTTGTTCTCTTAGCCTGCACTTGCAAGAGGGGTTGTCTCCATCCAAAAGCTCCATCAGACATGGACCCACCGAACCCGGCCCAAAGTCCGCCGCCGCCGCCACCGCCCCGAGCGGCTCCGCCGCGACCGCCGCGACCGCCGCCACGACCATCGCAGCCTCAGTCCAGGAAGAGCAACAAGAAGAGGCCCCTCGACCCCAATGTTCGTATTCAAGCCTCTCCTTACTACAAGATGCGTTCTTTGCTCGACGAACTTCGTCCTTCTTTCATCGAGGTTTGCTTTCGTCTCCGCTCGCGGCGGCGTCACATGTCGCAAATGACCTCTTTTTCCTCTTCGATAAATGTTGGGTTTCGTGATTTCTTCCTGTATATCTCTTCGCTTGGTATACTCTTTCTTTCTTTTTCTAGGGAAAATTTTCCCGCTTCCCGGTGGAACAGTAGACGAAAACGACGCTTGGCTTGGCCGGCGATTGTATGCTTTTTAGTGTCTGATGTGAATACGGCTGGAAATCACATCTTTTTTTTTTTTTTTTTTTTTTTTGGAGTTCATCGAGAAATTGTTCTTGGCATCAAGTTTTCGTGATGCTTAAGCAACATGGCTTGAGTTGATGATGGGGAAATTACAAATCAGACCCATTACTTGGGGTTCTAAATCAGAGTTTCAAGGGAATATCGCGGGCAAAATTTGAAATTTTGGACTTGAACTGGTATGCTTGTGGTATTGGCATTTGATGAATGTTGAAGGTTCTCTGTTTCAATACTGGAATGGTTTGAATCCTGCTTGGTGATTTACATATCCTATTGGAGTATGCATGTTTGTATCTAACTTTAGACGATGACTGTATCCTATTGGTTGACGAGAAAATTTAGCTCTTCACTGTCCTGCACATGTTTGATTCTGTTGCTGCATAAGCTAGTAAAGCCTAATGGCTCTCTGGGTTTATTCATTTGAAGGTGCTTGCAACCCCTGACTTTCGGAATGGCAGGGCAGCTCAAGAAATTAAAGAAAGTAAGCTACAAAATGTTCGGTTCGCGTGCTTCTATATGATTCAGAAAGTTTTCACACTTTTCCTTGAATTTCTTGGTATATCGCATGCTTAGACTCCTTTATCTTGTTAGATGTTTGCATGAACATGAGTGCAGCCATCTAGTGGAGATCAGTAGCAATATATTTTCTTTAGTAAAGAATAATTTGAGATGACTTGTGAATTGTAATCAATGTGCAGAATTGTGCATGCTTGCACTGTTAAAATTTCATGCAACACTTCTTCCGGCCACTGCATATATCTTGGTTTCATGTCACAGTGAAGTGTTTCAGCATAGTCTCTTTATAAGAAAGTGAATTTTCTCTATAAGTGTTGAAATCATTTTTGTGCGCCTAAGTTTTGTGCTTCTGACCATCTTATATTACAGAATTGAAGCTGTTTATGGAACTATACGGAGAGATGACTGCCAGTGCAGAAACAATCTCTTTGACGAAGCATAGCAATGTGAAAGAAGGGAATCACGTGAAGGGAGAGAACCAGGCCACTGAAAAGCGGCAAGCTCAAGTGCTCGAGACTCAGGGAACTTACATTGTCGGTGGATCAGCTTTCGGCTGGAACTTTATAACCTTTCCTGGCCATAAACCAGTGTACTACGGCCCAACGAAAGAGTCATTTCGAGCTTCACAAGCGGAGTTACAAGAAAAGAGAATCGCTTCTGCTCCCCGTGTTGGTTGAGAGATCATGACCGATCTTATTGGATTGCTGTCAGAACTAGGAATCACCGTGGGTTTTCTATCTTCTTTTTTTTGGCTAAGCGAATCACCGTGGAATTGTATATCGAGTCTTGAAAGCAATATCGTCAGATTTCAGGGATGTAACTAGTCTTAAACTTTATAGACCAGTTTAGCTGTCCAGTGAATCTCTTGTAATGTGACCTTGCATTATCGTTCTCCCAATACTCCAACTTTCCATTCCTGTTCAAGGAAAATGGAGTTGTTTTGATCAGCTGTAGCCAATTCTTCTTGGGATATTGCTACCTTGCCGATCGACTGAACTCTTGTTGCCATCTTGAATTTGTTTTGATCTGCATATTTATTCATTCGACATGCGTGGAGTGAGGATGCTGTGTCTGCCTCATTTTGCGGCGAATGAATATGGGCCATCTCGAGGATTTCAATTAGAAGCAACACCGAGTACCCTTTTCTTCTTTTTGGCCTTATTTCCGAATGGCCATATTACTTTCCTCGTTTCATTATCATGCGGTATGAAATTGTATAGGTCAACTGATTAGGTTTTGGAGTAAAATCAACGATTGCGACTTTACTTATCTTGTTGATTGTTAAGTTCATATGAAAAAGACTCTTGAGTCTCAATTTATCATAATAATGCAAAAGTTTTTAAAGCTCGAATGCCTTCGGGTCACGATCGATGCATTTCCAATTGACGCACGTCAAGGGATCAAGAACTAATTCGAAAGGTGGCGTTTCTTCTAAAAAAAAGGTAGCATTAAAGATAAATAATTAAGTTGTAGCATACTTCAACAAACGGGTCCATAGCTCAGTGGTAGAGCATTTGACTGCAGATCAAGAGGTCACCGGTTCGAACCCGGTTGGGCCCTTTTCCTTCTCTTTTTTTTTTTTTTCTTCAGTTTGACCGAGCTACCTTTCTTTTGCACTACTTCATCTCAATCTGGATGCGTCCGCAACTTTGGATGGGTCAATTCCGGAATGGTCAAAAACTGGGAAATCACCAGAGAGCTTATTGTGAGAAAATCGAAAGCCGACAGGAATGTCAGCGTCGTGCCAAACATTGGAAACCCGATAAGCCGATCCAGCTAGGAATTCTCCCTCTTAGTTGGTTCCGTGCAAGATCCAACAACTGCTGCTACTTGCATCCCCCTTAACCATTCTGGCATTGACCCTTTCAACTGACTGCTGCCAATCACGAACACATTTGGAATTGAAAACAGCAAATCAGTGGGTCCCAGCATTTCTTTTTCTCAAAAGCTCATAGGAATGACCAACACAATAGAGTTTCTGTATTGCTCTGATATATATGAAGAGCACTAGACAGATGTATTGTTTCAGTTCTTGAGAGAGATAGCGGTGTGTAAGTGCTTGGAGGTTTGGGAAGCCGGACGCAATAGCTCCACCTAAGCGATTGTTCGCGCAAGGTTCAGAACATGTAATCCATGACAAGCACCTAAGTTTTCAGGAAGCAGACCTTGGGAATAAATTGGAACCAAGGTTGAGAAAACATAAACGAGCCATTGAAGAACAGTTGATACTCATACGATCATTGAGAGTCTTGTTGTTCAACTCAATCCTGGAAAGGGACGGAGATCTCATCAGTGAAGGCGGCAACTGACCAGAAAATTGGACCTTTTTCTTCTTCTTCTCCTTTTTGTTCTCTTTCTCTGACGTTTGACCGAGCTTCTTTTCTTTTGCACTATGTCACCTCAACCCGGTTGTGTCCACAGTTCGGGATGGGTCAATTCTGGAAAGGTCAAAAACTGGGAATTGCACCAGAGAGCTTATTGTACGAAACATCCAAAGCCGCCAGGAATGTCAGCTTCGTGCCAAACATTGCCAACCCGCTAAGCCGATTGAGCAAGGAATTCTCCCTCTTAATTGTTCCGTGCAAGATCCAACAACTGCTACTTTCCTTAACCGCACTGGCATTGACCCTTTCAACTGACTGTTGCCAATCACAAAGACGTTCAGATTTGAAAACAGCAAATCCGCAAGTCTTGGCATTTCTTCGTCTCCAAAGGTCATGGAATGACCAACACACTAAAGTTTCCGCATTGCTCTGATATATATATGGGGAACACTAGACAGATGAATTGTTTCGGTTCTTGAGAGAGATAGCTGTGTGCAAGTGCCTGGAGGTTTGGGAGGCCGGAAGAAATAGCTCCACCTAAGTGATGTTCTTGCAGTGTTTAGAACATGTAATCCATGACAAGCACATAAATTTTCAGGAAGCAGACCTTTAGGAATAAATTGGAACCAAGGTTGAGAGAACTTAAACGAGCCGTTGAAGAACAGTTGATGCTCATACGATCATTGAGTCTTCTTGTTCAAGTCAATCCTGGAAAGGGATGGAGATCCCATCAGTGAAGGCGGCAACTGACCAGAAAAATTTATTTGATATGGCAGAGAAGTGCTCAAGCTTTGGAAGGTTCCTGAAAACATCTGGAAGTGCTCTAGAAAGCCGGTAATAAGACAAATGTGCATTGACGACATTAGAGAGGTTAATGATTATTTCACCGAGTCGTCCTGAAAAGCTGTCATCCTGATTACAGGACAGACTCCACTCTCCAGGCCATGCTAGACTCTGGGAAAGAAAAACAGAAAGGAGACCTCTCTGTCTCTTACTGGCTCAACTTGAATTTCCAAATCAGGATAGAAACTGTCTCTATACAGAGTATGTAAGCTTGCAAACCTTTCCTCCAGATAAATAGCCTTCTCTCTCATCCGTAATCAACGAAAAAAAAGAAAAACACAGAAGGACAATGGGAAACAAAAGAACACTGATGTACCCTATACAAATTGCCGAGTAGATTGGACCAAATGGCATGACTAAGACATTTCTCTTCATGGGGAGGACTGACAAATTGTAGCATCAAGATAAGAACATTAAGAATGCTTCAGTCGTCGAGTGCTCCCACAAAACATCGTTCATCCAGGCAAACAGCGGTGTCCAATTTGGACTGCAGTCGTATTTCATTTTTGGCCAGTGTTTGTACTCCGCTTAGCTTCCAGAGCCGCACCTTCCTTAAGTGCAACCTGCGCTTCGGCCTCCATCCCTAGCACAATGAGGGCTGCAGCCTGAAGGTACGATGCGATGTGCCACACCGGGGAAATGACTTGGGCTTGCATTGCATCGTTCAGAGCTTCCTGAGCCATGTCATTCATTAGGTAAGACAGACTGCGGCGTGCAAAAACTGTTGGAGAAACCATGGTTCCTGCATCGATGAACTGCATGTTGAAGGCAAAAGCTGATTTAGATCTTATTTATTGTGTAACCGAACGAGTTAATGAAATGGTAAGGATTTTCAGACAGTCATTGTAGATTTCATGAACTTTTTTTCCTTGAAATTAGATTAAAGGAAATTCAAAGGGCATTCATGCCCAGATGATAGCTAGGACTTCCAGGTCCCAGTTGCATCATAATGATCGAAATGAAGAGAAGATTGAGAACATTAAATTTCGTTTAATGGTTGGATTATTCATCAAGACAGGAAATACAAACCTGTGTGTAGTTATCACCTGCTGCTGTGAAATCTTTCTGCCGGAAAGCAAGATCGCCCTTTTTCTTCAAGTTCAATGTTTCCTGCATTTGGTCTGTCCACATCTGAAAAGAGAGCTGCAGCATATTGAACGGATCAAAATGTTAACATTCTTCACCTCCGACAAGGATTACACAAATTCAGATAAAATGCATACGCTAATGAAGAGGTGTTCCTATAGGGTTAAGTGTCTGAATGCTTGAACATGAAAGCGAGGACATATATTAGACTGCAATAATGGATGCTTCTACATTCTCTAAACAAAAAGAATGAGCAAACCTCATTTGTTAATCCTTCATCATCTTTATATCCGAGATTTTCTAGGATTTCATGTATTGCTGTCAAGTCCTTTCTTGAACAAGCCTCACCAAAAGGCGATAGGGGAGATAAAGAAGCTCTGTGGGGGATCCCCATAAGTACATGAGAAGCAACCTGAAAACCAGAGAGAGAAATCCCAGCAAGCAAATTCTTTAAGTTAGCACACAGAACCCTTTCTTTCTCAGAATAAAAGAAAAGCATACCTCAACCTCCTTCTGCAATGGAGTTAACGCAGCAACTAAAGACTTTGGATTTGGACGTTCTCGAGGTTCATACTGTAAACATCGGGAAGCCAATCGTACCAACTCTGTCCCATCGTCATCAGAAAACTGGCCTTCCAAGCAAGAATCTATCAACGTTTGCAGATTCCGATCCCTTATTAAGTCAAGGGCCTGATACAGATCAGTGGAGATTCAGGGTCAAAGAGTTAAAGCTTAGAAGATACATTAAGGAATAAATGCAATGCTTATTCCATGGCGCATATGAAAAAGAGGTTGTTTGATGCAGTGTAGTCATATATCAAGAGAAAATCAAAATTTTATCCCAGATGATGCTTGAACTTGGAAACTCACATGACTTGGGGGTATGTGTTTTCCACTTAGAAGGTCAAGCAGAAGGGTACCAAAGCTATATATAACGCTTTCTGGCGTTACGCTGCCTGTGAAAATAGAAGAACAATATATGGTGCATGAGCACTTGTACAAACGGGAGAAACAGACAAGTCAATGAGTACTTGTTGCATTGGAATCTGTACCTGTTCTCAAGTACTCTGGAGGTGTGAATGCCGAATTTGTGCTATAATTCTTGCCATCCCTACTATTTTTCATGAGGCCAAAGGTTGAAAGTCTAGGATTACCATCCTGAAAAGATCTGATCATGAATATAACAAATAAAACATGAAGGAAAATGATTTTGCCTACGGAATTAACCAAACTTTTACCTCATCAAACAGTATTCTATATGCATTAAGATCATGATAAAGCGCGCGACCTTTGCTTGTGCAATATTCCAGCGCTTGTGCAATATGAAGGACAACCCTCATTCTCATAGGCCATTTCATGGGTTGCAAATCCCCTGATTCAAAATATCATATGTAATTTGAGACTAGAGTGCTTGAGCTTGTTTATGGGTTAGTAAAGCCATTTACGACAAACTTTCACCGAGAAAGTTAAATTTTAGAACTATAACCAGTCAAACCGAGGTTGCATGGAGAGGGCACTTAACCAGATTACCAGAACACATGTTGACACAACTTGTACACAAAAACTAATGCTTGCTAATAAAAGGACTTACAATGAAATAAGTGCTTTGCAAGTGTTTCGTTCGGCATATATTCCGCAACAAGCAACCTCTCGTCATCTACAGAGCAACAACCCAGCAAATTTGCCAATCTGTTACTTCGCAGCTGACCAACTGACTTTGCCTCCTCCTACACTCACAAAGGAATGTATCAAATCGATGTGCTGTTACAGAGAAAAAGTGCACACGCATGGCCCTTTCTTCACGATTAACATTTGCTTGTGGAAATGGAGAGTGAATATTGTCCATTTCTCACATAGAAACATATGCAACGGGAGAAAGAAACAAAAGGAAAAGACAAAACACAATGTTTTTCATAAGGAAGAGGAGAGGAAAACACATAACAGAATGACTTAATACCAAAAATTGCCGGAAATCAGGCCAAGCATTTCTATTGAATCGCTTGACAGCAATTCGCTTCTGGTCCTCTAGCTTTCCTTTGTAGACAACATTGGGAGCCTTCTCTCCATGCTCCGACACAATATTCTCCACTGCAAAACCTGACGTTGCCTTCTTGAGCTGCTCGAATGTGAACTCTCGGAATGCAGGCAAGGACTTAGGTTCGGCCAACTCATCTTTCTCTGGAAAAGCTTAAGGATGTAAGAACACGAGTCCTGATATGCTCAAGTTACGACAAGGAATAAGCGCCACAAGTGATTTACGCACCAACATCAGCAACTTCGAGGACTGATCCCTTGAATTGCGACTCCCAGCAACAAGGTGCCAATTTGGAGAACTGACACCCCATCTCCAAGTACAAAATTTAAAATGTAGATCTTCAATACGCTCTCTGACGAAGCAGTTATCTCAGCAAATTTTACATCTATCACACAACAAGGAGAAATCAGCAGTAGAAATATCAGGGGAACCAAAAAAATAATAAAATTAAAACAGGTGTTCTTCTCGAAACTCCTTGCTTCTTTTTATCCACAAGCAACGAACTCGCAAAAGAAAGGAGAAAGTGTCGACACAACTTGAAAAAGAGCAACCATACTCGATCAGTTCACACTTAGAAACTGGTTTGGCTAATGCGGACAACATTTCTTTTCCTTGACCATAAATAAAGTTCCAATTCACAACACGAACTGAAACAAGAGGATGGAGATCAATCCAGAAATGCCTCTCTCTCTCTCTCTCTCTCTCTCTCTCTCTCTCTGTTTTATGTTTTGCTTGAAGAGGTAAAGAAATGAGCAACTTGTGGATTTTGAATGCTTTGCTAGAGATACTGAACATGGGTATAGTCCAGAACAGTTTTGGATGATGATACAGAGAGAGAGAAAGAGCAGCCGGGTAGTATCATTACCAGCTAAGAAGCTTCAAGCTTCAGCGTCTCAACTCAGGGTCAGTGAAGCAGAAATCAATGAAACGACAAAAACCCAGCTTCCAATACCTTAAACCTAGTATTTATCGGCCATCGATCAGCTCTTTAAACCACGAACATTGGAAGAAGATGAGAAATTTTTTTTTTGTTCAATCTCCAATGAACGAAATCACTGAAAAACCAACTCGTGAAGTTGCTTTGAACCTTGAGCCAATCACTACGCAAAAAATCTTCACTTTCTCGGTCCAACCAACAATTCCCCAAACAAGATCCAAACTTTCGCTACAGCGAAAACACTTGGAACCGAATCGAAGCACCTGCTTCTCAATTTCCCATGAATCTCCACCTCCTCGAATAACCAAAAGTCGATTAATTAATGAGCAGACTCCGAAAAAACGTGGTTATTTTTATAGCTTTGACGAGGAGAGATCTGGTCAAGCCGATGGCGGGGAAGAAAAAGAAAGAACTCCGAACGGACTGAGAATGTTTAACGTCATAGCTGGATCAGCTCAGATTTAATCAAAAACACGTAAAGCAAAACGAAACAGTATACAGAATATACCCAATAAAATACATTGAGCGTACGAGGCTGGTTTGTTGCAGATGATAAACTAAAGAAAGAACATATAATTTCTCCGACATGCCACCAACTTCTGTTGAAAGCCGCCGAATCTTCACGTTATTTTAACAAGTGGGTATCGCCGTCGTTGGTGTTGATGGTAGCGAAATAATTCAAGAAGATTTGTCAATCAATGAACACTATCGTTTTCCCCCTCTACTCCCTTTGTCTCTCTTTCTCTCTCAACCGGTTAATTTAGTCCCATCCTGGAATGGTTCTGGACCGTAACGTTCCAAGAAGGAGAGAGAGAGAAACTTTCGAGGGTCGAGGCGGAAGTCGCCCGGCGTGACAGTTGGAGGGGAGGGACCAGCGGCCCAAAAGCTCTTCAAAGTTCCGAACTTTTGTTCTGTCTTTCCATCTCTTTCGAGTTGCTGTTCGCCTCCATCACTCCCGCCGTAATCATTTCGTCTTTCGTCCGAGACCGAAACGGCGACGTCTCTCTCTCTCTCTACTAGGCCTCCTTTCTTTAGGATTTAACAGGATGGAGCTGGATCACACTTCTCGGATGTACTTTCTCTGTCAAACGTCAAGCAAGCAATATTCTTTTTTCCACTTATATTTCCTGTTCCTTTAGCTTAGATAATCTGTCAAATCAGACAACTCGATGATTTTCATATTAGTTTCTCCAATGGAGTAGTTTGCACTCTCTGTATTGTTATTAATTGAGAATTATGAGCTAAGTGAAGTATTATGTCAGTAAACTTGTTGACTGTATCAGACAACTGTGTTTATCCAGTTGGCCTTTCCAAATTATAACCCCCAAATAAAGAATAAAAAGATTACTTTGACCTGGCAGGTCCTAGGTGGTTATTGCCTGATACATTGACCTACTCAGATAATGCACCCCAAGTCCAACCCAAGAAAGAGTTTTGAGATGATATGATTAACCTGAGAACTTCAATTGTTCAACTCTTTTCAGCGCTTCTTTTGATGGTACTATCCATGTCAACCGGAATCCCAGCTTGGATGTACTTTCACTTTTATAGTAAATGTTCCGCACATCATATTACAGATTTCTCCATAGTCACATACCAAATGCATAAGTTGAAGAAAGCAAAAGCATCATAAAGCATACACGTAACAACATAGTTGGATGAATTATTGGATTACCCTGACAAAACCATTGGTAAACAACTCAAACGAGAGTTGGTAACCTGAAATTTGTTTAATAACTTAATTGAAGAATAGTTGGTTAATCATTCGAATAAAGTTTGGTGCTTGCATTTTAATAATTGGTAAACTTAAGCTGTTAATATAAAAAAAAAAAAAGGTAAATAAACATCTGTCAAAGATAAGAGAAGACATTTTTGATAACGTTGACTGCTGATTTTGTATAGCTTAAATAATAAATAAGAGGCATCTAGCTCAATATGCAAACCGGTGTTGTCCTTCTCAACAGCCGGCCTACTTCCATCTTATCAATGCCCATAATTTGGCTGCAAAAGCACTAGCTTACTGACCAAAGAGGGCATAAGTTTCAGCATTATGCTTCTTGGGCTGAAAGTTTACTAACTAGAAGCATTTTCGTACGCAGCAGCAGATTGGGCACAGATACTGGACAGGCCCTTCATCACTTCTCTCGTTTTCGTTGCATATGCTTATTTCTTTAGTCAGGTATCGTCACAGTTGAGCTCATCCTAAACATCAAGGCTGAAATAGAATGGAAAATTTCCACTTGACCGATTATGAAATGACTCGATATTCTGCGCGGAGAAGCTATGCTCACAACCAAATAAAAGGAAGTATCTTTATATTTAGTACAGGTTATTTCTTATATATACATCGCTCGATAGATTATGTATAAGTATTGTGACAAGCATAGCATAGAGAACTAGGCATCGGACCATGTAATGTCGAGCCAGCCCCAGTTGTCCTTAGGCACCCCCAGGGCCTCCCACACAGCTCTGGACGCATCGACGATATCGTTATCACATGGAGGTTGGTAATCGTGTTCTTCATCGCATCCCATAGTCGAGTCGCATTCGTCCACCACCATGGCCTGGGCGCTCCTCCCATTGCCGTAGATTGTTATGTACTTGAGACACCTACTCATATTGTTGAACCACCCCGTGGATAGTGCCACGACAGGTGTGTCATCGGAATGGTACTGGTTGTCGCACTCAGATGGGCCACCTCCATCTCCGCCCTTCTCAAAGCTGTTCAGAGTGAGGTGGGCCCTGGTGTGGCCCGACACCGCCGGTGAACACTTGTAGATTGGGTACATTTGGCCGTTTTTGCAACAGTCCGAGTCGTCCCCGGTGTTGCATTGTCCAGGAGGGGGATTCTTCCCTCGGATTCTGCCGCTCGGTCTGCAAGACTGACCTTCAACCTCCATACAACTCATAGCCAGAAGAACAAAAACCAATGAACCCAGGCATTTCAAGCTAAAGTTACTCATTTTCTGTATTTGTAAGATGTTCTTGCTTTTTAGCTCTCGATGCTAGAAAAAGGAGTCATTTAGAGCTATATATAAGAAATCAAAGGTGGTACTAATAAGACTGCACAATCTGGCATGACAGTTTTCTAAGGCAAACGAAAGCTGCGTAATGCAGAAGGAACTAACGATGGTTAATTCCCATCAACAGTACGGCGTTACGGAGAAGCAAAACAGTTGACTAGTATCTCAAATATGCTTCGTCCATCCTCTTAACGGATGAGAAAATCTTGGATTCGTTGCAGACCAAGACTTTGTCCGACTCTCATCCGAATCACAGAGACGTGATTAAACATTCGATTAACAGACGTCTAGATTGGAATCGTCGTCTAATTGCTAGCGAATAAGGCTCCATTCCCGGAACGGAGCTCATTTGCCGCCTTAAGATCCTAAAAGACACCCATTAAGCTTTTAAACTTGAACCAGTAGAAGACGCAGCCAAACGTCTCCGTGACACTGACATCTTTCCTCTGTTTTCAGCTGAATCTCAAACTGTAAAACAAAACCATCAGCCTGCTTTGCTTGCTACATATAAAAGTGTTGCCTTAAGATCCCAAAATACGCCCATTAAAATTTTAAACTCGATACAACAAAAGACGTAACCAAACGTCTCTGTGACACTGACATCCTTTCCTCTGTTTTCAGCAGAATCTCAAACTGTAAAACAAAACTATCAGCGTGCTTTGCTTGCTACATATAAAAAACTGAAATGGATGATAGAGTCCTGCAAATGCCCAAATTCCAATTTTGATGATTTACACATCACAATAGTAAATGACAGAAGAGTTAAAGAAGAGCTACGCTGCACTGTAGTAGACAGATCATTACAAAATCAGGATATAGAGAAGGCAACAAGAAAAAGGAAATTCCGTTGCCGGGACTTGAACCCGGGTCTCTCGGGTGAGAGCCGAGTATCCTAACCAACTAGACTACAACGGATCTTGAGAGGGCAAGTGCAAAATATTATTTATAATCAAAATAATATTTCTCTCCTGGTTTTCCTCAAACGAACTCGATTCTACATATTGTTCGACCTCCATGCATGACTAAGATAGCCAATTGTGATTAGTGTAAAGCTTTTAAGATTAAAAAGAAAAGCAAACAGTGAAAGTATATGATAAAATATGAGGAACCGAACATAAAATTGTATGCTGCCATATTTATTTCTTAATTTTTCCATATCATAGTTAGCAAGTTAAAGGAATGAATTCATACTTATCTCGACCTATTTGTAAAGTTAAGGTTTTTTTCTTTTCTATTTCTTTTTTTCTTGATAGTTCCTTCACTTAAGAAATTGGGTTCTGAAATCAATATTCCAACTTAGTTTTTCCTGCAATTTCTTTCTAAGCTCAAAACAAAAAGTGGTCATCTGAAAGGCCCAATGGACTTTACCGTTCCTAGTTTGCTTTTTTAGGACAGAAACAAAAAAACTGGCGTAGTACTCGGAGAACCAACATTTGGCAGCTAAATCAGATACAGTAAAAACATGTTCAAAACTCAAGAGCCCATCGCTGTGTAACTCCTAATTCCTAAATTGGACAAAAGCTCATGCAGATGATCACCTGTCAGGAGCCAAGAAATGAATACTAAAATTAACCCCTTATTTTCCCCTTAAAACACTCTCTCCCAGTCACCTCCCTCCTCTTTCCCTCACCAATTGACCTCCGCAATACATCAGATTTATATAACTGGGGGTCTCTTTGTTCTTTGTTTTTCAGTCTCTCCATCTTTCACGTTTCTTTTTCTCACTTCTCATCGGGATCATCTGTCATTGGCAGGCATCAACATGGTACTGCTCTGCCCCTATCCTCCTCCTAGTAAAGGCCTCCTTTAATTTTCTTTCATTATGCACGTTATAGTGCACGTTTGAATGTTTTTCAAGGCTTGGACAAGGTCAGTCGGCATAAAGGTTGATGGACATTTTCTTTTGTATCCAAGGAAGTGCAAACTAAAATCATCTTTTGTGCAATGCACCAGATCAATCCGCATTTGTGAATTATCTGATTTGGAGGTTGCAGATTCTATGGACTTGAAAAGAAATAGAACCCATGTTGGTCAGTTGGTATCTTATATAAGTTTTGACAATGTCAATATAATTCTCATGTTGAGCAATTGTATAATGACCAAATAACCTGCTTCCGCCATTCAATATATGCGTGTTAATTTCATTTTAGTAGTTGCTAGCATGCAATGATTGTTTGATTGTTTGACAATATATGTATAGGCGAATTCGTCATCTGGAATGGCAGTGGATGACGAGTGCAAGCTTAAGTTCTTGGAGCTAAAAGCAAAGAGGATTTACAGATTCATTGTGTTCAAGATCGAAGAGAAGATCCAACAGGTGACAATAGAAAAACTCGGTAGTCCAGAAGAAACCTATGACGATTTCACTGCCAGTTTGCCTGCTGATGAGTGCCGATACGCTGTGTTTGACTTCGATTTCACAACTGATGAGAATTGCCAGAAAAGCAAGATTTTCTTCATTTCATGGTGAGAACAATATTTCTCATTTTACTCTACGATTGATTGAAACTAGATTAGGATCACAATCTCAACAGAAACTGACAGTAACTACATGAATAAAACAATTCTCTAGAATTACCTGTTTCTTGTCAGAGAAACAGAATTGGATGAGTACCTTATCCATGATAATCATCCGTTCCTGGTACAAATTGTAGAGTCTGATGCATTACCTGATTGATTTCATCTATTAACTCATCAAATTCAACTTGTCTTAGGTCGCCTGAAACATCAAGGGTGAGGAGCAAGATGCTCTACGCCAGCTCAAAAGACAGATTCAAGAGAGAATTGGAGGGCATTCAAGTCGAGCTGCAAGCTACTGATCCTAGTGAGATGAGCATCGATATCATAAGAGGACGAGCGTTCTAATCAGTCAAACCTCCAATGCCTACTCTCGATGATCTTGAGCCCCGCCACATCATTTTTCTTTGTAGCGTGCTCGTTTTCTTCTTTGATGGTCCGTCATGCATGTACCATTCTACTGAAGGGAAACTAGCATCCATTTAGTCATGTTCGTCCCTTCCATACATGTGTTTCTTTCTTCTTTCTGGCTTAACAATAACGTGTACGATGACCTGCATTAACCTTTCTCACATGAGAAATTCAACTCGGTGGAATCATTCTTATTGAGTGTTTTCTGATGCGGCTAGTTTGACCAGAACAATCTTTCAGTGTTGTACACATAGACCTAGCTTTCAGGGTATTGAAGTCAGAGAAGACAAGACAAACTCCAGGTAGAGAATCGACATTTATTCTTATTCATTGCGACCTATGTGTTACTCATGCTTCCATGTCTGATCCATAGGAAACTTTTTCCAGCATCCTAGAAATTGGAACGTAAGAATATGAAGTTTGAAAAAACATAAAAGATAAGTACAAATGCTTGGCTGAACATAATCCCGAGAATGGCGAACAAAGTTAACGAAGCATTCATCAGTTCTTGTTCATTTTCTCCCAGTATTTGGCTTCCCACCGCTCCACTTGTCTTGAGACACTCTCTTTCCTCCCGAGAAAGGCTTGAAGTTCTCCCTGCTCATAAGGCGATGGCAGTGTGCACGGAGGCGAATCACTAGGGGACTTCACCATTGATTCGAGCATGTTCTTTCTAAACAACCCTTTAGCAGAGCACACCATTGTCTCTGTACAGTATTCAATCGCACCTGGAGGTATCTCTGGCTTGTATGTGAGAAGTTTGCCGTATCCAGTGAGAAGATGAAACATGTAATCATATACATTCTTCATCTTTAGACCCTCCTCCATAAATTTGCTTCCACTCTCCCCAATAACCTGTGCCTGTTTAATCATGCAATCCACAGTATCATTTGATGAGAAAAAAGAACAAAAATCAGAGAGGTCAAAGCAATGAACTCGAGAGGATTTTCCTTACCTCTTGAGGGTGATTGTTGCCCCATTCAACTGCAAACTTGATATCTCTGCACTTGTTGTCTGGCCTAATGGGCCAGTAATGCTCCAAAGGGATCATCCCTCTTGTGAAGAAATCGAGGAACTCTGGTTTTACCATCAATGTCATCGAGTTGCATGCCATAATGTACTTCTCGCTCACCGACCATGCCTCTCCTTCCACGTATATCTTGTACCTTTTACACGAATTTCATCGAAGCAGCAAGGTACATCAGTCAATCAATTTGTGGGGAGGACGAAGGAAAAAACTCCAAAGGGTCCATTTGCTTACCTGTGGGTGCATTGGTCTTCTAACTTTGATTGCTTGAATCCTTGACTAACTTCAAGAGACCATTCCTGATTGTGAACCGAATTGTCATTTTTGCATTCTCAATCATCACTATATGCTTCTTCGTAACTCCTAAAACGAGGATACATGTAAAGCAGGCCAGCTTGGTTGGAAAAAAGATCGTGTTTTTTTTTTTTTTTTTTTTTATCGGAATTTTATACAAGGCGCATGGTTCTCCTTGCATCTCGCATTTAGACATTATACTCTAGCCCCTTTCAAGTTACTCTGATCTCCCTCGTTGAATTACTTTCAAGTAAAAAGGCTAACTTCGGCTCAAGTACCACCCAACTTGACGGGTGAGCGTTGCCAATATATTCTGCTTTTTGCAGAATCCCATAAACAAGTCTCTTACATATGCTAAAGCCAGAGCGTTTCAAGAAACACGAGGATTATTATTCGAGTGCACATGACTGTCTGACTGGCTGAAGTGAATTTACCTGGTGATAGAGATGAGCTTTCCAGTCCTGTCCACCGGTTGCATTGCACTTCATTAGGTCTCGCCTTGTGGCTGCGACTCCTGTGTTCCCTTTCCAGTAAGCATAAGGTACTTTATCGTTCCACTCGATTCTCTCAGAGTTCTGTCTAATGGCTCCCACAGTACTTTCCCACGGCCCTATGTTGATCTCGGCCCTATATCAGACAAAATGAAATGAGATAAACCGCAAATTCTTGACTTGTATTCCTAAACCAAGTTGGTTTTCCAAAATATATTTAAAACCTAAGGATCAATTTCATAACTAGATAGTCAGTGTAAGGCATTACCATCCCCAGAATGACCAATCAGGAAAGGTGATGTCAAAGGCCGACTGATTTCCACAGAAGCGGAACAGTGGTGGAGGCAATGTGGCATTCGGCCCCTGGTAGTTGTTCTTCATGATCATCGGCTGGTCATTGCAATAAAACATCAACTCAAGATCTGGTATCTTTCCTGGGTACAACCTCAGGAGCTGCACAATCCCCCATATTGTTCCCACATCTCTTGTTTGGTAGGGCTTCTTGAAGTGCTCCACATAGACCCTCCCCTTGAGAATCACCAGCCTGTAGTGTGCAAAGTCTCTTGTCCTCTCCACCATTTCCTTCGTGATTCCTGTGGTTTTCCAGGCCTGGAGATCCTCGTGGATCCACCGGAAGTACTCTGGACACTCTGTAGCGTGCAAGTCCGTGGGTTGGAACATCCTTGGATAATCTTTTGGGCATGTTTGTGGCTTTGTTGCATCGGTACAGTTGAGAGAATACTGGATCTTTTGGGATGATTGCAACGAATATTCTGGGCTTTTATTGACATTAAATACTTCCCTCAATGACCAACCTGGAAAAATAAACTGCAATGCAGAGAAACCAAGACGGATGCAAAATTCAGACTAGGAGCATAAGAATGTTGATTCCAAATCCAAGTTCTTTTGGTTTTTTCAGTTGTAATAACAGTGTGCAAACTTTTGTTTTTGAGAAGTTTGCAAGCCGATCTGTATCCACTAGTAAAGACAAAACATGTGTAGCATCTAAAATTAGCTAATCTGCACCTTATTTTCTGGACACCAGATTTTACTCCACACTTTGTGGCTATGTGTTAACTTAATCCATGGCAATCATGATTCGTTTCATGTCTGAGATCAGTGAATAACACGAGTTCAATAGAATCTAATGAAAAATCAAATATGTGAAAGAAGGTAAGGGGCGCTGGACTCACAATATCTAACCCTGAGATGATGCAGCCGCTGAGTACTATGATCAAGAACAAGACGAAAATGGCAGCTGAAGCCGACAGCTTTAGCGACCGAGGAGTTCTTCTGGACAATGGCAAACCGTGGAGCTTCTCTTCCTCCATTGATCTTAGCCCACACCTCCAACAGTCCACCAACTTTACTACATGCCCATCAAACCAAGAATGTCACATTCCTGATTAAGCATTCATCGTTCATTCACATATTACTACTACTAATCAACCCAGTTTAAAGCGAAGGCGATCTAATATTAAACTCGAATTCGTTTTGAAGCCACATGATTAGCCCATGTTGAAGCGAAATCCCCTAGCTATACTGCCTTGCTTGGAGTCTACTGTTTCATTCTCTTCCCTGGAAATTAGATCCGCGCTTTAGAGTCTAGTTTGACTGGATTAGTGCGAAAGAAAAGTTCGTCTATCAGAAGTTAACATGCTTATGCATTATAATCAAAGTCAAAGCCTCTCCATTAAGGAAGCTCCATCACATGTCTGGTCATACTTTTCTTGGAAACCACTGCACAGGTGGAGCCATTTTTTGGGGTTCTGCACATAGATAAGGACACCTGTAGATTTGTCAAGTCTTCGTCTCCCCATTTTTGGTTTTATGCCAAGGAGAAAAACCTATATTTTTATCGGTGATTTGCTAAGCAAGACATGAAGTGGAAGTGGTTGACTTTCTATTCACCCTCTTTTTGCCCCACGAAGGATCACAAGAAGAAGAAGTGCAGTTTGTGTGAGTTTGACGGAAACAGATCCACATGGCACAACTTCTCGCCAGATCTTAGGACAAAGATGGAGTGATCATTCAACCATTAGACATGAAACACATGGTTGCGAAGACAGTGCAAAGTTTTAAGTGTAAGCTGCGAAAGCACAGGCCAAATCTTCGTAACTAGAATTAAGAACACATACATAATTAAGGATATGTGGACCCCTAGAGTGCCAAAACTTGGCACATTGGACATTTAAGTGCCAAAATCGAAGAAAAATGATCAGTTAAGTGCAAACAACAAAAAAATCCGGCCAAATTGTCACGTGTCATTTTATGGTGATATTATTTGCTGACGGAGTATTTTTTTTTTTTCAAAATAAAATATTCACGTGATAATTTTAAGAAAAAAAAATTGTCCAAGTTAGAAATTTTTTAAAAAATTGAGCCCTCGCCCGGTCCCTCCCTCCCTCCCTCCCTCCCTCCTCTATTTTTTTTTTAATTAAATCGATTTTATAATAATATATTTTTAAGTTATTTAATATTATTTAATTAATACATTTTTTAAATGTCAAGTAAGCAAAAAACGACGTCGTTTTAGCTGAGTTTTTGCTGACTCAGCTTCCGGCGAGCCACGTAAGTGATTTATATTATTAAAATAAGTCAAGTCGGATTTCCGGCAGCCTTCGTCGGAGTTGACATTAAGTGATCCAATTTTTAAAAAAAGTGACACTTAAGTGTACATTTTGTAACTTTTGACATTTGTCCCATCGTGTCAAGTTTTGACACTTGCACTATACTTCTGTCCATAATCAAGTAAAGAGATTTGTGCATCTGATTTAAATTTTATCATATCTATCATTCTTGATGTATAATAGCGACAATCCAAAACCCAAATACTTTTCCTTCATTGCCCTAAGTATCACTAACTTAATGATTCTCCTTTATTGCCCTCATGCCGTCCGTATCACTAACTTAACGATTCTCTTGTATTGCCATATGTATTACCGGCTTAATGAGATTTCCCTAATCTCCATAACTAGGATTAAAAACACGTACATGGCACTTGATTTGGAATCCATTGTCCTTGATATGGAATAGCAACGTATCACTACCTTAATGATTTTTCTCTATTGCCCCATGTATCACTAGCTTAATGATTATCCTCTATTACCCTATGGCTTAATGAGACCGCTTCTCACCCTTAGCACTTTGCAATCGCTCCTTATGTGAGGACAATTATGTGTTATAGGGTTCGATAATTATGTGTTATAGGGTTCGATAATTATGTGTTACAGGGTTAAAAGAGAGTATCACTGACTTATTGAGATTGCCTCTTAGCCTTAGGGTCTTGTAGCTGCTCCTTGTGTTCTAGGGTTAGAGAAGAGACTTGAGCATTATTTATAGAGTTTTCAGCCAAGTTCTCTCATTATGGGTTAGGCTCAATTCAACCCACACTAGCCAACCCTATATTACACTAATTAAGAAACAATGTTACTTTATTAGATCAATATTGTAAAACGGTAAATTACAATATCAATTAATTGGCAAATTACAATATTAATTAATGTGGCCTACATTACAAAAACTCTTACATTAAAGTCTTGATTTGGTTGTGTTTGAAGTTTCTAAATAAGTCTGTTCAGTGAGAACTCTATAATAATAAAGATATTTTACCTATTTTAGGCAACAATTATAGTACTTTATAATGCAATATTTGTTAGAAAATATTTAGATTTCCTTCTATTTATGCAAATCTTCCTTGTTTATGCAGAATAATGAGATATGTAGAAAATAAGGAAAAAGGGCAAAATGAACGAGAGAAAAATTATGTGATGAAGATGGATATCAAATCAAGATTTGTAGATAAGGATCATGGATTATGGATGCCAAATCAAAGATTGTGGATAGGGATTTTCTGATTTAGTTCATAATTTTAGGCGAAAAATAAACAAATTTCCTTAGGATAGGAGTCTTGGATGAATTATATAAATAGGATAACATTGAGAGCTTAGGGGATAGCTAGGTTTTTTTATTGTTAGATTTTTTTCATTATTTAGAAGTTTTTCGAGTACTTTGAAGAGAAGACAAAATGATGATAGAATTTTTGTTATTTGATAAAGATGTTTGGCTTAATTTATATTTTCGTTTCTTCTTCTATTATGTTTTAACTTTCTTTTGTTAGGGCTATGATGTAGCTTGAATCATGATAAAAATTTTGTGATTTTTACATTTTACAAGTGATTTCAATCATGTGAGTTATATATTATTGCGTTTAATGCTTTTGCTTTTAAGTGACTGACCACTACTTGAATGATGTCATATGCATGTTTGAGATTGAGAGGTGATAATATGCAATTGTTCTTTATAATATATAACCATGAATTAAATGTGGATAGAGATATACCATATTATATGCATAGCTTTCGGTAATAAGATATCCAAAAGATTGATTGTAAGTCGGGAATATTCATAGATTTTAATCCGCTTATGTTATTTAAATTCACGAAAAAATATGGTGGATTTATAAACAAAGTAAGTTTGCTATACCTAGAGATTGGATAGTAAATAGATTAGGAAATTTCACGTTTAATATTGTTCTTGTATGCGTAATGATATGAAATTCATATCTAGTAGTTATGGTGAAATTGGATACTCTAACATATTTCTTTGATTGACTTTCTACATTTTGTTTCAAAATTTTAATTTTAAAATCGTCAATTTTAATTTATTCTCAATTCTATTTTGATTTGTTAGATAAATTTTAAATTAATCTAGTTTTAATATTTAATTGATTTATTAATCATTAATCTCTATGAGACGATATCTTTTCTCATCAATATATCGTTTGTTCAACACGTTCACTTGAGTTTTGAATTTTACGAACATTCGGCTATTCTTGCTTTTAGCATTTTGCGAATATTTGACTCACCAAACCTTTGGACTGGTCGGTTGGAAAAACGGTACAAATCCCATGGACCAAAAGTAGACAATTTCCATCAACGTTCGTCCCTAGCGACTGACTATAGTCCAAATCCGCGGTCATTGATCAAGTGAATAATCAAATGAAGAACGCTCAATGTCAAGAGAGTCGACGGAGAAATTGCAAAGACTGGTCCATGGCGACTAGGCTGGAGCCTAACTCTTCTTTCTTTTCCGATGAACCTAACTTAGGCCAGTTGACCTAACTTCTCTCAAAGTCAAGGGTTCCTCTTTATCCGATTTTTGAGTGGAAATGCATCTAAGCCTAACTTTTTTTTCGGCCAGGTAAAAAATAAAAATTATCTCTCTGTATAATAACACAAAATCAAAGGGTGGTTTCAATTACCTATTAAATTCCATGAAAAGCCCGTTTCTTATTGTTTAACAGATGACCCTTTTTAATTTTCTGGAGCAGTCTAGACGTGCGGTAAGTTTTCTTCATAGTTAAGAAACTTTTTCATAAGAAATTCCCTTTTTTTTTACCAAAAGAAAATTAGTATTCATTGCTTAACACGATACCTCAAAGTACATAGACTTCATAATACACGAATCGAAGTAGAGCAAAGTATAGAATATTGCAATATAAATCCAAATATAGAGAACCAAGAGGATTAACATAGCACCAATAGTGTTAAGCACACGCTCATTCCACAATAATGGATCTGTCAAGCAAAATAACTAGTGGTCGATCATTGGATTTCATATCTTAATTAGTGTTGAGCACTCGTTGGAAATTCCTCCTCCAATAACTATAGCAAGTGCGCCTAGGTTTGGCTTCTTCTATACTATTGCCACACAAACAATCAAAACAAATTGAACAAACACATACCTAACATTTGGAAGAGCAAATCTTTATGTTTCAGCGAGACACCAAAGCTACTGCGACCAACATTGAAACTGAAGGCAAATGACTTGTATATAGATAGAGTCTAAAGGCATCGAATTTTGAAATATCTTTATTAAACTCCTAAATCTAGATAATGAAAGTTCTCAAATTTAAAAGTAGATTGGGAGAATAAAGCTTCCAAAATATAGATTGAGAGAGAAGAAAAAATCAAAAAAGAACAAAGCGCAAACAAAAGAACACAAATGAGTTGCATTTTCTTTTTATTTAATTTGATCCGACAATCTATGTTGGATTTAATTAGAATCATGATTGAAGACTTCTCAATTGATGGCAAAATAAGCGCTTTGATTCATTTACAGGCGACAAGGCGAGGGCGCAATTGCTTGATTCCGCAAAGTACATGGAAAACATGTAAAAATTAGAGTTGTCTTCTCAAAAGATTCTCAAGACATGGAAATAAAAATGGGAAACAAGATATGAAGTGATCGAATAAGGTATATTTTTAGAGTTGCTTCTCAAGATCCTTCCAAAATTCAGCCTCCCACATCTCTACCTGCCTAGTTACACTCTCTTTTCTCTCCATGAGAGCTTTGAACTCGACAGGGTCGTAAGGAGGCGGCAATGAGCACGGAAGCGCGTCGCTAGGCAACTTCACCATCGACTCGACCATGAACTTCCTCAGAAGCCCATCGGCCGGGCAGGCCATCCCTTCCGAGCACAGCTCGGCCACTCCTGGAGGCACCTTCACCTCGAACTTCAGAAGCTTGACGTACTCGCTAAGCAGGTGAAACATGTAGTCGTACACGAACTTCAGCTTCAGGCTCTCCTCCACGAACTTGGTTCCGCTATCGCCAATCCTCTGTGCCTGTTTCGATTGTTCAAGTCGTGACATATTTGAGGAAAGAATGTAACGAAAGCCTAGAGCAAAATATGTGACTGCTGCTAACCTCCTCGGTGTGATTGTTTCCCCATTCAACAGCAAATTTAATATCTCTGCACATATTGTTCGGCCTAATTGGCCAGTAATGCTCCATCGGCATCATCCCTCTAACGAAATAATCGTAGAACTCCGGTTTTATCAGCAAAGTCATGGAATCGCATGCCAAAATGTACTTCTCGCTCACCGACCAGCTGATTCCTTCTACGTAGATCTTGTACCTTTCCATGTTTCAAGTTCATGCAGGCAAATGCAGGTTTTGTTTTATAAGTGCAAGCTAATACAGATTATGCGTAAGTCAGACCGTGCAAACCTTAAAATCTGAAACCCTAAAACGAAAAACGCTCACCTATGAGTGCACTGGTCTTCTAGTTTTGAGTGCTTGAATCCATCCGTGACTTCCTGACGCCAGTCCTGAATAATAACCAACTTTAGAATCATGTATGGATAACATTTCATCTCCTGATCCCGATTGTAGGAACCATAGTGGAGATATAGACACCGTCAAAATCATAGTCATGTGAAGATAGGAGATTACTTGGGCATACACGCGAGCTTTCCAATCTGTTTTTGAGCGGTCGTTGCACCTGACAAGATTGCGCCTGGTCTCGGCCAGTCCGTAGTTGCCTTTCCAGAAAGCGTAGGGCTCTCTGTCCTCCCATTTGATCAGCTCCGCCTTGCCTTTTATGGCCGCTAAAATGTCTTCCCATGGCTTTATGTTCACTTCAGGCCTAACCATAGTTAAATGCAGCAAATAGTAATTGATGGGTTTGTGACAGATCGGTAGGAGAGCTTAATGAGAACTGAGAACTGATAATCTTTAAGGCTATTACCAACCCCAGAAGGACCAATCCGGGAAAGGGACATCAAATGTCGTGTTGTGCCCGCAATAGTGGAACAACGGCGGTACCTCTGCTGCTTTCAAGCCCTGGTAATCTTGCTTCAGGATCAGTGGCTTGTCATCGCAGTTGAACATGAGCTCCAAGTCAGGCACCTTCCCAGGGTACAACCTTAGGAGCTGCAAAATCCCCCAGATGGTGAACATGTCCCTTGTCTGGAAGGCGGGCTTGTACTTCTCCACATAAGCCTTTCCTTTAAGTATCACGAGCCGAAACTGCGCGTGCTCTTTGCTGTTTTCCAACATTTCCCTCGTGATCCTTGCAGCCTTCCAGGGCCGAAGATCCTCATGGATCCACCGGAAGTACTCTGGACATGCCTCCTTGTATATATTCTTGATTCGATGCGTTGCAGGATAATTCGCTGGACATGTCTGCAGTGCGGTGTCATTCCTGCAGACGAGTGGGTATCTGACATTCTGAGTGGAATTTCCAGGGCTTTCCGTGGCCTTAGTCTTGAAGATGAAAGGGCCTGTCAAAGTAGTCTGCGAAAAAAAGGAGAGGAAAATCGGTATCAGGACCATGTTGTTTTGCTTCTGGAGAAATACTGAAGTATCAAAGAAAGGAGGGCAATGTGAAAACAAGAAGTGGTTCTAGATCAGAGTAAAGCTCACAATGTCTATCCAGGAGACGAAGAACCCAGACAGGATGAACACGATTGACAGCATCAAGATGGTTGCCGAAGCCCATGTCCTCTTCACCCGCGGGTGAGTCTTGGTGCCATCGTGACATTCAGCAGAGTGTTCGTCTTCCATGGACGATCGATCGCCTCAACCTCGCTCCCTCTGTGCTCTCAGGGGCGTCGGGAACAAAAGCTAGAAATACTCGGGAGCATTAAATCTCCTAATCTGGAGACTCATTTCGAAAGGCTGATTAAATGATCAGTACGCATTCCATCAAAGTTGATGGTGCCCGCACATGGTGATGTGCCGTAGTTTTCTTGAAATACAATGCACAAAAGGGGAACTTCCTTTTAGGACGGTGATGACATTAGAGAAAGACTCAAAGACTTGAAGGCGTCTTTTTCTCTGGTTCGATTATGTGTGGAGGGTTGTTTGACTTCATGCACAAGTGATCGGCTCCCTTTATGTACACATGAAGGCAACAGAGACGGCTTCGAACAGTTTTAATTAATGAAAGCTCTAATTAAACTAATGATGTAATTTGGTTTCTTTTTTTCCTTTTGGGGTATAGCGGCCATTAGGTGGCATTAGACCAATTAAACGAATGGACCAGGTCGTGTTTTGAATCCAACTCAAATTGACTTATTTAATCCATTTTAATCTATTTCATTGCGGTACAAATTGCAAAAATATTTTTATATTTAACCAAATTTAGGAAAACCCATAGTGTTGTACATGATGTTCGGTTCTCTAGTGGTGAACTACAGTAAACTTTCAATAAGGCTTTTACAGAGAGAAGCTACCATTTCTGCTCCATCTTTTATTTTTTTTTATTTTTGTTGGTCTTGAGCGTTTGCAACTGTGTTGCAAGAGTTCATCTTGAATTTCTTCAGGAGGTTGACGGGTCTTGGTTCGGTCGTAACATTCAAGGGAGGGTTCATCTTCCATGGAAAATCGACCACCTCGACCTCACTCTCCTCGCTCTTCGGGCCTCGGGAACGAACCCACATTTAGGATCATTAAAGCTCCTGATTTCAGAGATTCATTCTCGAAGGCTGATTAATTAATCAACTAATACGCACTTGATCAAAGTTAATGATGTCTCTCAATGAAGGAAGCTGTCACCATATGCTCATATTGTAGTTTTCTTGAAAGCCCATGCACGCAAAAGGGAACTTCTCTTTTAGGTGGTGGTGCAATTGGAGAAAAACTCCACCCAAAGGCTTTTCCTCTAGTTATATTATATGGGTAGTACACCCCAAATGCCAAAACTTGGCACGAGTGAACATATAAGTGCCAAAATTTCTAAAATGTACACTTAAATGTCATTAAAAAAAATTGGGCATTTAAGTGTCAACTCTAGCTAGACTTACCAGAAATCCAACATGGCATTCGGTCTATGTGGCTACTAGATTTCTGACATGACTTGTCTGAAATTTGACATGGCTTGCTTGAAATCCAATGTGACTTGCTATTGGTACTTAAGTATTTATCTCTTTTCTGGTTTTAGTACTTAAGTGTACCTTATGAAAGTTTTGGCACTAATGTGTCCACCAGTGCCAAATTTTGGCATTTGAAGTGTCCGCACCTCTATTATTTTGTGTGTGGGGGAGGGGGGGTTTACGTGACTTCATGCACAAGTGATTTAACTTCTTAATTACCTTTATGTACTCGTGAAGGAATGCGTGACGAGTTCAAATGCATTAAAGCTATGATTAAACCAATGATTCAGTTTTGTTCTTTTGATTTGGGGATACAGAAGCCCCTAGGTGGCGTCATGGGTCAATATTCATGCATCGGACTAAGTTTACCTTCATCGTCCAGTCTCGAAAGCAAGTCATCCATGCCAGTTAATGATCTAATTAATGGTTCAATAGATATTTAAAGGTCCAAAAGGATTTCTATTGATGTCAAATCTAAAACAATCTGTGCATGTTGTACGTGGGGTTCAGCGCAAAGTTTACTGCGGATCAATTTTAATCACTTGATGGCCTATAACATAGGGTACGATTTGATTATCCATTTAAGCTTCGTTTATTTCGTAAAAAATGAATAATTCAAAATTATTTTCATAAAAATGATCGTTTGTATCGCTTGAAATAATTAATCAATAAGAAATGTTTTCATTATCGACAACAACTTATGTCTAAATATTTTTATAGACAATGAAAATATTTTTAATTCGCTCATTTTATAAGTGATATAAACAATCATTTTTAGGAAACCGAATCATTTATTTTTTGCAAAACAAACAAGATACATCATTAACAAAGCGGTCTCCCATTGTTAAACCAGTCAATGATGTAAGGAGATGTAGTTTATTGAATGCATGAGCATGAATAGATTTCCCCATCCTCATTCTTCTAAGAGAGTCCTTCACGTTTATATATACCTTGTCCAGATACAATAATGCATGGACTATACTTTTAGGGTTTCTTCTCAAGATTCTGCCAAAACTCAAGACTCCCACTCCTCCACTCGCCTTGTGACGCTCTCTTTCCGCTCCATGAATGCTTTGAGCCCTAGACCTTCGTAAGGAGGTGGCAGTAAGCATGGGGGGGCGTCGCTGGGGGACTCCACCACCGACTTGTTCATGAACTTCCTGATCAACCCACCGGCTGGACACTCCATCAGTTCCGAGCACAACTAGACCGCTCCATGGGGGACTTTGACATCGAACTTCAAGAGCTTGGCGTACTCATCGAGCAGATGAAACATGAAGTCATACACGTACTTCATTTTCAGACTTTCGGAGATGAATCTGCTCCCGCCCTCTCTGATCCTCTGCGCCTGCTTATTTGTCAAGTCGTAAGAATGCTTCGATGAAAATCAAGGAAACGCATGTGTTTGCAAGATTGAAAAATAGATGATATAGACCGACCTCTTCGGTGTGATTGTTTCCCCATTCGACGGCGAACTGGATATCTTTTCACTTATTATCTGGCCTAGTTGGCCAATAATGCTCCATCGGTACCATCCCTCTCGTGAAGTGGTCATAGTACTCCTAAGTTATCATCAAGGTCACGGCATCGCATGCCAAAAGGTACTTCTCGCTCACGGACCAAGAGCTTCCTTCTACGTAAATCTTGTACCTTTCGATGGTGAATTAGTTGAGTTCACGCGAGCAAATTCCATATTTTCCAAATAAGTCAGATTGCGCAAGCTAAAATCGGATTTCAAAGATAGAGAAGTGGAAACCCTTCTACATTACCTGTGGGTGCATTGATCTTCTAGATTCGAGTCCTTGAATCCCTCCGCCATTGCTTGACACCAATCCTGAAGAGCAACGAGCAAAAATTTTATGTGTTTGTCATCCTTGTTTCATGAGATTTCTATACAATCCGATAGCTACAAGTCGAGCAATTTTAATCGTGCGCAGGCAAATTTGTTCAACCGATGTACAAGAAAATAGAAGAACCTGGGTATACTAGCGAGCTTTCCAATCGATCTGAGTAGTGTCATTGCACTTCATGAGATCAAGCCTGGTTTGGGCCACCACAGGATTGCCTTTCCAGTAAGCGAAGGGCACTTCGTCCTTCCATCTGGTCATCCCTGCCTTCTCTTCTATGGCTGCTAAAGTGCCTTCCCATGGCCTTATGTTCACTTCAGGCCTGGCCATGAGAATTCAGATTATACTTCAATTGTATATGAATACAATGCATTGTATCTTTAGCAGGAGTTCAATGATGTTCGAGGCATTACCAGCCCCAGAAGGACCAATCTGGAAATATGATGTCCAAGGTCGTATTGAATCTGCAATAGTGAAATAATGGCAGGACCATCGCAGCTTTCAGGCCCTCGTAATCTCGTTTCAGGATCATTGGATAGTCCGCGCAGTTGAACATGAGCTCTAAATCCGGCACCTTGCCAGGGTACAGCCTTAGGAGCTGCAAGATCCCCCAAATCGTGAACACGTCCCTCGTCTGGAATGAGTCCTCGGTACTTCTCTACGTAGGCCTTTCCGTCAAGGATCACCAATCTGAAGTGCGCGTGCTCTTTGCTGCTTTCGAACATTTCCCTTGTGATCCCCACGCTCTTCCAGGGCCGAATCTTCTTTACTGACTCTTGGAGCCATGGTCAGGTCAAGCTGGACAGTCATTAGCACCTGCGATAATCTAGCAGCCAGGCATTGCTTGGAGAGCACTCGTTTAATCATCCTTTAGATAATACAAATTAGCTCAACTTGAAAATCTTTCATGCGATGAAAATTGTGGTATTGGGTTGGCGTGCATTGAGGGTAGAATATGTAGATTTCTAAAGTCAATTCCAATATGCAGTCATGGAGTCAAAAGAGGGTGCCATTCCATTGAAGCAAGCCTTGGGATCTGACGTTAGACTTCAAACTTTAATGGTCCCAGAGAAAGTATTAGGCAGATCTCATGTAGTAGTGAGACCCATCATATTCAATTTTCTACCGAAACCACATATGCAAGGAGTTACTACTTGGGATAATTGCCAAGAAAGTCATGAATCTATTGCACTTGATTACAATTTAATTATAATTTTTTATTTGATTAATTTAATCATAAACAATTTGACAATTTACCAATATAATTCTTCTAATCAACTTTGGCTAGAAGCCACTAAGGTAGAATGTTGTTTGTCCTATATGACATAGTCAACATTGACGTTGATATATTTTGTAATTTTGTAATTTTTTATTTTCCTTTTGAGTTGATGTGGCCTTGCCAGTCACAATGGAAATTTTTTTTATTAAAAATATAAAATTTTACAAAAATTATCTAACTTAGGGCCAGTTATGTTACATAGGATGGTTAACATCCATCTCAAGATTTCCAATTAAAATTAATCAGAAGGATTATACCGGTAAATTGTCAAAATGCTTAGGACTAAATTAGTCAAAATAAAAGTTTATAACTGAATTAATATTCATATAATAAATTGATGATTTTATTAGTAAATTTTCCCTGACTATTTTGCACTCAGGTGCGTTTGCACCGTTTACTGGGTGGGAGTCATCACATATTCATATTCAACGACCTAAATGCACCATAGCTAGATTCCTGCTTGGTCCATGTAACTATAATTTCCATCCGAGAAGTCAGGCATGTACATTCATTGCATGCCGACTTTTAAATTACGTGAATTCCACTTGAGGCGGGCAAGATATAGTGGCAAGAGCAATTCCGTTCCTCGGTACTTGTTCAAGACTTGACGTCTTTCTCTTTTCATTCATTTATTTATACTTTTTCTTCTTTTGGGGGTTAAGTGAAGTTTAAGGAGATGCGATTAAGTAATCTCTAGTTGGGAAACGAAACAAATCATCCTTGAACTATATTATAATATGTAATATGGTATTTGTACTTTTAATTTATTCAGTATAGTCAGTGAACTTTAACTCATTGTATAACGTCATTTATAAATTTTTAATTTATTCGATATAATCCCGAACTTTTTGATATGTATTCAAATTAGTCCATTGACTATATAAAAATGTTTAATACTGTTATTAAGCTTAAATTAATAAGAGGATAATATTTGTCACTTTCATATAAATTATGGACTATTTTAAATATTTACCGAAAGTTCAGGGATCACATTGAACAAATCAAAAATTTAATAATTGTATTGTGCATTGGTCAAAATTCAGGGACCATTTATGTTGTTATCTTTTTTTTTTTTTTTTGAACTCTGTTTCCAAAATGAGTAACATTTGACAAGTGGAGAAATGTTTAATGATTAATGCGAGTCTCGATACAAAGGGAGACGTGGAGATGCAACTCTGGCCATTTCAAATTCTGCGCTAAAGGTCTCACCGGTCACCCGGAGAAGTTACTTTCTGTTCCTTCGAGTACCGGCAGGAGCACAAAGAATGAGGAAGAATGCGCGAGCGAAAGCGGGCATTCTCATTGTTTCCTGTCGATATTGTTCCAGTACTCAGCCTCCCACATTTCCAGGAGCCTAGTGTTGTTCCTCTTCCTCTCCATGAAGACTTGAAGCTCTCTCGGGTCATAAGGAGGCGGCAGCGTGCAAGGCAGCGACTCGGTGGGGGACTTCACCATGGAGTCCTCCATGTTCATCCTAAACAGGCCGCTGATTGGGCAAGCCATCGTCTCGGTGCAGTACACGGTCGCTCCCGCCGGCACCTCTGGCTTGAACTTGAGAAGCTTCGCGTACTCGACGAGGAGGTGGAGCATGTAGTCGTACACGTACTTCATCCTCAGATTCTCCTCCAGGAATCTACTCCCACCTTCTCCAATGGCTTGTGCCTGAATTGGCCAGGAAATGCAACGATGTTAGCAACAACCCAGAAAGATAAAAGGGGAAGAGAAGATGGGTAACAGTAATGTTTTCGAGTCGTAGTGCTGTAAGTAGCTGCTCGAGTTAGCGCACCCATTTAAATATCAAACAGGAATCTCCGTGTCCCTTTGAAAATATATTAGTACCTCTTTGATGTGTTTGTTGCCCCATTCTACTGCAAACTTGATGTCTCTACACTTGTTGTTGAGCCTGATGGGCCAGTAATGCTCCATTGGGATCATCCCTCTTAGGAAGAAATCGCGATAAACTGGCTCTATCATCAGAGTGGTCGAATCACACGCCAGAATGTACTTGTCGCTCACAGACCATGCCTTGCCTTCCACAAGATTTTGTACCTTGACAATGAATGGAAGGAGAGGAACTTGCTAATCAGATTAATCAATCACAGGACATATGTATAGGATCTTGAGAATCGTAAGGAGTTGCATTGCTTAAATTACCTGTGGATGCATTGATCTTCCAATCTCGATTCCTTGAATCCTTTCCTAGATTCAGCAGCCCAATTCTGATAATAAGAAAATAATCACAGAACCGATCTGTCAGTTACAATCTCTTTTTCTAATTGTTGGGGAGATAGTTCATAAAATGATCTGCGCAGCTTATCTGACGATGAGTGAAAAATTTAGTACATTTCTGAAACTGATACCGAGCCAAAATCAAGGACTTCCAAGCCAATGACCGTTTAAATGAACTACATAATCTTATGTGAGTATAGTTCAGCGCCACCTCATTCGGACTGGAGTTTGATCAACTTAGGAACTAGCTTGATGGAATAGGTTGAATTACCTGGACGTATAGACGAGCGTTCCAGTCATGTTCGTTAGTGGCATTGCACGTCATTAGGTCTTGCCTATTTGGTGACACGCCCGGGTTGCCTTTCCAGTATGCGTATGGTATCCGATCTTTCCATTCAATTTCCTTTGCCTTCTCTTTGATGGCTCGGTATGTATTTGCCCATGTCCTTATATTGACCTCATGCCTATAAAATACAGATTAGAAATACGATGCACATGATCATTTTCAATCCCAAGATGAGAACTACGATGCACATGATTATCTTTTCAAAAAATATCGCTGTGTTAATGATGACAGAGAATAAGATTATTACCATCCCCAGAAAGACCAATCGGGAAATAATATATCCAACGATGTCTCGTTCCCGCAGTAGTGGAAAAGAGGTGGGGGCGACACAGCATCTGGCCCTTGGTAGTGACTTTTCATGATCATTGGCCTGTCGTTGCAATAGAACATGAGCTCCAAATCCGGCACTCTCCCGGGATACAACCTCAGGAGCTGTAAAATCCCCCAAATTGTGCCCACATCCCTGGTCTGAAAGGGCCTCTTGAAGTGCTCTATATAAGCCTTGCCATTCATAATCACAAGCCTGAAGTGGGCAATGTGTTTGGTTCTCTCCATCATCTCTCTTGTGATCCCCGTCCTCTTCCAGGGCCGTAGATCCTCGTGGATCCACCGGAAGTACTCTGGACACACCACAGCATATGATTCCTTGGGCTCGTGTTTCGTCGGGTAGTTCGTTGGGCATGTCTGGTGCATGGCTGATGAATTGGTGCAGTTGAGAAGGAATTCCATCTTCTGAGGTGGCTCTCGCTGGCCACTCTTAGCAGAAACCATTTGCCTCAAAGAAACTCCTGGAAATATAAACTGACAGTGCGCACACACGACAGAAAAAGTAAGTTCAGATGAACAAAGGTAAATTTCCGAGAAGTAGGTGCATGCGGATCTTATCCAACAGTGAAATGCATTGAGAATGTGATGCTAATTAAAGATATCTTGTATCAAATCTTTTGGCATCACAGACTGTCGCGTTAAAAGGTTCCTGAAGTTCAATTAACTGGTCTAAATACATACTAACATTAGAGAACAGAATCTCGATTACATCCTTCGTTTTTCCAAATGGGTGGGTTTGAGTTGAATGTATGGATCCAAATACATCATGGTTCATAGGCAAGAAAGCATAATTAAATTGCGCTTATCGTATCTGCATTC
This sequence comes from Angophora floribunda, assembly GCA_014182895.1. NCBI lineage: Eukaryota > Viridiplantae > Streptophyta > Magnoliopsida > Myrtales > Myrtaceae > Angophora > Angophora floribunda. Next base: position 1,122,662 of record CM024709.1, read on the forward strand.
TACGACCCAAATGCTGGATCAAGCATAATCCATTTTCCTAGAGAGTCCAAATTACAGGACGGTTCAGTAAGCAATGACATTAGATGAAAACAGAGTCTCTGCCTACATGGATCCAAAACGCAGCAGTTTCCCTAAACCAGGCGGGGACGCCATAATAGTCTGACTTGCTGTCCCTGGTTTTCTCAGCTATGTCTTGCAGCCTTTAACACACGGAAATAAGCAAAGATGATTGCATGAACCAAGCCCAGAAAGAGAGGTGGATAGAATGTGATTGCTTTGAACGAGGGCACTCATCATTCAAATTCGTCGTCTTGATCAACCAAGATCTCTGTTTGTTATACGGGGTCCAAAAAAAAAAAAAACCTCCTAAGCCGCCAGTACGGACTAATTACTATCAAAGGCCAGAAAAGTTGTGAAAGACTTACAATATCCAGCAAAGAGACGACGCTCCCACAAAAGATGATCATAACAAAGGAAGCAAAAATAGCGGCCGGAGTCCACGACTTCAGCGGACGGCTGGAATTGGATGAACCGTGTGGTCGAACCTCATGCGACCCTGGGCCAATCTTCCGACGGGACCTTTCTTCTTCATCTTCCATTGATCTCGTGAACCAGAAAGGCTTGGAATCAAGGCTAGCAGATTCTACCAACTTCTTCTTCTTCTTCTTCTTCTTCTTCTTTCCCGTGTTCTTGAGGGAGACTGATTGATGAAACTCCTGCAGAGTCACATCTACTAACTTTCGCTTCCTCAGAGTTGCTGCGCACTCCTTGGCTTGTGATTTACACGAATAAGCTCAGATGGAAATTGAGTCCTAGCACTTACGTTTCGTTTTCCAGCAAAGATCAAGCACGTAGATTAGTTTTTGGTAATCTGGGATGATCTGATCTCATGTCAAAACACAATCTCTTTTTATTCTATCTTGCTCTTATTTTGGTCAAAGAAAAACTCTCCGTTAAGGAAGGTTTTATCACATGGTTGGAGCCCAGTTTTTGGCGATGCACTTGCAAAAATGGGAGGCGCGAAGACTTGAAGATTAAGTGATTGGAATTTGACTTCCTAACTTTCATTTATTTATTTATTTTGCATTTGAAGTAACATATGTGTGACTTGATTCTTTTTTAATCATATCTGTTTTGACACATTTGAATAAATTTGATGCTATTGCTTTATTACCTAATTCTGCCATTGCTTTATTACCTAATTTAAATGAAAATGGGCTTTATTAAATTATGGTTAATATCATTGAAAATCTCAAACCGGTGCATCCGTACCACATTTACTTTCAAATTAATTTTTGTGTCATGTAAAATTTAAAATCGATACTCATGCCATATTTACCCCAAAAATAATCTTCGTGCCACAAGAAATCACAAACCAATCTATCTGTGTCACATTTACTTGCAAAAAATCTCAACTATACCTAAATCTCGGAGATAAGTGAGATTGCTTTCTAAATTTGGATCATCTCTTAACTTACAACAAAATCACGATCTTCCCTTCCTCCAAATTATGGGCCCAATTATTCATAAAAAGATATGGATATACACCTAATGATTTTCGAATATGACGCAGTTCATGTGGTCATTATATTCTATTAGATGTACACTCATTCATATTTTTGGTAGCAATTGTGAAACTCTGCAGTTTTAAAGTGTTCATATTTTTGTTTTTTTTATCATGAAAGAGCATGTTGGGTTAAAAATTAGTTTTGGATAAACGTGGCATGAACTTAGCAATTCAGAATTTTTTGTAGCATGAAAAATAGTTTGGAAATGAATGTGAACATGGATACAAATTTGAAAATTTTGATAATATTAACCCTATCAAATTATTCAAAGGGACAAATTTGCCCATAGAAGCATAGATATCTATCTATCTGCAACCGCACGTCGAATTAAAGTTGGTGATTTTGAAAAGGTTGAATGCACTCCTGCGGCTCTAGATAAGTCGCAACTAGATTTCTAGGGATTTAGGATTGTGGATCTTTATCAAAATTCAATTTGTGGAAAATAAAATGGGCTTGCATATGAAGTTTGATCTGTATAGGTAGGTGCTTTTATTGCAACAAAAAGTCAATTCCTAAATTTAGTACTTTCCATATGGAGAAAGTACGAAAAGAAAAAAATACTAAATTTATTACATTACTGCTAATTCAATTTTAAATATTTTAATTGGAGCATTTGTATTAGTTGAGCTCATTGAGCCAATTTCAATCAAAAATCACTTACATACACACTGGCTATCATATATAACATGACCAATGATAACTTGGACAAAATTTGCAAATTAAAAAAAAATCTAAATTTTTTTTTCATTATGGCTAGTGAGGGCTTGACCCTCACTACCAGAAGAGAACCACCTTTGCCCTTGGCAAGCGATGGCTATTAGGCCCTCGCCTAGAGGTCGATGAGGGTCGAACAATGAAAAACAAAGAAAAAAAAGGAAAAAGAAAAAATATTTAGAAAAATATTTAAAAATTAGAAAATTTATTCACATTAGTGCCGATTATACTACGTAGGGTAGCTGGCATTTATATTAGTGATTTCTAACTAAAATTGGCTGGTTAGGCTCAATTAGCATAGATGCAAAAGGTTTATAACTTTTTTTTTTTTACTTCCCCTCTTTTCGTCCTTTAGAGGTATAATGTACAAGTGTCATTTTCACTACTGCATTAGATGCTATTGCCCTTGTTGCCGCCACTACTCATAAGTCCTAAGCGCCACCCCTAGGAGTACCTAGAGCACCGTTCCACCATTTTTATTCATCAATGATCGATATTGTATTCACAAGTCATTCCCTTTGTAACTAATCCAAATGTCAATTTTTATACCACAATCGACTCATTGGCGCACCAACTATAGACTAAAACAATCCAATAGCGATTGGCTATGATTGCCACCATCATATATACCCACCTCTGGTAAAAGAACAACATAAATGCCAAAATTTGGCACTTTACCACGAAGGAACACTTAAATATCAAAAGTTTTAAAATGTACATTTAATTGTCACTTTCTTTGAAAAATAAGACATTTCAATGTTAAATCTAGTGTAGGATACTGAAAATCCAACATGACTTATTTTTAATAATAGAACTTGCCTAGATGGCTCATCGAAAAATTGAGTCAGTAAAGATTTAGCCAAAATGAAGTCATTTTGCCTCTTATTTAAATTTTAATATAAATATTAATTAAATTAAATTTAACACTAAATTAAAAAAAAAAGTTTACAAAACGTAGCTAGCAATGGCGGGGAGGTGATGGCAAGGGCTTGCACAACCCTCGTTGAACCAGTGTTGCAATCCTTTTTTTTAATTAATTAATTTATATAGTTTTTACTTTAATTTAATTAATATTTTATTAAAATTTAAATACGAGACAAAACAATGTTGTTTTTGGCTTATTTAGCCATGTCAACATTTAAAATGACGTTTGCACTTGTCTCATTGGAAAAAAGTCACACTGATATTTTAGCTGAAATTTCTCGCCGTTTCTACTTAAGTAATCGATTTTTCTCCAATTTTAACACTTAAGTGTATATTTTCAAACTTTTGACCTTAAGGGATTCGTAGTAACTATGCCCGGGTAACTATTTACCAAAAACACAGGTCTCCGCAAAGTTAAAAGACCATGTATGGGGCCTTATGCCTGCCCATTGCCAAAAGGTCAAGGAAGTTGATGACCTCTACCCTTCCATCCCTTGGATAGATAGAGAGGGAGGGCAGAGTTTTTGGTTTCTTCATGTTGTCAAAGAGTTGAACAATGAAAATAGATGATGAGTGTCCTCCCATTACAATTTTTGACACTTGGGGTGTCCAGCATTTACTTAACTCTATTCTCGGTCGACCATAAGCCCTATATCTTTATTAGAATCTTGTGTGACGAATGATGAAATAGCTAGACGTGAGATTGCTCTCTCGTGCACATATTTACTCAAATACATTTTTCTAAGTATGAAAAGCATGTAATCTCCCGGATTTTAAACTACGACAAGATAAAAGAAAGCTTTCGAATTCGCGAGAGATGAATGCAACCCTTCATGGGAACTTTAGAATGAACCCCAACCATACCACCAGGAGAAAGATTTCCTTGAGCGTGGGCCGAGTTCATCACACGTATGGGCTCGAGGTCTAATTTTGAGAAGATGGCTCTGTCACTTTCGCAAGAACTATTCACAAAGTGGAGCCCTAATTCATCCTCAAGGTACGCCGAGAGAGAGAGAGAGAGAGAGAGAGATTTTACTCACAAAAAGTCTGCTTTAATCTAAGCTGCTGGCTTCTGTGGTTCGTCGCTTTTAAGGTACAAGTGGAGTGACTATGAAACTAGCGTATCCAGCCTTGTGTTCTAAAAATGAAATATCCGAGACCACCAGGGGGACGAGCTTCTCTGGAAATCTCTCTAGTGCTGAGCCTCCTCCCTCTCCACTCGTCTAGCCACCTTCTCTTTTCTCTCGAGGAGCGCTTTGAGCTAAAGGGGTTCGTAAGGAGGCGGCAACGAGCACGGCGGAACTTCGCTAGGGAACATCACCATAGACTCGTCCATGAACTTCCTGATCGATCGCTGAGCAGGTGGAACATGTAGTCGTACGCGTACTTCATTTTCACGCTCTCCGCAACGAACCTGCGTCCATTCTCTCCGATGGTCTGCACCTGCATGGGGTGTTCGTTTCCCCATTCCACGGCGAACTTGATGTCTCTGCACTTCATGTGAGGCCTAATGGGTCAGTAATGGTCCATGGGGAATCAGCCCTCTTGAGTAGATTTTGTTGGAAGATATGCTCAAGATATTCAAAATTGAGATTGATGCACTAAATCAATCAAGATCAATTTATATTGGATACGATATTGCAAGAGATATTATTTCCATTTTATTATACACCTTTGTACCATAATTACAAGTCTTTTGTACAATGAATGAACATACAGAAATACAAAAAGTTTCATTTTCTCCCATTCCTATTCAGTCTTGGCTTGTCTTCCTTGTTTTCTTTCAGCTATCACAGCAGTCCGGCTTTACCCTCAACGTCATCGCATCGCATGCCAGAACATACTTCTGACCGACCATGCGATTCCTTCAATGTAGATATTATACGTGCTCCATATTTTTAAATGCAAGCGTATTCAGTTTATGACTAGGCCAAGCAGCGCGATCTGGAATGCCCGTCTACTCGTTTACAAAGAGAGCAAGAGAAAATCTGTAGACAAACGGAACGGGGAACTGTTAGTGGCTTTCCTATGAGTGCATTGATCTTCTAGATTCGAATGCTTGAATCCTTCGGCTATTTTGCGACCCCAGTCCTGGAAAAGGAAATCGCAAGCACATCAAGTTTTGCATTCTAGCGCTGTGACTTTACCATCTGACCCAAGTAACAATAGGTAGCACCGACCAAATCGAACGAGGATCAGTTAATGATTTCGACCCTGGGCCAATCTTCCGATGGGACCTTTCTTCCTCATCTTATATTGATCTCGTGAAGCAGAAAGGCTTGGAATTAAGGCTAGCGGATGCTACAAACTTCTTCTTCTTCTTTCCCTGTGTTCTTGAGGGAGACTGGTTGATGAAACTCCTGCAGTCACATCTACTGTCTTTTGCTTCCTCAGACAGTTGCTGTGCACTCCTTGGCTTGTGATTTACATGAACAAGCTCAGATGAAATCGAGTCCTAGCACTTACAGTTTGGTTTTCCAGCAAAGATCAAGAACATGGATTGGGTTTTGCAATCTGGGGTGATCTGATCTCATGTCAAAAACGATCTCTTTTATTTTATCTTGCTCTTGTTTTGGTTAAAGAAAAACTCTCCGTTAAGGAAGGTTTTATCACATGGTTGGAGTCCAATTTTTTGGCGATGCAATTGCAAAAAAGGGAGGTGCGAAGGCTTGAAGATTAAGTGATTGGAATATGACTTCCTAACTTTCATTTATTTATTTATTGGTTTATACATTTGCATTTGAAGTAACATATGTATGACTTGATTATTTTTTTTTTTTTTTGGTCATATATATTTTTACACATTTGAATAAATTTGATGCTATTGCTTTATTACCTAATTTTAATGAAAATGGGCTTTATTGAATTATGATTAATATCACTAAAAATATCAAAACGATGCATCCGTACCACATTTACTTTCAAATTAATTTTCGTCACGTAAGATTTCAAATCGATACACTTGTGCCACAATTATCTCAAGAATAATTCATTGCACCACAAAAAATCACAAACCGATTCATGTGTGCAACATTTACTTGCAAAAAATATCAACTATACCTAAATCTTGGAGATAAAAGATTTCCTCAAAGAATAGTGAGATTGCTTTCTAAATCTAGATCCTCACTTAACTTACAATAAACCATGATCTTCCCTTCCTCCAAATTATGGACCCAAGTATTCATCAAAAGATATGGATATACACCTAAGGATTTTGCGAATATGACGCAATTCACGTGGTCATAATATTGTATTAGATGTACACTCATTCGTATTTTTGGTAGCAATTGTGAAACTCTGCAGTTTTAAATCTTGAAACTAAATCGTCTCTATCCCAACTTATGAGAATATGGAGATTCGAATCTCCTACCTTCTCTTTTTCATGTGAGAATGGTGGTCATTGGGATTTTGTAGTTATTGGGGCAAACTAATTTAATATTACCAAAATCTCCACCATGTCACATTTATTTCCAAACTAATTTTCATGTTAAAAAAAATTCCGAGATTGTTAAGTTCATGCCACATTTACCCTACACTAATTTTCAACCTAACATGGTCTTTCATGATATATATATATATATAGAGAGAGTAGAGTAAGACATAAAGTATGACCGACAAAAAAAAAATCAAATTATTCAAAGGGAGTCAAACTCATCCATAAAAGCATATAAATCTATCTATCTACAACCGCACATCGAATTAAACTTGGTGATTTTGAAAAGGTTGAATGCACTGCCGCAGCTCTAGATGAGCTGTAACTAGATTTCTAGGGATGCAGGACCGTAGATCTTTATCGAAAGTTCAATTTGCGGAAGATAAAATGGGCTTGCATATGAGGTTTGATCTATAAAGGTTAGATGCGAGATTGGTAGGATCCAAAAGTCTCTTTTATTGTAAAGAAAAGTCAATTCCTAAATTTCGTACTTTCTATATAGAGAAAGTACATATAAAAAAACACTAAATTTATTGCATTACTACTAATTCAGTTTTAAATCTCTTAATTATCAACAAAAAAAATTAAATTCTCTAACTAGAGCATTTGTATTAGTTGAGTTCATCTTGCCAATTTTAATCGAAAATCATCGACATGCACATTAGCCATCCTACCTAACATGACTAGTGATAACTTGGACAAAATCTATAAATTTTAAAAAAAAAATCAGAATTTTTTTCTTTTTTTTTTCATTGTGGCCAATGAGGGCTTGACCCTCACAACTAGACAAGAGCTGCCCTCGCCCAGTGACTAGTGAGGGTCGCACAATATATAAATAAAAAAGAAAAAAATATTTAAAAATTCATAAAAATATTTAAAATTTTAAAAATGTATTTACGTCAGCGCTGATCATACCACATAAAGTGGTTAGCATTTATGTTAGCAATTTTTTTACCAAAGTTGACCTGATAGACTTAATTGGCATAAATGCAAAAGGTTTATGATTTTTTTTTATACTATCCCTATTTTCCTTTAGAGGTATGATGTACAAGTGTCATTATCACTAATGCATTAGATGCTATTGCCACTACTCGTAAGTCCTAAGCGCCACCCCTAGGAGCACCTAGAGCACCGTCCCGCCATTTTATTCATCCGCGATCAATATTGTATTCAAGAGTCATTTCCTTTGCAATCAATCCACCATCATGTATACCCACCTCTACTCCCGGTCGACCATGACCCCTGTATCTTTATTAGGAAACTCTGTAGGACAAATGATGAAATAACTAGTCATCGGATAGCTCTCTCATGCAAATATTTACTCGAATACATTTTTCTAAGTATGGAAAACATGTAATCTTCCGATTTTAAACTACAATAAGATAAAGAAAGCTTTCGTATTCGCGAGAGATGAATGCAACCCTTCATGGGAACTTTGGATGAACCCTAACCATACCACCCAGAGAAGAATTCCTGAGCGTGGGCCGAGTTCATCGCACGTATGGGCTTAAGGTCTAATTTTGAGAAGATTGCAGTGTTACTTTTGCAAGAACTATTCACAAAGTGGAGCCCTAATTCATCTTCGAGGTACGCCTAGAGAGAGAGATTCTACTTACGAAAGGTCTGCTTTAACCTAAGCTGCTGGCTTCTATGGTTCATCGTTTTTAAGGGACAAGTGGAGTGACTATGGAACTAACGCGTCCAGCCTCGTAATCTAAAGATGAAAGATCCGATACCACCAGGAGGACGAGCGTCTCTTGAAGTCTCTTCAGTGCCGAGCCTCCTCCCGCTCCACTCGTCTAGACACCTTCTCTTTTCTTTCGAGGAGCTCTTTGAGCTCGGGTGGTTCGTAAGGAGGCGGCAACGAGCATGGCGGCACATCGCTTGGGGACATCACCATGGACTCATCCATGAACTTCCTGATCGAGCCGCCAAATGGGCACGCCATCACCTCCGCGCACATCTCAACCGCCCCCAGAGGCACCTTTGTCTCGAACTTCAGGAGCTTCGCGTACTCGCTGAGCAGGTGGAACATGTAGTCGTACACGTACTTCATTTTCACGCTCTCGGCGACAAACCTGCGTCCGTTCTCTCCGATGGTCTGAGCCTCCGCGGGGTGTTCGTTTCCCCATTCCACGGCGAACTTGATGTCTCTGCACTTCTTGTGAGGCCTGATGGGCCAGTAATGGTCCACGGGGATCAGCCCTCTTGAGAAGATATCATAGTAGTCCGGCTTTACCCTCAATGTCATGGCATCACATGCCAGAACATACTTCTGACTAACCGACCAAGCGATTCCTTCAATGTAGATATTGTACCTGCTCCATGTTTATAGTTCATGCAAACGTATTCAGTTTATAACTAGGCCACGCGATGCGATCTGGAATACCCAACTGCTCATTCACAAAGAGAGCCGGAGAGGATCTACAGACAAACGAAACGGGGGACTGTTACTGGCTTACCTATGAGTGCATTGATCTTCTAGATTTGAATGCTTGAATCCTTCAGCTATTTCACGACCCCAATCCTGAAAAACAAAATCTTAAGAATATCAAGTTTCGCATTTTAGTGCCGTAACTTTACTATCTGATCCAAGTAACGATGGGTAACACCGACCAAATCAAATAAGGATCAGTTAATGATTTCAAGAGTTCAACAAAGTGCTTTTCTTTTCCATTTTACCTGGTTATACAGGCGAGCTTTCCAATCGATTTTTTGGCTGTCGTTGCACTTGAGAAGATCAGCCCTGCTTCCAGAAGTAGTGGGGTTGCCTTTCCAATAAGCATAGGGTTCTCTATCCTTCCATGACATCATCTCCGACTTCTGTTTTATGGCCGACAATGTGCTTTTCCATGGCTTTATGTTCACTTCAGGCCTACCACATAAAACGCGCTTATTTAAGACACTTCCCACTTCGTACATGATTCTTTTACAGAAGAGAGCATTAAAAGATGCGGAAAGGTTGCTTAGTGGAGCTGCTTTAGCAAATTAATTCCCTACGAAGCTGCTTTAGCAAATTAATTCCCTACGAACTAGATTGCGACCCATCTTCGTGGGCTAAACAGTTGAGAATGAACCAATTTGGTGGGATGAGTCCTATGCATCGAGTGGAATCGTGCAGTTGGAGCTTATTATGCTGCACTCATCCACCGAATCTGCCAAGACACAGGGCTAAACTTAGCTCGAACAGCCTATTGTTTTAGCTGGTAAAAAATGCTCTCGTTTCTCAGCACTGCGACAAAAAATTTAAAGCTGCTGCAACGCGAAAGGAGTGAGTTATTACCAACCCCAGAAGGACCAATCGGGGAATGGAATGTCGAACGCCGTGTGGTGTCCACAATAATGAAATAGTGGCGGGATCTTGGTGGCTTTCGAGCCCTGGTAATTTTGCTTCTTGATCACCGTTCGGTCTCCGCATTGGAACATCAGTTCCAAATCCGGCAACTTATTGGGATAAAACCTCAAGAGCTGCACGATCCCCCAGAATGTGAACTCTTCTCTCGTTTGGAACGCAGGCCTGAACTTGTCCAGATAGACTTTCCCCTTGTGAACCACGATCCTAAAATGCGCAGTACTCTTAATGCTCTCCAACATCTCTGTCGTGATTCCCGTGGCCTTCCAAGGACGGAGATCCTCGTGGATCCACCGGAAGTACTCAGGACATACCTCGGCATGTATGTTCTCGGTCTCGTGTTCAAGGGATAATCCAAGGGGCATGTTTGCTTCACTGTTGCATTCGCGCACTGGATTGGGAACTCTTTTTTGGTAGACTCGGGTGGAGACGCAGTTTTCGGAGACTTGAGTCCAAACTTGGTTTTCTTCGGAGATGATTGAGCAGAGCTTTCGTTGGTGGTAGTCCTGAAAATTGAAGCACCTGGAAAAGTAAAAGTAGGCTACAAACCACCAAAAAGGTAAAAAAAAAAAAAAGGAGAATACCAGGTTAATTCAAGGGTATGAGATTAGCTGATATGTGAGATCTACAAAATCATGAAAAAGAATCTCAGGATCTGCAGAACATTAGCATATCTATGGCTAACAAAATTAAGAGAAAAGATGGAACATGAAGAAAGGAAAAACCGAGGTCAGTGCATCGAGAGGAAACGACTGATATGCAAGGAAACCACATGTTATTTGGTCATGGGCCATAGCATCATCATCAACCTCACGGGAAGCCGTGTTTATTAAGGACAAAGCAATTCTGTCTTGACTGTTATTAGAGAGAAAAGGTATACAGAAGAAACAAGAAACAGAGCAGATTACTAGAATTAACATGTGGAAGTCGAGCCATAATGAAACAGGCTCCTTGTTTCAGTTACTTCCTAAAAACGGTTCCTTTAGCTCCAGCTTTCTGCAAATTCCTTATTTTCGCATGATAAAAAACTGAGATCAAATACAAATTATAACGTATTAACCCGAATCCAGAAGAACTAATGGTCAGCGACAATCTTAGAGGTGCCAAAGAGCAAGAAAAATCAATCTTTTTAGGTGGCAAAGACAATACGGGAGACACTCGTAGAAGGTGAAGTACAAGTTGCAGAGAATCAAAAAGGGAGGCGCGAGATGAAGATACTCACGATATCTATCCAAGAGTTGAAGGCCCCAGAGACGATGACGGCGAAGAGAATGAAGATGGTGCCCGGAGCCCACCTCTTCACCGGCCTCCAAGCTTTGCCGCCGCGACATCCATGAGAGCTCCCCTCTTCCATGGAGGAGGCCAGCTCACCACTGTTCAGCAGCAACCCAATAAGCTGAAGCCTCGAATGACAGAGATATCATCCCAAAAAAAAAATTACCGTGATCAAGTCATTATCATGATTATTATAATCAATCCCGGAAGCATGGAAAATTCTGGTTATACTCTTTTCTCCGGTTCGCCAAGTGTCACCCCCACCGGGCTCCAGGAACTTGCCCCGAGCGATGGACAACAACAGGCGTTCAACTGAAGCCACGCGAAACGAAAGAGAAACTGGAAATATTGAAATGTGGAAAAGGGTGAGGGGGGAGGGAAGAATCGCGGGCATATTCTGACTTTCTTTCTGGAGTTTCTATTGGATGCAACCGGGGCTGCCGGCGGGGCACATTTGAATTAGTGCCTTCGATGTTTGGCAATTCAGTGGAGGCCCCCGTCTTGTCCGGAATTTTTTTTTTAAATTTTTTTTTCTTCTCTACTCTTAATCTAACTTTCACTTTCAAATTTTTAAAAAATTAAAATTTACAATTGAAACTAATAAATCATCCTCATCCCATTCATTTGATGTAGGAATTCAAACCTTCCATCCTTCCTATGAAAATGTGGTCACTGAGATAAATCTTAGTAATTTTTTATTTTTTGACAAGTCAAAAATATTTCTTTCGAGACGCTCCTCGGCCTAATCCAAACCGTCTGTTGGAGGATGAGGACAGATTGCAATCAGAGGATCCCAAACGAAGACGTGACTGCGTCGTCGTCGTGGGTCACTTGAGCTTGTCTGTCATCCCTAAATTACGATCTGATGATGCATCCCCACAGAGAGAGAGAGAGAGAGACCAATAGGAAATGGCATGCATCAGCAGTGACCTCTGGGGGATTGAATCGTGAGTTTCCTCGGCGTTCCGTGCTCTTTTCGGTTTAGAATATTTCGAGTTTGAAAGGTGGAAATTGATAAACGAAGGATTATAGCTCTAACAGATATCACCATGCAAAACGATACCTTTATAATAGTAATTCTTAATTCCCTCTCGGACGGTACCTAGGAGTCCACTCGGCCATACCCATCCTCCTCAAATAATTTATACTAGATGCATTCGGATCACTTGGATCGGCACGTGCGTGATATTTTAAAAGTACAATCGGTACTTCTTTCACGAATCAATAAAATACACAAAAATTCTGGGATTTCGACCGTTTCGCATTGGATATATCCGCGCGACACAGGAGGCGTTGGGTTCTAAGGAAAATTCGATCCGGTGAAAATTCTGACTCTACATCATGTTGAATTTAGGCATTGGACGAGCAATTGCGACCAGGATGGAAGCCCGGACACTTTTTTGGTACTCGGGTGGAGACGTGGTTTTCGGAGACTCGAATCAAAACTCGGTTTTCTTCGGAGATGATTGAACAGAGCATTCGTTGGTGGTAGTCTTGAAAATTGATGCGCCTGGAAAAGTAAAAGTAGGCTACAAACCACCAAAAAGGAAAAAAAAGGGGAATACCAAGGTTAATTCAAGGGTATGAGATTAGCTGATATGTGAGATCTACAAAGTCATGAAAATAAATCTTAGTATCTGCGTAACATTAGCATATCTATGGCTGACAAAATCAAGAGAAAAGATGGAACATGAAGAAAGAAAAAAACGAGATCAGTGCATCGAGAGGAAATGACTGAGATGCAAGGAAATCACATGTTATTTGGTCATGGGCCATAGCATCATCATCAACCTATCGATCACAGCGAAGCCGTGTTTATTAAGGACAAAGTAATTTTGTCTCGATTGTTATCATAAAGAGAAGTTATGCATAAGAAGCAAGACACAAAAAATATTACTAGATTTTAAAGGCACTGATTTAGCAATCAAGGAAAAAGGATTTAGAGATATCGAAGGATTTGAATCAATCGGAGATGTCAAAATCAATCTGTTGATCCTTGGAGATACCGGAATTAAAGGATTGATAACCTTTGTAATATTATAATATATTTCTTTATTATTTTCCATTGTTATTTTGTTTCCATACAAAATATATCATTTGTAATATCTATATTTATAATGGAAGTCATCTCAACAATTGCACGTTGAGATCAATAATCAAACACTTATGTTCTTTCATGGTATCATAGCATATTTCTTTGATAGAAATTGATCCTTAGCCATGGCTTCCACCAATCCTAAATACCCATACCCTTCATCTCTAAACATTAGCAATTTTGTGTCACTGAAACTAACACAGACAAATTATTCTTGTTGGAGAGCCCAGATGCTTACACTAATTGAAAGTCAAGATCTTGTAGGTTTCATTGATGGTGAATACCAGATGCCAAGTCCAACAATAGTCACCCCCTCTGAGGTCGGAAAAGAAGTTAGTGCCTCAAAGGAAGTGACAAATCCAGAGTTTTTACAATGGAGAAGGTCAGATCACCTTATGCGGGGATGGATCATTGCAACACTTTCAGAAGTTGTTCTTGCTCAAGCAGTAAACTTGAAGACATCGGCTGAGGTGTGGTTAAGTTTACAAAATATTTTTGCCAAGGTATCCGAGGAACGTGAAGTTTCAATTTTTCTACAAATCCAAAAATGTTATAGAGATAATTTCTCTTCTCTTCATGAATATCTTGGTGCTTTTAAAAAATATTTTAATGAGTTATCTGCTATTAGATGTCCTCTAGAGAACAAGAAGAAGGGCCTCTTTGTTTTGAATGGCTTAGGTGATCAATATGATTCATTCACGACCTCCATGTTGAAGCCTCCAATGCTGGTGTTCTCTGATTTGATTTCTCAACTGCAAAGCTTTGAGAGTCCCCTCACAAATAAAAGTTCCATGCAATTCAACATGGGACGGCTTTCTTTGGTCAAAGAAGTAATATTAAGAGCAGCAAAAAGGGAAAACAATTCCAACATTACAACAACAATTATTTTTCTTCACATGGAAGAGGGTTTTCTCACAATGGTCCCAGAATGAAAAATTCTCGAGCTGATTTTATGCATTTGCAGGGTCACAAGCCACAATTCAATCAAAGCAAGACCAAGAAACTTGTGAAAGGAACAGACAAAGTCGTTTCCTGTCAAATTTAAGCAAGGACATACTGCTTTAGACTGCTTTAATCGGTTTAATTAATCTTTCCTCCCATTTGATGTGCCAAAGGCATTTGCTGCACTTACTGTTGGAGATAATCAAGATTTTTAATTAATCTTTCCTCCCATTTGATGTGCCAAAGGCATTTGTTGCACTTACTGTTGGAGATAATTAAGATTCAAAATGGTTCACTGATACTAGCGCTTCAAATCACATAACTGGAAGTGAAGGTAATCTTTTCAACTTACGATCATATATTGGGAAAGATAGTGTAATGGTTGCTAATGATGATTCGCTTAAAATTTCTCATATTGGTGATGCTCATATCAATTTGGGTCAAAAGAGCATTGACTTAAAAAATGTTCATCATGTTCCTCAGATAAAAAAGAATTTATTATCAGTGAGCCAATTTACAACTGACTATCTTCTGAATTTTGAGTTTTTTGCCGATAGTTTTGTGATAAAGGATAGGAAAACTGGAAATGTTCTAACAGTTGGAAACCGTAATCTATATACCTTGAAGGCACCAAAAGAAGTACTATTTTCAAATCGATTCTGGAAAGCTGATGAAAGTACTTGGCATCAAAGATTGGGACATCCACAATCGACGGCAATTCGTCATCTGCAAAATAAAGGTGATATTATTGTTACTGCTTGGAATAAAACTACTACAATATGTAGTAGTTGTCAAATGGGTCGAGCATCTAAACTTCATGTTTTGCCTTCCAAATCTAATACTACTAAGCTTTTTGAAAAGATACATTGTGATTTGCGAGGAAAAGCTTCGATAATTTCATTTCAAAGGTTTCAGTATTATGTTTGTTTTGTGGATAATTATACGCGATATACTTGGTTATTTCCATTACGGCAAAAATCTGACTTTTTTGCATGTTTTCTCAATTTTGAGAAATATTTGGAAAGACAATTTTGAGGGTATATTAAAATCTTTCAATTTGATGGAGGAGGAGAGTTCAATCGAGCGGATTTCATACTTCATTTGCAAAAGAATGGCATTATTAATCAAGCATCTTGCCCGAATACTCCGGAGCATAATAGGGTTACCAAGTGAAAACATAGGCACATATGTGAAATTGGCTTGACTATGCTTTATCAAAGTGGAATTCCTAAAATATTTTGGGTCGAAGCCTTTCAAACATCAGTTTTTCTCTTGAATCGACTTCCTACAAGGGTGTTGGGTATGAAATCACCATATGAACTCTTATTTGGTGGAAAACCAGATTATAGTTCTTTGCGAATTTTTGGTTGTAGATGCTTCCCTTATATTAGGAATTACACCAAAAATAAGTTCGATGCTCGATCGTTGCCATGTGTTTTTCTTAGTTATAGTGATCGTCATAAGGGATATCGATGTCTTTATCTTCCAACTGGTCGAATCTATATTTCACGACATGTCGTTTTTTTATGAGACTGTATTTTCCTATCTTGTACCCAGCTCATTATTTCAGGATCAAAGTAATAAAGTAGGGATATCTGAATTTATAAGCTGGCCAAATCAAGACACGATAGCGTCGGAATCGGAATTTTCACATTTATATTTGCAACAAGGTGCGTTTTCTAATCAACCGCAGGATGACTTATTAAATTCTGCTACTCATGATACTTCTCAGGAAGATAACGTTGATGGAGGTGAATCACATGTTCATGAAAATCATGTTGAAATTGGTGACTCATCAAGTGCTCCAATTAATTCTCCATGCAATTTAGCAAATGAAGATTTCTCTATGGATGCCCTTACTGATTCTTTAATAGTAAGTTCACCCACTCCAAATCATTCAATGATTACACGAGCACGTGCTGGTATTGTGAAGCCTAATCCAAAATATACCAATCTACATATGATGGATTCTATACCGAAGGAGCCACATAATGTACATTTTGCTCTAAAACATCCAGGGTGGTCGGTGGCAATGAAAGAGGAACTTGAGGCATTGCATCAGAATAAAACTTAGACTCTTGTCCCACGTCCTTCAAATACTAATATTGTGGGATGTAAATGGGTTTTTAAGTCTAAGTTAAAGGCTGATGGTACATTAGAAAGATTAAAAGCAAGATCGGTCGCCAAGGGATATATTCAAGTAGCAAGAGTAGACTTTCTGGAGACTTTCTCACCAATTGTTCGACCAGGAAGTATAAGAACGGTCCTCACCATAGCTACTATTAAAGGTTGGCCTATCAAACAATTAGACATGAAAAATGCCTTCTTACATGGTTTTCTATCACAACCTGTTTATATGAAGCAACCGCCAGGTTTGAGGACAAAAATCATCCATCTTATATTTGCAAATTGGAGAGAGCTTTGTATGGCCTTAAGCAAGCACCAAGAGCATGGTTTGATCACTTTAGCTCATTTCTTTTGGCATCTGGTTTCTTTTGCAACATTGCGGATCCTTCTTTGTTTATTAGAAAATCAGATGGTGGTATTTTAGCTCTACTTTTATATGTAGATGACATGATTGTTACAGGTGATGATCCAAAATTGCTTAATGAGTTCATCTCTACATTAAGCAATGAATTCACAATGAAGGATATGGGTCTATTATATTATTTTCTCGAAGTGGAGGTTAGGATGTTCTCCGGGGGTCTTTATTTGTGCCAACAACAATATCCTTTGTCAATCCTTAAACGTGCACAAATGGAGGCCTACAAGCCAATTTCCACTCCTATGACTACTAGTTTTTATTCTAATATGGATGCAAGATTATTTTCGGATTCTACATTATATCGAAGTATCGTCGGTGCTCTTCAATATCTCACTATTACAAGGCCGGATATTTCATATGCAGTCAATTTTGTTTGTCAATTCATGCATCAACCTACCGTGAGTCATTTTCAAATTGTAAAGCACATTTTACATTATGTCAAAGGCACAATAAATCGAGGTATGAAAATCTTGTCCAAGTCAACATTGGACTTGTATGCCTTTTGTGATGCAGATTGGGTAGGTTGTCGCTTGACTCGACGATCAACTACTGGATTTTGTACCTTCTTAGGAAGCAATTGTATATCATGGAGTGCTGAGAAGCAACGAACAGTTGCTCGATCTAGTGCTGAGGCAGAGTATCGTGCAATGGCATCAACGGCTATAGAGATTACGTGGATATCATTCCTTTTGCGAGATTTGGGTATCTATCTCTCCAATCCACCAATATTATTTTGTGATGATATCAGTGCACTTTATATGTCAGTTAATCCAGTGTTCCATGCAAGAACTAAACATATTGAATTAGATTATCATTATGTGCGAGAAAAAGTGGCTCTTGGAACACTTGTGACTAAGTATGTTTCATCATCTATTTACGAAACCACTATCTAAAAAAGCTTTTGGAAACTTATGTTGCAAATTGGGAATTTGAGATTTTCCAACTCCCAATTTGAGGAGGAGTAAATGCATTGATTTAGTAATCAAGGAAGAAGGATCTAGAGATATCATCAAGGAAGAATGATCTGGAGATATCGAAGGATCTGAATCAATTGGATATATCAGAATCAATCGGAGATGTCAGAATCAATTTGTTGATCCTTGGAGATGCCGGAATTAAAGGATTGATAACTTTTGTAATATTGTAATTTCTTTATTTATTATTTTCCATTGTTATTTTGTTTCCATACAAAATGTATCATTTGTAATATTTATATATATAATGGAAGTCATCTTAACAATTGCACGTTGAGATCAATAATCAAACACTTCTGTTTTTTCAGATTTAGCATGTGGAAGTCGAGCCATAATGAAACAGGCTCCCTATTTCTAGTTACTTCCTAAAAATGGTTCCTTCAGCTCTAGCTTTCATCAAATTCCTTCTTTTCGAATGATAACAAACAAAGATCAAATACAAATCATAACGTATTAACCCAAACCCAGAAGAACTAATGATCTGCGACAATCTTAGAGATGCCAAAGAGTAAGAAAAATCAATCTTTTTAGGTGGCAAAGGTGATACGAGAGACACTCATAGAAGGTGAAGTACAAGTTGCAAAGAATCAAAAAGGGAGGCGTGAGATGAAGATAGACTCACGATATCTATCCAAGAGTTGAAGTGAAGATGTGCACATGGGTTGGCATAAAATTTGTCCATCTTCATTTAATGCTCCGCGTTGGCGCCGTTCTTGAAAGCTCCACAGATGTGCTTCTCCCTTCTTTCTTTTCACTTTCACACGGTCAACCGTCGACACAACATCTCTAGTAGGCTTCATTCGGATTCAAATTCGAGACATATTTTCAATAATCTCCATCTTAACTCAACATTTGAGCCAAGTTATAATTGGTTCTATGGAAATCTCAGTGCTACCCTTCCATAGCCCTACCCTTCCATAGCCCCAAAGGGCTCAACTGTCACAGAGTACTTCGAAGTTCAAGACACGCTTGAACTTCGACATAATAGTGAAACTCATCAAGATGTCAACTCCACCTGCACAATTTACTACTCCATGAGGATTTTTTAACATAACCTCCTATATCATAGATAAAGCAAAACTATCATTGCTTCCATATCTGACAGAAGGTCGAACATACACCTAGTCAAATTCAGTAGCTATAGCAATCGTTAGCTCCACCGACTCCACTTCGTTATAAGTATCATCTGTGTTGATTATTCTACTAGTACTTACTACCTTAAGAGTTTTTTATTATGACTCCACCTTGAGTTAAACACTGTCTAGATCCATGTTAACATTACCATAAAAACTCTTAGCTAGAAGTATTGGAAACTAGTCAAATAACTTCTTTGCTGTAAACAAGTGAATTTACATCCCAACACCACAACTAATCGCCTCGCTCACCTTATGCATAGCCATGGAATATGCACATTGCCCTCCCATCGAGCTTACCATCACTCACTCAAAAATAACACGAGCAACCAAACATTCTAAACTAGCAACATTACCGCACCATACTTCTTCAGAAGTCCGATATCCAGTAGCAATTAATGGGGATCTATTCACCAAGTAACTTTACGTACTAAGCGCATTAGCCAAGATTCTCCTAGCAACACCACCACAAGAAATCATTTTATGGGCCATCTCTAGTAATGTTATGCTCATCAATCCTGCAAATTGTTGTGGTTTACTAGTGCTAATGCAATGTTTCACTATGCCCTCATTCATGAGAATTTATTTACCAGCTTCAAGCAAAACTCCAAGCTACTGTCAATTCGCATATGCTTGATTGATTTACCAGTCTCCGTCTCGATCAAAGCTCTTGACCTCGTGATCCTAACACCAGCATCAAATTTGTGTATCAGCACAAACACCCTGGTCTTCCTTGAGCAATCGTTAGACTCTTGAATTCGACATTTCCGTGAGGAAACCTGTCACAGTCTCACCTTGAAATTAATACAGGCCACTGTGCTTGATTCATTTCACTATCACAAAAATACCTTGAACAACCTTCAAAACTTCACCTTTTGAAGAAAACCTACAACCAGCTAAATTTAGGATGCCTAAGGAAATTAAGTTCTATTTCAATTCAGGAACATGTCTTGCTCCAGTCGATATCCTCACAATATCATCATGCATTCTGAATTTAACGTCATTAATACTCACAACATTGCACTCAACGTTGTTCTCCAATTGGACTCTATCACTATCCGTGCATAAATAAATAGTAAACCAATTCTTATTTGGTGTAGCATGAAATGAACAACCAGAATCCATTATCCATTCGTCAAATGATGAATCCTCAATGATAGACAAGACACAATCAACACCATCAAAGTTATTCTCAGTTACAGCTGCAACATCATCGTCAAATGATGAATCCTCAATGATAGACAAGACACAATCAACACCATCAAAGTTATTCTCAGTTACAGCTGCAACATCATCTGCAGACTCAACTCTAATTCCCTTACCCTTTTCATTTTTAAGTTTCAGATAATTTCTCTAAGATGCCCATAATAGAATCAATGCACATACATCATCTTCAAAATTAATCTTAACCAAATTCAATTGGTTAACAACCACATTAAATTCGTTAATATGTTCAAAAACCAACTTACATTCATTCATCTTTATGTGAAACAGATGTCGCATCAAATAGACATTCTTAATTGAAGAGGGCTTCTCGTATATATTCAATAGCGTTTTCATCAGTCTCTCAGTGATTTTCTCCTTCACAATATTAAAAGTGATTATTACAGGCCAACATTTTGTCTATCTAGCAATTCTCACTCAGCATCTTTTATCAAGTTTGGTTTCTCCCTAGACAAATCATATGATTCTCACTTTCTTCCATCATTACCAATTCGCTTCAAGTCAACCAACCTTGGGTCTTATACCAATTGTTGTGAATATAGACAAGTGAGTCAAATAAAATAGTCAGAATGAATGAAAGGAAATTAGACACCAGATTTACGTGATTCGATCGAATATCAAAACCTATGTCCATGGGGAAAGCAGCATAGAGTTCCACTATAGAAATTACGTGATACAGAGGAAATTACAATCACTTGAACACTCAAACACTTTCTCAGTATTTCCTAGCCCTCAATTACATTAATAACTTACACAGTGTTTAGCTCTTCATAATTCCTAGTGACATCTCACTCAAGGAATTACACAAATTCTACTAATAAGAAATTAACTGGCTAAAACACTAGAGTGTAATAACAACAAGAAAAAAATCTCCCCATGAGAAAAACTCTCTCTTCTCTCAGTCACCAAATGAAACTTGGCGCTCTCTTGACCACCAAAGACTTGTCGCGCTCCTTTTGTTGGACGTCTCTCTCTTTTATAATGCAAAAGAGAGTCTCCATCATTTATTGCAATAGGAGGATGTCTTCTTTAGATGAAAGAAAAAGAGAAAGGAAACCCACCATAATTCATGGGCATGCATACATGTGCATGCATTAAAGGATGAAGAAAATGGACGTAGAACCTCATTTCCTCTTCTTTTTCTTCTCTATTAATTCCTTCTACAACAGAATTAATGAGGCTTCCATGAAAGAGGACAAACGAAGCCCACAATAGATGACCAAAAGGAGGGAAGAGACATTCAACACCCACCATCTTCTATGGGCATGCATGCCGATGTGCAGACCCATGGAGTGCCAAAATTTTGCACCGGGGGACACTTAAATGCCAAAAGTTACGAAAGAGACACTTAAATGCAAAAATTGGAGAAAAAAAGATTAGTTAAGTGCAACGGCAAGAAATTTTAGATAAAATGCATACATGGCATTTTCTTGACAACAAACTTTACAGGCGTGGCCATTATTTAAAAAAAAAAAACACGTGGCCTACAAAATTTTTCCAACGTGCACTTAAAAAAATACATGTAGACTCATAGCTTAGCCAAGCTAAACGACGTCATTTTTCCTTAGTGCTAAATAACGTCGTTTAGCTTACTTTGGACAAAGACATTGGCCGATTATCTCTCACACTCACTCTTGCCTTCGTCGTCGTTCATGTTCATAGAGGGTACTTCGTCACTCGCCATCATTGCTCGTCGAGGTTTATCCTCTTCTTTCCCTATGGTATGAAATTAGGACTCAGAGTGGTATATTAGGGCTCTAATGGGAAATTTGGGGTTCAGCTGTGAAATGTGGAGGTCAACCAGAAAATTTAGGGCTCAAATGATACTATGATGTATGATTTAGGGTTCAGATGTAGTGCTAGAGCAATTCAAGGGTTCGGATTAGCAATTTAGGGCTCGGTCGAGAATTAGCCTGATATACTACTGTGAAGTATGATTTAGGGCTCATATATGGTATTGTGATGTGTGAGGGTATTTTTAGGGTTTGGAATGGTTGTTGTGGGGACCTTTGGTCATTTTCTAATCCAAATAAGTGTCGTGGGGAGTTATTCCTATTGTGAGGACCTCTATTTATTAATCATTTTATAATCGAAATGACTGTTGTGGAGATGTTCTTCCTATTTCTTTAATAAAGTGTATGAGAGTGTGGGGACCTCCAGTGTAATTATAATTGTCTGTTGTCTTTTATCAATATGGTCCCAAAAAATTAATTGTCTTATTTTTTCCTTGGTTGCAGATATGGCTTATAATAAGAATTATGTTGCTGTTATTATTTACTACGGATGTGACTTTATCATTGGGGAGGACAAATAGGAATATGAAGGAGGTAATGAGGGTACTATTTTTGTCGATGTACATAATGCATCTTATATTGGATTTGTTAAGGATGTAGTAACACATTTGTCTTGCAAAATACAGAAGTTGCAGTCCTATGTTCCTAGGAAGGGTTTGAGAAATGGTTTGAGAAGCTTATTGAATGCAAACTTCTTTTCAGCCCCAGTGGATCCTATTGGCAATCACAGCCTTGAGCTTAACTTGTAGCAGTCCATCTTCGACCTTTGTGTTTGGTCGCTCAGCCTCAAGCTTGTCATGTGCTCCAAGGTGGGGTTTCAATATGAGACATGAAAAACAAAATGGATTCAGGCAAGTTGAGGAAGCTTGAGGTGATATGCAACCAAGCTAATGTGACCAATAACTTCAAAAGAACTATAAAACTGAGGAGGTGGCTTGTGGCATTTATCGGTTCGAGCTATCATTTGGCGATAAGTTTGTAAGAGAACAAAACGCTTATCCCCAACCTAGAATTCCAACTTGCGGTGTCCATAGTCGTATTGGACTTTCATCCATGCTTGTGCATTCGTAATCTGCTACCTAAGGTTTGTGAGCAACCTATCACGGGCTTCCAAATTGTGAGCGATGGTGGTGCTTTGTTTGTCTTAAGCACGTAGGCAAGGAGGTTTGGTGTGGGCCTCTCATACACCTAGAGGTGAGCGTATTGGACCTCCCAAATCGGGACCAGACTGGACCAACTAGTTTGGTTCAATCCCCAAAGGCATCAGTCCAGTTCCTCGTTCCATAAAAATAGAACCAATGATTTTCAATCCAGTTCTCGGTTCCAAGGAGAAACCATACCAACTCTTTTTTTAAGTATATTTTTTAATTTCTTAAAAATAGCAATAAATCATTAAAGAGACTATTTTAATTTTTAAATACATATATATAAACTTAAACACAAATGAAGTTTGACTTTTTAGCACATGAAAACATATACGATCGGTTTTATTGGGATCGCCCAAAAACCGAACTGGATCGATTGATCCGGAGCACAGCCGCTCTTTAGTAGAAAAAAATGGCCAATTCAATCGGACCAAACTGGACCGACAGTTCGGTCCCAGTCCTAGGACCAAACTGGACCGACAGTTCGGTCCCGGTCCTAGGACCAAACAGTCCGATTCTTGGTTCCCAAAATTGGGAACCGGTCCTCCCGTTCCATTTCCAAAGTGGAACTGGACCGGATCAAGAATCGATTACCTCTACATACACCAATTCATACGGGGTTTTGCAAGTTGTATTATGGGTACTAGTGTTGTAGTAAAACTCCGCCCATGATATTCATTGCACCCAACGTTTTGGACAATCTCTAGTAAAGCATCTCAAATGCATTTCAAGGACCCAGTTGACCGCTTCAATTTGTCTATCCGTTTGTGGGTGGTAGGCCGAACTCATGTTGAATTTAGTCATTTATAGTTCGAAATATTCCCGTCAAAAGACACTTGTGAAAGTGGGGTCCCAATTACAAACAATGGATTTAGGCATCCCATGGAGCCGGAAGATATTTTTCAAAATATACCTTTGTCATCGTTAGGGCCGTGTAGGGGTGGCTAAGTGTGATGAAGTGGGTCATCTTTGATAAACGGTCAACATGACAAATATAACAATTTTACCGTTGCAAGCCGGTAATTCCTCTATAAAATTCCATAAAATCGGGCTAAGATTCCGAAGCCATGATACCCCAAGTATTGCATCACATCCACAGAGAAATAAAGTGGAAATCAACTGTAAATATGGTATCTTGAATGGTTACCTCCACTACGTTACAACTCCTCGTGCTTACAAGCCTCTCGCCATTAGCCACTACCACACTCAAATTACGTCACTTCTCTATGGTCAAGCCCAACATGTGTGCCGTTGTGGTATTGAGGAAATTGTGTATGCTCCCGATGTCGATGAGCATACCAAGAGGCTGTTTCTTCACCGTGGCCCGAACTCGCATGGTCTGTAGAGTGGTGGCTCCCCAAATTGCGTGCAGCAAGATTTCGAGGATGTCTTCCCCCTCCACTTCACTGCTTCGCATGGCTCCTCGAAGGCCTTCGCTTCCTCTTCTTCGGATTCTTCCTCCCCAACCTCACTTAAGAACAACTGCTTGCATCTGTGTCCGGGGTAAAAATCTTGTCGCAATTGTACCATAATCCCCAGTTCCTAAGCCTCCGCTGGTGTTAAGCACTTGATGGGTGCTTAGATATGGTGGGGCCGGGCTTTCCCATACCATTACTATTCAGTTATCCCATGGGGCTTGAGTTGGTCCTGTGTTGGGGCCGTAGCGAGACTGGGCAGTGGTTGTGGCCCTTCGTAAAGCATTGCTCCTTTCGTCGAAAATTCAAGCCAAGCTAATTGCGTTCAAAAGAGTCATTGAGCCAGCAGCACGCACATAAGATTTTACAGGTCCTTTAAGGCCACTAACAAAACAACTTACTTCTTCCATGGAGAGAGTCGCATGAAGCATCGCACAAGCAGCTGGTCGAACTGGATTTGGTAATTCTTGGGAGTTTCGGTTTGTGTTAACTTTGTCAACTCCTCAAAGAAATCATCGAACCAAGTTCAGCCAAACCTTTCCAAAAATATGAAGTGGAAACGCTCCCATGGTAGATAATCATCCGCCCTAGTGATTCGACCCATAATTGGGCTTCTCCTTCAAGATGTATGGATGCGAGGATGAACTTCTCAATCTTCTGGAGTTTGATTATATCGAAATATTTGTTCTACTCTCCCTACCTAGGCTGTTGCATCAGTGGTTCCGTCGAATCGATGAATGTCAAGAAGATACCCTCGATGAGGACGGGCTGCTCGCCCCTAATCTTTCTCGGGGTCCTCCTGGTCTTGCAAGTTCTAGTTTATGGACCCCTGCATCGAGCCTAGGCTCCCGCCTCGGCACCTGTCTTGGCTCCGATCAAAAAATACATCACCAAGAATGACATACCTTGTTTTCAATGGATTAAATGCTCCTATTGCAGCATCGAGAGAGAGATTGAATGAGAACTTTTCTCTCGTGGGAAAACTTTTCTCTCGTGGGAAGAGAGCCTTTTTCATTCTTCTTTTCCTTTGAGAACAAACACATTTGTTCTTTCACACACGCACTCTTAGAGAAAAAATACGTTGTTTTCTCTTTTGAAAAAGCCTTGGCGGTTATTTTTCTCTTATAGGCCCTTTCAAGATTAACTGGCTAGGTTAGCCCAACATGGACAGCCCAATATCTATAAAACCCATCAACAAGTAAGCAAAGATGTTTGCATGAACTCATCATTCAAATTCATCGTCTTGATCAACCAAAATCTCCGTTTGAATATTATACGGGGTCACAACAAAAGAAACTCCTAAGCCACTAGGACAGACTCATTTACTATCAAAGAGCAGAAAGTTGCGAAAGACTCATGATGTCCAGCCAAGAGACGACGCTCCCACAAGGGATGATCACAACGAAGGAAGCGAAAACAGCAGCCGGATTCCACGACTTCAGCAGAAGGCTGGTACTCGACGAAGCGTGTGGTTGAACCTTCTGCGACCCGGGACCAATCTTCTGACGGGACTTTTCTTCCTCATCTTCTTTTGATCTCGTGAAGCAGAAAGGCTTGGAATCAAGGCTAGCGGATACTACAAACTTGATCTTCTTCTTCTTCTTCTTCTTCTTCTTCTTCTTCTTCTTCTTCTTCTTCTTCTTCTTCTGCTTCTTCTTTCCTGTGTTCTTGAGGGAGACTGATTGATGAGACTCCTGCAGAGTCACATCTACTATCTTTCGCTTCCTCAGAGAGTTGCTGTGCACTCCTTGGCTTGTGATTTACATGAACAGGCTCAGATGAAATCGAGACCTAGCACTTACGTTTCGATTTCCAGCAAAGACCAAGAACGTAGATTGGGTTTTGCAATCTGGGGCGATCTGATCTCATGTCAAAACACAATCTTTTATCATTTTATCTTGCTCTTGTTTTGGTTAAAGAAAAACCCTCCGTTAATGAAGGTTTTATCATATGGTTGGAGTCCGATTTTTTGAAGATGCACTTGCAAAAAAGGGAGGTGCGAAGGCTTGAGGATTAAGTGATTGGAATTTGACTTCCTAACTTTCATTTATTTATTGGTTTATTGGTTTATATATTTGCATTTGAAGTAACATACGTATGACTTGATTCTATTTCTTTTTTGGGCATATGTATTTTGACCCAATCGAATAAATTTGACGCTATTGCTTTATTACCTAACTATGATTAATATTCGCCGAAAATATCAAACCAGTATATCTGTATTATATTTATCTTCAAACTCCGCAATCATCCTAAGAGTAATCTTCACACCACAAAAAAATCACAAACCGATTCATCTGCTCGCCATATTTGCCCGCGAAAAATCTTTACTCGTATTTGTGAAGATGCTGCCTAAATCTTGGAGATAAAGAGATTTCCTTTAAGATTAGTGAGATTCCTTTGTAAATCTGGATCCTCTCTTAATTTACGTCAAACCATGATCTTCCCTTCCTCCTAATTATGGGCACGGTTATTCATCAAAAGATTTGGATATACAATGATTTTTTAGAACGACACCGCTAGATTAGATGTACACCCATTTCATATTTTTGGTAGCAATTGTGAAATTCTGCAATAATTGTGTTAGGTTAAAAATTAGTTTGGAATAAATGTGACATAAATTTAGCAGTTTCAGAGTTTTTTGTGATACAAAAAAAACTTTGAAAATAAATGTGACACGAATACAAATTTGAGATTTTTAATAATATTAGCCCTATCAAATTATTCGAGGGAGGCAAACTCGCCCATAGAAGCACAGAAATCTATCTATTGATCTACAGCCGCAAATCGAATTAAACTTGGTGAGTTTGAAAAGGTTGAATGCTCTCTTGCGGTTCTAGATAAGTTGTAACTAGATTTCTAGGATGCAGGATTGTGGATCTTCATCAAAAGTTCAATTTGCGGAAAATAAAATGGGCTCGCATATGAAGTTTGATCTATATAGGTTAGGTGCGAGATTGGTAGGATCGTGGACTTGCTTTCATTGCAACAAAAAGTCAATTCCTAAATTTCATTCTTTCCATATGGGAAAAGTAAAAAAAAAAAATACAAAATTTATTACATTTTTACTAATTCAGTTCCACGTATTTAAGTTTGAGCATTTATATCTGTTGAGTTCATCCAGTCAATTTTGATCGAAAATCGCTAACATACACATCAATTACATGATATGACCAGCACTAACTTAGACAAAATTTACAAATTTCTAAAAAAAATCTGAATTTTTTTCTTTTTTTCAAGACATCCAGACGAGAGCCACCCTCAACCATGGCAAGCAATAGCTTGTAGGCTTCGCCAAGTGGCTAACAAGGGCCACACAATGAAAAATAGAAAATATAGAAATATTTAAAAATTTCAGAAACATATTTAAAAATCATAAAAATTTTCAATGTCAATATTGGTCATATCATGTAAGACGAATGGCATCTATGTTAGCGATTTCTGATTAAAGTTGATCAAATGACTCAATTGGCATAAACATAAAGGTTTATGACTTTTTGGTACTTTTCCACGTTCCATCCTTTAGGAGTGTAATGTATAAGCGTAATTATGCAGTAGATGTTATTGCCATCACCGCCGCCACTACTCGCACGTCCTAAGCGCCACCCTTAGGAACACCTATAGCACCGTTCCGCCATTTTTATTCATCAATGATTGATATTGTCTTTACGAGTCATTTCCTTTGCAATCAATCCACATGTCAATTTTTATAACGATTGACTCATTGGTGCACCAATGATAGACCAAAACAATCCAACAGTGATTGGCTACAATTCACCACCATCATGTATAACCACCTTACTCCTGGTTCACTAGGAGCCCTGTATCTTCATTAAGAAAATCCGTGCGACGAAGGCGTCAAATTGCTATGTCATGCAAATATTTACCCGAATACATTTTTGAAAGTATGAAAAACATGTAATCTTCCAGATTTTAAACAACAATAAGATAGAGAAAGCTTTCGAATTCGTGAGAGATGAATGCATCCCTAACCATTCCACCAACCAAGGGAAAGAATTTCTTGAGCGTGGACCGAGTTCACCGCACGAATGGGCTCGAGTTCTAATAATGAGAAGATGGCTCTGTCACTTTTGCAAGAACTATTCACAAAGTGGAGCCCTAATTCATCTTCAAGGTACGCCTAGAGAGAGAGAGAGAGAGAGAGAGAGAGAGAGAGAGAGAGAGATTCTACTTACAAAAGGTCTGCTTTAACCTAAGCTACTGGCTTCTATGGTTCGTCGTTATGGTACAAGTGGAGTGACTCAGGAACTAACGTGTCCAGCCTCGTAATTTAAAGATGAAAGATCCGAGACCACCAGGAGGACGAGCGTCTCTCGAAGTCTCTCCAGTGCCGAGCCTCCTCCCGCTCCACTCGTCTAGCCACCTTCTCTTTTCTCTCGAGGAGCTCTTTGAGCTCGGGTGGTTCGTAAGGAGGCGGCAACGAGCATGGCGGCACATCGCTTGGGGACATCACCATGGACTCATCCATGAACTTCCTGATCGAGCCGCCGAATGGGCACGCCATCACCTCCGCGCACATCTCAACCGCCCCCGCAGGCACCTTTGTCTCGAACTTCAGGAGCTTCGCGTACTCACTGAGCAGGTGGAACATGTAGTCGTACACGTACTTCATTTTCACGCTCTCGGCGACAAACCTACGTCCGTTTTCTCCGATGGTCTGAGCCTGCGCGGGGTGTTCGTTTCCCCATTCCACGGCGAACTTGATGTCTCTGCACTTCTTGTGAGGCCTGATGGGCCAGTAATGGTCCATGGGGATCAGCCCTCTTGAGAAGATATCATAGTAGTCCGGCTTTACCCTCAATGTCGTGGCATCGCATGCCAGAACGTACTTCTGACTAACCGACCAAGCGATTCCTTCAATGTAGATATTGTACCTGCTCCATGTTTATAGTTCATGCAAGCGTATTCAGTTTATAACTAGGCAACGCGACGTGATCTGGAATACCCAACTGCTCATTCACAAAGAGAGCCAGAGAGAATCTACAGACAAACGAAATGGGGAACTGTTACTGGCTTACCTATGAGTGCATTGATCTTCTAGATTCGAATGCTTGAATCCTTCGGCTATTTCACGACCCCAATCCTGAAAAACAAAATCGCAAGAACATCAAGTTTCGCATTTTAGTGCCGTAACTATACTATCCGATCCAAATAACGATGGGTAACACTGACCAAATCAAATAAGGATCAGTTAATGATTTCAAGAGTTCAACAAAGTGCTTTTCTTTTCCATTTCACCTGGTCATACAGGCGAGCTTTCCAATCAATTTTTTGGCTGTCGTTGCACTTGAGGAGATCAGCCCTGCTTCCAGAAGTAGTGGGGTTGCCTTTCCAATAAGCATAGGGCTCTCTATCCTTCCATGGCATCATCTCCGCCTTCTGTTTTATGGCCGATAATGTGCTTTTCCATGGCTTTATGTTCACTTCAGGCCTACCACATAAAACGTGCTTGGTTAAGACACTTCCCACTTCGTACATAATGCTTTTACAGAAGACAGGGCATTAAAAGATGCGAAAAGGTAGCTTAGTGGAACTGCTTTCGCAAATTAATTTCCTACGAACTAGAAAGCGACCCAATGTTCGTGGGCTAAACAGTTGAGAATGAACCAATTTGGTGTGGTGAGTCCTATGCATCGATTGGAATCACGCATCTAAGGCTTATTATGCTGCACTCATTCACCGAATCTGCCAAGACACAGGGCTAAACTTAGCTCGAACAGCCTATGGTTTTAGCTGGTAAAAATTCTCTCGTTCCTCAGCACTGTGACAAAAAATTAAAGAAGCTGCAACGCGAAAGGAGTGAGTTATTACCAACCCCAGAAGGACCAATCGGGGAACGGAATGTCGAACGCCGTGTGGTGTCCACAATAATGAAATAGTGGCGGGATCTTGGTGGCCTTCGAGCCCTGGTAATCTTGCTTCTTGATCGCCGGTCGGTCTTCACATTGGAACATCAGTTCCAAATCCGGTAACTTCCCGGGATACAACCTCAGGAGCTGCACGATCCCCCAGAATGTGAACTCTTCTCTCGTTTGGTACGCAGGCCTGAACTTGTCCAGATAGACTTTCCCCCTGTGAACCACGATCCTAAAATGGGCAGTACTCTTAATGCTCTCCAACATCTCTCTCGTGATCCCCGTGGCCTTCCAAGGATGAAGATCCTCGTGGATCCAACGGAAGTACTCGGGACATATCTCGGCGTGTATGTTCTCGGTCTCGTGTTTCGAGGGATAATCCAAGGGGCATGTTTGCTTCACTGTTGCATTCGCACACTGGATTGGGAACTCTTTTTGGTAGACTCGGGTGGAGACGCGGTTTTCGGAGACTCGAGTCGAAACTCGGTTTTGTTCGGAGATGATTGAGCAGAGCTTTCGTTGGTGGTAGTCTTGAAAATCGAAGCACCTGGAAAAGTAAAAGTAGGCTACAAACCACCAAAAAGGAAAAAAAAAGGGGGGGAATACCAAGGTTAATTCAAGGGTATGAGATTAGCTGATATGTGAGATCTACAAAATCATGAAAAAGAATCTCAGGATCTGCAGAACATTAGCATATCTATGGCTAACAAAATTAAGAGAAAAGATGGAACATGAAGAAAGGAAAAACCGAGGTCAGTGCATCGAGAGGAAACGACTGATATGCAAGGAAACCACATGTTATTTGGTCATGGGCCATAGCATCATCATCAACCTCTAGATCACGGAGAAGCCGTGTTTATTAAGGACAAAGCAATTCTGTCTTGACTGTTATTAGAGAGAAAAGGTATGCAGAAGAAACAAGAAACAGAGCAGATTGCTAGAATTAACATGTGGAAGTCGAGCCATAATGAAACAGGCTCCTGTTTCTAGTTACTTCCTAAAAACGGTTCCTTCAGCTCCAGCTTTCTGAAAATTCCTTCCTTTCACATGATAAAAAAATGAGATCAAATACAAATTATAACGTATTAACCCGAATCCAGAAGAACTAATGGTCAGCGACAATCTTAGAGGTGCCAAAGAGCAAGAAAAATCAATCCTTTTAGGTGGCAAAGACAATACGGGAGACACTCGTAGAAGTTGAAGTACAAGTTGCAGAGAATCAAAAAGGGAGACGCGAGATGAAGATAGACTCACGATATCTATCCAAGAGTTGAAGGCCCCAGAGACGACGACGACGGCGAAGAGAATGAAGATGGTGACCGGAGCCCACCTCTTCACCGGCCTCCAAGCTTTGCCGCCGTGACATCCATGAGAGCTCCCCTCTTCCATGGAGGAGGCAAGCCCACCACTGTTCAGCAGCAACCCAATAAGCTGAAGCCTCGAATGACAGAGATATCATCCCAAAAAAAAAAAAAAAATTACCGTGATCAAGTCATTATCATGATTATTATAATCAATCCCGGAAGCATGGAAAATTCTGGTTATACTCTTTTCTCCGGTTCGCCAAGTGTCACCCCCACCGGGCTCCAGGAACTTGCCCCGAGCGATGGACAACAACAGGCGTTCAACTGAAGCCACGCGAAACGAAAGAGAAACTGGAAATATTGAAATGTGGAAAAGGGTGAGGGGGGAGGGAAGAATCGCGGGCATATTCTGACTTCCTTTCTGGAGTTTCTATTGGATGCAACCGGGGCTGGCGGCGGGGCACATTTGAATTAGTGCCTTCGATGTTTGGCAATTCAGTGGAGGCCCCCGTCTTGTCCGGAAATTTTTTAAAATTTTTTTTTCTTCTCTACTCTTGATCTAACTTTCACTTTCAAATTTTTGAAAAATTAAAATTTACAATTGAAACTGATAAATCATCCTCGTCCCATTCCTTTTATGTAGGAATTCAAACCTTCCATCCTTCCTATGGAAATGTGGTCACTGAGACAAATCTTAGTAATTTTTTCTTTTTGACAAGTCAAAAATATTTCTTTCGAGACGGCTCCTCGGCCTAATCCAAACCGTCCGTTGGAGGATGAGGACAGATTGCAATCAGAGGATCCCAAACAAAGACGTGACCGCGTCGTCGTCGTGGGTCACTTGAGCTTTTCTATCATCCCTAAATAATGCATCCCCAGAGAGAGAGAGAGAGAGAGAGAGAGAGACCAATTGGAAATGGCATGCATCAGCAGTGACCTCTGGGGGCTTGAATCGTAAGTTTCCTCGGCGTTCCGTGCTCTTTTCGGTTTAGAATATTTCGAGTTTGAAAGGTGGAAATTGATAAACGAAGGATTATAGCTCTAACAGATATCACCATGCAAAACGATACCTTTATAATAGTAATTCTTAATTCCCTCTCGGACGGTACCTAGGAGTCCACTCGGCCATACCCATCCTCCTCAAATAATTTATACTAGATGCGTCTTGGATCAGCACGTGCGTGATATTTTAAAAGTATAATCGGTACTTCTTTCACCAATCAATAAAATACACAAAAATTCTGGGATTTCGACCGTTTCGCATTGGATATATCTGCGCGACACAGGAGGCAATGGGTTCTAAGGAAAATTCGATCCAGTGAAAATTCCGACTCTACATCACGTATAATTTCGGCATTGGACGAGCAATTGCGACAAGGACGGAAGCCCGGACAAAAGCCGGCACATCAAGAAAGGGAAACGTGAGAAATAATGTCCCCTTCTATCGACAGCCTAACTCAACGGTCCTGATAGGCTACCACGGGCATACCACACCCACATCCACATGTTCCTCTATCCTCAAGAGCACGTCCTTTTCCACATAATTTCAATGGACCCGAGGGTCGAATCTTATGGGCACAGTCGGACGTCGTTCGTCAATCCTTGCACAACAACCTTTGTTCGTCATTTTTCTGCGTGCGAACCACGTGGCCTTCCAAGGACGGAGATCCTCGTGGATCCACCGGAAGTACTCGGGACATACCTCAGCGTGTATGTTCTCAATCTCGTCTCGTGTTTCAAGGGATAATCCAAGGGGCATGTTTGCTTCACCGTTGCATTTGCGCACTCGGTTGGGTACTCTTTTTTGGTACTCGGGTGGAGCCGTGGTTTTCGGAGACTCGAGTCAAAACTCGGTTTTCTTCGGAGATGATTGAACAGAGCATTCGTTGGTGGTAGTCTTGAAAATTGATGCACCTGGAAAAGTAAAAGTAGGCTACAAACCACCAAAAAGGAAAAAAAAAGGGAACACCAAGGTTAATTCAAGGGTATGAGATTCGCTGATATGTGAGATCTACAAAGTCATGAAAAGAAATCTTAGTATCTGCGTAACATTAGCATATCTATGGCTGACAAAATCTAAGACAAAAGATGGAACATGAAGAAAGAAAAAACCGAGATCAGTGCATCGAGAGGAAATGACTGAGATGCAAGGAAACCACATGTTATTTGGTCATGGGCCATAGCATCATCATCAACCTCTCGATCACAGCGAAGCCGTGTTTATTAAGGACAAAGTAATTTTGTCTCGACTAAAGTAATTTTGTCTCGACTATTATCATAAAGAGAAGTTATGCATAAGAAGCAAGACACAAAAATATTACTAGATTTTAAAGGCATTGATTTAAAGAATCGAGGAAAAAGGATCTCGAGATATCATCAGGAAGAAGGATTCGAGATATCGAAGGATTTGAATCAATCGGAGATGTTAGAATCAATCTGGTTGATCCTGAATCTGGAATTAAATGATTGATAACTTTTGTAATATTGTAAAATCTTTCTTTATTATTTTCCATTGTTATTTTGTTTCCATTCAAAATGTATCATTTGTAATATATATATATATCAATCACGTTAAGATCAATAATCAAACACTTATGTTCTTTCATGGTATCATAGCATATATCTTTGATAAAAATTGATCCTTAGCCATGGCTTCCACCAATCCTAAGTACCCATACCCTTCATCTCTAAACATTAGCAATTTTGTATCACTGAAACTGACACAGACAAATTATTCTTGTTGGAGAGCCCAGATACTTACACTAATTGAAAGTCAAGATCCGGTAGATCACCTTCTACGGGGATGGATCATTGCAACACTTTCAGAAGAAGTTCTTGCTCAAGTAGTAGACTTGAAGACATCTGCTGAGGTGTGGTTAAGTTTACAAAATATTTTTGCCAAGGTATCCGAGGAACGTAAAGTTTCAATTTTTCTGCAAATCCAAAAACGTTATAGAGATAATTTCTCTTCTCTTCACAAATATCTTGGTGCTTTTCAAAAATATTTTAATGAGTTATCTACTATTGGATGTCCTCTAGAGAACAAGAAGAAGGGCCTCTTTGTTTTGAATGGCTTAGGTGATCAATATGATTCATTCACAACCTCCATGTTGAAGCCTCCAATGCTGGTGTTCTCTGACTTGATTTCTCGACTACAAAGCTTTGAGAGTCGCCTCACAAATAAAAGTTCCCATGCAATTCAACATGGGACGGCTTTCTTTGGTCAAAGAAGTAATATTAAGAGCAGCAAAAAGGGAAAACAATTATTTTTCTTCACATAGAAGAGGGTTTTCTCACAATGGTCCCAGAATGAAAATTTCTCGGGCTGATTTTATGCATTTGCAGGGTCACAAGCCACAATTCAATCAAAGCAAGACCGAGAAACTTGTGAAAGGAACAGACAAAGTCGTTTCCTGTCAAATTTGTATCAAGCAAGGGCATACTGCTTTAGACTGTTTTAATCGGTTTAATTAATCTTTCCTCCCATTTGATGTGCCAAAGGCATTTGCTGCACTTACCGTTGGAAATAATCAAGATTCAGAATGGTTCATTGATACTGGAGCTTCAAATCACATGACTGGAAGTGAATGTAATCTTTTCAACTTACGACCATATATTGGGAAATTTGATTGGAAGTGAAGGTAATCTTTTCAACTTACGACCATATATTGGGAAATATAGTGTAATGGTTTCTAATGGTGATTCGCTTAAAATTTCCCATATTGGTAATGCTCATATCAATTTGGGTCAAAAGTGCATTGACTTAAAAAATGTTCTTCATGTTCCTCAGATAAAAAAGAATTTATTATCAGTGAGCCAATTTACAACTGACTATCCTCTAAATTTTGAGTTTTCTGCTGCTGGTTTTGTGATAAAGAATAGGAAAACAGGAAATGTTCTAACAGTTGAAAACCGTGAAGGTAATCTATATACCTTGAGAGCACCAAAAGAAGTACTATTTTCAAATCGATTCTGGAAAGCTGATGAAAATACTTGGCATCAAATATTGGGACATCCACAATCGACGACAATTCGTCATCTGCAAAATAAAGGCGATATTATTGTTACTGCTTGGAATAAAACTACTACAATATGTAGTAGTTGTCAAATGGGTCGAGCATCTAAACTTCATTTTTTGCCTTCCAAATCTAATACTACTAAGCCTTTTGAAAAGATATATTGTGATTTGTAGGGAAAAGCTTCGATAATTTCATTTCAAAGGTTTCAGTATTATGTTTATTTTGTGGATGATTATACGAATATACTTGGTTATTTCCATTACGGCAAAAATCTGACTTTTTTGCATGTTTTCTCAATTTTGAGAAATATTTGGAAAGACAATTTTGAGGGTATATTAAAATCTTTCAATTTGATGGAGAAGGAGAGTTCAATTGAGCGGATTTCATACTTCATTTGCAAAAGAATGGCATTATTAATCAAGTATCTTGCCCGAATACTCAGGAGCAGTATGTGAAATTGGCTTGACTATGCTTTATCAAAGTGGAATTCCTAAAAAAAATTGGGTCGAAGCCTTTCAAACATCAGTTTTTCTCTTGAATCGGCTTCCTACAAGGGTGTTGGGCATGAAAACCAGGGTGTTGGTCTGTAGAGTGGTGGCTCCCCAAATTGCGTGCAGCAAGATTTCGAGGATGTCTTCCCCCTCCACTTCACTGCTTCGCATGGCTCCTCGAAGGCCTTCGCTTCCTCTTCTTCGGATTCTTCCTCCCCAACCTCACTTAAGAACAACTGCTTGCATCTGTGTCCGGGGTAAAAATCTTGTCGCAATTGTAGCATAATCCCCAGTTCCTAAGCGTCCGCTGGTGTTAAGCACTTGATGGGTGCTTGGATATGGTGGGGCCGGGCTTTCCCATACCATTGACTATTCAGTTATCCCATGGGGCTTGAGTTGGTCCTGTGTTGGGGCCGTAGCGAGATTGGGCAGTAGTTGTGGCCCTTCGTAAAGCATTGCTCCTTTCGTCGAAAATTCAAGCCAAGCTAATTGCGTTCAAAAGAGTCATTGAGCCAGCAGCACGCACATAAGATTTTACAGGTCCTTTAAGGCCACTAACAAAACAACTTACTTCTTCCATGGAGAGAGTCGCATGAAGCATCGCACAAGCAGCTGGTCGAACTGGATTTGGTAATTCTTGGGAGTTTCGGTTTGTGTTAACTTTGTCAACTCCTCAAAGAAATCATCGAACCAAGTTCAGCCAAACCTTTCCAAAAATGTGAAGTGGAAACGCTCCCATGGTAGATAATCATCCGCCCTAGTGATTCGACCCATAATTGGGCTTCTCCTTCAAGATGTATGGATGCGAGGATGAACTTCTCATCTTCTGGAGTTTGATTATATCGAAATATTTGTTCTACTCTCCCTACCTAGGCTGTTGCATCAGTGGTTCCGTCGAATCAATGAATGTCAAGAAGATACCCTCGATGAGGACGGGCTGCTCGCCCCTAATCTTTCTCGGGGTCCTCCTGGTCTTGCAAGTTCTAGTTTATGGACCCCTGCATCGAGCCTTGGCTCCCGCCTCGGCTCCTATCTTGGCTCCGATCATAAAATACATCACCAAGAA
Source organism: Angophora floribunda (assembly GCA_014182895.1). Lineage (NCBI taxonomy): Eukaryota > Viridiplantae > Streptophyta > Magnoliopsida > Myrtales > Myrtaceae > Angophora > Angophora floribunda. The sequence goes on from CM024709.1 coordinate 1,159,950, forward strand.
TGACATACCTTGTTTTCAACGGATTAAATGCTCCTATTGCAGCATCGAGAGAGAGATTGAGTGAGAACTTTTCTCTCGTGGGAAGAGAGCCTTTTTCATTCTTCTTTTCCTTTGAGAACAAACACATTTGTTCTTTCACACACGCACTCTTAGAGAAAAAAATACGTTATTTTCTCTTTTGAAAAAGCCTTGGCGGTTATTTTTCTCTTATAGGCCCTTTCAAGATTAACTGGCTAGGTTAGCCCAACATGGACAGCCCAATATCTATAAAACCCATCAACAAGTAAGCAAAGATTTTTGCATGAACTCATCATTCAAATTCATCGTCTTGATCAACCAAAATCTCCGTTTGAATATTATACGGGGTCACAACAAACGAAACTCCTAAGCCACTAGGAAAGACTCATTTACTATCAAAGAGCAGAAAGTTGCGAAAGACTCATGATGTCCAGCCAAGAGACGACGCTCCCACAAGGGATGACCACAACGAAGGAAGCGAAAACAGCAGCCGGATTCCACGACTTCAGCAGAAGGCTGGTACTCGACGAAGCGTGTGGTTGAACCTTGTGCGACCCGGGGCCAATCTTCTGACGGGACTTTTCTTCCTCATCTTCTTTTGATCTCGTGAAGCAGAAAGGCTTGGAATCAAGGCTAGCGGATACAACAAACTTGATCTTCTTCTTTGTCGCGACCTATTTTTTTCGTCCCGATGAGGGAAAGGAATATACAAATAAATAAGTTTAGGGGTATTGTCCAAAGGGTGGGTCACCCCTCATTGGGACATGTTCTCCTCAAGCCCATACCCCGCGTTGACACGGTGATTCGCGAAAATCTTTAAATAAGGAGTCGCCTCTAACCTATTGGGGTTGGCTAGAAACCAAGCGAGACATGGAAGCGTGCCTCACTTTCTACGCAACCACAGAATCTAGGGTTGGAGACTTAATTATACTAATTAGCCAATTAGTGCCTTTTCAGTACCTAATCTCATTCATTTCAAAAAGACTTTTCATTTCAAAAAGACTTTTATCAGGTAGTTTGGATTGATTTTAGACTTAACCACTAACACGTGAGGTGATCATGCGGGTACGCAATCATCAAAATAATAATTAGCAATTAAAGAAAACATTAAAAAATCGCAGGGGAAAATAATCACCTAACATTAAGAGATGACAATCCTAATTAAACTAAAGAGGAAACCATAACAATTACATCATAAGCGTGCTATTAAGGGCAATTGTATCCGATGATTAAAACCCTACGGTGAAGCCGTAAATGCTTGTTCAATTTTAAGCACAATCTTAGGCCGATGATTTTCCAACATTTTTTAAGAGAAAATTGTCCAAGAGTTATTTTAGAGCTTCTTAGGGAATCTAAAACAATCTTAGAATTTTTGGGATTTTTGAATTTTTTTTTTTTTTTTTGGAATTTTCAATATTTTAATATTTTTCGAATTTTTTAAAATTTTTCCATGAATTCTCTGAAATTTCGAATTTTTATGAATTTTTAATATTTTTAATATTTTTTATTTTCTGAATTTTTTTAATTTTTTTGATTTTTTAATTTTTTTATAAAAATAATAATTCGGACCGGGTCAAAGGACCCGGTCCTAAATCACTAGAGACCAACAAAAAGGCCCACGAAATTCCTTTTTTTTTTTTTTTTTTTTTAGAAAAAGGTCCACAACAATTCGTTCTATTTTTCTAGCCCAGCTTAAAAACCCGGCCAGCGACAAATTCAGCCCAACGGAAGCGGGCCTGCGGCGAAGCCCATCTCCTTGCCCACCATTTTATTTTTGGCCTTTTCTTTTCTCTGATTTTTCTATTTTTTTTTTTTGTCTTTTCTACTTTCTTTTTATCATTTTTATTTTTCTTCCTGCAGGTTTCTTCCCCCATGCGAACCCATGCACGCCCGACGCTCCTTTAGCTCCTTCGCCGGACCGACGCCGACACCGCTGCGAGTCTTGACCGCCCTAAGGAATAAGCCGTGTCATCGTCCGGCGTCCGACCGACGCCGAACTCCGGCGGTCACTAGCTGGCCGACGTCCCCGAAAGTCGCCGGATTGATTCCGACGAGATACAAGCCACCTAGATCTACCCGAACGGCGCGGGATAGCCCACCAGAAAGCTATAAAAATGTCGAATGTGGTACGAGGTGACAATATAACTCCTAGCGATGCAAAAAAAAACAAAAACCGAGCTCCGGTCGAGGGTTGAGTTCGGCCACTTCAGTGAGGCATTTCATCGAACAGCTACAGGGCATTACCGAGGGGGATACGGATTCAAACGAAACAAGTCGGAATGCACAATAACATCGATGACGGATCACCGGGGCCGAAGCTCGCGCGAACTGGTCAGCCGCGAGTCCCGGCCCGGCGTTTTCCAGGAATGGGTCGCTTGAAGTTTCGGAAACTTACCTCGTTCGGAGAGGAGCCGCAGCGGACGGTTGCGGGTGGAAGGTCCTCCGGCGAAGGTTGGTCACTCTCCCGACTTCGCCTTGTCTCTCGCGCTCCGATCGCCGGCTCCGCCTCCTCTCTCTCGAGCTCCCCCTCCGATTTTTCTCTCGGGTTTCTCTCTCTCAGTTTTTTTTTTTTCGGTCCCTCCTTCTCTCGGTTCTCTTCTCTCTGCTGCTCTCTCGGGTTTCCTCTTCGTTTTTTTTTCGGGTTAAGCTTCGAACCCCACAAAACGTCTCCCCCGCTGCTCGCCTTTTTGCTCCTCCGGTTTTTGCTCTCTCCGTCCGCACTCTCTCAACTCTGGTCCTTTTTTTTAAACCCCCTCGGCTTCTGTCTTTATCTTTCTTTTCTTTGCTGACTTGCTGCTCTTTTTCCTTTTTCCGTTTTTCTCTTCTGGTGTTGCCGCCTGCCCTCCACTTCTGCTGCTCTGACTTGCTGCCTTTTTCAGCTCTTGACTGCTGCAACCTGCTTCTGCTGACTTGCTGCTTCTGCTTCTGCCTTGCTGACCTGCTGCCGCTTCTGCTATGCTTCCATGCTGCTTTTCCGCGCGTGGAAGAAAAGAAGGAGGAGACGGGTGGGCCGAGCCGAAACAAAAGGTAAATGGGCCGAGCCCGTGCAAGGAAAGGGCAAGGGCCGCATGGGGGCCGGGCGGGCCCAGCCCTGGCCCGGCCTCCTTGTCTTTTTTTCTTTTTTTTTTTTTTAAATTAATTATTTTTTTTAATTTTTTAATAATTTTTCAATTTTTTTAATAATTTTTTTTAATTTTTAATTTTAAAACCAGTGATGCAAATGCTCCTAATGTCTATATGCAATGCAATTATAATAAAAGAAATTTTTGTTAAGGGATTAGAAACTAATCTCTAATTTTTCAATGTAATTAATAAAAATTAAAAAAAATCGTCAAAATTTAAGTGTCAACATTCTTCTTCTTCTTCTTTCCTGTGTTCTTGAGGGAGACTGATTGATGAAACTCCTGCAGAGTCACATTTACTATCTTTCGCTTCCTCAGAGAGTTGCTGTGCACTCCTTGGCTTGTGATTTACATGAACAAGCTCAGATGAAATCGAGAGCTAGCACTTACGTTTCGATTTCCAGCAAAGACCAAGAACGTAGATTGGGTTTTGCAATCTGGGGCGATCTGATATCATGTCAAAACACAATCTTTTATCATTTTATCTTGCTCTTGTTTTGGTTAAAGAAAAACCCTCCGTTAATGAAGGTTTTATCATATGGTTGGAGTCCAATTTTTTGGCGATGCACTTGCAAAAAAGGGAGGCGCGAAGGCTTGAGGATTAAGTGATTGGAATTTGACTTCCTAACTTTCATTTATTTATTGGTTTATTGGTTTATGTATTTGCATTTGAAGTAACATACGTATGACTTGATTCTATTTCTTTTTTGGGCATATGTATTTTGACCCAATCGAATAAATTTGATGCTATTGCTTTATTACCTAATTATGATTAATATTCGCCGAAAATATCAAACCAGTATATCTGTATTATATTTATCTCCAAACTCCGCAATCATCCTAAGAGTAATCTTCACACCACAAAAAAATCACAAACCGATTCATCTGCTCGCCATATTTACCCGCGAAAAATCTTTACTCATATTTGTGAAGATGCTGCCTAAATCTTGGAGATAAAGAGATTTCCTTTAAGATTAGTGAGATTCCTTTGTAAATCTGGATCCTCTCTTAATTTACAACAAACCATGATCTTCCCTTCCTCCTAATTATGGGCACGGTTATTCATCAAAAGATTTGGATATACAATGATTTTTTAGTACGACACCGCTAGATTAGATGTACACCCATTTCATATTTTTGGTAGCAATTGTGAAATTCTGCAATAATTGTGTTAGGTTAAAAATTAGTTTGGAATAAATGTGACATAAATTTAGCAGTTTCGAGTTTTTGTGATACAAAAAAAAAGCTTTGAAAATAAATGTGACACGAATACAAATTTGAGATTTTTAATAATATTAGCCCTATCAAATTATTCGAGGGAGGCAAACTCGCCCATAGAAGCACAGAAATCTATCTATTTATCTACAGCCGCAAATCGAATTAAACTTGGTGATTTTGAAAAGGTTGAATGCTCTCTTGCGGTTCTAGATAAGTTGTAACTAGATTTCTAGGGATGCAGGATTGTGGGTCTTCATCAAAAGTTCAATTTGCGGAAAATAAAATGGGCTCACATATGAAGTTTGATCTATATAGGTTAGGTGCGAGATTGGTAGGATCGTGGACTTGCTTTCATTGCAACAAAAAGTCAATTCCTAAATTTCATTCTTTCCATATGGGAAAAGTAAAAAAAAAATACAAAACTTATTACATTTTTACTAATTCGGTTCACGTATTTAAGTTTGAGCATTTATATCTGTTGAGTTATCCAAATAATTTTGATCGAAAATGGCTAACATACACATCAATTACATGATATGACCAGCACTAACTTAGACAAAATTTACAAATTTCTAAAAAAAATCTGAATTTTTTTCTTTTTTTCAAGACATCCAGACGAGAGCCACCCTCAGCCATGGCAAGCGATAGCTTGTAGGCTTTGCCGAGTGGCTAACGAGGGCCACACAATGAAAAATAGAAAATATAAAAATATTTAAAAATTTCAGAAACATATTTAAAAATCATAAAATTTTTCAATGCCAATATTGGCCATATCACGTAAGGCGAATGGTATCTACATGTTAGCGATTTCGATTAAAGTTGATCAAATGACTCAATTGGCATAAACATAAAGGTTTATGACTTTTTGGTACTTTTCCACGTTCCATCCTTTAGAGTGTAATGTATAAGCGTAATTATGCAGTAGATGTTATTGCCATCACCGCCGCCACTACTCGCACGTCCTAAGCGCCACCCTTAGGAACACCTATAGCACCGTTCCGCCATTTTTATTCATCAATGATTGATATTGTCTTTACGAGTCATTTCCTTTGCAATCAATCCACATGTCAATTTTTATAACGATTGACTCATTGGTGCACCAATGATAGACCAAAACAATCCAACAGTGATTGGCTACAATTCACCACCATCATGTATAACCACCTTACTCCTGGTTCACTAGGAGCCCTGTATCTTCATTAAGAAAATCCGTGCGACGAAGGCGTCAAAATGCTATGTCATGCAAATATTTACCCGAATATATTTTTGAAAGTATGAAAAACATGTAATCTTCCAGATTTTAAACAACAATAAGATAGAGAAAGCTTTCGAATTCGTGAGAGATGAATGCATCCCTAACCATACCACCAACCAAGGGAAAGAATTTCTTGAGCGTGGACCGAGTTCACCGCACGAATGGGCTCGAGTTCTAATAATGAGAAGATGGCTCTGTCACTTTTGCAAGAACTATTCACAAAGTGGAGCCCTAATTCATCTTCAAGGTACGCCTATAGAGAGAGAGAGAGAGAGAGAGAGAGAGAGAGAGAGATTCTACTTACAAAAGGTCTGCTTTAACCTAAGCTACTGGCTTCTATGGTTCGTCGTTAAGGTACAAGTGGAGTGACTAAGGAACTAACGTGTCCAGCCTCGTAATCTAAAGATGAAAGATCCGAGACCACCAGGAGGACGAGCGTCTCTCGAAGTCTCTCCAGTGCCGAGCCTCCTCCCGCTCCACTCGTCTAGCCACCTTCTTCTTTCTCTCGAGGAGCTCTTTGAGCTCGGGTGGTTCGTAAGGAGGCGGCAACGAGCATGGCGGCACATCGCTTGGGGACATCACCATGGACTCATCCATGAACTTCCTGATCGAGCCGCCGAATGGGCACGCCATCACCTCCGCGCACATCTCAACCGCCCCCGGAGGCACCTTTGTCTCGAACTTCAGGAGCTTCGCGTACTCACTGAGCAGGTGGAACATGTAGTCGTACACGTACTTCATTTTCACGCTCTCGGCGACAAACCTACGTCCGTTTTCTCCGATGGTCTGAGCCTGCGCGGGGTGTTCGTTTCCCCATTCCACGGCGAACTTGATGTCTCTGCACTTCTTGTGAGGCCTGATGGGCCAGTAATGGTCCATGGGGATCAGCCCTCTTGAGAAGATATCATAGTAGTCCGGCTTTACCCTCAATGTCGTGGCATCGCATGCCAGAACGTACTTCTGACTAACCGACCAAGCGATTCCTTCAATGTAGATATTGTACCTGCTCCATGTTTATAGTTCATGCAAGCGTATTCAGTTTATAACTAGGCAACGCGACGTGATCTGGAATACCCAACTGCTCATTCACAAAGAGAGCCAGAGAGGATCTACAGACAAACGAAATGGGGAACTGTTACTGGCTTACCTATGAGTGCATTGATCTTCTAGATTCGAATGCTTGAATCCTTCGGCTATTTCACGACCCCAATCCTGAAAAACAAAATCGCAAGAACATCAAGTTTCGCATTTTAGAGCCGTAACTTTACTATCCGATCCAAGTAACGATGGGTAACACCGACCAAATCAAATAAGGATCAGTTAATGATTTCAAGAGTTCAACAAAGTGCGTTTCTTTTCCATTTCACCTGGTCATACAAGCGAGCTTTCCAATCAATTTTTTGGCTGTCGTTGCACTTGAGGAGATCAGCCCTGCTTCCAGAAGTAGTGGGGTTGCCTTTCCAATAAGCATAGGGCTCTCTATCCTTCCATGGCATCATCTCCGCCTTCTGTTTTATGGCCGATAATGTGCTTTTCCATGGCTTTATGTTCACTTCAGGCCTACCACATAAAACGTGCTTGGTTAAGACACTTCCCACTTCGTACATAATGCTTTTACAGAAGACAGGGCATTAAAAGATGCGAAAAGGTAGCTTAGTGGAACTGCTTTCGCAAATTAATTTCCTACGAACTAGAAAGCGACCCAATGTTCGTGGGCTAAACAGTTGAGAATGAACCAATTTGGTGTGGTGAGTCCTATGCATCGATTGGAATCACGCATCTAAGGCTTATTATGCTGCACTCATTCACCGAATCTGCCAAGACACAGGGCTAAACTTAGCTCGAACAGCCTATGGTTTTAGCTGGTAAAAAATTCTCTCGTTTCTCAGCACTGTGACAAAAATTAAAGAAGCTGCAACGCGAAAGGAGTGAGTTATTACCAACCCCAGAAGGACCAATCGGGAACGGAATGTCGAACGCCGTGTGGTGTCCACAATAATGAAATAGTGGCGGGATCTTGGTGGCCTTCGAGCCCTGGTAATCTTGCTTCTTGATCGCCGGTCGGTCTTCACATTGGAACATCAGTTCCAAATCCGGTAACTTCCCGGATACAACCTCAGGAGCTGCACGATCCCCCAGAATGTGAACTCTTCTCTCGTTTGGTACGCAGGCCTGAACTTGTCCAGATAGACTTTCCCCCTGTGAACCACGATCCTAAAATGGGCAGTACTCTTAATGCTCTCCAACATCTCTCTCGTGATCCCCGTGGCCTTCCAAGGATGAAGATCCTCGTGGATCCAACGGAAGTACTCGGGACATATCTCGGCGTGTATGTTCTCGGTCTCGTGTTTCGAGGGATAATCCAAGGGGCATGTTTGCTTCACTGTTGCATTCGCACACTGGATTGGGAACTCTTTTTGGTAGACTCGGGTGGAGACGCGGTTTTCGGAGACTCGAGTCGAAACTCGGTTTTGTTCGGAGATGATTGAGCAGAGCTTTCGTTGGTGGTAGTCTTGAAAATCGAAGCACCTGGAAAAGTAAAAGTAGGCTACAAACCACCAAAAAGGAAAAAAAAAAGGGGGAACACCAAGGTTAATTCAAGGGTATGAGATTAGCTGATATGTGAGATCTACAAAATCATGAAAAAGAATCTCAGGATCTGCAGAACATTAGCATATCTATGGCTAACAAAATTAAGAGAAAAGATGGAACATGAAGAAAGGAAAAACCGAGGTCAGTGCATCGAGAGGAAACGACTGATATGCAAGGAAACCACATGTTATTTGGTCATGGGCCATAGCATCATCATCAACCTCTAGATCACGGAGAAGCCGTGTTTATTAAGGACAAAGCAATTCTGTCTTGACTGTTATTAGAGAGAAAAGGTATGCAGAAGAAACAAGAAACAGAGCAGATTGCTAGAATTAACATGTGGAAGTCGAGCCATAATGAAACAGGCTCCCTGTTTCTAGTTACTTCCTAAAAACGGTTCCTTCAGCTCCAGCTTTCTGAAAATTCCTTCCTTTCACATGATAAAAAAATGAGATCAAATACAAATTATAACGTATTAACCCGAATCCAGAAGAACTAATGGTCAGCGACAATCTTAGAGGTGCCAAAGAGCAAGAAAAATCAATCCTTTTAGGTGGCAAAGACAATACGGGAGACACTCGTAGAAGTTGAAGTACAAGTTGCAGAGAATCAAAAAGGGAGACGCGAGATGAAGATAGACTCACGATATCTATCCAAGAGTTGAAGGCCCCAGAGACGACGACGACGGCGAAGAGAATGAAGATGGTGACCGGAGCCCACCTCTTCACCGGCCTCCAAGCTTTGCCGCCGTGACATCCATGAGAGCTCCCCTCTTCCATGGAGGAGGCAAGCCCACCACTGTTCAGCAGCAACCCAATAAGCTGAAGCCTCGAATGACAGAGATATCATCCCAAAAAAAAAATTACCGTGATCAAGTCATTATCATGATTATTATAATCAATCCCGGAAGCATGGAAAATTCTGGTTATACTCTTTTCTCCGGTTCGCCAAGTGTCACCCCCACCGGGCTCCAGGAACTTGCCCCGAGCGATGGACAACAACAGGCGTTCAACTGAAGCCACGCGAAACGAAAGAGAAACTGGAAATATTGAAATGTGGAAAAGGGTGAGGGGGGGGAGGGAAGAATCGCGGGCATATTCTGACTTCCTTTCTGGAGTTTCTATTGGATGCAACCGGGGCTGGCGGCGGGGCACATTTGAATTAGTGCCTTCGATGTTTGGCAATTCAGTGGAGGCCCCGTCTTGTCCGGAAATTTTTTAAAATTTTTTTTTTCTCTCTACTTTGATCTAACTTTCACTTTCAAATTTTTGAAAAATTAAAATTTACAATTGAAACTGATAAATCATCCTCGTCCCATTCCTTTTATGTAGGAATTCAAACCTTCCATCCTTCCTATGGAAATGTGGTCACTGAGACAAATCTTAGTAATTTTTTCTTTTTTGACAAGTCAAAAATATTTCTTTCGAGACGGCTCCTCTGCCTAATCCAAACCGTCCGTTGGAGGATGAGGACAGATTGCAATCAGAGGATCCCAAACAAAGACGTGACCGCGTCGTCGTCGTGGGTCACTTGAGCTTTTCTATCATCCCTAAATAATGCATCCCCAGAGAGAGAGAGAGAGAGAGAGACCAATTGGAAATGGCATGCATCAGCAGTGACCTCTGGGGGCTTGAATCGTAAGTTTCCTCGGCGTTCCGTGCTCTTTTCGGTTTAGAATATTTCGAGTTTGAAAGGTGGAAATTGATAAACGAAGGATTATAGCTCTAACAGATATCACCATGCAAAACGATACCTTTATAATAGTAATTCTTAATTCCCTCTCGGACGGTACCTAGGAGTCCACTCGGCCATACCCATCCTCCTCAAATAATTTATACTAGATGCGTCTTGGATCAGCACGTGCGTGATATTTTAAAAGTATAATCGGTACTTCTTTCACCAATCAATAAAATACACAAAAATTCTGGGATTTCGACCGTTTCGCATTGGATATATCTGCGCGACACAGGAGGCAATGGGTTCTAAGGAAAATTCGATCCAGTGAAAATTCCGACTCTACATCACGTATAATTTCGGCATTGGACGAGCAATTGCGACAAGGACGGAAGCCCGGACAAAAGCCGGCACATCAAGAAAGGGAAACGTGAGAAATAATGTCCCCTTCTATCGACAGCCTAACTCAACGGTCCTGATAGGCTACCACGGGCATACCACACCCACATCCACATGTTCCTCTATCCTCAAGAGCACGTCCTTTTCCACATAATTTCAATGGACCCGAGGGTCGAATCTTATGGGCACAGTCGGACCTCGTTCGTCAATCCTTGCACAACAACCTTTGTTCGTCATTTTTCTGCGTGCGAACCACGTGGCCTTCCAAGGACGGAGATCCTCGTGGATCCACCGGAAGTACTCGGGACATACCTCAGCGTGTATGTTCTCAATCTCGTCTCGTGTTTCAAGGGATAATCCAAGGGGCATGTTTGCTTCACCGTTGCATTTGCGCACTCGGTTGGGTACTCTTTTTGGTACTCGGGTGGAGACGTGGTTTTCGGAGACTCGAGTCAAAACTCGGTTTTCTTCGGAGATGATTGAACAGAGCATTCGTTGGTGGTAGTCTTGAAAATTGATGCACCTGGAAAAGTAAAAGTAGGCTACAAACCACCAAAAAGGAAAAAAAAAAAAGGGAACACCAAGGTTAATTCAAAGGTATGAGATTAGCTGATATGTGAGATCTACAAAGTCATGAAAAGAAATCTTAGTATCTGCGTAACATTAGCATATCTATGGCTGACAAAATCTAAGACAAAAGATGGAACATGAAGAAAGAAAAAACCGAGATCAGTGCATCGAGAGGAAATGACTGAGATGCAAGGAAACCACATGTTATTTGGTCATGGGCCATAGCATCATCATCAACCTCTCGATCACAGCGAAGCCGTGTTTATTAAGGACAAAGTAATTTTGTCTCGACTAAAGTAATTTTGTCTCGACTATTATCATAAAGAGAAGTTATGCATAAGAAGCAAGACACAAAAAATATTACTAGATTTTAAAGGCATTGATTTAGAATCAAATCGGAAAAGGATCCGGAGATATCATCAGGAAGAAGGATGAGATATCGAAGGATTTGAATCAATCGGAGATATTAGAATCAATCTGTTGATCCTGAGATCTACCTAATTAAAGGATTGATAACTTTTGTAATATTATAATATATTTCTTTATTATTTTCCATTGTTATTTTGTTTCCATTCAAAATGTATCATTTGTAATATCTATATATATAATGGAAATCATCTCAACAATTGCACGTTGAGATCAATAATCAAACACTTATGTTTTTTCATGGTATCATAGCATATTTCTTTGATAGAAATTGATCCTTAGCCATGGCTTCTACCAATCCTAAATACCCATACCCTTCATCTCTAAACATTAGCAATTTTGTCTCACTGACACAGACAAATTATTCTTGTTGGGTAGGTTTCATTGATGGTGAATACTATATGCCAAATCCAACCATAGTCACCCCTCTGAGGCCGGAAAAGAAGTTAGTTCCTCAAAGGAAGTGACAAATCTAGAGTTTTTACAATGGAGAAGGTCAAATCACCTTCTGCAGGGATGGATCATTGTAACACTTTCGGAAGAAAGGAGTTCTTACTCAAGTAGTAGACTTGAAGACATGTGTTGAGGTGTGGTTAAGTTTACAAAATATTTTTGCCAAGGTATCCGAGGAAAGTGAAGTTTCAATTTTTTTGCAAATCCAAAAATGTTATAGAGATAATTTCTTTTCTCTTCACGAATATTTTGGTGCTTTTCAAAAATATTTTAATGAGTTATCTGCTATTGGATGTCCTCTAGAGAACAAGAAGAAGGGCCTCTTTGTTTTGAATGGCTTAGGTGATCAATATGATTCATTCACAACTTCCATGTTGAAGCCTCCAATGCTGGTGTTCTCTGACTTGATTTCTCAACTACAAAGCTTTGAGAGTCGCCTCACAAATAAAAGTTCCCATGCAATTCAACATGGGACGACTTTCTTTGGTCAAAGAAGTAATATTAAGAGCAGCAAAAAGGGAAAACAATTCCAACATTACAATAACAATTATTTTTCTTCACATGGAAGACGGTTTTCTCACAATGGTCCCAGAATGAAAAATTCTCGAGCTGATTTTATGCATTTGCAGGATCACAAGCCACAATTCAATCAAAGCAAGACCGAGAAACTTGTGAAAGGAACAGACAAAGTCGTTTCCTGTCAAATTTGTAACAAGCAAGGACATACTGCTTTAGACTGCTTTAATCGGTGTAATTAATCTTTCCTCCCATTTGATGTGCCAAAGGCATTTGCTGCACTTATTGTTGGAGATAATCAAGATTCAGAATGTTTCACTGATACTGGAGCTTCAAATCACATAACTGGAAGTGAAGGCAATCTTTTCAACTTACGACCATATATTGGGAAAGATAGTGTAATGGTTGCTAATGGTGATTCGCTTAAAATTTCTCATATTGGTGATGCTCATATCAATTTGGGTCAAAAGAGCATTGACTTAAAAAATGTTCTTCATGTTCCTTAGATAAAAAAGAATTTATTATCAATGAGCCAATTTACAACAGGCTATCCTTTGAATTTTGAGTTTTCTACCGCTGGTTTTGTGATAAAGGATAGGAAAACGGGAAATATTCTAACAGTTGGAAACCGTGAAGGTAATCTATATACCTTGAAGGCACCAAAAGAAGTACTATTTTCAAATCGATTCTGAAAGCTTATGAAAGTACTTGACATCAAAGATTGGGACATCCACAATCGATGACAATTCGTCATCTGCAAAATAAAGGCGATATTATTGCTATTGCTTGGAATAAAACTACTACAATATGTAGTAGTTGTCAAATGGGTCGAGCATCTAAACTTCCTTTTTTGCCTTCTAAATCTAATACTACTAAGCCTTTTGAAAAGATACATTGTGATTTATGGGGAAAAGTTTCGATAATTTCATTTCAAAGGTTTCAGTATTATGTTTGTTTTGTGGATGATTATACGCGATATACTTGGTTATTTCCATTACGGCAAAAATCTGACTTTTTTGCATGTTTTCTCAATTTTGAGAAATATTTGGAAAGACAATTTTGAGGGTATATTAAAATCTTTCAATTTGATGGAGAAGGAGAGTTCAATCAAGCGGATTTCATATTTCATTTGCAAAAGAATGACATTATTAATCAAGCATCTTGCCCGAATACTCCATAGCATAATAGGGTTACCAAGCGAAAACATAGGCATATATGTGAAATTGGCTTGACTATGCTTTATCAAATTCGTGAGAGATGAATGCATCCCTAACCATACCACCAACCAAGGGAAAGAATTTCTGGAGCGTGGACCGAGTTCACCGCACGAATGGGCTCGACGTCTAATTTTGAGAAGATGGCTCTGTCACTTTTGCAAGAACTATTCACAAAGTGGAGCCCTAATTCATCTTCAAGGTACGCCTATAGAGAGAGAGAGACAGAGACAGAGATTCTACTTACAAAAGGTCTGCTTTAACCTAAGCTGCTGGCTTCTATGGTTCGTCGTTAAGGTACAAGTGGAGTGACTAAGGAACTAACGTGTCCAGCGTCGTAATCTAAAGATGAAAGATCCGAGACCACCAGGAGGACGAGCGTCTCTCGAAGTCTCTCCAGTGCCGAGCCTCCTCCCGCTCCACTCGTCTAGCCACCTTCTCTTTTCTCTCGAGGAGCTCTTTGAGCTCGGGTGGTTCGTAAGGAGGCGGCAACGAGCATGGCGGCACATCGCTTGGGGACATCACCATGGACTCATCCATGAACTTCCTGATCGAGCCGCCGAATGGGCACGCCATCACCTCCGCGCACATCTCAACCGCCCCCGCAGGCACCTTTGTCTCGAACTTCAGGAGCTTCGCGTACTCACTGAGCAGGTGGAACATGTAGTCGTACACGTACTTCATTTTCACGCTCTCGGCGACAAACCTACGTCCGTTTTCTCCGATGGTCTGAGCCTGCGCGGGGTGTTCGTTTCCCCATTCCACGGCGAACTTGATGTCTCTGCACTTCTTGTGAGGCCTGATGGGCCAGTAATGGTCCATGGGGATCAGCCCTCTTGAGAAGATATCATAGTAGTCCGGCTTTACCCTCAATGTCGTGGCATCGCATGCCAGAACGTACTTCTGACTAACCGACCAAGCGATTCCTTCAATGTAGATATTGTACCTGCTCCATGTTTATAGTTCATGCAAGCGTATTCAGTTTATAACTAGGCAACGCGACGTGATCTGGAATACCCAACTGCTCATTCACAAAGAGAGCCAGAGAGGATCTACAGACAAACGAAATGGGGAACTGTTACTGGCTTACCTATGAGTGCATTGATCTTCTAGATTCGAATGCTTGAATCCTTCGGCTATTTCACGACCCCAATCCTGAAAAACAAAATCGCAAGAACATCAAGTTTCGCATTTTAGTGCCGTAACTTTACTATCCGATCTAAGTAACGATGGGTAACACTGACCAAATCAAATAAGGATCAGTTAATGATTTCAAGAGTTCAACAAAGTGCTTTTCTTTTCCATTTCACCTGGTCATACAGGCGAGCTTTCCAATCAATTTTTTGGCTGTCGTTGCACTTGAGGAGATCAGCCCTGCTTCCAGAAGTAGTGGGGTTGCCTTTCCAATAAGCATAGGGCTCTCTATCCTTCCATGGCATCATCTTCGCCTTCTGTTTTATGGCCGATAATGTGCTTTTCCATGGCTTTATGTTCACTTCAGGCCTACCACATAAAACGTGCTTGGTTAAGACACTTCCCACTTCGTACATAATGCTTTTACAGAAGACAGGGCATTAAAAGATGCGAAAAGGTAGCTTAGTGGAACTGCTTTCGCAAATTAATTTCCTACGAACTAGAAAGCGACCCAATGTTCGTGGGCTAAACAGTTGAGAATGAACCAATTTGGTGTGGTGAGTCCTATGCATCGATTGGAATCACGCATCTAAGGCTTATTATGCTGCACTCATTCACCGAATCTGCCAAGACACAGGGCTAAACTTAGCTCGAACAGCCTATGGTTTTAGCTGGTAAAAAATTCTCTCGTTCCTCAGCACTGTGACAAAAAATTAAAGAAGCTGCAACGCGAAAGGAGTGAGTTATTACCAACCCCAGAAGGACCAATCGGGGAACGGAATGTCGAACGCCGTGTGGTGTCCACAATAATGAAATAGTGGCGGGATCTTGGTGGCCTTCGAGCCCTGGTAATCTTGCTTCTTGATCGCCGGTCGGTCTTCACATTGGAACATCAGTTCCAAATCCGGTAACTTCCCGGGATACAACCTCAGGAGCTGCACGATCCCCCAGAATGTGAACTCTTCTCTCGTTTGGTACGCAGGCCTGAACTTGTCCAGATAGACTTTCCCCCTGTGAACCACGATCCTAAAATGGGCAGTACTCTTAATGCTCTCCAACATCTCTCTCGTGATCCCCGTGGCCTTCCAAGGATGAAGATCCTCGTGGATCCAACGGAAGTACTCGGGACATATCTCGGCGTGTATGTTCTCGGTCTCGTGTTTCGAGGGATAATCCAAGGGGCATGTTTGCTTCACTGTTGCATTCGCACACTGGATTGGGAACTCTTTTTTGGTAGACTCGGGTGGAGACGCGGTTTTCGGAGACTCGAGTCGAAACTCGGTTTTGTTCGGAGATGATTGAGCAGAGCTTTCGTTGGTGGTAGTCTTGAAAATCGAAGCACCTGGAAAAGTAAAAGTAGGCTACAAACCACCAAAAAGGTAAAAAAAAAAAAAAGGAGAATACCAGGTTAATTCAAGGGTATGAGATTAGCTGATATGTGAGATCTACAAAATCATGAAAAAGAATCTCAGGATCTGCAGAACATTAGCATATCTATGGCTAACAAAATTAAGAGAAAAGATGGAACATGAAGAAAGGAAAAACCGAGGTCAGTGCATCGAGAGGAAACGACTGATATGCAAGGAAACCACATGTTATTTGGTCATGGGCCATAGCATCATCATCAACCTCACGGGAAGCCGTGTTTATTAAGGACAAAGCAATTCTGTCTTGACTGTTATTAGAGAGAAAAGGTATACAGAAGAAACAAGAAACAGAGCAGATTACTAGAATTAACATGTGGAAGTCGAGCCATAATGAAAAAGGCTCCTTGTTTCTAGTTACTTCCTAAAAACGGTTCCTTTAGCTCCAGCTTTCTGCAAATTCCTTATTTTCGCATGATAACAAACTGAGATCAGATACAAATCATAACGGATTAACCCGAATCCAGAAGAAGTAATGGTCAGCGACAATCTTAGAGGTGCCAAAGAGCAAGAAAAATCAATCTTTTTAGGTGGCAAAGACAATACGGGAGACACTCGTAGAAGGTGAAGTACAAGTTGCAGAGAATAAAAAGGGAGGCGCGAGATGAAGATGCTCACGATATCTATCCAAGAGTTGAAGGCCCCAGAGACGACGACGACGGCGAAGAGAATGAAGATGGTGGCCGGAGCCCACCTCTTCACCGGCCTCCAAGCTTTGCCGCCGTGACATCCATGAGAGCTCCCCTCTTCCATGGAGGAGGCCAGCTCACCACTGTTCAGCAGCAACCCAATAAGCTGAAGCCTCGAATGACAGAGATATCATCGACAGCCTAACTCAACGGTCCCGATAGGCTACCACGGGCATACTACACCCACATCCACATGTTCCTCTATCCTCAAGAGCACGTCCTTTTCCACATAATTTCAATGGACCCGAGGGTCGAATCTTATGGGCACAGTCGGACCTCGTTCGTCAATCCTTGCACAACAACCTTTGTTCGTCATTTTTCTGCGTGCGAACCACGTGGCCTTCCAAGGACGGAGATCCTCGTGGATCCACCGGAAGTACTCGGGACATACCTCAGCGTGTATGTTCTCAGTCTCGTCTCGTGTTTCAAGGGATAATCCAAGGGGCATGTTTGCTTCACCGTTGCATTTGCGCACTCGGTTGGGTACTCTTTTTTGGTACTCGGATGGAGACGTGGTTTTCGGAGACTCGAGTCAAAACTCGGTTTTCTTCGGAGATGATTGAACAGAGCATTCGTTGGTGGTAGTCTTGAAAATTGATGCACCTGGAAAAGTAAAAGTAGGCTACAAACCACCAAAAAGGAAAAAAAAGGGGAATACCAAGGTTAATTCAAGGGTATGAGATTAGCTGATATGTGAGATCTACAAAGTCATGAAAAGAAATCTTAGTATCTGCGTAACATTAGCATATCTATGGCTGACAAAATCTAAGACAAAAGATGGAACATGAAGAAAGAAAAAAACGAGATCAGTGCATCGAGAGGAAATGACTGAGATGCAAGGAAACCACATGTTATTTGGTCATGGGCCATAGCATCATCATCAACCTCTCGATCACAGCGAAGCCGTGTTTATTAAGGACAAAGTAATTTTGTCTCGACTATTATCATAAAGAGAAGTTATGCATAAGAAGCAAGACACAAAAAATATTACTAGATTTTAAAGGCATTGATTTAGCAATCAAGGAAAAAGGATCTGGAGATATCATCAAGGAAGAAGGATCTAGAGATATCGAAGGATTTGAATCAATCGGAGATGTTAGAATCAATCTGTTGATCCTTGGAGATACCGGAATTAAATGATTGATAACTTTTGTAATATTATAATATATTTCTTTATTATTTTCCATTGTTATTTTGTTTCCATTCAAAATGTATCATTTGTAATATCTATATATATAATGGAAGTCATCTCAACAATTGCACGTTGAGATCAATAATCAAACACTTATGTTTTTTCATGGTATCATAGCATATTTCTTTGATAGAAATTGATCCTTAGCCATGGCTTCTACCAATCCTAAATACCCATACCCTTCATCTCTAAACATTAGCAATTTTGTCTCACTGACACAGACAAATTATTCTTGTTGGGTAGGTTTCATTGATGGTGAATACTAGATGCCAAATCCAACCATAGTCACCCCTCTGAGGCCGGAAAAGAAGTTAGTGCCTCAAAGGAAGTGACAAATCTAGAGTTTTTACAATGGAGAAGGTCAAATCACCTTCTGCAGGGATGGATCATTGTAACACTTTCGGAAGAAAGGAGTTCTTACTCAAGTAGTAGACTTGAAGACATCTATGATCCACTTTCGGAAGAAAGGAGTTCTTACTCAAGTAGTAGACTTGAAGACATCTGTTGAGGTGTGGTTAAGTTTACAAAATATTTTTGCCAAGGTATCCGAGGAAAGTGAAGTTTCAATTTGTTTGCAAATCCAAAAATGTTATAGAGATAATTTCTTTTCTCTTCACGAATATTTTGGTGCTTTTCAAAAACATTTTAATGAGTTATCTGCTATTGGATGTCCTCTAGAGAACAAGAAGAAGGGCCTCTTTGTTTTGAATGGCTTAGGTGATCAATATGATTCATTCACAACTTCCATGTTGAAGCCTCCAATGCTGGTGTTCTCTGACTTGATTTCTCAACTACAAAGCTTTGAGAGTCGCCTCACAAATAAAAGTTCCCATGCAATTCAACATGGGACGGCTTTCTTTGGTCAAAGAAGTAATATTAAGAGCAGCAAAAAGGGAAAACAATTCCAACATTACAATAACAATTATTTTTCTTCACATGGAAGACGGTTTTCTCACAATGGTCCCAGAATGAAAAATTCTCAAGCTGATTTTATGCATTTGCAGGATCACAAGCCACAATTCAATCAAAGCAAGACCGAGAAACTTGTGAAAGGAACGAGAAAAAGTCGTTTCTGTCAAATTTGTAACAAGCAAGGACATACCGCTTTAGACTGCTTTAATCGGTTTAATTAATCTTTCCTCCCATTTGATGTGCCAAAGGCATTTGCTGCACTTATTGTTGGAGATAATCAAGATTCAGAATGTTTCATTGATACTGGAGCTTCAAATCACATGACTGAAAGTGAAGGCAATCTTTTCAACTTACGACCATATATTGGGAAAGATAGTGTAATGGTTGCTAATGGTGATTCGCTTAAAATTTCTCATATTGGTGATGCTCTTATCAATTTGGGTCAAAAGAGCATTGACTTAAAAAATGTTCTTCATGTTCCTTAGATAAAAAAGAATTTATTATCAATGAGCCAATTTACAACTGACTATCCTTTGAATTTTGAGTTTTCTGCCGCTGGTTTTGTGATAAAGGATAGGAAAACGGGAAATGTTCCAACAGTTGGAAACCGTGAAGGTAATCTATATACCTTGAAGGCACCAAAAGAAGTACTATTTTCAAATCGATTCTGGAAAGCTTATGAAAGTACTTGACATCAAAGATTGGGACATCCACAATCGATGACAATTCGTCATCTGCAAAATAAAGGCGATATTATTGCTATTGCTTGGAATAAAACTACTACAATATGTAGTAGTTGTCAAATGGGTCGAGCATCTAAACTTCCTTTTTTGCCTTCTAAATCTAATACTACTAAGCCTTTTGAAAAGATACATTGTGATTTATGGGGAAAAGTTTCGATAATTTCATTTCAAAGGTTTCAGTATTATGTTTGTTTTGTGGATGATTATACGCGATATACTTGGTTATTTCCATTACGGCAAAAATCTGACTTTTTTGCATGTTTTCTCAATTTTGAGAAATATTTGGAAAGACAATTTTGAGGGTATATTAAAATCTTTCAATTTGATGGAGAAGGAGAGTTCAATCAAGCGGATTTCATATTTCATTTGCAAAAGAATGACATTATTAATCAAGCATCTTGCCCGAATACTCCATAGCATAATAGGGTTACCAAGCGAAAACATAGGCATATATGTGAAATTGGCTTGACTATGCTTTATCAAATTCGTGAGAGATGAATGCATCCCTAACCATACCACCAACCAAGGGAAAGAATTTCTGGAGCGTGGACCGAGTTCACCGCACGAATGGGCTCGAGGTCTAATTTTGAGAAGATGGCTCTGTCACTTTTGCAAGAACTATTCACAAAGTGGAGCCCTAATTCATCTTCAAGGTACGCCTATAGAGAGAGAGAGAGAGAGATTCTACTTACAAAAGGTCTGCTTTAACCTAAGCTGCTGGCTTCTATGGTTCGTCGTTAAGGTACAAGTGGAGTGACTAAGGAACTAACGTGTCCAGCGTCGTAATCTAAAGATGAAAGATCCGAGACCACCAGGAGGACGAGCGTCTCTCGAAGTCTCCCCAGTGCCGAGCCTCCTCCCGCTCCACTCGTCTAGCCACCTTCTTCTTTCTCTCGAGGAGCTCTTTGAGCTCGGGTGGTTCGTAAGGAGGCGGCAACGAGCATGGCGGCACATCGCTTGGGGACATCACCATGGACTCATCCATGAACTTCCTGATCGAGCCGCCGAATGGGCACGCCATCACCTCCGCGCACATCTCAACCGCCCCCGCAGGCACCTTTGTCTCGAACTTCAGGAGCTTCGCGTACTCACTGAGCAGGTGGAACATGTAGTCGTACACGTACTTCATTTTCACGCTCTCGGCGACAAACCTACGTCCGTTCTCTCCGATGGTCTGAGCCTGCGCGGGGTGTTCGTTTCCCCATTCCACGGCGAACTTGATGTCTCTGCACTTCTTGTGAGGCCTGATGGGCCAGTAATGGTCCATGGGGATCAGCCCTCTTGAGAAGATATCATAGTAGTCCGGCTTTACCCTCAATGTCGTGGCATCGCATGCCAGAACGTACTTCTGACTAACCGACCAAGCGATTCCTTCAATGTAGATATTGTACCTGCTCCATGTTTATAGTTCATGCAAGCGTATTCAGTTTATAACTAGGCAACGCGACGTGATCTGGAATACCCAACTGCTCATTCACAAAGAGAGCCAGAGAGGATCTACAGACAAACGAAATGGGGAACTGTTACTGGCTTACCTATGAGTGCATTGATCTTCTAGATTCGAATGCTTGAATCCTTCGGCTATTTCACGACCCCAATCCTGAAAAACAAAATCGCAAGAACATCAAGTTTCGCATTTTAGTGCCGTAACTATACTATCCGATCCAAATAACGATGGGTAACACCGACCAAATCAAATAAGGATCAGTTAATGATTTCAAGAGTTCAACAAAGTGCGTTTCTTTTCCATTTCACCTGGTCATACAAGCGAGCTTTCCAATCAATTTTTTGGCTGTCGTTGCACTTGAGGAGATCAGCCCTGCTTCCAGAAGTAGTGGGGTTGCCTTTCCAATAAGCATAGGGCTCTCTATCCTTCCATGGCATCATCTCCGCCTTCTGTTTTATGGCCGATAATGTGCTTTTCCATGGCTTTATGTTCACTTCAGGCCTACCACATAAAACGTGCTTGGTTAAGACACTTCCCACTTCGTACATAATGCTTTTACAGAAGACAGGGCATTAAAAGATGCGAAAAGGTAGCTTAGTGGAACTGCTTTCGCAAATTAATTTCCTACGAACTAGAAAGCGACCCAATGTTCGTGGGCTAAACAGTTGAGAATGAACCAATTTGGTGTGGTGAGTCCTATGCATCGATTGGAATCACGCATCTAAGGCTTATTATGCTGCACTCATTCACCGAATCTGCCAAGACACAGGGCTAAACTTAGCTCGAACAGCCTATGGTTTTAGCTGGTAAAAAATTCTCTCGTTCCTCAGCACTGTGACAAAAAATTAAAGAAGCTGCAACGCGAAAGGAGTGAGTTATTACCAACCCCAGAAGGACCAATCGGGGAACGGAATGTCGAACGCCGTGTGGTGTCCACAATAATGAAATAGTGGCGGGATCTTGGTGGCCTTCGAGCCCTGGTAATCTTGCTTCTTGATCGCCGGTCGGTCTTCACATTGGAACATCAGTTCCAAATCCGGTAACTTCCCGGGATACAACCTCAGGAGCTGCACGATCCCCCAGAATGTGAACTCTTCTCTCGTTTGGTACGCAGGCCTGAACTTGTCCAGATAGACTTTCCCCCTGTGAACCACGATCCTAAAATGGGCAGTACTCTTAATGCTCTCCAACATCTCTCTCGTGATCCCCGTGGCCTTCCAAGGATGAAGATCCTCGTGGATCCAACGGAAGTACTCGGGACATATCTCGGCGTGTATGTTCTCGGTCTCGTGTTTCGAGGGATAATCCAAGGGGCATGTTTGCTTCACTGTTGCATTCGCACACTGGATTGGGAACTCTTTTTGGTAGACTCGGGTGGAGACGCGGTTTTCGGAGACTCGAGTCGAAACTCGGTTTTGTTCGGAGATGATTGAGCAGAGCTTTCGTTGGTGGTAGTCTTGAAAATCGAAGCACCTGGAAAAGTAAAAGTAGGCTACAAACCACCAAAAAGGAAAAAAAAAAGGGGGGGAATACCAAGGTTAATTCAAGGGTATGAGATTAGCTGATATGTGAGATCTACAAAATCATGAAAAAGAATCTCAGGATCTGCAGAACATTAGCATATCTATGGCTAACAAAATTAAGAGAAAAGATGGAACATGAAGAAAGGAAAAACCGAGGTCAGTGCATCGAGAGGAAACGACTGATATGCAAGGAAACCACATGTTATTTGGTCATGGGCCATAGCATCATCATCAACCTCACGGGGAAGCCGTGTTTATTAAGGACAAAGCAATTCTGTCTTGACTGTTATTAGAGAGAAAAGGTATACAGAAGAAACAAGAAACAGAGCAGATTACTAGAATTAACATGTGGAAGTCGAGCCATAATGAAACAGGCTCCTTGTTTCTAGTTACTTCCTAAAAACGGTTCCTTTAGCTCCAGCTTTCTGCAAATTCCTTATTTTCGCATGATAACAAACTGAGATCAGATACAAATCATAACGGATTAACCCGAATCCAGAAGAAGTAATGGTCAGCGACAATCTTAGAGGTGCCAAAGAGCAAGAAAAATCAATCTTTTTAGGTGGCAAAGACAATACGGGAGACACTCGTAGAAGGTGAAGTACAAGTTGCAGAGAATCAAAAAGGGAGGCGCGAGATGAAGATAGACTCACGATATCTATCCAAGAGTTGAAGGCTCCAGAGACGACAACGACGGCGAAGAGAATGAAGATGGTGGCCGGAGCCCACGTCTTAATTGACCTCCAAGCTTTGCCGCCGCGACATCCATGAGAGCTCCCCTCTTCCATGGATAAGACCAGCTCACCACTGTTCAGCAGCAGCAGCAACCCAATAAACTCTTAAGCCTCGAATGAAAGATATCATCCTAAAAAAAAAAAAAATTACTGTTATCAATTCATTATTATGATTATTATAATAAATCCCGTAAGCATGGAAAATTCTGGTTATACCCTTTTCTCCAGTTCGCCAAGTGCCACCCCCACCGGGATCCAGGGACTTGCCCCGAGCGATGGAAAACGACAACAGGCGTTTAACTGAACCCACGTGAAACGAAAGAGAAACTGGAAATATTGAAATGTGAAAAAGGGTGTTGCGTGTGGGTGGGGGAGGAGGGAAGAATCGCGGGCATATTCTGACTTTCTTTCTGGAGTTCCTGTGGACGCAACCGGAGCTCACGGCGGGGCGCATTTGAAATAGTTCTTCGATGTTTGGCCAATTCAGTGAAGGCCACGTCTCGTCCGGAATTCTTTTTTTATTCAATTTTTTTAATGATCTTACTCTATTCTTAATTTAATTTTCACTTTCAAACTTTTAAGAAATTGAAATCTATAATTGAAACTAAATTGTTATCATCCCATCCTCTGAGAATATAAAAATTCAAACCCTTCATTCTTCCTATAAAATAGTGGCCACTGAAACAAATCTTAGTAATTTTTTCTTTATTGACTCGATATGAAAGTTCCAAATATTGCTTTGGAGACGGCTTCATGGCCCAATCCGAACCGTCCATGGAGGACGAGGATGGGTGGGGACAATAATCGATGTGCAATCAAAGGATTCCCACGAAAACGTGGCCGCGTCGTGGTGGCGGGTCAGTTGACCTTGTCTGTCATCCCTAAATTATGATTGGATGACGCATCCCTAGAGAGACAAAGAGACAAAGAGAGACCCATAGGAAACGGCATGCACCAGCAATGACCTTTGGGGGATTTGAATCGTGAGTTTCCTCGGCATTCCGTGCTCTTTTCAGTTTAGAATATTTTGAGTTTGAAAGGTCAAAAGTGATAAACAAAGGGTTATAGCTCTAACAGATAAACACTGTGCAAAAAGCTACCTTTATAATAGTAATTTTTAATTCCCTCTCGGATGGTACCTAGGAGTCCATTCGGCCATACCCATCCTCCCCAAATAATTTATATTAGATGCGTTCGGACCACTTTGATCGTCACGCGCGAGATATTTTAAAAATACAATCGGCACTTCTTTCACGAATCAATAAAATACACAAAAATTCTGAGATTCGATCGTTTCGCATTGGATATATCCACGGGCACGGGACACGATGGTTCTAAGGAAAATTCGATCCGGTGAACATGCTAACTCTGTGTCACGTTGAATTTCGGCACTGGACGAGCAATTGCAACCGGGACGGAAGCCGGCCAAAAGCAGGCACGTTAAGAAAGCGAAACATGAGAAATAATGTCCCCTTCTATCGGCAGCCTAACCCAACGGTCTCGATAGGCCACCACGGGCATACCATATGCTCCTCTCCCCTCACGAGCACATCCTTTTCCACATGATTTCAATGGACCCGAGGGTCAAATCTTATGGGCACAGTCGGATCTCGTTCGTCAATCCTTGAACAGCAACTTTGTTGACAATGTCCTGATAGAGTCGCAAAATGCTAGCGATGCCACGACGATTTATCTTTCATTGATTTCATCATTTTTCTGCGTGTGATCTTTGGGCGGGTTCCCCCTATAGTAAGGTGAGGCTACCCCACCTTTGGTGTCGCACTCTAAGCAACTTGTCTGGACAGCAGACTAAATAAAATCTTCCGTAAGGGACGGGCACCCACATTGGGATTAGGAACTCCGAATGAATTATTCTCTTTAAGTTAGCAACTCAAGAGCCCCGACTGGCTCAGTTACACACGATCTTTAAATACCAGTTGTACGATGCGGGTTTCGGCAAGGAGCGTTCCGAAAGCAGCCGGTCCGTGATTTGACGCTGCGCTCTCTTTGGAATGGTTAGGTGGCAAATTAGTTTAGGCATCGAAGCATCTAGGGAGGAACTCTCTACAGTTATGTCCCCACCCCCTTCTCTCTCTCTCTCTCTCTCTCTCTCTCTATGTGGCCACCTAAACGTCTATTCCCGAGCAGCCCGTGCTCGCCTAACCTACATTCCTCGTTAGCTCCCCAGGACATGTATGGGGACCACCATTGATATAATCGAAATATAATGCAAAGTCAAAGACTTCGAATGGCTTACGAGTCATGTAGCTCCACGTGTAAAACATGTATCTAAACAAACCAGAATGCACTAGAAAAAGGGCTATATTATATTCTCTGGTTACGAGAAAGTTAGGCTTATCTCTGCAAAGAAATAATAGCCCACCAAACCCAATTACGACTGGCTAATGAGGAACTCTCGTCGCCATTGACCCACTTCGGGCAAGCACTAGGACAAAGGCTAATATTGTCAGGCGGTGAAGCACTTTTCACCCACTTTTCAACGCTACTGCTAATTACCAGCCACGCGCGGCAAAGGAATCTTATTGCCCTTCTTCCACATTTCATCAAGCATTCTGGTTCTTTGGACGACGACAGCAACAAAGCCGACATGTCAATGAAAACTGGGGAATTTCGGAGTTATTTTATGCATCCCACTTCACCACAAGATCCTTCTGTATTCTCTCTATTTTCAAAGTGACGAGGAAAAGAATAACCGTTCATAGAGTAACCGGAGAGAACAGAAGATGAGAAATATTTTAGAGACAACTTCGCTACAAGTTGATGTTTCGGTATGATGACAAGAGGGGAAATATGAAATCACATAACAAGTCTACAGAAACTTCACGGGATTGCAGTTTCAGAAGGTGACATACAATTTGCATATGAGAAGAATAGCCGAGTGCAAAACTTTTTCAGCAGTTCCATGGGAATCCAGATTACTTAGGAGGGAATTAAATGATTTACCTCTACTTTTCAGTAAATCACAATATTCTTGTCACTATTCTGATTAAATGGACAGTGTTGATAATGAGTTGGAAACTAAAGAAATATTCTCTTACAAAAATGTATAGTTAAAGGAAAATGAGATGATGACCAAAGGAAGGACACCTTATGATCTTTGACAACATACTATCTCATGATAGTGAAAGCCTCATGATTGGGTAGTTTTAACAGCCAATTGTTAAAAAGGGGTGTATCTTTTAAAGCCTTCGAAGCTAACCTGTAAGACTGAGCTCCTTCCTGCAAAAGAATGAAAAAGGTGGGAAAGCCCCACCAATGTGAAAATGAGAGTAAACAAACTTTCGACTTTGATTTCCATTTTGTCCTGGACGAAATTGTTCTTTATCATTAGGGAGTTCTACACTTAGGCCCATCATCCATTCACCTTGTATTCTCGATAAGTAGTCTCCAGTTCATTGGCTGCGCCCTCATGCTTGAGTGACAAGAATATCTCCAATAACCGCCTCCTGAGAGAAGAAGACAACCAATATTGACAATAGTTTTTGCACTACTGTAGTCAAAAACTGCTCTACAGAGTTTGCACTCACTTGCACAGAGATGACTCGGTAGATGGATAGCATGCCCCTTTGGCAGAGGTACCTTGTTTCCTTCCTGTGGTTCCGAGAATAACCTCATGCAACCCAGACTTGTTCCAACATAATGAATATCTGAAAATGAATGCATATTGTGTAATGAAATACCTAGCAGATGTGAGTTATCTCAGCAGAAAAAAGGAGGTTGAACTGACCCACATGTTAGAGTTGCCGCAGCACTCTCACAATGCTGGAATTCCACCAGTGGTATTGGGGCCACCAAGAACAATGGCTGCTAAGAGGATAATAAAATTTCATTCGTCCGCACTCAATATTAATTTGCCAATAAACACTAAAAAAGCACAAACCTTGTTCAATCGGAAGGGACATAATTGCTCTTGTGGAATGCATGATAATCTTTCATATAGAGCATTCTGCAGCTTATTCTGCACCAAAATGTCTTCACGATTATTTGGAGACTGTCCAACTATCACAGAAGACAGGTAGACTGGTTCGAGGAAGTAGGAAAGCAAAGAACCTGAAGAAGGAGAAATGAGAATGCTACCAAGTAAAAGAAGTCATTGCACCTAACGGCCAATCAATGTAGAACAATGATATCATGAATTGTTGCCTTATCTAAAGGAAGGGGACTGGAAAAGTGTTGAAATATAGTCCTACATCACTCGATAATGGGTCCTAAATGCTCTTTATATTCATGTAGTCTCCCTCCACCTATTAGCTTAAACTTTTGGGTTGGACTTTCTAACATAATATCAGAGCCAATTATCCCTTATGCTAAAGTGTGTGGTAAGAAAATTCCACATGAATCTGCATAGTCAAAATTCCAAATAAAGCTCACAATCCAACTTGCACATGAGAGTCCATTGACAATTGGTCTTAAATACTCTTTATATTCATATAGTCTCCCTCCACCTATTAGCCTAAGCTTTTAGGTTGGACTTTCTAACAAAAAGACATATGGAAGCCAAGAAACAAGGAAGATCCAAAAAACTAGCAGGAGGTTCATTATCTCTTGTTATGCTACAAGCAGCCAGCCGTAGCCTCCGTCGATTCATAGACAGAAGGAACAAACCTTGAACGCCAACAATGTTCCATCTTGCTATCTTATCTGAACAACAGACTGACAATGTAGTATCACCACGTCCAGGCTTTCTCTGAACAGAGGCAACGATTGGTAGGTCATCTCCTGGAATAGAACATATGAACAGATTTATGGGGGGAGAGAGAGAAAATTAGTGAGGAGAATCAATTCCAAAGTTGCATCACTTGTCAAAGAATAGTTACATAACATCATTTTCTCACAAGCTATTGTGCAATAAAGTTGTAAATTGCTAATGTGTAAAGTTCACTTCTCAATTCAATAGTTCAAACAACAGAAAACCGACTAATGATCATCATTGTCAACACATGAATTTGCAGAGAAATGAACACATATTGAATTAAATAATGTACTATAATGACAGCTAGAGAAAACCAAAATGTAAGAAAACTAATCCTTTTTGGTCCACTCTAATATGATCCTACATCTTATACTCCAGCTCTCTCTTAACACCACAACCACCCCCACCCCCCCCAAAATATATATATATATATATATATATATATATATAAAAAACAGCATTCACACACATTCCTCATGCATTGCAACACAGGATCATTTGTAGCTAAAATATGAACCATGAGCACCTCAGCATTAAATGTAATAGTATCCCAATGAACAAAAATCTTTCGGGACATTAGAAAACCAGAGCAAGATGTTGCATGAGAATGAAGCATTTAGATAATTCACAAACAGAAGGGACCCAAAAAGAACAGAAGATCCTAGAAATGTTAATCAGTCAAGGAGCTTAAATGTTCCATTACCATGTTTCCTCAACATATCCTCTGAAACCCTTCCTTCTGTGTCTTTCACCATTGATGGTACCTCGACTTCATTGTCTTCCATCATTGCAGATATTTTATGAGGCAAGAGGGAGGGGGGAGGAGCAACTCCACCTACATACGCAACAGAAAGTTTCATAAGCTTATAAAATTCAACCGCATTGTTGACAGTTCAATTGTCGAAAGACACAGTCAAATGAATTGTATCATGGCAGCAAATAAAGAGCCCTAGCACCATAACATAGTAGGGGAAGCCATGAGCTATTTGCAGGAATTACATGGCAACTGTGATATGTACAGATGTAATTGCCAACCCACCCTCATTCTGTACTTCCCCCGGTCATGGCCTTCTAGGATCGGCTCGAGCGGGGATTCACGATCACGAACATCGCTGCCGCATTGAAATCGGTTGCTCCCATGGTTGTTTCCATCATCACCACAAGACAATTTAAGTCGTTGGATCTCAGCATACAAGTACCTGGTTCGAAACGAACTCACGCCTCAGAAGTCACTAATAATCGTCAACGAGTGAAATGCAAAAGATGTGCTTTCAGTGGCAAAAGCAAACCGGCGATGCTCAACCTCATCAGAGCTCTCCGCGCAATGATTTCGGCATGCGAATCGTTCACAACGTCGCCATGGAGGCTCCGCAGAGAACCCCTATGCATTTCGTCCCCGTCCCGAGCGAAACCACTTCCAGTTCTGACAGAGATCCGCGAAATTTTAATCAGAATCGTGCTCGATCCTACCAACCGACAAACAAATCGAAGCAACAGTTCCGAGCTCGATAGAGAGAAGAACCTCGAGAAGGGGAGGAGAAGAGGAAGGCGGCGAGGACGGTGACCTCGCGCCCCTGAGGCTTTCCCTTCTTCGGCAGAGAGCGGTAGCGAGCGAAGACCTTCTCGGAGGCTCTCTCCGCGAAGGCGGATCCGCCGCTCGTCGGAGCGGACGAGGCGCTCGCTTCGGCGGGCGAGCTCATCGGCGGACTTCCACTTCAGCTCACTCAACTCACTCACTGGAAGGCTAGAGAGCCCGAGATGGACGAAGCGATGAAATGATGGAGAGAGACCGTCTCGTTCTGCTCGCGCGGACGCTGCTTCGAAGTAATGGGCTGATTCTGCTCTAAAATTTGGGCCCAAAACCATTGAAAGTCATGGGCCATTAGGCCCATAATTAGATCTCCATGGACCCATGAGATCCGCACCCTTCACAAGTACGCCGGATTACAATACAAATTATGAATACGGTATTCGGGAAAAAGTGTCAAAAAAGTTATAAATCTTCTAATTGAACCAATTTAGTCTTAGGAATTTTTTATATTTATATCAATTTAGTTCATTTGATCATTTTAAGATAGAAATCAGTGATGTGGACATCAGTGATATTACCTAACATCATAATGTTACGTAGGATCGCGGACGTTAATATTTTAAATTATTTTTTAAATTATTTTTTTTTTTTTTTAAAATTCCTTTTAGATTTTCCTTTTTTTTTTTCCTATTCATTTTCCCTACCGGCCACAAACGGGGGCCAACAAGGGTGAGACCCTCATAGCTTGGGCGAGGGCACAACCCTTGTTGCCTAGGCTATGTGATGCAGGCTGCGAGGGTTTAGCCCTTGTTGACCCTCACTTGTGGTAGGTCGCCGGCCATGGCTACTACCGACCCTCACCTTGTGGCTAATTGCTAGCCATGGCTAGTACTAGTCACAAGCTAAAGAAAAATAATATGAAAAAAAAAATTAAAAAATAATAAAAGAATCAACATTTTATTTTAAATATACACGTTAGCACCGTGCAATGCCACATCAGATCACTAGCATCAACATCATTGATTTCCGACCTAAATTAGCCAAATGGACTAAGGGTGCGTTTGGTTCAGCATTTGCAAGGGGTTTTGAATCTAATGTAAATACTGAAAGCCCAAAGCTACTTGGGGAAATGTAATTATGTTTGGTAAAAAAATTTTGCAAATAGACTTTGAGTTGAATGTGCGTTTGGTAAAAAAAACTTTCACAATAGGCTTTAATGGGTATAATGGGTATAATGTATGTATATATATTTTAAAAAAAATTGACCTAAACCCTTCGTCGCTACGGCCGCCGGCGAGCCAGATCTGGCACTGGTGGCCGTCGGCGAAGGTCACTTGACCTCGGGGGACCGCCGGCGAGGGTCGCGCGGCCCGACTGAAGGTTGCCGGAGGTCGCCTGACCTTGGGCGACCTTCGCCGATGGCCGCCCGCGCGATCCGCTCGCCGGAGGCCGTAGCTCTTCGCCGGACCTAAGCATCGTGATCGTCCAAATGGGCTGCCCTCATTTTTCAATTAAAAAATATTCAGGGTGAAATTGGAAATATGAAGAATAAGTGAGGGTAGTTTTGGAAGAAAAACATGATTTCAAAGATTTTGAAGGCGCCGCTTTCAATTGAAAGTTCTGCTTCAAAGCTGAGCCAAACGATTCAAGATTTTCCCAAGGGGCTTTCAAGCCCGAAAGCCCTCGAAATCTTTGAACCAAACGCACCCTGAATTGGTATCAAAGTAAAAAGGTTAAAGACTTAATTGATCCAATTGAAAGATTTAAAAGTGAATTGGTCCAAATGCAATAGATTTATGATTTTTGGTACTTTTTCCCCAATATTCACGCCCTTAAAGAAAATTAATGAGAAAATGATACAAACAATCCATGAACTTTGAGTCAATGTATAGTATGGCATTTAAACTTTTAATTTGTTTAATGTGATCTTTGAACTTTAACTCGAATATATTATGTGATCCTTAAATTTTAATTTGTTCAATATGATCCCAAACTTTTATTGCATACCCAACTTAATCAATAAACAATACGGAATATTCAATGTTGATATTGAAAATTTTCTTATTTCTTATCATTTAGGAATTAAATTGAATATGTATCCAAAGTTTATGAATCACATTGAATAAATTAAAAATTTAAAGATCATATTTCAAATTAAACTAAAATTCATGAATCATATTACACACTAAATCATAGTTGAATAACCAAATTGTGTAATATCCATACTTGAAATTCACCGGTCAAAGATATGGCCTGAGCCAACGGTCATAAATGGGATCATGTGCTTATAACTACACAAAAAGCTGCAAAACCTGGTCGGCTATAGTCTATAAAAGTTAAGGCAAAAAGCCTTTGTCTAAACTCGACTTGACTCAAAGTTCAAGAGGTGGGACCTCACTCGAGTTCAACAGTCGGTTCAATGCACTCAATCTGGAGCTCGATAATCATTAATCACGACAGCGGACATGAAACGGCGTCATTTGCCTTTGCTTTTTTAATCCATTCCGAAATAAGAAAATTGCAAATCCGGTACTCCCCTAGGCAAACGAATACAAGCAATCACGTTGGGGAACCGACCGCCATTAACGTGGACACCTCGGCATCGATTAAGGGTCGACAAATGGGGGCAAATCGTCAACCTTAATTGTAAAGCACGTCCGACCTATTTATTCTCCCGAAAGAAAAGATAACCTGGTCGATTGCTTATCAAAAAGATTTTTGCCAGCTGAGGCGTCGGCCACCCTGTCCGGAGAGAGACATGATGGGGATGACCACCGAATACTACGTGGGCCCAAACCCCACCACCACATGGCCCAATTTGTCATCCCGCTCACGTATGCTCACCTTCGAAACGGAGGCTACGAATCCCTCCTCCCCCTCAATTTTGTATTCGTGCTGCCAACTCATTTGCCATCACCTCGATGGCTCTTCGATTCGGTCTTTCGATACTATTCACAAGTTTTTTTTTCTTTTTCATGATTACGCTATAGCTCGAATTTTATAATATCTTCTTTTTCATTTTGATCCCATTTCCTGATGGATGAAATTGTTCATTGAACCAAAATTCAAAACTAATTGTGCTGTTTTTATTAAAATTCATAGACCATTTATATCGTTGTTTTTAATACTGATTACAAATGATAACCTTTGGGCGAAGGAAAAAATCATGGGAGCCTAGCCTTTTGTAATTGATTGGACGGTGAGGGACAAACCGATCACCACGCGATCGAAAAGGACATGGGAGGCGAATCCCATACATGCCTTGGCGCTAAGCCAAAATCTCAAAAGCATTCAATTCATTTCAATGCAATTAATGGCGAAGTGGGCCCGGGGGAGCTACCGTGTACTTTACTGTTGGCATCTTCAGCCGAACGACGCCGCTTCGCCCGCGGAGGTGCCGACGCAAATTACCCGTTTTACCTGTCGGCACTGGCGGCAAACACGACGCCCCCACATCCATCCCCGCTCGGCATCCCACCGTCGGATCGCGAGCTCCCCCTGAGATCCAACGGCCGTCATGCAGTTGTGGGGGATGCTCCTACAGTGGCACACGGTATGCGGTATGCTATAAAAAGGACGCTTTGAACACGGACAAATCCTC
Source organism: Angophora floribunda (assembly GCA_014182895.1). Taxonomy (NCBI): domain Eukaryota; kingdom Viridiplantae; phylum Streptophyta; class Magnoliopsida; order Myrtales; family Myrtaceae; genus Angophora; species Angophora floribunda. Next base: position 1,193,051 of record CM024709.1, read on the forward strand.
ATCCACCGCGACCTTAACTTAGAGAGAGAAACAGAGAGAGAGACGGAGAGAGAAACAGAGAGAGATGGCAGACGTGGCGATGAAGAATCTGGAGAAGGAGAAGCTGGTGGCTCCGGCGGCGGCGGCGGAGGAAACCGCCGTCGCGGAGGAGAAGGTGGCCGCTCCTCCTCCGCCGGAGGAGAAGGTTCACGAATCCAACGCCAGGGTCCTTGCCGATAGTGAGTGAAAACAAACACATGCACCGCTCTGAATTTCTTTGTTCAGTACTTTCTTTCTGTAGTTTCTGCATGAATTCAAGATTACGACAGATGGGAACCGAACGTGTCTAATATACATGCGATGGCGATGTTCATCGACCTTGATTTTCTGTAGATGTGTCTGTGTTCTGTTTGTTTTCGCGCATCGACCTCCATTTCTTTTCGTGGGAACTTTATGAACGCGGTCGTTTTATTTCCACTCAATGCGGATGGTTCGATTTCGTGTGCAGCTCGACTCGATGAGTTTGGTGGATTCTTGGTGTGATTGATTTGTTTAGTTAGAGTGAGTTTAGGCAATGACTCCTTGGCTGATGAAGTGATGGTGAAGGGTCTCTTTTCAGACTGGAGAACAAGAATCGAAAAAGAACTAGGAAAAAGATAATCGGTGATGCTTTTTGACTTTTGTCTTTGGCAATGTTATGTATAAGAAAACATAGGACTGGGGTCCAATTTCTTCTCCTACTTTACCAAAGTTGGATACATAGTGACTTGGATTCAATCATGCTTGCTTTTCTTTTCTTCTCTTTCTCTGCGTCTTCTCTTTTCTTTTCTGCTGTGTGAACAAAATGATTGTTGCAAAAACCCCAGACATAAGAACCTAACCCCAATGTCCTGCATTTGGTTTGCGTTAATGCAGCTATTTACTTACCAGAAAAGAATGATTGTTGCATTCACTGTTTTGGGATGGTACTCTCTATTCTGGATGTGGGAGCCGATTACTTCGAATGAGGTTGAAAAGTTTGATTGCTTGATCGAGTATTTAGATGACAATGTTTAGGGGGAGAAAAAAAAACAGCTGCTTGTTAAGTAACAATCGGTGTACTTTGTGAATTTTCGAAATAGATAAGTTGTATTTCTATGTTCTTAGAACACCATTCTTGATGTTTGAAAAGGCTATCTTACTTTATTTAGAAGACTCGAGTATGTGCTCTGGGATAACCCATTATGTTGATACGGGTGTTAGCAAGGTTAATTTCTTGTCTGAGGTAGCCATTGTTGGAACAGTAGAGAACAGTAAAACATGTTTAGAGTGACTTTTATGTGGTTCTTTCTGGCATTGATCTGTAGAAAATGATTGAAGAAAAAAAATTGATAGAAGACATCTGCAGCAAAAAGCGGTTTTTCTTTCTCTAGCATCTAATTTTATATTGTATATCTTCTATTTTTCATTCTGTACTTTGTGACTTTTTGTGAGATGTATTCATGTATATTACCGTCCATGCTTAGCTGCTGTTTGGTTCTGTTTTGATTTTGACAGAGACTCCAGATGCTGCAGGAAAGAAAGTTTCTGGGGGATCGATTGACAGAGGTGAGACTTCAAAGGTTCTTCTTGCAAGGATTTTTCAGTAATCATGGCATTGGGCGACCATCTTAAATGTTATCCGATTTTGAAACCAGCTTTTTGCAATTGTTTGAATTCAAATAGGCATATAGCCTTCCTGTTTTAAATTACAGAATGGTGAAAGCTATTTTAGTTTGCCATTGGCTGGCAACAATCCGTAGTACAATACGAATGTTGACATTTATTTCGCTGCTTTTTGTTGTTGTTGTTTCAGATATTGCACTTGCCGAAGTTGAGAAAGAAAAGAGGACTTCATTTATCAAGGCATGGGAAGACAGTGAAAAAACAAAAGCAGAGAACAAGTAAGCTTGTCCAGAGTTTTTTTTCTGGCCCTCATTAGGATCGATGGAGTTATAGATTATGTTAATTTAAAAATAGAAACAGAAGTTACAGATCATTGAGTTGCAGCAGTTACTCATCATACGTCTAAATCCTGAATGAACAATCATCAGCTACAGCGAGAGTGGGGTAGTTAAAGAGAGAAATCATCGCCCTTACCCAGCTTTGATTTTCCTGAAGCCTAGCTTCAGGATCGATGTAATCAATTGCTTTCCTGTGTAGCGTGTCCCAACTTCCAAGCACTTGACAAGTTGACATGAAAGAGAGAGGTTATTTGAAATGAGAAACACAAACCTGTTTCAATTGCAAGAGATACTGAAGACATCTTTTTTCAGCTGAAAGAAAGACGACTTAAATCTTGTTCTCTGAAGGAGGAAATTGGTATTTGCAAGTTGCTACGTTATGCCTGAATTGTACTGCATGACTGTGAATCTTCTCAGTAACAGGAAGGGTCGTGCACTGTACACTCTAGCTTTCACCGTTAATGTTGCAACTGGAAGAAACTACAGTGATTCTCTGAGCTTTATTTGATGCTTGATCATACTGGTTTGAACACTTATATCAGCATTTGCTGAAAATGCGGACAGGGCCCAGAAAAAATTATCGGCTGTTGATTCCTGGGAAAACAGTAAGAAGGCAGCTGCTGAGGCAAAATTGAGGAAAATGGAGGTATTTTAAATTGTAATTTCTTTAGCCTTCTTCATGGCAGATTTTTCCTTTGTTTTCTCAGGCCATTACTCTCGAAATTTTTGCAAGTAGATGGAGTTCTCAAATTTCTCTCCCAGCTTACAAGCAAAAGTTGCCACAAACCATTGACCAATGAGATGTTTGAACTAAGTTGCAGTCCTGTAGATGAGATGCCTTACAAGTTTAATGTCTTGCAGGAACAACTAGAGAAGAAAAAGGCTGAATATGCAGAAAAAATGAACAACAAGATCAGTTTAATCCACAAGGAAGCAGAAGAAAAGAAGGCAATGGTTGAAGCTACACGAAAGGAAGAGATTCTTAAGGCAGAAGAAATGGCTGCAAAGCACCGTGCTACAGGGAACGTGCCAAAGAAGCTCCTCGGGTGCTTTTGAAGGCAATTTTGAACCATAGCAAGAGGCAAGGATAATGATTTTTTAGTTCTTGTGTGTACATTTTGTCTTTCACAGTTTGTTCAGTGTGTATAGGAAAAAAATCAAAATGTTCATTGTCCACCAGTTGTAGCAGTCATATGTTTTGCGAAGGAAGAAGTCTGATAGACCACTTGGGAAATGTTTTAGAATCTTGATCCTAAATTAGACAATTGAAAATCTTGCTTGGTTTGAATCATGTACTTGTTATGCTCAGCACATAAATTCAGGGGAATCTTGGGAAGAGCTCGAATTTTCTAATGCTTGCGCAGGATGTTAATCTTTCAAGAAACTTCCCGCGGCAATCACATGATTGAGACTTGGTCTGATGGTTGATTCTACCATCATCTGAAACGAGTCCTCACAAGAGTATATTGCTTGAGAATAATAGATGGACTGAGGTGATCGGAAGGGTTAAGCTTAAGGACAAATCATCATTGTAGGCGGAAGAAAATTGAAACATTGTATGAGGGTTCTCAATTTCCCAGGAGAGGCAATCAGCTATCAGATATTGAGCACATTGAACCAACTTCAACAAGACTTTAATCTGTCTGGCTCAAATAAAAAAAGATATACAGAGACCTTAATCTGTACTAAACTAGAATTGTGCAAGCAAGCTCACATCTGCAATATAAACAAGGGGTCTGCTGCAACTCGCATAGAAAACCAGCAGATCAGCTCTTCGAAAAGAGGCTTACTACATCAAATTTACTTGATATGGGATTCTTTGCTTTCCCAATTTGGATGCCAAAGTCAGATTAGAAGTTCAACTAATGTGGCTCCAGATTCAAAATATATAGAATGAATTCAGACATGCTTCGCAAGGGATCTGCCAAAGTCAGATTAGAAGTTCAACTAATGTGGCTCCAGATTCAAAATATATAGAATGAATTCAGACATGCTTCGCAAGGGAATGATCGTGGATGTTTGGTTCATGTGAAGTTGAACGAGACACGGGGTCTATTAATCGCTTCCTTCTAAGAAGCTCATGTCATTGTTGATTGGGAAATCAAATAGCATCTCTAGTGCAGTGACTGTTGCACTGTCAAACTCGCTAGAGAGAGAGGATTCAGACATGGCCAGGGCTTCATACTCTGTCCCGCTCCTCTTTCCATCTGCGTTGTTCTCATGCTCATTTGGTGTTGAATCTGCATCTGCTCCGAGACATGCGGTGCCAATCTCTGTCGTGCCAACTGAGCTTGTTTCACATTTAGCACGGGAAGAAGCTTGAGAAACTGGGCTGAGGCTCGCGCTTTCGTTTCTTCTATTGATGCTCCGAAACGACTCTCCAACTTCAGAATTCCAAGCCCGCAAGAAATAGTCACCCTCGGTTTTTTGTTGCGGTGGCAGTGTATTAAGCAGCAACGTCTCCCTGGAGAGCCTAGCCTCAGCTTCGAGCCTTGCGCTCTCCCACTGAGCCATATGTCGGGTAATAGACGACACGGGCAACTTTGTCATGGACCCTTGAGGGCTGAATGGTGCCTGGGTTAGCGGGTCGAGACCCATGGACAGCAGCCGCTTCTTCAGGTGGGTGTTCCATAAGTTCTTGATCTCATTGTCGGTTCGTCCAGGTAATTGAGCCGCAATTGCTGCCCACCTGAAATTCATAAACCATACATCTTATGGATGAAAAACAGTCATATGTCAAAGAGCGCGCCGGCACAACTAGGGAAAGAGAAAAATCACCGGCCGTGGACAGACACTAAGCTCTTGGCATGACTACATTGCTTCCTACTCTTCGTAAGATGTAAGCATGTCAAAACAACGCCATTGATCGCAAAATTACCTGTTTCCGAGAATCCCATGGAGCTGCATGACTAGCTTTTCCTCCTGCAGAGAAAAGGGGCCGCGCTTAATGTCCGGCCTCAGATAGTTTGTCCACCTAAGCCGGCAACTCTTTCCGCACCGAAGAAGACCTAGCAAATGCAGAGCTTTAGTGTGTACGTTTAAAAGGTCTCATATCTCACATGCTCACTCTTCCATCTGGTGAATTTTCTTAGCCCTATGGCAGATAAATATGCGCAAACGTAGAGTGAGCTGAATGATGCAGAGCATGGACTGAATTGATCTTAAAATGCAATGACTTGCTTATGGCGTGAAAACTAAAGTAAGAAACCCAAAGCTCGCACTAAACTTCACTTGTAATTCATATCCAAGCAGAGATTGAGTACAATATCATCAACCTCGGCAAGAATAAGTGGCAGTTCAACCTTTTGTTGACTACCAAAATAGGTTTCTTCATGTATGGGCCAAGACACAACAGGAGAGAAACAAACATGGACAGGTATGAGCATTTGGTCCTTGGAAGCTGTAGAATCTGACTCGTTTTCTCATTGAGCGAAGGGTAGAAGATTGATTTTTCGATCAAAAGTAAAAAATAAAAAATGAAATGTGATTCTACTACAACATCTCCATAATATTGCCTGGAAATATTTTGCTTAGAAGCAAATAAAGCTCGTACTAACAACAAAGGAAAGGGAACCATAAACAGTTTTATTACCTGCCCGCTTAGGAAGAGCACGCCAGCTTCCATGGCCATTCTTGCTGATGTAATCAATTAGAATCTGATCTTCTTCAGCAGTCCATGGCCCTTTCTTCAAGTCCTTCCCCTCGCAACATGGGCTCCTACCCATCTCTCCAAATGCTCATCCAAACAAAATCTGAAACCGGATGGTTGCGCAGGAAGTGAGCAATTGATGCAGCAGGTGACAAAGACCAGGCTTCATTTATTCTAACTATCGACAAATTGAAAACTACAGAAACATGGAAGCACATTCAACTTGTGGGGTGGAGGGGCTATCGGCGGTCCTCAAGCCGTGCATGCATTTAATGTAACTTGTGTACGGCCCCGTCACATCTGCAGGAAACTGTGATAAATTGGATCATCATTTGACCAAAGAAGATATCACAGATCAGAAACAGAGAGGAGGGCAGGGGGCAATGAATGTGCTCCTTCGCTTTGGAGCTCTGAGAAACGCGGAGTAGGCATGAGAGAGGAGCTAAAGCAAAGTGGAGAGGACACTGAACTGCATTGATGGCCTGATTCTTGCAAAGATGGAGGACAATGAGGTACACGAGGATGGAGAAAGATAGAGAGGGAGAGATTTATTGTCGTCAGTCGTGACAACGATCTCGCACCAAAGTTTTCTCTTTTGATGCTTGTAAAGACAGAATAATTTCAAATTTGAGCATGCACGTCTTTAAGTGATCATGTGCCATTTTTGGGGATTGAAATTGCTTCTTCTTTTTTTCATTATATAGACACGTGAAACGTTGCAGGATCACTTGATCAATTTGTCTGCCTAGTGTTGTTAAGATTTTGTCCTTAGCCCTATTCAACAATTTTAATTTGCCTATAGTCAAGTAGTCAAATGCCCACGCCTATCGCATCTCTTCAATATAGATTGGACTAGTTCACACCTAACTAAAAAAAAATAGACATTTTAGTTGTTATATTTCTCTGCGATATGACTAAGGTAATTCCCTGAGCACTAGAAAGATTGTGTGTATTCATTCCATAAACAACCCTTCCCAGGACTTTGAAGTTAGTACACATATGCCCCGTGAATTTTTATTTTGTTATAGCTAACCTTCATTATATTTCCCGTTAGGAATTGTGTGATGTGCATGATTCTTTAGGAGTATGTACGCATTTTCATCCCCTTTTTTTTTTAAGGAAATCTCTTTTTTACCCCTTATTTTTGCGAAAACATATAAAAATTTGAGAAAATAAATTAAGTAAAACACTAATCAGAAAAAATAAATTTCAATAGTAATATTTAAAAAATAAAAATTGCTAAAAATTGATTGAAATATTAATAGAAATAATCAGATATTTCAAGAAAAAGAAATGTGATTAAGTAAGAAGGAAAGATCTCCGTGACAAAGGAGTTGAATAACGAAAACTGGATACTTATTATATAATTTTTTATAATTAATTAGTACACAAAATGATTTAACCGATAAAAAATTCAAGAAAGCCCTCTAGATTTCGGTTAATCTATTCCTTTTGATGAGTTGAAAACATAATTTCCTTTCATAAATCTTTAAAATATTAATGAAACCCAATAATTTTCATCATTTGAGTTTTTTTTGTTATTGAGGCCATTTCAATTTTTATTTAGTTTGTGTTTATTTTTTTCTCCAAATATCCTATTTGGTTCTATTAAAGTGGCTATATTGTTTAATATAATTTTTTGATGTAGTTTAGTTAATTTAATTTCCTACAATTTTTCATATTTTTCAAATTTTACAGCAATTAAGAGTAAAAGTTTCCTTAAAAAAATGGAATGCAAAGACACATTTACCCCTTAAGAGTCATGTGCATGACACTAACAAAAAACAATAATAACAAAACATTAATGTAGTGTAACAAAGTTAAAGGTCGGGGTTACGGGATGTTGTGTAACAATTGAAAGTTCAGAGATAAACGTGTTTATTATCTCTGTTATTTCTACAATTCATGGGGTCTTGTGTCATTCTCCCAAAATAATAGCTTAAGAAGTACTGTTGAGTTTGTTTGTTTTACAAGATTTCCAATCTGCAGTTCCCCCTTTTTCTCTTTCTTTCTTTAACATGTATTTCACAATTTATTGGAAAATCAAGAGTAAAATCTCTAGTCAAAGTTGTTCCGACCACTTTAGTTTTAGGCCACTGTTTTCTACCCTTCGTCGTTTTACCTTCTCGATTACCAAGGAAGGTGTCTGTCGTTAGGTGACTGTTCCGAAATCAACAAATGGATTGGTCAAAGCCAATTCAAAGTTCCGAAACCGGTCCTGGTCGGCCCCCCTAAATCGTCAATGTTAAAGCCCATTGAAAAAAATAAAAATACGCTCCCTTCCATTCCATGGATATGTTGTTCTTCTCTACAATTAAAATCGATCGCACTATAAGAAACGATTCCAATAAATCAGAATTCGCATCGCGAGACATTCAAAAGCATTAACAATCAGACCATCGACTCAAAATTGAGTCCCCAGTTCTGGTCACCATGGTCAATCATAGCCTGCGGGTTTGCCTCAAGTTATAAGTCCCTAACAAGGCCGTCATCATCAGTGCAGGTTGACTCTGAGAATATTTAGCAGCAAAGTGCCAATCTGATATCTAGATGGGATCCGATAGACAATTGATCTCCTGCTTGACAAAAAGGAAAGCTCAAGTTTTTGGGATGATTAATAACCGAAACTAAGACAGAACATGAGATGGATGATGCATCAGTTGGCCCAAAAGGAGAATTGGCCAATAAGCAAAGTAGGGTGGACCCATTATCATCCCCAGATTCGGAGGAAGAGAAGGCGACTGAAATACAGTCATAAAGCCAGTAAAATACAGTCATACAGTCATAGACCCAATTCCATCTAAATCCTCCACGATGAAGAATCAGCATCTACTATTAGTAGTACTGGTTACAGCTCGCTTTCATCGAACAGTAGGACACATCCCAAGAGTAATCTCAACAACCCGGCAACTCTGAACCTCTGTTTTAGAGGCCAGAAGCCACTGCTTAGGGCGGGCAAACAAATAATCAAGTGAAACAAGAAAACCAACAAGCACAACTAGGTCAGGTCAATTACATAATCAAATACAAAGAAAGGGGACAGCTACCCTAGAAGACAAGCTCACCTACAAATCACTGCAACAGAAGAAAGCATTGGAAGGACTTTTGCTACACTAGCTAAGTTATCGAGGTCCATTTGGTACCTAGTGACCCCAAGAAACATTAGAAAGCATTAATCAAGAGCTACTTTCCCACTCTACGCTTTCATGTGGTCATCATGTTGAACTGAAACCTCGAGAGCTGCTGTGGTATGGTGGAGATAACTGGTCCATATCTCTGCCAACAAAAAGCACGTGAGCCTCCATGCAGCATACATTAGATTTCTAGACATAGACATAATTGGTAAACGGGATGATAAAAAACCAGCTATCCACCCCGCTTCTCTAACATCATATTTGGCAACTCCAGTAGAGTTCTTTCAGGTCTGGAGACAAATTCAGAGAATTTTTATTGTGCTCTGGGAATCTAGACAATTTCAAATCAAGCTACCAGAATGACCTAATAGACTACAAAAAAAAGTAAAGAGCTAGCATTTGACAATTATTTGAAACAATAAGTTGTGCTTTGTTGTTTCTTTTTCCTACATTCCGTAGGTTCTCTGCCTCATCTTTGCACCCCCTCAAGGTCTCACTCACCTCTTCATCTCCTGGAACAGTCTCACCACCAGCCACACTGGAAACACCCATAACAGTACTACCACCTACAGCAGGCACAGGTGGCTGCCACTAAGCTCTATTTTCTATCCCCCTTAGAGACACACACACTTGACAAAGGAAAAAAGGAAGAAGGATATTGTAAACCCTTGATGTTTCTATTTCTCCTCTCACCTGTAGACTTGCTCTACAAGCAGCCTGAATATTAACTTTAAGAATTGCATTTTATTGATGAGAAAATGTAGATATTTAAGAATGAATGAGTTAAAGAATGGAGGTTTAGAAGCTTAGATGTCACCATACATGCACATTGTCATAGAGTTCAAACAACGGAACAGCTAGCAATTTCAAGTTCTTCGGTACAGCAAAGTACTCTCTTTCAGATAAATGGACAATGAAAAGCTTCTTGCACTCCTGTATCAAAGAACTCTATAGTCAGTAGTCAGAGGGTTGGAATATTTGTTTAAAGAAAAAGACTTGGCTTCTGAACAAAGTATATATGACTTGGCTCTTAAATAGTATTGTTTACCTTTGGCTTCGTTATGTGGGGAGGGCAGTACGGATACATGACAGTTTCAAAGTTTGGTCTCCACCAGATAGCAACACACTCACCAATCTGCAAAAATAGACGACTGACGATTAAATAATCTTCTTCCAGAATTGCGTCCACAACTAAGTTCATTTAGATAAGCAAACTGTTATGCAAGTTTTGCATTCTTCACACTTGTCAACATGAATCCAGTTTGTATGCTTCCATTTAAGCGTTTCTAAAATTGGTTTAGGAAGCCAATACAACAAGAAAATAACAATGTGCTTTTTAAGTGGCACGAGATATTTTGGAACAATAAAAAACAAAGGAAATTATATTCTTTAGATAAGCTGAAGTACTTGTTGAAACACATAATCGTTTCAGATTAAAATTCAATCTACCCAATAATTAGGCGTTTTTATTCTTTTAAGTACACTAGGTCTCAGCATGGAAAGATTTTACAATAATTCTGTTTCTCTAATCCTTGTATATACTCCCAATAATAGTGTCAAGCTTACTCAAATAAATCTCCAGATTTCTCAGGCATGATAGAGCACCTGCCAATCAGGTTGCAGTGATAGTGAATTCGCACCTAATTTGCTTGATAGTTTCCTTTTCAAACCTTCGATCTCTGCAAAGATAGAGAGACATATGAGAGAGAGAGAGAGAGAGAGAGAGAGAGAGAGAGAGAGAGTTGGGGGTGGGGGTTGTTATAAAATGAATCATTCATTCTACCATTTTCTCCTGGTTTCAAGCGTCCTCCTGGAAGTTTACAAAATGTGTTCCCAATTTGCAGGAGGAGAATATGGGGATGCCTGTGCTCCTGCACCTGCTCCATTAAACAGGAGTTTGAAAATGAGGGGCTGAAGTGTGACAATTTATTTTCACCATACTTGGTAAATTATTACCACCACCAAGAACCAGATGCTCAGAAAAAGCAGAAAGCACCACTGCATCACATATAAATGACATGCTCAAAATTGCGGAGGTGTGCATGGTGTGAGGGAACTTAAAGCCCTCACAGAAATATATAAAGGGGATTGGAAGTCTAAGATGCTGGGTGGTTTCCCAGTTCATTCAAACCATCAAATTTGAGCCACATATGGTGACATACAACGAAAGACCTTCACCCACTTATCAAGAACATGTTGTTGAATCGACTAATAAAGATGCTACTTGAAATCTGGGGAAAACTAACTCCTTGCCTTGCCAAGGATATGCTTGAAAAAATAATAATAATAATAGTTCACACGAAAGGATAAAATTTGTAAGTGTTTTCTTTTCGCCCACTGATTGAGCAGATTCCAGAAATTTCCAGTGCGTGCAAATTTACAATCAAAATATCGTTTTTAAGACAAGCTAATAGTTGGAGAATGTGAGGCACGGTAATTAGCCAACACCCCCCTGCCCAACCAACTCTAATGTGCGTTGCACAGCAAGCACAGACGCATACGCATGCATACATGTGAAAAGACGCTCATCCTTGTATATCTGTAAACAGACATGCCCACATGAGCAGGCACACATCCACACAAATAGCGTGCACAAACATATGCATATGAGAGAGAGCGAACGAATATGCACTGAGCAAGGGAGTGTCATAGTCAAAAGTTTCAAAGGCTAACCAGCAGAATGCCTTCAACACTGGTCCTCATTCCCTCTTTCATGTAGCTGCAGACTCGAAAAAATTAGCTAACATGCTTGCCCATTGCACTCAAAAAAATGGGAAAAAAGAAAAGAGACATAGCATTGGTCAAACAAAATCAACCCGGATGCCAGGCCAATTATAAAGATCATGGTTCATGGTATTTGTAAACAAATCATAATCCCCAAATAACTTGACCGACAGCCTAAAATTTAGTCGGCAAAGCGATGCCAAAGCTGCTCCGTGGCTTCAACATCTAATACGCACACATTATCGAACTCTACAGCAGCAGGTCCAAGCATCAAGAACCGAGGCAACTTCAACTACTAACAAGAAACGATAACAAAGTATCAGCGGATTTGACACTCGAGGGCACATAAAATTACAAACAAGCGTCACGATCAAGAGGTCTAGCCTCTGATCGAGTCGGACCGAGCCAGCCCAAACGACTCGAAAGTCAAAACCATCAACTTACTCCCTCTCGCAACAGATTATCACTCTCATGTAAACCTCAACGAGCGAAATAGCACGCCGCGTAAGTTCAATCTCGCCAGAAAACGTGTTCCTTCGAGCGAGTCCGAGACTTCAGAGCTTTCTTATTATTTTCCTAGGCGACGTTTTGGAAATCAAATCAAGGACTCAAGAAACTCGGTGTCGGAAAAAGGACAGGCACGGCATGCCGTGCTCGTGAAGAACATCAGTGAAAGCGCAATGGATGGAGAGAGACAGACAGACAGAGACTGAGACAGAAAGGGTTGAGGGCTCGAGGCTGGAGGCCGTACTTGACCTTCATGCGAGCGAGGCGATCAGCGACGGAGGTGTCCTTCTCCATCTTCGGCTCCTTCGTGCCGAACGTGTAGCTGGAGAGCGGGTACATGTTGACCACCGGCGAACTCACCATCTTCGTCTTCCTCCTTCTTCCTTCTTCTTCCTCCCTGCGATCAATGCTCCTCCACTCCCTCAGAAGCTGCCACAGCAATGATGAGAAAGCTCTGTAGAAGAGCTGAGCAGAGAACCAGGCGGACGAAAATGCCCCTGGTGGTGAATGGCCCGCCCCCCGGAGCAATCATATATCAATGTATGCTGATTGGGAAGAAGGCTTTTGAATTTCAGATACACCCCCGTTTTTACGAGAATACCCTCGGAATTAAATTGTCGAGCTTGCTAGCATCACGTGGCTTCCACGTCACATCTGTCTCATAATTTTCCCCCAAAAATAAAGGAAAATAGATTTGCTAGCTTGTTTTTTTCAGTCGTAATATATTTGCTAGCTTGAAAAAGGAAAAAATTATCCAAAAAATTCTAAACGATCAATTCAATCATAATTTTTTTCAATATTATCAATTTAATTCTAAATATTTTAACAATTTATCAATTTATCTCTAAACCTTTCAATTATATCAATTTGATTATAAAACTTGTGATTAGTTGTCAATTTAGTCCTACATATTTTGATGATTTGTCAATTTAGTTATTTTTGGTTAATTTTGACGGAAAATCATTACGTTGGCTATCCTATGTGTCATAATCACCGTTAACATGGATAATATTTTTTTTCTTTTTGTTTTTCCATTTTCCCCTCTACAAACCTCAGGCGGGGTTTCACTCACCTAACTACTCCCCCAAGTGTGCAATCAAGGTTGATTTCCGCAAGGCATATGACACGGTGGATTGGGACTTCCTAGAATCCACTCTCCTGGCTTTCAGATTTCCAGACCATCTTGTACGGTTAATCATGGTATGTGTCCGTACCCCAAAATTTTCCATTTCAATTAATGGTGAGATACATGGTTTCTTTAGTAGTGGCAAAGGACTTAGACAGGGAGATCTAGTTTCGCCCTACTTATTCACGCTGGTGATGGAAATTCTTTCGGGTATCTTGGAAGCTCATTCTCGACGCCCAGAATTTCGATTCTATTAGAGATGCAAGAACACTCGTTTGTCGCATCTTTTCTTTGCCGATGATGTTTTTATTTTCAGTGAGGCAAAGGAACCTTCGATTGCCTGTATGAAGGACGGACTTGATCTATTCTTTAAGTGGAGTGGGCTCAGTCCAAACAACAACAAAAGCGAAGCTTTTATCTTAGGTGGTTCGGAGACCTTACGGGACCGTATCCTCGAATTGCTCAATTTCCGTGCGGGCTTTCTTCCTGTCAAATACCTAGGTGTCCCAATCATCACTGCAAGACTTAGCAAAGCGGACTGCAATGCCCTGGTAAGCTTACTAACTACGAGAATTCAGTCCTGGACTCTCAGATTTCTTTCCTTTGCGGGTAGACTACAATTGATCAAATCTGTCTTACATGCCATACAAGTGTACTGGGCCTCCATATTTTGGCTTCCATCGTCTATTGTTAGTAAGATAGAACAGTTATGCCGCCAGTTTCTATGGAAAGGTCTGGCTCTAGGAGTGGGTGGTGCTAAAGTATCTTGGGAAGATGTGTGTCTCCCCAAAAAGGAGGGAGGACTTGGTATCTGTAGAATTCGTGATAATAACATTGCCGCGATGATTAAACACATATGGACCCTGCTCACTGACAAGGAATCCCTTTGGTGTAAATGGGTCCATTCAAATCACCTTAAAAACGCATATTTTTGGATTGCATCTGCTTCGACATTCTGTTCATGGGCATGGCGGAAGCTGTTGGTCTTGGGGGACGTTGTCAATGGCTTCTTTACTTGGAAGATAGGGGATGGAAAATCTGCTTCCTTGTGGTTTGATCCCTGGTTGGAAATAGGCCTCCTCAGCCGGATATACTCCGACATTGAGATTTACCGCTCGCCTGTGCACCATGAAGCAAGAGTTGAAGAATTATTCTCAAATTATGGCACAACCATCCGGCAGGAACTGCAGTCCCTCTAGGTTACGCTCCCCACTCTATCTCATTCTCCAGATTCTTTTTTGTGGAAACTGCACCAGTCGGGACGGTTCTCGATTGCATTCACATGGAACACAATCAGACGGAAAGCATCACCAGTCCCTTGGGTTACACTAGTGTGGGACAAAGCGATCACCCCTCGGCACCAGTTTCTGCTATGGATTATTACTCGGCAACGCCTTCCTACACAGGTTTTTTTAATGTCCTACGGGAGGCTCATAGGTGGCCAGTGTGTGTTCTGTAAGGCAAGACCGAATTCAATAGACCATTTGTTTTTTGAATGTCCAATCCCCAACTCACTGGCGAATTTTTGGGCTGGAAAATGCAATCTCCCATGGTCCAACCGACCCTAGCTTCAAAACATCCTCTGGATCAGCAAGCACTTATCAGGAAGTGACTTTTACTTCGACATTGCCAAGTTTTCATTTGGAGCGTTATGCTATGTGATCTGGAAAACCAGGAACAACCTCATATTCCGGTCTTCAGGACTTTTTGTGCCATCGATGCAACAACACCTCATCAAGGCAGTCAAAGATAAAGCACTTACTTTTCGAAAGTTCCCGATTCCCCAAGGAATAGGAGATTGCAACGTTGTTGGGGCCTTGATCCTAGTATTTTTGTTAGTTCTTAGTAGGACGATTGAGATGTATTACTCCCTTCTTTGATGTATTTTCTCCCTTTGAGAGTCCAGCCCCCCCTCACTCGGGTGACGTTTGTTCCCATCGAGTGTTGATGGTACCGGTTTCCTCTTGTAAATTGTTTGGTTGAAAATCATATATACACTTACCAATTACCAAAAAAAAAAAAAAACCTCAGATGGGGACTGCCCTCGTGGTCTTAGGCAACGGATGCCTAGTCTTGGCAGGCGAGAGTAACCCTTGCCAACCAAACTTAAGGGTAGCAACCTCCACTGGCCATTGACAAGGCCTAGTGATGGTATGTGAAGGAAAAAAAAAAGATAAAAGAAAAGGTAAGGAAAAATGAAATTTTTGAAAAATAAAAAATTGTAAATTTTTTTCACATTAGTGCTAATCGTCACATTGAATGCTTGACATTAACAATGCTGTCATGTCGATGATTTATAATCAAAATTGGTTGAAATGATTAAAATTGACAAATTGTCAATAAGTTGAAGATAAATTGACAAATTATAAAAAAAATTTAAGATTAAATTAACACAATTAAAATGTCTATGACTAAAGTGACAATTACACAATAAGTTAAATATTTTTTGGACAATTTTCCTCTTGAAAAAATTAGGTGATAGTCCATGTCAAACACTAATGTGACGGTCCACATAAGAAAAATGCATTTAATGCAACATTACACTTTGCGGAAAGACTACATTGAGTGAATTTTCAAAAAGAGATAATTATATCCAAAAAAAAATTTAAGGACTATATTGATATTGAAGAATAGGGGCTTGTTTGTTAACTTGTCTAACAATAACTAATCCTTTTTTTTTCTTGGGAAAAAAAAGGTAAAAATTTGTTTGATAAATTTTTTGTTCCCAAAAACAAATTTATTCTTGTAAATAGATTTGGAACAAAATTAAGAAGTAAAAAAAGTTTCCTTTTTGTTCCTAGAATCAATTCCCATTTTTCCTTTCTTTTCCTTTTCTTCTTATTCTTTCTTTTTCTTCAATGTTCAACTAGTCATTGGGCTCGGGATGGCCGATGACTAGCCAAACAAGGGCTGACGACCTCATGGGAGGGTCATTGGCCCCTAGCAAAGCCAAGCCATTGTGAGGTCAACCTCACCCAGCCAAGGCATGGTCGACCTTGTAAGGGAGGCAAGCTCGGCCTCACCGAGGGCCAGCGACCCTCTAGCAAGTCACTAGCCATCCTAAGATTGGTGATTGGCTGAAGGTTAAAAGAGAAGGAAAAAACATAAATATATATTTAAAGTATTAAAAAGTAAAAAATAAAGTCATAAAAGAATTTAAAGTTCTTACTAAATGCATTTTTATTCCGAGAATATAAATTTTAAATAGTTACCAAATATTTTCAAATACCCAGAAACCCATTTAGGAACAGAATAAAAAAGAATAATTTATTAATAGAAGTTATTCTTGGGAATAGAATAGTTATCAAACACGCCTAAGAATCTCTTGTATCATTTCCTTGAAAAATAAATTCGAGCTAAATGAAGGTAGGTGTAAAAACTAGGAAACTTCTTTAAATTGGTGATTGCCAAAGAAACATAGATCTTTCTTTACTTTAGGAGTGGAATGTGTAAGTATGGTGATTCAAGCTTAGACCTTGAGCAAGGGAGATAAACAATTTTATCATTTGAGTAACTCCCTAGGATTTAATGAATCGCAGCTTGACAAATGATGGAACCATCTGCTTGACTAGGTGGATTTGAAAATCTGTTTGACAATTCAAAATAAAAAAGGGATAAGTGTAATCAATTATAGAGTAGGTTGTTCTTGACCTAGGATTGAAAATCATCCAGTTTAGTAAAATCAAAATAGAATCCGACTGCCCTATTTTGATCGAGAACTAACTAATATTCCTACTTATGGTCAAAGTTAAAAGTGTAAGTATCAAATATAAAATGTATCTTTTGAACACATAATATACACGACCATGTTTAAACATTGACGAGCGGATCGCCTTTTTCCTTTATGAAAAAACAAAGCCTCAAAATGAGTCCAACCAGCATGATTCTGATTGGGTACCTATTAAGAACTCCGATGCTCGCCACGTTGAAGTCAGTTTGGACTTCATGAAGATGGATTGTCCTCTGCCCAATCCCCAAGCTCGACGACGAGACGACTAGTATGACGAATTCAATCTCTAAATTTCAATCGGGCTTGGAACAAGGTTTCTAATCCGATAATGGTATCTGCTCTAGGCCCTCTCCTTGGTGCCGAAGCACCGAGCCAGGGAGACGATTCGGTTCAAATTTTCCGATTCGGTTTTGACATACCCGACGGCCGGCTGGGTGGCCCGCCCAATGATGGCTCCTACTTCTGTCAACGAAAGGATTTGGTCCGAGATGGGGGCATGAAGGTAAATTGAGATTTAAGGAGATTGTCGGATACTATAAATTCAAGCGCCAGTTCCGTGCCATAGTTTGATCCTACGAGCTTGCGTCGATCAGCGTCGTTCTTGGTAGCTCACAGCTACTAGAACAAGGTTGAGCTACCAAGAACAAGGTGAGGTTTTGAAGGATTTCTCGTGCCCTGCATGCTGTAGTGTTTATGGGTTTTTGGTAGATCATCTGACGTGTCATTGGCGATTCGTATGACGCTTTGCAACTGTCTTTGTGAAGCTGCTGATGGGTCTTTGCCTTCTTGTTTGCTCAGACTGATCTGGTGTCGAGTCTCCGACACGGTCAATGGAGAGAAACGTTGAATGCGGGATTCGCAACTCCGTGATCAAGCAGGTCGCTGCGGTGTTTTTACTTGGGTGTCGTTCTGTTTCGGGTCCATGAAAGTGTCGTTCTGTTTCGGGTCCATGAAAGTGAGTTTGTGATTTTGATTGATGCGTGGTGAATTGCAGAGGGTGAATCCCAAGAGGCTGAGGGATGAGGTTTATATCGGTTGTGGGGCTGGATTCGGAGGCGACAGGCCTTCCGCGGCGCTCAAGCTGCTGCAGAGAGTGGAAGAGTTGAATTACCTCGTGCTCGAGTGCTTAGCAGAACGGACTCTTGCCGACCGCTACCAAGAAATGATGTCTGGTGGCGACGGTTTCGATCCTCGAAGTACGTTGTGATTTGCCTTCCGGGTGATGTGGTTTCTATTTTATAGTGCTGTTGTGACTGTAAATATGATGATGCCTCGGGTATGATCCGGGCTGTACAATTGTTGTCAGCGTTGGTGATTTTAGATTTTGAAACGATATGCAGTAACAGAATGGATGGCTTTACTGTTGCCTTTGGCTGTGGAAAGAGGAACTTGCATTATCACCAATATGGGTGCAGGTGAGGGGCATAGAGTGCACAAATTGGTTTTAACTTTGATGAAAGTGATTTAATACTTGTCTTTTGTGTCCTTCTCGAAAGTTGATCCAATTGGTGCACAAGCGAAAGTGCTAGAAGTGGCAAGCGGGCTAGGCCTTCAATTGAAAGTTGCTGTGGCTTACGAGGTTTCATTCACAGAAGCAGGTAATCAAGGTCAATAGGAATCATCCGGTTTTGATGTTTAGTAAGCGGTCTTGGGTAACTTAAGCTTAATTTGATTTTCTGGTACAGCGAATAGCATAGATGGAGTTATAGTATAAAGGAACAAGGCGTGGCCTTTAAAAAGATTTTTTTTGCCTTTTTTCCTTGTCCAGGGTCCAGAATCTCGCATGAGAAATCAAATACTGCGGAAGGTGTAAGGGGCTGATATTCATATTGTGTTTTTTCATTGTTATTTTAACCATACAGAATTATTTTGTGTGTGTTTTACTACTATTTAAAAAATAAATATTTCTTAATGACAAAATAGTTTATTTCTTCTCTAGCAAAGTAAATGCAGACAAAACAGAAACACATGTCGATGATGTAATCTTTTATGCTTTAGTTTCTTGATCAGCTGAAGTGAATTTGTTGATCAGCAGCTTATCTTCCTTTTCTTTCCTTACTGGGGTTGAGTCGTCTCAGCTTCCTTTCCCATTCTGTGAAGGGTATTAGCACATATCTTGGAGCTGGCCCAATTGTTGAGTGTCTTGAGAACTACCAACCAGATGTAGTTATTACTTCCAGAGTTGCAGATGCTGCCTTATTTTTGGGTCCAATGGTAAGAAATCATGGCATTTTTTTTTCTTTTGCCTTTGGTGAATGAGATGTTCTTTCCCTGTGTTATGTGTTTTGTGTTTCTTTTCTATTTCCTTCTGATGTTTCGTCGAGTAGTTTCTGAACTCTTTTTTCCCTGCTTTCATTGTTATGGAGGACTCACACTACTTGCATTAACTTCTGAACGAGACAATTACCCATTGACTATGGTAATACCTCGGGATGACTATTGTTGAATCTCTCACAACTAGAACCTGAAGTGAATCCAATTACTCCTCCAAATAAGATATCAGTGCTACCTTTTACCACTTCTTTGGGTTAATGGAATTCCCTTATGACATCTTAAAACAATTGATACAGCCTTGACCTGCCAATGATGAATTTGATGTTAAATTAGAGTTTTAGTCACTTAATAAACACTTGAGCTCTTCACTTCCTATGGATTAAGCGACCATTGTTTGGACTAAATTGTCACACTGATTTACTGTGGAAGAATTTGAGATTTTGAAGGCAGCAATGTGTAGATGAGAGTGCAGCCTGATCCTCTTTACAAAAATCACACGGGTGCTGAACCCCTTTATTTTGTCTAATAAGGTTTTCCTCACCCTGTAGTTTTTCCTTTTGAGGAAAGAAATGTGAAAGATTTCAACTTATAAACAGGTGTATGAATTGGGTTGGAACTGGGATGATCTAAATTTATTAGCACAAGGATCTCTGGCTGGTCACCTTTTAGAGTGCGGCTGTCAACTCACTGGAGGATACTTCATGCATCCAGGTATCAGCTGTTTAATCTTCATGTTTAGCATGCAAATGTGGACACTCAAGCTACGAAACATAAAACCTATGTGGAATTTTAAAGATATTGCATGCAATTTACTAATGTCTGATGCAGGTGACAGATATCGCAACATCTCTCTTCCATGTCTTTTAGACCTGTCACTCCCCTATGCCAAAGTAAGTTATGATGGAGGAATCTGTGTAGCAAAGGCAGATGGCAGTGGAGGAATTTTAAACTTCAGTACTTGTGCCCAGCAACTTCTTTATGAGATTGGTGATCCAGCAGCATATGTTACCCCTGATGTGGTAGGTTCTGGCTATTGTCATCATTGAAGATTTGTAGACATTCATCATGGACCAAAAGAAAAAACATAAGTTGACATGTTTATTTTGATTTTAATCAGGTAATAGATCTTCGAGATGTTACATTTCAGCCATTATCCAACAATGAAATGAGGTGTCTTGGAGCAAAACCATCTGTGAGATCAGTACCTGATCAGCTCCTGCGATTGCTTCCAAAGGTTCAGTCAGCATCTCAGTAGTGAACTCATTGAAATTTAAACAGTCTGTGATGATTGTGCTTCTCCTACCATTTCAGTAGCCTTTCCATAAATTCTTGCCCTCTCAGTCAGAAGATTTGAGTTAATCGGTATCTTTATCGTGTCCTATAGTGTTATAGCATGTCTTAGATCATTGTATTGGTTCTTATGTTCATGTTTGAGTAATTTATTGAACTTGGAGTCCTCAAGATGTTGATTACTTTCCCAACTGTTGGTTCGTTCGTCTTTTGAAGCTATTTATCTTTGATCCTCTGTGTCGTTCAAGTTTCCGAGGCCTTCTTACTATCACTACTCCTGATGTTCTTCCAGGATGCTGGGTGGAAAGGATGGGGAGAGATATCCTATGGTGGTTTTGAATGTATCAATCGAGCTAAGGCTGCTGAAATTTTGGTATGTGAGATCTAATCAGTTCCACTTTTCTGATGAACATAAACATGTGAATGCTTATTTCAAAGAGCCTGTCATTATCTTTCCTCTGGGAAGTAAGCAATTGCATAGATACTGTCATGTGAAGCAATTCTCGACGTAGTGAAGTTTCTGGCTTTGCCCTTTTATCCTCAAAGATCCTTTTATTTCCATTATCAGGTCAGATCGTGGTTTGAAGAAGTGATTCCTGGCCTTAATGACCGCATTGTTTCTTGTATTATTGGAGTGGATAGCCTGAAGGCAACTAGCTTGGTCACTGGGTCTTCTGCTTATGAGGCGGTTACAGATATTAGGTTAAGAATGGATGGATTATTTGAGCTGAAGGAACATGCACTCCGGTTTGTGAGGGAGTTCACTGCATTATACACTAATGGACCGGCTGGGGGCGGTGGTATCTGGTAATTTATTTTCCAAATTTATGTTGTATCAGGCTTGATCCAAAAAATATTTCCCCGTTGAGGCTTTGCTTGACTTTAACCAAATGCAAACACATTAAAGCTTTTCTTTTGAGGTGATCATTTCATCAACAGAGCTAGTCATCACAAAAAGATTAACAGATGCCAAAAATGGCTGTAATTTTTTCTCTTTCTGGCTTTAGTACGTCTAGAGCACACAAATGCGAGAAAATAAGTTTGTGGTCCTGTATTTCAGTGAACTGGATACACAGCAATGTGGAGGATTGATGATGGCTTTAGTACCTCTAGAGCACAAAATGCTTATAAATGCTTGAAGTTGGCTTTGCTTATATATCTGCCATAAATGTTAGCATTTAGTCAGTCGGGTGGGGATCACACGAAGTCGTGCGTTTCTTTTAGTGAAATTTATCTACTACTTGTCTGTTGCTGAGCTGAATAAGTTTGATCACGAGGACTGGGGATTACTATTACAAAGTTAACAAAAGTTTTCGGCATCTGGTCTTAAAAGAGTTTTTGCCGCCTAGGATTTGCTAATGGTGACTACTTGTGTTGGCAAATCTTCCATTGAGACAGGAACCTTAAAAGAATCAGAAAAAGATTCTTAGCACTAGGAATGTCAAGAATTCATGTGCTGGACAATGAAAAGGTCTCAAAAAATGCTTTATGAACTGTTTATCTTATTATATGCATGGTATGTTGCAAATCCAAAAGCAAGACTGTTGTTTCTGCCCCTTAGTTTTTCGACGTGCTCACTCTGTTCTGTCTGCTTGTATTACAGCACCGGACACAGGAAAGAGATTTTCCTTGGGAAGGAACTGGTATGGAATTGGACTCCCTGACAATTACATGAGCCTTTCATTGAGTCGCTAAGATTGAAATTAGTTCTTCAAACATTCCTGGAAATGTGAATTTTCACCAAGTGCTAAATGACTTGAAAAACTGAGGAAGTACTGATCGGAAGTGGTTTGCCATTTTAGGTTTGCCGTGAACATGTGTATTGGGAAGTTGGAGCGAAGCAAAGCATGGCGACAGACTCAAATCATCGAGTTGGTCGCATCGATGATACAATGAGAAACCATGCTGTTCCCAGGCCAAGGCCAATTAATCCACGAATATCTGAGGGAAATTACGATGGTGGCTTTATGTCAAAATCTGATGCTTCTCCTGCCCCTGCAGGGGAGGAGATTCCGTTGTACAACATAGCACATAGTAGAGCTGGAGACAAAGGCAATGACTTGAACTTCTCCCTCATCCCACATTGCCTTACAGATATCGAGAGGTTAAAGATGATCATAACACCTGCGTGGGTAAAAGAAGCGTCGTCTCTTCGCTTCTGAATGCCTCCTCATTTCCAGATCCAGATGCCTTGGCGAAGAGAGACAGGTGGGTGGATGAGCACGTAAGTGTGGAAGTTTATGAGGTTAGGGGGATACATTCATTGAACATTGTGGTTCGGAACATCTTAGATGGTGGCGTCAATTGTTCTCGGAGGATTGACCGCCATGGAAAGACCATATCGGATCTCATACTGTGCCAGAGAGTCGTGTTGCCTTCTTTATCAAGTGCTTGACTGGCTCAATTATATCAAACTAATCCTATATGGTGAATTACCATTGAAACTATAATTTTATGCAAATTTTTGAATTCAAGGACATCTTCTGATTACATAAACTTTTGTCAGTGTTGTGATTATAAATTATTCTCTAGAAAGCTGTTGTAAGTAATATCACAGTGATAGATTTCTACATTCTTTAATACAAATCATCATTTTATTCCCTTACATTTTTGTTCGTGATATATGCTCAAGTCGCCTGAGACCCTCAATTGACTTAGATTTGGGTAACTTCTAATTCCTCTTTGCAAGTTAAAATGATGTTGATATTAATTAGTATATTCAACCATTAATTTGCATTTACATTATTAACCGTTAAAATTTAACTGAGGACTGTTCTTCCAGTGATGGGCAGGGTATCTCCCCAGTTAATTTTTGGTTTTTCAAGCGATAGTAATTTGAGTTTAGACTATTATCATCATAGATGGTCCGCCCAACATCTTCAATAGTGGCTCAGCCTTCTAGATCTCATTCAAT
Source organism: Angophora floribunda (assembly GCA_014182895.1). Classification (NCBI taxonomy): domain Eukaryota; kingdom Viridiplantae; phylum Streptophyta; class Magnoliopsida; order Myrtales; family Myrtaceae; genus Angophora; species Angophora floribunda. The sequence goes on from CM024709.1 coordinate 1,216,360, forward strand.
GCATGTTTCACGTTGACAACTTAAGGCGCTCCTAGTCCCAGGATGTTTAACAAGGTTCAAAGGGTCTTGAACAGGTGTATTGATGCACGTACTGTGTTGTTCTGACACCTTGGCGTTCCGGGCTTTGTATCGTTGGTCTTCCTTGTCGCCTTGTCACCTGAAAGGGCCGCACTATTTCAGATCACCATAACTAACAAGACACCAAAATTAGCAAATAAAAGACCTGTAGCACTTCTTTTCACGCCGAAGATACGCTTGGAAACATCACCCATCAACCTTCTTTTCCTCCACTTTAAACGCACATCCATTTTTAGCTCAGGATGTTGGGATCTCCATCCGTTTTTTACAACCTCAGAGGAGAAGAGCCGGATGCGAAAATCCATTTATTGGGTAGTGATATAAATGAGCTTCGATCACCCAAATCACATTCTTTGTTCAATCTCGTTCTTCTGGGGTACCTATTAGAGGGCTAATGCTTAGGAGACAGCCTCCTCAGTCAAGGTGATTCGGAAAAGCTATTTGAAAATCTTAGCTTTTGGGAGAAACGAGAATGGCGTTTACAGGAACTCTGGACAAATGCAAGGCTTGTGATAAGACGGTTTACGTCGTCGACATGTTGTCCCTCGAGGGCATGCCTTACCATAAGACCTGCTTCAGATGCAGCCATTGCAATGGACATCTGGTGGTACGTGAATTTTATTTGAGTTGGTTCTGTCGCTTTGCATTTTGACAATTTATGTAGTCTCTAATCTGGTGAAGAAGGGGTTTTCTTTTCCCGTTATGGGTTGTGCCCCGTGACTTCTCATGCTGAAGAGCAGATCTTTGATCAAGTGGTGGAATGAAACCAGCAAAATAGATCAAATAAAAAGAATGACAACAGCCAGAGAAAGGAAACATAGCGCCCTGTGATGGCAGTGGATAAATTTGATTAGAAAAACTGAAATGAGGATGATCGACCCAACACAAGCATGATTAGAGATCGAATTCACACAATTTGGCTCGACCTAAGGAATAAACTGGTTTAATTACAATTCAGATACTTAAATGGACATAGAATGCAGTGTGAATATAGTCTAAACAAGGCATTGTAATGCGAAATGCTAGTGTGCAATCAGCAATTTTCTCTCTGAAGTGGGTTGTTGTGACAATGTAGCAAATTGTCTATATGACAAAGTTCATCAACATGCATTTAACTGTGAAATGCGCAATGTGTTCATCAAGGTGAACTTTCTTTGTGTCATTGATATGCATCGAAGAGTTGTGTTTCATTTAAGCCTAATAACATAAAAGCGAGAACGGCATTTAACCTGGTACCAACAACAGATGAGCAACTACTCCTCCATGGATGGTGTCCTCTATTGCAAGACTCACTTCGAGCAACTTTTCAAGGAATCTGGCAATTTCAGCAAGAACTTTCATACTGGTAAGCTCTTCTTGGCCTCAACATCGGCTTCTCTTAAGGCTCCACTAAATTTTCAGATAATTTTCTCGGCTAACATTGTATCATTACCGTGGCAGCCAAGTCTTCCGAGAGGCAACATGACCTGGTATGTTCAATATAACCACTAATTCGTTTGCTTTGTTTGCATATTTAATTTAACCAGTCTTCATTAACGCTTCACAAACATTTTTAATCTAAATTGCCCAGCTTATCATTGTTCTCTACTTCACTATTATCTCCTAATGATGAGACCAACTGCAAGCCTGTGATGATAACTCCATTTACACTTCCATCTTTCATCTTCCTTTGCTTCTCTGTTGCGCCTCAACCGACTCCGTGATTTCAGTGATCTCTGTCCACAGAACCGGACCCCGAGCAGGCTATCTTCTATGTTCTCCGGAACCTTAGACAAATGCACCACTTGTGGCAAGACAGTTTACCCCTTGGAGAAGGTATGCCGTTCTTAAGCCCCAGCCAACTTCAAAATCCGTAATGAAGTTAGAAATAACTCATCATCATCTTTCCAATCAAATTTTCGCAACTTATTTTACGTGTCTATTTCGAAACACAGGTGACTATGGAGGGAGAGTGTTTCCACAAGAACTGCTTTCGCTGTGCTCATGGCGGATGCCCATTGACGCACTCGTCTTATGCTGCTCTGGACGGAGTCCTCTACTGCAAGCACCACTTTGCCCGCCTCTTCATGGAGAAAGGCAACTACAACCACGTCCTAGAGGGAGCTGTGCATAAGCGGAACACGTGTACCGCACCCACATCACCCCCGCCTGAGCCCGTGCCTGCTGAGCCAAAGCCTGAGCCAAAGCCCGAGCCAGATGATAAGCCCGAGGAGGATCAATCTTAACTAAAACATCTCATCTCCCAACTCAGACCTTATTTCGATGCCATCATCTTCAAGAGCCAACGCTATGTCCTTCTACCGTAGTTTTTTCACCAACTGTATGCATGTTATCCCTATTTTTTCTTTCTTGTATTTTCCTAATGACGTTTTTGAAATCCGATGACCTGATATAACATGTTTCTGCTTTTTTGTCCATCTTGAACATGTAGATATACCATTTGATCTCTGATATCTGCTTCGTTGTTGATAATGTGCCATGAGTTCTAAAAGTCTCGCCTCAATTCGTTTAAATGTTCTGAACTATATGTTGCACAAAAAATTGGCGGCTAGAAAAATTTTTAAGTTTCTTTTCTTTTTTACTTTTTAGCCAATTTTTGAATTTCTAATGCAAAATGATGATATATTGGCAAATGTAGTCCCTGTACTTTTGTTCTTCCAGAATGCAATTCGCTTTTGAGACTTCACTTTAGTGTTAACTCGTATAAGAAAAATGAGGGCACTAATAAGCTAGGGTTTCACATTTTGGCTACTGTTGTCTGCACATGAACTGACTTCCACGGAACATGCATAAAAATTATCTGGATAATTGCATTCAGCGGATCTCGAGTTTGAATCGATAAAAATGTTTAGATGAGATTATATGCAAAGCTTATGAAATTCGGGCTGTATATCCAATATTCAATTGCATCGCCCAACCTGAACCGGTCTGAAATATTTGGCAAGGTTTCTAAAACATTGATTAAGGGCAGATACTAGTTCAATTATCTTCAAAAAGAGAGATCATAGTTTTGGATGACACTCATCCAGCGATAGGGAATGCCTGTTAGAAATATTTCTCTTTCACATCATTTCCCTATGATGACTGACAATTGCTTAAGCAGTAAGTGTGTTCATGCCTGGGATTGCGGATTGCCATAATCAATTGGCGCTGGAACGCTCAAAAGAAGAAAAATAAAGAGAACAAAAGACAGACAGACAAAGGAATAAGGGCTTTAGTTTGAAAAACAGACCTTTCCAAAAAAGAAGAACAATAGACATAAAAATCTTAAACAGCATCAGAACACACCTCATTTGCTGCCTTCTCTCTCGCTTTCGCTCACACGCTCTTGCAGCAATGGCTCTTGACAATGGCCTACTGCTAAAGAATTCTCTGCAGGAGCTGAAACTCATGGCCAATGTCACATTGTAGTCATGGCTGGTGATGGAGTCTTGTTCAAAGCTTTGAGCTTGGTCGGATGCATCGACACGAACTTTTTCTCCCCCCAAGCACCCCTTTGCATTTTCTGACGCCAAAGGACACGCTCTCCAACTGTAGAAGTTGGCACGATCAATGTGGCTCTTAAGAGAGTTGTTTCCGGAGGATGATCCAGTCCATGTCTACATCGATCCTCTAGAGTTCTGATGAATGCTGATGAATATCAGCATTCATCCTACAGGTAAATCGCAATGAGGCTTTTGAGAAAGCATGTCCATTTGACACAGTCGACAAATTTAATTCTTTTTGTGATCACATCTCTTCTCTTGCTTCTGTTGATGCCTACACCTTTTGTTTAAGAGATTGCTAGAATCCACGCCTTGAGAATCCACAAAACGTAATCAAACGGCGTCCTGTGGGTTCAACAAAAACCAATTTTGGTGCAACCTTCCATGGAGGCTTTTGTACTGTTGCTGCTATAGCTCAATGAGCAGTCGCATGAGCGAGAGACGGTAGAAAGCAAGGGGGGACGAATGGAAGACGAGTTACGATGCGTCTTTCTCTGTTTTGAGGAAGGCAGCACAAATGAAGAAACTCCTTGAATGTGGCTAAATTGCTAAGCTGAAAATGGAAGGCATGCTAGTTACTGCTTGAAAGGCATACTGTACTTTTTTAGTGTATGCATGCTGCAGGCTATGTGACCCGAAATATGCACATCAACTACCGTAAACGCTTCTACTTTTTAACTTTTATCACGTAGAAATCTTTAGATCTTCTCACCTACTTTTCGCATTTTCAAGTAAGGTTAGCTCAATCAGATTAAAGTGGCGTCGTCTCATTCCATGAGAAAAAAAAAAAATCCTAAAATGGATTCCCATTCCAGGTAATCTCGTCCCTTGAAAGGAGATTCCTTTGCAACTAATTGGATTGCAATACATTTCGGTCTTCAATGAGAGGATACTTCTCGCGTTGGCGATGGCGAAGTTCAAGCGAACAGCAACCAATGGCCGACGACTGGTGGCGGTTGGACCTTTTTGATAGTGGAATGCCATACTTAGACAAATCTAATTCGAAATGAAAACCGGAACCTACGCTACATATGCAAGAACCCGAAACCTACCCATTACGGGTTCTAAGGTCAATTTCATGGTCTATCTATGTTCCACATGAATTCTTAATTATCATCACTTTTGATGACCACCATTTATTATAAAAACTCACATTTAGACACATGAAATTATGAAATATAAACAAAGTAAAAGTTTTAATCATGAATATCACCGAATATGGTATTAGTGGTTTCAGATTGCACACTCATTTTGAAGACCATAGAATGTTGTAAGATCACGTTAAAACAGAACACAAAAACATAAAAACTTGTTAAATATCTGAAATTCAAGTTTCTAGTTCACCTGAAACCTACTCATCATAACAAATTCCTCAATTTTTTGAAATTTGAATTTACCATGCATATCGTAAAACTTAGGACCGGACCGATTTAATTCTTAGATTCTTGATTCTATCCTGGATCTATGTTCATTTCTATTAATGTCTTTTATGTTTCCAACAAGTGTAAGATCTGAAAGCATAGTAAACTGAAAGAATATGACCATCATATAAAATATGATTATGGGTCAAGAGGCCATTGTACGTCTAGCGACTCTTCACTGCCAATTTGGGTCAGTCAGATCCATAGAAATATTCCCTTTTTGTATATTTCAAGTTTACCCTTTGGATGAGTTCATAAGCCCCAAACCGAGCACTTGTACGGCCAACTGGCTCATGGAAATAGAAAAATAAAAATAAAAAAACTATCTGAACCGGTGGCTTTCAACTAGCTCGTCACCATAACATGCCTCATCCGTCATTCAGCGGGTGCCAAGACTCAATTTATATGTCTAAATAAGAAGAATAGGTTCTCAAGATCTATCGTACCGTGCTCAGTTTCAGAAAAGCTTCATAAATACAGTTCGAGCTCGGTGTTTTGAGCTTAGCCTTGAGTGAATTCATGGCCATTCGAGACCTTGACTTCAGTACACTCAATTATCACAATGTGAAGCTTGTGCACGATAATGATTGCCCGTTTAAATTCAAGAATTATCTAAATCGATTGTTATTGTGTTTGACTCAATTCAATTAGCGTTGAATTCATTGACAACTACTCAAGGGCAATGGCCAAAGTCATTTAATAACGAAGCTCTATCTATTTCGTAAAAAATAAATAATTTAAAAAGTATTTTCAAAAAATAAAATAATTAATTAAATTATTATTTTTATAAGTGATATAAATGATATTTTTAGCAAAAGAAATTTCAAATCGCTTATGCAGGAGAGTATAAGCAATTTCTCCAATACCTGTAGACAAAAAAATCGATGAGAAGTTTTATAACTTTTTTTTTTTTTTTTATTTTTGGAGGAAGAATATATCATGTATAGACAAAAAAAGATGCAGGAAGCAAAGGGGATATTCTGAACACCTGCCTTTTATTTTTTTCTGCCCCTTTCGTTAAATATCTGCTCCTCCGGAAAATTGAGAAGAAGGGGAAGGAATATCTCAAGACTGAGCAGAATAATCACTCGATTTTACGTAAAACGTGACGAAAATTCAACGGGGAATTTTTAATTTCTCTTTTCAACGAAGGAGAAGGGAGAAGAGAACGGCCCACCAATCAAACCATTTTCTCGCCGTCTCCCGGATTTTCTTTCCTTCCCATTTTCCCTCTTCCCAAACGCACCAGAAAGGCAGAGAGAGAAAGAGAAACACAGAGTCTCTTGACGTGCTTCGAATCACTCCTGCGTTGGACTCTCTCTCTCTCTCTATCGTACGAACGGAGGAAGAAGAAGAGTCTGAGAGGTCACGTTTCAATTCGTTATCGCTCGCCGTCGTTCTCCGGCGGCGCATTCCCCGCCCGCGGCTCCGCCATTGATTTCATCGCTTTTGACCTCCCGTGGCGGCGGGACCTCTCCGTAGCTCCCGGGGATCGGTTCGTCTCCCCCTCTCCTCTCCCGTTCTCTGATTGGAAACGCGAGCATCGGATTGTCGCCTCTGCTTGTCTGCGTTGAATTTGCGAAATGACTGTTTTGGTTTCGGTTGCTTCGATTGGGATTGTTGCATGATTTCGGAAGATGTGCATGCGTATCGATGAACTGTGTTACGTGTGCAAGCACGCCCGTATACCATCGGAATGAACGTTTCCCGACCTTTATAGCTTTACGACTTGGTTTGCTGTGCTTCGTCAGTGATTTTTTTCTCGCGATTCGATTTTTTGTCCAGGTGTTTGATGGAAGGCAATGAGAGGATATAAAATGAACTGCTGAGCTTGCTCGTGTTTCGCCTGTTGTTATGTGAAGAGTGTTTCGTTGCTGACGGACCTGGGAAGGATGGATATCGGATGTAGTCTGCGGCAGTCGAATGCTCTCACCTGTGGAGAAGGCACGGGTGGGCGCAAGGTTATGGAACTTGCTAATCCTAATCCGAGGTTTAGATATGGACGTTTTGGTTTTAGTCAGTTTAAGAGTGTGAATAGCTACAGACCGATGTGCGCTAATAGGAGTGTGAAAAAAATGGTTGTTCGCCATGGCTGTTATAACCCAGCGGGGGGATATGAGCCAGTGTTGGACAACTATCTGTGCGGTTCATATGTCAACAGGTTCCCTGTTTTTAAGGTTGGTAATGTTTTCAAGTCGTCTAGAAGGCTTAGATTGCAATGTCAGAATAATGATTCCTTAGCATTTGTTAATGGAAATGGCCGAGATGTAGAGTTCATAGAGAGTACTGAAAGCTTAGAACAAATTGATGTTTCTGATACTGATGATTCGAGAGAAGGAGGAAGAGAAGAAAAGGATGATCAGGAGCCACCTAGTCTTGAGGAACTGAGGGAATTGTTGCAAAAGGCATTGAAAGAATTGGAGGTTGCAAGGATCAACAGTACTATGTTTGAAGAAAAGGCTCAGCGGATATCGGAAACTGCCATAGCTTTGAAGGATGATGCTGAGAAAGCCCAGAACAATGTCAATAGTACAGTGAATACCATACAAGATGCTGTAAATGAAGAATGTGTTGCCAAAGAGGCTGTTCAAAAGGCAACAATGGCTCTCTCGTTAGCTGAAGCAAGGCTGCAGGTGGCATTGGAATCACTAGAACTTGCAAAAGAAGAGACTAGTACTCTTGGTCCTGCCAGTGATGTGGAGAAAATCTCTAATGAAGAGGAAGAAGCATTATTGGTTGCTCAAGAAGACTTGAGAGAATGTCAGGCAAATTTAGCCAATTGCGAGGCTGAGTTGAAACGGATGCAAAACAAGAAGGAAGAACTGCAGAGTGAAGTGGACAGACTGAATGAGGCTGCAGAGAAAGCTTGGATAGATGCTTTGAAGGCAGAGGAGGACGTGGCAAACATAATGCTTTTAGCAGAGCAAGCTGTTGCTTTTGAACTTGAAGCTACACAATGTTTAAATGATGCTGAGATTGCTTTAAAGAGGGCAGAAAAGTCGATATCTAGTACTTATGTTGATATTCCAGAGACGACTGGTGGCAAATTGACCGATGAGAAGATGCTTGAGGAAGAGAACATGATTCAAGCCATGGGTAGCACCGTTAGTTCTGAACGCGAGAGAGATGTCATCGTTGGTGGTGACCGCTTAGCTAGTGCGCATTTACTGGATCAACAGTCTGATAAAGTTGAGATATATGAAGAGCTAGAGGTTTTGGATGATCAAGAAAATGATAAGCTAATATTAGATTCTGCAAGAGAAGCTGAAATAGATGCAGACAGATCGAAGGTTCCAGTTCAAGCAAAGAAGCAAGATGCACAAGACTTGAGAGAGAGCTCTCCCTTAGGATCTCCAAAGGCACTATTGAAGAAATCTTCTCGTTTCTTTTCTGCATCATTCTTCTCTTTTACTGTAGATGGGACTGAATTCACACCAGCATCAGTTTTCCAGGGACTCTTGCAAACTGTAAAGGAGCAATGGCCCAAGCTAGTACTGGGGCTAGTGCTTTTTGGGGCAGGGTATGCATTAGTCTTACTTCTTGACTCAACTTGTCAATTAATACTCTTTAACTCTCATCCCTCTTTACCGTTTTTGCTCTTTTTGTCATCTGGTAGATGAGATTCAAGAGGTTGCTATATAGACTGAGTTTGAAACCGATGGTTTACTGTTTGAAGTTGTCCTTTCAAGTTGGATATAGATTGTTAGGACAAGACTGCTTGCTTTTATATTTTATAACTTCTTCAAAAAGTTCCCATGATTTTTTTCTAGATAATTCAATCATGATTCAGACATCAATTTTTATATCTCACTATCTAGATACTGTGATTTGTACAGGGCCACTATTATAGCCCGACGAGCTGAGAGAGCTGATCAAATGCTTCAACAGTCGCAAGTCATTACTTCTAGTATTGAAGAAGTTTCTTCTAATGCCAAACCTCTGGTCCGCCAATTGAGGAAAATTCCTAAAAGAGTTAAAAAGCTAATGGCCATGCTTCCTCAGCAAGAGGTTGTGCAATAAGTTCATATACTTCATTAATTTAATTTTTTTTTCCTTCCTAAGTTAACAATTTGTGAAACATCTGATCATCTGCTCAACTTGCAGGTAAATGAGGAGGAAGCTTCTCTCTTTGATATGCTGTGGTTGCTTCTAGCAAGTGTTATTTTTGTTCCTGTTTTCCAAAAGATTCCTGGAGGTAACAAATCCATCAATTTTTCCTTCCCTTTTCTCAAACAATCTTTGATATATTAGTACAGTACCACAAATGATGTGGTCTTTTTTGTATGTTTTAAAATGTTAAGTTGTTGTCTTCTGTTTGTCTATCAGTGTTTGAGCGTGCTATTTCTTCAACATGTCAGGCCCTTTTTTCTCAGATTTCGGTTTGCTTCTTGGCAATCATTTGTTTTTGGTGGCTCAATCAAATTAATATATTGTATTATAATTTAGATAGAGCTACACTAAACTTTCTAGTGATATAAATGTGCTTCACGAGCAAAGTTTATATGCAAATATTTTACTGTGCATCAAGGTCCTTTCATGTTCCTTCTAGTTCCCCATTTTGTTTATTGCTTCTTAAGTTCCCCATTTCACGTGCAAAATCTCATAATCATGTGTGTATACTACCTGTTGGTCTTCTGTCATGTTTAGGCAGTCCTGTCCTGGGGTACTTGGCTGCTGGTATTCTCATTGGACCTTATGGACTCTCTATTATTCGGCATGTACATGGAACAAAGGCAATTGCAGAATTTGGAGTGGTTTTCTTATTATTCAACATTGGCCTTGAGGTGAAAATGATGATTGATGTTTGATTTTTCCTCTTTTTTCTTTTCTTTTTTTTTTCATTCATTTTTCATCAGAGTACTTAAGCTTTGATCTGCATTTTCAGCTTTCTGTCGAAAGACTTAGTTCTATGAAAAAGTATGTCTTCGGATTAGGAACTGCTCAGGTGATTGGAGACCTCATATTGTTCCATCCTTTTTGAGTTTGCTGGCATTGTCTTGTGCCATTGGATTTATAATTTTCTAATACCTACATACAAATGCACCTGATGATCCCAGGTTTTAGCAACAGCTGTGGCTATTGGCTTGGTTGTTCATTATGTTTGTGGGCAGCCTGGTCCTGCTGCTATTGTCGTTGGGAATGGCCTGGCTTTATCTTCCACAGCCGTCGTTCTGCAGGTACATAGCAAATCTTGCCTTACCATACAGTTTCGGTGCTTTCTTCTTAACATATAAGAATAAGCAAGCAGCAAAATATATTGGCATGTTTAGTTTCCTGGAATTACCTATGTGGCCTTGGGTCACTTATCTTTTGAGGAAACTTAATTAGGGAGCTCATATAGATTCTTGAATCTTCTGTCTTCTGTGATAATGTGCATTGGACTAGTGAGATGATGTTTTGGAATAAAAATTACTGGCACCATCTGCCTTCCTGTTTTGAGAACAATTTTCACTAGAAGACAACCTCTAGTGGTTCTAACTTTCAAACACAAGAGGTTAATATTTGATGTCCTTTTGATGGATATTTTCATGGAAATTATAAACAGGTCCTTCAGGAACGAGGTGAGAGCACATCACGTCATGGACGTGCAACATTCTCTGTACTACTTTTCCAGGTTTGCAAATATTTCTCCACTAGATTTAGAACCTAAGGCTTTCTTCATCGTCTATGTCACGCCTTTCAAAAACTGTGATGATAGAGATTCTGCAGGGAGAATTGTCTTAAGCTGAAAGTGGGTATATCAAGCAAAGTAGATTGTGTTTCTGTATGCATCTAACTAGATTGACAAGTTTTTCTTGTTCATATATCTTCCCTAGGTTCCATGATATGATGACCTTTTTCTAGTGTTATAGTTAGTTAAGATGCACTGATAAATTCCATAAGTTACCCTATGAGTTTGGTGGAACTATGTTGGCTTGTAAATGAGGAAATATGTCAAGAACTTGTCAAATTTCATAGCCAGTGCCTTTAATTAATTGTAACATCTCTTGCATCTCACCAACATGCATATTTCAAAATATCCTATTCAAACATCAACATGCCTGGATACAGTTAAAATACAGAAACTGATCCATTGTTAACTTCTTGCTATTTTCTTTTTTGGTTCTTGAATGCCATTACCTTTATGAGTCAGTTCTTGACATTCGTCTTTCATTTGCTTCCAGGATTTGGCTGTGGTGGTATTGCTCATACTCATACCACTCATCTCACCAAATTCATCCAAAGGAGGGGTAAATTGTTCTATTTTTTTCCCATGCTCCTCATCTTTGTTTTTTTTTTTCCTTTTATTGTATAATGCAAGTCATATACCTCTTCCAGAGGTAATTTAAAATTTTTAACTCGACCAGTATTTAATTTTCACTGACATTTCTAGTCATTCTTAGTCACAAGATTCATGTTGTCATGCCAAATTTAGGTTGGCGTCCAAGCCATTGCTGAGGCCTTGGGTGTAGCTGCAGTTAAGGCTATTGTTGCCATCACTGTTATTATAGCTGGTGGACGCCTGGTAAGTTCTCATAAATTTCAGATAAATCAATTGATATTTAACTGATGAACTGTTGGATGCCTCGTAAAATGCATATTATCTGCTTAGGGAATAGGGGTCTGAGTGATAAAGATCTAACATGGATTCATTGTAGAATATTTTCATTTAACTGCATGAAGCTTTTTTAGGCACTTTCAGATGTCATCTCATACTTTTTATTCACATCCATAGTTGCTGGCGTTCTGTGATCATGACCTTGTCAATTAAAAGGATTTTGTTGCATTATGATGAAGCTCATATTTTTAGTTATGCTGGATGCTCAGACTGAGATAGTACACCAGAGATATTGTTTGCTTAATGTCATGTATTGAGGAATCTGAATTAGTTGATTTATCTTGGTGACTGTTGCTTGAGTTCTGGTTCAAACAGTGTCATGCTTATTTGTTGTAGTCACAATTGTAGCTCAGGCATGTGGGGGTTTTTTTTATTTGTGTGATTTGTCTTTTTTAATTACATGTAAATATTTTCATGCAAATCTAGCAGAAAGAGAACAGGCGGTTATTGGCTGCGCACTCATATGTTCAGTGTTCTTTATGTGCTTCTGCTTTTTGCAATTGTCAACTTGTGCTCAGACTTAGTTTCATTCTATTTCTGCAGCTTCTGCGACCAATTTATAGGCAAATTGCAGAAAATCAAAATGCAGAGATATTCTCAGCCAACACCCTCCTTGTTATTTTGGGAACTAGTCTTCTTACAGCCAGAGTATTGTCTCTTTCCACATCCAGTGCACATATAATTTTTCACATGATACTTAAAACATTTTGGAGCTTGTGCATTGCTGTAGTAATTCTTTCCCAATAAATATTGCAACAGGCTGGTCTTTCCATGGCGTTGGGTGCCTTTTTAGCAGGCTTGTTGCTTGCAGAAACTGAATTCTCTCTCCAGGTTGAATCAGATATTGCTCCATATCGCGGCCTGCTGTTAGGCCTCTTCTTCATGACGGTATTTTTTCTGTCATTTGTCTATTTTCTTTTCCATTTTTATATGAACCTCATCTCTGTTGCGACAAGTAGTTGATGTCTTACATTGGAGCAATAATCATGTGACATCTGACCTAGAGAAGTAATGAGACAAAAGTTGCTTTGCTCTTCAAGGGGGATATTTTAATAACTTGCTTGTAATGATGACCATTTGGTGGGTGTCCAGGTTGGAATGTCAATTGATCCAAAGCTTCTAGTTTCAAACTTTCCAGTCATAATGGGGGCACTAGCACTCCTAATTGTCGGCAAGACTATTTTGGTTACGTTGGTTGGCCGGCTTTTTGGGATCTCAGTAATCTCTGCAGTTAGAGTAGGCCTTCTTCTTGCTCCTGGTGGGGAGTTCGCATTTGTGGCTTTTGGTGAAGCGGTTAATCAGGTTCGTCATCTTATGAGTCAGTAACTTTTGACCCTTATTCTTGGCATTGATTATTGGACAAGAAAATTTTGCTAAATTGCCATCCTGTGATTTTGGGAACTTTAGAAGTTAACAGTTGGCATCTTCATAAATTCATGTTGCTTTTAAGGGATTGGAGATGTTTTTAATGTTTCCAACGTTTGTCAGTGCTTTTACTCTGAATTTTGTCCAGGCAATTATGTCTCCTCAGCTGTCATCTCTATTGTTTCTTGTGGTGGGAATTTCAATGGCCCTTACTCCATGGCTAGCTGCTGGAGGCCAGTTACTTGCCTCTCGTTTTGAGCAGCATGATGTCCGAAGTCTATTACCTGTTGAGAGTGAGGTAATCTGCTTTAGTTTCAGTGACTATTTCTTATGTAGTCAGTGTAATAATGATATCATACTAATAGCACAGCCATTTCTACTGTCTGTCTGCAATAACTCATTCTCAATTGAGGACAAAGAGGCCTATAAGTCCTGTGGGTTTGGACACCATAGTTGAAAGGTTTAATGATCAAATCTTGGGTATGAAAGATTATTGTTTGATCCTAGGTCTAGTTTAGCAGTCCCAGCCACTGAGAAAATGATTGATATGGTATACTTGGAAAATGGAGTGTACTTGCTCTGGATGTGCAAGTCTATGTGTTGAAGAATAAACTGAACTTCTTGCATGAGAAACAAGCTATAATAGTTCAACGTGAATAATTTATTGACATTAGACTCTCAGGGAGTTATAAAGTAGATTCCATGTCATCGTCTGGTGATATCATAGACATTGATTGAGCCAGAAAAATACAGAAATGAGATGAATACATCATTTAGTAATCTCAGATTTGCTAGATTGCAAATGATGGATCTGTATGCTATATTCATGGTTGTTTAATAAGCTTAAATTGCATTTTCATCATAAGAGTGATTCATCCTCATTTGCTTTGGCATGATCATTACAGACAGATGATTTGCAAGATCATATCATCATTTGTGGATTTGGACGTGTTGGCCAGGTATTGCAGTTTAAAATTGGAATAAAGTCCACAGTAGGACACATTCGGACATCGTCAATGTTCATATGTACATAACTGTTTACATTTCTCCCAGATCATTGCTCAGCTTCTTTCGGAACGACTAATCCCATTTGTTGCACTTGACGTAAGGAGGTAAAGAAATTGATGACTCCTCTTATGTTGACTGAGTTTATATGTTTAGTTCAGTTTTTTGGCATTATGCAGCTTTAGAGTTTTCCTCGTGAAAGAACTGAGAAATCAAGTTGTTAATAATCATACTACCTTTTTGGTGTAGTAGTATATGTGTTTTAACCTAACTTGTCAATATCGACATAATTATGATTACAGCGACAGAGTAGCAGTTGGTCGTGCCCTGGACCTTCCTGTGTTCTTTGGAGATGCAGGCAGCCGAGAGGTGATAAGTGACATTGCTCAAAGTGTGTTCAATTTGTATATGTTAATCCTTACAAGCTATACTTGATTCCCTAGGTCCTTCATAAAATTGGGGCCGAAAGAGCATGCGCTGCAGCAATTACCTTGGACACTCCTGGTGCAAATTATAGGACCGTTTGGGCTCTGAGCAAGTACTTCCCCAACGTGAAAACTTTTGTCCGTGCTCATGATGTGGATCATGGAATCAATTTGGAGAAAGCCGGGGCTACGGCAGTTAATATTCCTCTACTTAATTGTCCCCTCTTTTGTTTTCTTATTTGTATGTTAGTCCAATTGTAAGATCAATCGGATTAATGGTATGCTCAGATAGTTATTCAGTCTTTCATTACCTGAGCGCCTGTGACTTCAAAATTTTTTGCTGATTGACATCTTGCCTTGATGGTTTTACTGCCAAAAACTTGCAGGTTGTTCCAGAGACCCTAGAACCCAGTCTACAATTGGCTGCTGCTGTTCTTGCACAGGTAATTGCAATGATATTGCTTGACAAATAAACTGTTTCTGAAGTAGAATTTACTCTTGTTGAGGCCCTGGTACTATGTGATGGTACTTTGCACGGGGCACAAAGCTGCTTTTATCTGACCCTGGACCTCCCAAGTCCCAATTCAATGGTACTTGGCAGCAGTATAGTGATTTAAGTTTATAAAGACTATCTTGGCCAAAAAAAAGCTTTTGTAAACTATACTGAATGCAACAAAAAATAATATCAGCTGGTTTCATATGCTGTGTTTGTTCCATCTATCATAATTACCACTAGACATTTACATTGTTCATGGGAAATCTGAAATGATTAAGAGAGCTCTGTTGTGTACCTGTACGTTTACTAGCTCAAGTTCAGTTGTGCCTTCAAAATAATTTTTTGTTGATAAGAAAGCTATCTCATTGACTGCATGATGCCTATCTATCTCATAAAAATTGGGAAGCACAATGTCTAGGACCTCGTATGATCATATCAATTGGAATGGCCTACTAGTAATGCATTTTAGACTGCAGCACCTGCCGATTCCAGCCTAATTTTAGGACATGAGCTCGCTTGGTGGCGCAAACCCACGTTTACAACATTGAGAAAAGAATTGCTGGAAGACTTGATTTTGCTTGTCTTATTTCTTTCATTTCCTTACCTTTTCTATTTAACATTAGGCTAAACTGCCAACATCAGAGATAGCAGCAACAATAAACGAATTCAGATCCCGCCATTTGTCCGAGCTTACTGAGGTACTTAATACTTTCTCTATCTTCAGATGCATATATAGTCTCAGCAAGTGCATGACAGAATTTTGGTGGCGAATGATGAAAATATTCGCTGTTATATTTGCAGCTATGTGAAGCCAGTGGAAGTTCACTGGGTTACGGATTTTCTCGAATCATGAGCCGACCCAAACCTTATCCCTCTGATTCGTCAGATGAGAATGAAGCCAGTGAAGGAACCATTCCCATATAAGAATCTACTAGTACAGGCCAAGCCAACATAACGGGACGTGAGATGGAGGACTGAATAAATGTAAAGCAAACCGCATTGGTTTAAATTGTACAGGGTTATACAGAGTCTTGAACCGGACATTTAACACCGCAATCATTCGTTGATTCTACAAATTTTGCTAGACGTTCTCTAAGATCACCTTCATCGCTACTGCTTTTGTCTTGTGGCTTGAAGGCGACGCTGGATTTGCACGGCGATAAAAACAGAGTTTGTAACCCTTTCATGCAGGACATTCTTGATTCACTTGCACTTTTTTTTGGTTATCAAGGAAGAGGAACAATCAGTTGATGATTTCTTGAGAAAGACGTATTTTTGGTTTTGAACCCAGAAGCAGTTACGCCGCTGTGTCTCTGAAGCAAAGGGCAATGACATTGGTCATCTCCTATGAACGATGTCCATTGAGGCAAATTTTCAGGGTTCCTTTAGGCTTAAGGAAAACTGTTTTCAAGAAATTGGGTTTCGACTTTCGGTGTTTAAACGCTGGAAAGTTAATTAACCTATGGAAATGTTTTTAATGGACTAAAACAATAAGTTCAGTTTGGGGAAATTTTAATTTCTGGTAAGAATGAAATCACTTTCCTTAAATCATCAAATAAATGAAAATTAAGTATTTGTCATAGACTTTCTTATGGATTTCCATCTCTGCTCATAGAAAATCAGTTACTGGTTTTTGACTTGGGTCCTCATGAAAGTTACTTCATCATGTAAAAAGGTTGCTAATATAGGAATATTTAAAGTGATTTCGGCCAAAAAAAGAAAAGAATTACTTAGTTATGTGTAAATACTAACGCGTGAAAGATTTCGGTTATAAAAAAAAGAAAAAAGAATTCGGTTGTAAAATTAACCTCATGTTTGGCGGTGGATTTAATAACAATCCATCGAAGAGGTAGTGCGTGTGTTTTTCTCGCATCCCTTCGAGCTATAAAACATTGCCCTTGGACTAGGTTCCCCTCTTATGTCACCTTACCCATTTTTATGAATCATTCAGATATGTTTCTTCGTCTCGACATAGAAGAGATGCAAACTTGTGCGATCCTTTTCGTGGTCCAAGTCACTCACTGTGGCCATCTCCATAGTTATAACAATCGAGAAATTATCATTCTCCAGTTTAAGTTATTAATTTCAGCTATTTTTAATTTACTTTGCATTTTTATTAATCAGTTGCACTTCAAATAAAAATTTCACTATTTCACAAAGAATTATATTACTAACCATATGTAGATGTTTACTAATTTATATTGAAAGCTACAAACTAATTAGAGCAATTACTGTTTATCAATATGTTTAATCCAAAGTTACTATGTACACAATTAGTAATCATAAATAGTGGTTTAATACGATAAATAACTTTAAATTGGTATGCTTCTAACAAATTTTTTCATTTTCTCAAATAAGAGTTCGAAATTAACCTTATTTTAAATAAAGACTTGAAGTGGCCATGATTGTTCTAAATAAGGGCATGAAGTGGCAAAAGATTATTCCAAATAAGGGCTTGATCTCATTGGTCGCCGGCCAACTAAATTTTCCGACTAATCAAGAGTATTTTCGTCATTTGCCACTTTTCCTTTTTTTTTTTTTGGTTCATTTTCTTCATCATCGCTAGTGGCCAACCAGCCACCAGTGAAGCCCATAGAGGAATGGGTGAGAGTCGCCCTCGCTCAATCTAGCGAGAGACGAGCAAGTCCATCTCTCACCCTAAGGGAGGTTGCCCCTTGCGACCATCCACAAGGTTGGCTCCTTGCCCACAGTGGGCAAGGGCAACCTCACTTGGGGTCGACCTAGCAAGTGCTTGGCAAGGTTCATCAAGCTCTTGTTGAGCTCACAAATGGCCATCTCTTGCTAGCCACTAGCAAGGGTGACCCTTGCCCAACCCTCTGTGGACTTCACTAGTGGCCGATCGGCTACCAATGATGAAAAGAACCAAAAAAAAATGGTAAATAACAAAAATGCTTTTGATTGTAAAAAAGTTAAATCCTTATTTGAAACGATATCCACTTCAAACCTTTTGATAGCACTTCAGGCTTTTATTTGGAACAATGTCCATTTCAGGCCTCTATTTAAGAAACTGAGAGTATTTAAGGCCATTTTTTGAAAATTTTCCCAAATTTTTTAACCATAAAAAATCTTAAATTAGTACATATGTAATAAATTTACTATTTATTAATTACTAAAAAAATCACAAATTAATATATGTGTAATAAATGGAGAGTAAAAATTCAAATTAATACACCAGCCAATTCTCACATATCATTCAATTTAATAATTTCATAGTAAAATTTAACTAAAATTAATGAAAGATACCTTATCACGAATATATCAATTGAGAATTTTTTGTGACATTAATAATTTTTTTCTATTTTCAAAAGTACATGTTTCGCCGACCAAAATAATAAAAGCACCCTTTATTCGTTTTTCCATGACGAAATGGACAAAAGAAAAGGCAGAAACCATAAACCCAGGCCATCGGCACTTGCAAGTCTGCAAACCCTCTTTATCCCGGGCACTTCTCCGGCGGAATATCGCGACGACGGCGTACGGCGGAATATCCCGGCGCGTCGTCGTGACCTTCTTTAGCTCGAAAAATCTCAAGCCGCGAAGCGAAGCCAAGTCGCGGCGGACGATATACGACGAGACGGTTCGATTCCGAGAATGGCTTCGATGGTGTTCGGCGAGTGTTCGACCTCAACCGCGTCTCGCTTCTTCCCCATGAGCCTCCGTAAGGACGCCGCCGCCTTGGTCCGCAGGTTGTCGCTGCCTCGCCGTTCTCTTGCCTCGATGGTACCTCTATCTTCCAAGACCCTCGCCGTCGGCGCTGCTGCTCCGACTTCGCCGCCACCTTCTGGTCCGTTGCCATTTCCATCCTTTCTCTTTGCGCCCTCTCTTTTGACTCGCGTTGGATGTTTAGCTCGAGCTTGATTAGGCTTTTCGCGGGTGCGCGTGAAGTTGCGGGTGCCGGAATCGGTGAAGAAGCTTGTTTAGCAGCTTCTAAGCTGTTGCGGTGGTTTTCGACTGGAATGAGAAGAAGAAAGTTAGAACTTTTCATTATGAAAGTTTTTATGTGCTGTGGATTTTAAGTCGCACAAAGTAGAACGACACGAATTGGAGCATGTATAGAAGAATTTCGCATGGATCGAATAAAAGTTTGAAAAATGTGATATCTCTTGGATCGAATGGATGGAATAAATTTGCTTTCCGTGCATACAAATTACATATAGATTGAAATTTGTTTCACCGAGGATGTGAACTGTGATTGCTTTCTGTTTCATGCTTCTGTTCTTTGCATTGTTATGGGCTGCAATTTGAGCTTTTTTGGAGAGAGGGTGGGGGGGGTTTATGCATGTATAAGATGCATATTTAAAGCGTGTCTTAATTATTTGAAGTTGATTGGTTAAGTGTGCTTGTGAAGCTTCAGTGGCAATTGAGGCTTGTGCCAAAGTGATCGATGGAAAATATGTTGCAAAGCAAATCAGAGACGAGATTTCAGCTGAAGTATCTAGAATGAAGGAGGCGATTGGGGTTGTACCAGGGTTAGCAGTCATTCTTGTCGGCGACAGGAAGGATTCTGCTACTTATGTACGCAACAAGAAAAAGGCTTGTGAGTCTGTGGGGATTAACTCCTTTGAAGTGCATTTGCCCGCGGATTCAAAAGAAGAAGATGTGCTCAAGTTTATCTCAGGATTCAATGATGATCCTTCAGTTCATGGGATTCTTGTTCAGTTGCCTCTGCCTTCAGTATGTATCTAAATGCTAATTCTTTATGCTTTCTTTCCCCTATCGATGTAGACTTCTCAAGTTGAATTTTGATCATGTAGGAGTTATGAATTTGATTTTTTATACTTAATAATTAATCTTGTTGAAAACCTATTTCATATCAGGCGGTCATTGGACCCTGTGGAATAAAGCCCCTTAGCCCTATCTGCCTGCATATGAACTAAATGGCATCTTCTTGTTCTTTTTAGAATATTAACAACTAAATTGTTCTTCTGCCAGCATATGAATGAACAGAGTATCCTAAATGCAGTAACTATCGAGAAAGATGTGGACGGATTTCACCCATTGAACATTGGTCGGCTTGCTATGAGGGGTAGAGAGCCCTTGTTTGTGCCCTGCACTCCTAAAGGCTGCATAGAGTTATTGCATAGATATGGTGTTGGTATTAAGGGAAAGAGAGCTGTTGTGATTGGCCGGAGCAATATTGTTGGGATGCCTGCTGCTTTGCTACTTCAAGTATACTTCTATCTTGTTGAACTATGTCACCTTCCTTGCAAGTTATCTTTTGTCATGATATCGGTGTTTTTTTAGAGGGAAGATGCAACTATCAGTATTGTCCATTCAAGGACACAAAATCCTGAGGAGATCACAAGAGAGGCAGATATCATAATTGCAGCTGTTGGCCAAGCCAACATGGTGAGAGGAACGTGGATCAAACCTGGTGCAGTGATTATTGATGTCGGAATCAACCCAGTTGAGGTAACTTGTAACCTGTCACGCTTTACAATTACAAGCTGTGTGGCCCATGTCTTGTCAATTGTACAAGGACAATTTGCCTGAGAAACTGTTGTTGGCTTGATCAATCTACACTGATAGGTATAATGGAAGAAGTAATTGTTAAATAGCATGGGGTGATCCCCATTAGTCATCATACCGGAAGAGGGGTGCGTACTTAGAAAATCACCTACCACATACTCACTTTTACTGTTTATGACCTTTATCTTTGGTGCTTTATCAGGATTCAAAAAGCTCTCGGGGTTACAAGCTAGTTGGAGATGTCTGCTACGAGGAGGCTTGTAAAGTTGCATCAGCCATCACTCCTGTTCCGGGAGGAGTTGGTCCGATGACAATAGCAATGCTTCTCTCTAATACTCTTACATCGGCAAAGAGGGCACACAATTTCGAATGAGTGTAGGAGATTCAAGATCTGACTTTACAATTTGGGAGACAATTGTAGACTCTGCAAACAGAATAGTTATTGGTGAGGCTGCCGTTTCCAGCAAGTTTCCTGACTGTCATGCTTTGGGTGCTCTTTCATCACTCCATTTTCAGTTTATCTAGTAGATAGTGAAATCATTTTTTCCTTACTGGAGTTAAGCTCTCTAAGAGAGGATTCTATAATTTGGAATCACTCAAAATGACGGTACAGACGGAAGTTATGTGGTCAATTTTTCGTGAGAGAGAGAGAGAGAGAATATGATAGTGTATTTGATTCTCCCTTGGTGAGTTCAAAACCTATTGTAATGTTGTAATCTTTTGCTGTTAGATCCACAGAAGGACGAGTTATTGAGATCTCTGTTTTATGCGTCCTTCATTGGTTCTCATTGATACAACATCAGCATGAACGCTGACTTCTTATGCCAAATGTATGATTAAACCTTCAGGTTTTGTAATCATCATTTGTAATCATCATTAAGGTACCTGTCAACCGTTCCTGAATGCTTCTGTGCCCTCACTCCCTTGTCAACTGTTCTCATTCTAGGGTAAGATACAACATCGGCATGAACGCTGACTTCTTATGCCAAATGTATGATTAAACCTTGAGGTTTTGTAATCATCATTTGTAATCATCATTAAGGTACCTGTCAACTGTTCCCGAATGCTTCTGTGCCCTCACTCCCTTGATCTTAATGTCTAAAATGGACTTCACATGGGGTGATGAATCTTGTGGGTTCTGAGTTTACCTCTCTTGTTGGTCAGGATGATAACAAATGACGAGGATGGTTTGAGCGAGAACTGTTTTTGAATAATTAGGAAGAAAGATTCGATATTCATCCAATTTCTATAGTATGTTCAACTTCACTTGTTACCGCTAGCATATGAAATTGATACACCGGTTAAATTAACTGTGATGATGTGGAAATAATGGACTGTTAAAATCATTAACTGTAATGATGTGGAAATAATGGACTAATAACGTACAAGGGAATACGGAACAATCTGTGATTTGAGCCATTCACCAGAAGAAATGAGTTATACATTGGGATTTCATGTTCCCTTTTGCACTGGCATGAGTTGCACGTACCAGTTACTCTCATACAGAAGAAATGGAGTACAAACAGATAACTGTTACATGACGCAGAGCTCAAGGTTGAGCAAGGAAGAGGGCCTTGCACTGCTCCACTGTATCATCAGGGCTAGTGACTGCCAAAGAACAAAGAATACTCTATAAACAACAGGATTTTGCAAAAAAACAAATATGTAAATAGATAGATGCATTTCGACCAAAAAATATAGATAGATGCATGTGCAATGAAAAGGAATTTGAAGTTTCGAAGGGTTTACGCGACAATGACTAGAGTCATTTTGAGAAGTGAAACTAACCCCCAAGTATATTCTGAAATTCAATGAGATCTAGAGTTTCCCGCATGTGAAAATCTGTCACTATTCTGGAGATTTTACACTTGTCCGTTTCAGAAATTTTTGGACCCTTCTTTTTTAGGTTAATGAATATGTATGTTAAAAGTTTAGAACCATCCATCTACATCCTGCTGGATGAAAATACAATGAAATTGAGGTGTCAAAATTCCCATCAATACACAAAGCTGACCTGTATGACCGACAGTTCGCTCAGACTCGTATATCTCATGGTCGTTCCCCCCCTGGTCAAGTGAAAGAAACAGTAATTGTCAACCAGAACGACCAAAACGATGCATCACAAAGAGGACATTTTATATAGTTAACCACGATATGTAGAATACATCTTAACTCATGCTTACATTGGATATAAAAGTTAAACCAATTACTATCGGATAACTAAAATCAAAACACTTTGAGCTATTTCGCACAAAGTATCCTTTCTCAAATTTAAGTATACGATAATCTATATCTCATTGTGATTCAAGAGATGGGCACTTTCGAAGGAACGCCGCTTATTGACCTTTATACACTTGAATTTATTCTGTTGAAGCCGGCAATGTGAATCAATAATCTGTGTCATACTAACAAATCGCCCCACTTTAAGAAGAGGGGGGCGCAGAGGAAATAGAGATGGATGACAGGTGGAATGTTCAATATCTTCAAATTGCGAACCATGCCCATGAAGATCACACAGAGAATACGCAATCCAGGAATTAAACTCTCATAAATAGCAAAAAAAGCACTTCAAGCAGATAAGTATTACGTTTAAGTAAAGCATTGTCAATGTTAATTTCCAATTCTAGTTATCATGTCCTTGGGATCAGCAAAACAGAATTTCTGCAATTAAAAAACCAAAATTAGCAGTATCATGAAGCATCCCTTCACCGCTTTATAGTCCAAGGACATTGATTGCTTTCAGGACCAAGGAGCACTAGCTCATTGCATGCGGGCAATAATACATCTCGTAGACATAAATCATCAAAAAGCTTAATCCTACGTAGTGTAACACCACCGAGCATGTAAGATTTAAAAAGGACAGTGATACATTGGCTATTAATTAGCGAACAGTGAGAATTGTTCACCTTTTTCTTACGATGAAAATACGAGGCATACCTTGTAAGTTTTGTCGCCAAAGAAGTGGACTTCCGAGAAGTCATCAAGGTATCTCAAGCAGTATGTCTTATCCCAACCTTGAGGGAAAACCTGACACGAGTATTGTTTAGCCTCACAGATTTAATAGAGTTCTTTGCCTTGTTCACCATTAACAAGTTTGAGTTCATCCAAAAGAATCAACAAGTGGTATATTTACTTACATCAAAACTTATTTGCCCTCCAATTGAAAATGTCAGATTAAGGTGAGCAAACTTTTCACGCAGGACAGACACCATTTTTGGACGAATGTTATGAACCTGAAACAGTACTACATGAGAGATCGCATGTTGTATTGCATTATCAGAATATCCAATACTGAATAGAGTTAGAATGTCTCACCTTGTCGTACCTTTCAAATTCAACCCTTTCTTCTTGGCTACAGTTTCTACCAATTGGGGAGACATTAAGCATCCCATTTCGGAATTCTATAAATGTGCCCCTGAGGAATCATCGCAGTATGAGAGTTCTGTTGGACTTTGAGCTTAACAATGATAAAGAACTGGTAACAAGGCTCACCTTTTTATCGGGATATCCAAGTCAGCAATGTAGTGAAGAGTAAAATTGATGATCTCCTGCAAGACAATTTTCAAGCAAGTTTATATCATTTGTTATAATGCAGTTGTTCTGTTCCATCTAATCTATTAAAGGACGTCGACATCCACATTGACCTCTATGATATTCTTGCACTTGGTCACTTTAATCATTATGTAGAAAAAAATTAGAGCAAACAGAAGATCTTACCTTGAGTTTCTCTTCTCCTAGAAATGATTTCAAGCTCTGGAAGAAAGGAAAATCATGGGACCAGTCAAGGCAGTACAGTTAAGCTAAGGAATCAATCATGAATAAATGCAAATTGCAATAACAATTGTGGAAGTGACATTTGAGTAGAAAATTAGCTTCCAAACAGTGAAATTGAAATTATAAAACTCCCAATCTCCTACTCCATATATTGTTGATACGAATAAAATGTGGAGCTGAGCTTTTCAGTCAGCTTGGTGATTAAAATAATCACATACCTGCACATCAATAAGCTTCCCATCTTTGTGTGCCATAAGGCCATTCTCCGAGAACACATAATCATAGTCATTCATAACTGTATAATTGACATGACAGTAGAAATTAAGTCAATAAATGATGCAGATTCAACCAAAGAATTCAAAACTGGTTTCATCAAGTAATGTTGAGAGATGTGACCATGTCTGCAATTTTTAGGACACAAGGTTTAGAGTGAAACCATGACATTCAAAGCACAAGAAGGTCTGAATGATCAGATAACTCCTCCTGCAATGGATCTTACTCATTAGGATATACTGTTCGTATTACCATAGACCTTATCCTCACATATCAAGAGATGTTTGTCACCTGACTGAAGCTCACTGTTCCCAGAAAATCAAAAAAATGCTTATCCAAGATTGTGCTTCTTTTTTCCCATTTTAAGTCTATGTCATCTACTAAAAGCTCAGGATAGATATAGCTCGAAATCATTCAGCATTTTAAGGATGAAAACAATGATTCAGATCTGTGATAGTTCAGTGAGAAAGATCTTTAGTAGTATCAGAGAATCTGGCCAGAATTATAGCACTTTCAAGTATTCCAATCATGAATTCCAAGATGACTTAACTACACTACAAAGACCACAACCAAACTTAATCCAATTCACTAATTCATTAGTAAAAAATATTAATGGGGAGGCCTTTCAAGTGAAATAGATGTGTTGTCTAAGAGAAATATCTAACAGCTATGCATTTCCATGTGTAACCAACCTGTGTTTCCAAGCTGTTCCGATATCTTGGATAGGTCAGATCCCCCCACAACCCCAACTGTGATGACCTGCATTGAAATGTGTTGCAGCAAGCACAAAAAGAGCTTGTTAGGCAATTTCTTCAAGTAGGAAGACAAACTGGAAATTTTCAGGAGAAGTAGCTAGTGAACTAAGTCATGTACCTTTCGGAGTTCCCGCATAAACTCTAGCATCTTAGGAGTAACCGCCTGAAATACAAGAACGAGATAGAGGTGAATTTGACATTATCAACCCGGTTTATTGCAGTCTGGAAACACAACAGCAATATTGACATGCTCAGTAAGAATAGCGAATCAAACTGCATAGCTGCAACTAGTACTTGAGAGAGAGAGAGAGAGAGAGAGAGAGAGAGATGGCCAAAGAAGGAGCTAGCACCTGTCTTGGAGCTGTGAGAGTTCCATCGACATCAAACAGAGCAATCAAACCAGGCTTTCTCGCAGCCATTCTACTTGAGATCTCTTTCTGCCACCAAATGAAGTAAAAATAGCAAAGCTTAGACGTGAATTGAATCCCCTGTGATGAATTAAATCCAGAAAATCATTCAAACAACGAGAGCGAGCTCCAGATCAAAAAGTGCATTTGGCCAGAACCAATTTCAATTGCAAAGTGCCATTTCTAGAATGCCATCATCCAGGTAATGAACTCACCGCAATAAATCCAACATGTCAATTCAAATGCAGATTCAGCCTCAAAATTACTAAAGTTCATATACAATTCGCCACTAGGACTCCAGCACATCACACCAAAT
The DNA here is from genome assembly GCA_014182895.1 of Angophora floribunda. Taxonomy (NCBI): domain Eukaryota; kingdom Viridiplantae; phylum Streptophyta; class Magnoliopsida; order Myrtales; family Myrtaceae; genus Angophora; species Angophora floribunda. Next base: position 1,242,248 of record CM024709.1, read on the forward strand.
GCAAGCTCAACCTCGAGAACTCGAAGTCCAAAAGCGAATTCGTCGCTTTAAATTCTCAAACGTCGTCTCCAGCTCGCGAGCAGCAAATCTGAATAATCAAGGGGCGAAGAGGACGTGAAAAATTTACCTCTGGCTTCACGGAGAAGGCGCCGCCGGGGAAAGAGATCGGAAGGTCGAACTCCGAAGAGCAGCGAAGCGCGATGGCGGAGACGACCGCTAGCGAAGCTATGGATTCTTATACACTCAAATGCGAGCTAGAGAGAGAGAGAGAGAGAGAGAGAGAGGTGAGGAGAGAGAGAGCTCCTTGGATCTCGAGATTTGAACGGAAAGTGATGCGGGAGGGAAGGAGAGATTCAGGCGTCTGCTTCTGCAAACGCGAGTAGTGTTTCTGTGTGAACCGCGAGAGATCGGGCCAAACGGTCACGGAACGTGAATTGGACGAAAGAAACTTCAGACCTGAAAGAATTAAATTTCAAAAAAAAATTGAAAGCATTATTTCTTTTAAATTGATTAATAATTAAGCAAATAGTAGAAAGTTAAAAAAAAATTATCTTTCATTTCGTTTAAAAGTAAATAATACAATCTATTGGTTGAATTGGGTCAATCATACAGCCGACATAGAAAACACTTTGTTAAACGGAATAGTATTAACTTTTATGTTCATGAAATTATCAAGGAAACACCTTCAATAGGTCTCTTTCTATTAAAAAAAGAGTCCACAAGTTTAAAAGTTTACAAAGTACCTTTTTCTCACTTAGTTGATAATTGTTAGAGTTAAAAAATTGACAGATGCTGGCAATTATAATCCACACTCATCTTGAAAACATTTAATTGACATCCAATCTAGAAAAAGTTTCTCTAAGGGTTATGGCATGAGCAATTTCTCCAAATTTCCCAACATCGATATAAAAGATCCATTTGTAATTACATCAAATCATAGAAATACAATTTATTAATCTAGAAAAAACTCAGTTCAATGTCCATTGAACAGAAGAAAATGCGGGTGCTAAAAACAGCCGGCAAGGCAGAATTATCCTCTTTCGTGAAAAATAAAGAAGGAAATTGTTGGCTTGTGGGATGAACGAAGCTTCGTCCCAGCGACTCTCCGCTGTCGCCATTTGACGTGGGAACGAAATTTCTCGGATGCTCATCACATGGTCCTTTCTTGTGGGGACCTCTCTTACTATCCGATTCCATCTTTTAAAGAAAAGGTGCGATGCCAGATTTTGGCATATCCCATGTGCCAAAAGTAGGTTATCACGTGCCTGATAATGCTTCTGTACCTAGAAATAATTTTATTTTGTTCTGTTTCTAAAAATAATTTTTGAGCATTTGAGAATGATAACTATCCAAAAATGTGTTTGATAAAACCTTAAAATTTATAGTCCAAAATATTTTTTTAAACTTTTTAATGATTTAAATACTTTTTTTTCTTTTTTCTTTTCTTTTTCCTTTTTTCATTTTCTTCTTTGAGTTGCCGGCAACCGGCCAAATGAGGGCCAACACCCTCATCAGAGCATCGTTGGCCCCTAGCAACACCGAGTCACAACAAGGCTTGTCGGCCCACCGCCAAGTCGGTGTTGGCTTGGCTAGGCAACGTGAGCCTAGCGATGGGCCAACGAGGCCAAGCCTTGCCGATGGCTAGGTGAGCTTAGCCTCGCCAAGCCGACGTCGCCCAGCCAAGCTAACACCGACTTGGCAATGGGCCAGTAAGGCTCAAGTCAAGGAGCCTTGCTGTGGCTTGATGCTAGCCCTCGTCTGGTCGGTGGCCAACCAAAAGTAAAGAGAAGAGGAAAGAAAATTTAAAAAATTAGATTTGATTTTGAAATTGTTTTTGAGAATAAAAAAATAATTTTTAATTCTATTTCAAATTTATTCTCGAGAATAAAAAATTTATTAAACGAATTTCTATTCCAAATATGCTTTCGAGCCCAAACGAATAGAAATTATTACTATTGGGCAAGTTGCTAAACACACCCTTAACGAATCGTCCATGCATGAGACGAAACCACCAACTTTGGAATGCATTTGACAATTTTCAAAAGACTGATTCTTTTCCAATGGATTAGAGACCTCGCGCGAGTAACTCGAGTCCTTTCGTTGGTAACTTGCTAGACGCTTTCTCAAGCTACGAAGATCGCACAACCAGATACGCACACGATCTGCTACAATACAAGACTAATTTCATGATTATGAAAAATGCTGTTTCTCCCTTCTCATTGCTATCGTTGCATTGCAACATTGAATGGTGCAGACGCTCATATAGAATGATACTAGGTGTTCAGCTGGAAAGAGTAGCTTCAGATATGTCTTAAAAGAAGCAAATCGGATTACCATCCGCTGCTTATTGGATGCTGAATGAGACACAAAAAAAGGCAATTGTCATCAGTTCAGACACATGTGATCCAAAATCTCGACTGGATGTTTGAAATCTGAAGAAGAAGAGTAGATACAAGCCACTTCAATCTGCTGCGGGACTTAGCACTTTGGTTATTCACTATCGCACAGTTCTTCAGTACTCCTTATTACCGAAATTCTTGCACCAGAGTTGCGAAGGAATGGGGCGAACGGGCTGATGAGGCCGTTGCTGCAAGAAAGCAGAATTCTGTCAACCACTATTCGGAAACCAGACAGCATAAATTTCTTGAGCTAAAAGTCATTGGGTCCAAATGACTCATAAAGCTAGTTATGCAAATATAACATATAGAATAACATCTAGTCTCAGCTGGAATTTAGTTAGAGTTAGTTAGAGAAGGCCGTTGACAATGAAGATGCACAACAATGACTCTCAGGCATATTTACCTTTGAGTTTATTCATAAAAATGTGTACAGGCAGGAACTGCATGAAGGGAAAATCTCATATGAACAGTGAAAAGATTATTAGAACAGGATTTCCAAATGCATCAGGAAACTATCCACTAAGACAGCAAAAAGATTATCTATCGATATTAGTTTTATGAAGGTTTGAGTTTTCCAAACTCTCGTCAGTCTGAATATGATCAAAGCTTTTCCACTTTCAGGGATGGGGTTTATGGATACCATATAGCATTCCATCCCATTTCCTTGAAGTTGCATTTCACAACACTTCTTTTCTAAGTATATGACATGAAAATGTATTTAGGCAGCCAATCTTGCTTGTTTGCTTCCAAATAATCAAGACAGAGACATTCCAACAGAAAGAAAACAGCTTTGGAAAACTCTTAAGCTTACCTTGCCTTTGTTATATCCTTTACTATCATAAGGGTTAGTGTTTATCTTCCATGGATGATTGCACAGCAAGGTACAGTATCATCTCTAATTGTTTGACCAAAAAATCTTGGCTAGCAACCCTTTTGGCCCTAGATTCTAAGACAGCAATTAACACCGCAACCTCCCATTAAATGTTCCTCTAGTTCTTTGACAAGGATTAGCCCAGAAATTGGCTTAAGGCTTTTGAAGATTGACAAGAATAATTATGAGATCTTTCTAGGAACAAATGATTATGGTTAAGTGGGACTTTAATAATATGTGAGGGACTTAAACTTTAAAGACAGAACTGGTGTTTAACTAAGCATAGATGGCACCTTCCAGCGACATCGCTCTCTTCCAAACATGAAAAAATTCACCACTTAAGATTTCACATATGCTTTGAATCCTGGAAATGAAAAGAAAATGAGAACACTAATTTTACATTTCACAAGTGAATTAGTAGCTACGCACTTTGCCATATGCACCCTTTGACTGAGAGATTACAAGTGAATTCGTCTTGCCAAAATATTCTCACAAGAGCACTTCCAATTAATCTTACACTGACCAATATAACTCCACCGCAAACTTATGTCTAAGCACCAGAACCCAAATTCAGGATACTCTTACCCAGCATGAAACACCATGAATCTTTCTCTCCAGACAAAGAAATAGGCAACACCGATAAATAAGCAGCTCAAAAACGAAATCTCCAGAAAACACATTGAAATAATTCAAAATGGAATAGAGGGTGACCTCGAGCTTGGCGGACGTCATGGCGATGGGGATGCAGACGAGGAAGACGCCGAACATGGCGATGGCGGTGTTGCGCTTCCAGTGCTTGGGCCTGCAGTAAGGGCCTCCGCTCATGCTCCATACCTTGGTCCTGAAATCGCCGTGGACCTCCCCGTGCCCGTGCCCGTGCCCGTGATCTGCTCCGCCCATTGTCGACCTCTCAAGCTGCTTCCTCTCTCTACTCTAGCACACCAACGATTCAATCGAAATGGAGACCAAATCAGCGGAGTAAAACACAACCACAAAACCTAAGCCTCTCGATGTATCGATTCTTCGACTGTAAATGAATCGCTCGCTAATGAGTAGCTAAGGCCGCATTCCGAACGACGGCTGAAATCGAATACCTGAGAATCGAAGGAGAGAGATTGGTCGGAATTACCTGAGAAATCTGAGAAGTCGAGCTTCTTCGGTCTGCTTGCGAGGCGTGCTGCTGAGTCGGAGAACTCGACGGTGGTGGTAATCTGCGGGTTTAGCGAGTGAAAGCGAGGGCGCTTTGGTCTTTCCACCGTAGCCTGACGAATGAGATGTTCATGGGCCTCCACTGACGGCCCATTAATGTAGATTTACTCCTTGTCATTGAAGGGGTTGTCAATTTTTCATTTCCCAGCACTTAGCAATTTGTGTAAATTTACCCGGGGAGATCTGAATGTAGAAATACGTCAATCCAACTATCTTGAAAATTGATTTAAATTTACACGTTCTGATCCATTTTAATTGGAAAAAAAAAAAAACCAACTTGTTGTATGCATCATGATTATAGTGAATTGGAAGTTGTAGGAATTTATGTGAAAAGTCAATACGAGTTCACCGAATTGTATTATCTACAACCGAATTGTATTATCTATAAAAAAAAAAAAAAAAATGTATACTCGCTTGGAGCTTAATTTTGCACTCCGATTTCAAGTGATGTTGATAGTCAACAACCCATTAATTGCTTAGACATGTTCACTGTTTTGTTGGCGCAAAATTCATCTCGATTTCAAAGGTACACAGATGTAGGGATAATAGGAGAGAGCAGATCAATAATGAAATCCAACAGTTGAGGGTTTTGATACTCCATTAATCTGTCCCAGCAAATAAAGCAACACGAAGTTAAGTGAGATATCTCTTCCTCTTCTGGTTATGAGAAATTTCTTTTGCTTCACTTGACAAAAGAGAATAAGTTGGAACCTGAAGAAGAGTAGCTGTAACTTCCATGGCTGCTCTGCCATCAAGTGCTGCCGAGAGCCTCTAAAGCATCAAAATTGCATCTCTGATCTGCACCTCAGCTTTTTATTTACCTTGTGCATGAAAAAGACAACGTGCGCGATGAAGAAAAAAAATACTCTTTCCTGTTTTCGATAATCATCCAGAAACTAGACATCGCTGCTGAACAAGAGAACAATGAATTTTTATTTGACATATTTGAATCATTCCAGCATTGTCATTACACAACACAGGCATAAGAATGAAATGATAAACTGGAACTTCCAGCCAACAAAACCTAGCAAAACCTATGCTCGATGGATCCTCTGCTCTTTGATGGTCCGTGATCATCAAGAACGGCTTATAAAACCAATTAAACTGAAAAACAGAAGCAACATTTACAGCATCAAAGGGCATCAACCACTGCCTTCAGCTTCAAGCGTCAATCTGACACCTTCTTTAAATGGAGTAGGAGAAATTCTTAGTGTCTGAACCAGTCTAGTGATATCCATGGAGATGTCAGGTGGGGATTTCACACCACGGTCAACCTGTTGAAAATCATCCATATCAACCATCAGAAAAGTTGGTAATTCGAAGAATCAGGCCATCTATAGCTAAGATTTAAAGACTCTCAGGCATGGAGTGCAAGATGAATATTAGTTCTCTCTACTCTCATCTGAATGATAATAATAATAATTGACAGAATAATTATAGGATAAAGTTAAGCACAACCATTGAGGACAGGATGACAAATTTGAGTCATCACCAACCACCAGATGGGATTTTGGAGGAGTAAACACAAATTTAAATAGAAAAGGAGCTTCATGAATGTACATACTGATGAAGCAGACACTAGCTTGATCAAAGAGGTGCTGTATCCTCTAATATGTGCCACAGTCTCTGCCATTTGAGCACGAGAGACTCTGTCTGGTCCTCCAACGTTTAGTAGCAATTGCATGCACTCCCCATCTGGACCAATCATCAATTATTGTAGTAACCACAGAATTGGACAGAACAGATGGTATTTGTGATAAGAGCCACCACAACATTCTCAGTTCCTTGGACAAAATGCAGATGACTTATCTATTGCATTCCCCAGTAAGTGTGAATATTGCTCAATGCAGAGTTAGGTGAAGCAACTGACAATCAAAAGCCACCCTGTTCTAAATCATGAGGATATGAAACTTTTATTAACATCTTCTTGTATGATCTAATGTTTAATTTGACTGTCGTAAAATGATCTACAGTTACAAACATTACCCAGCATGACAGATCAAAAATGGTCACTGCAAATGCTAGAGATTTGTTACCTGATATCCATCTACTTGTCAGAGCTTGTATTATAGTCACAACATCCTTGACATACACTGGACAGCGAAACTCATCATGGAAGAACTCTGCTTTGTCTCCTCTAGAGAGGACGCCATCAATCCACTGCATCACAATCATGGGCAGGCACCAATTAGACACTGAAAAATCCATTTCTTGACCTCTGATTATGCCTTTACAGCACTCACTGCCTGGCTGTAGCTCCTATTAGATTTTCTAGTTTGCATGCTTGAACATTTGACATATGATATTAGAAAGACCTCAAACCTCTATTTTGGATCTCACACAGCCAAAAGAAAAAAAGCATCCTCGACATATGGAATTCATCTGAGATTATATATGAAATAGAGACATGCATATGCTCATGTGGTAGACATAATCTAATATCACTCGATCTGATGTTCAATCACCTCTAGTTCCCATCAGACTCTTTTTACCTGAATGGGAAGAGACTTTGGAACAGGTGAAATAGTCTGAGGGCCAAAGATGATGCTGCTTCTCAAGATAGCAAAGTTTGACCAGTTCTTGCTGATGAATTGCTCTGCTGCCACTTTAGACTTTCCATAAACATTCACAGGAATAATTTCATCCTCTTCCTTGTAGAAGGATTTCACCCCTTCATAAACTGAATTCAAAAGCATCCAATACGAGGAAATCAGTTTTTGCAAGATTTGACAAGAAGAGTACATTCAATAAAAGCAGAATCCCACAAAACTTGCACGTTTGCTAAAATGATCCCTATACCAGAAGTTCAGTTACCTTAAGGGCTAGCCAGTTGCCAATGATCCAAATCAAGAATGAACACTGAAATAAGAGAACCATGGTTATGAACTTAAGACTAAGTAGATTACCTTGATCAGTTGATAGGTGTATAAGAAGAGTGTTATCCTCCTTAAAAGTTGATAGCCATTCTAAAAGAGTAGAAGGCACGTTAATAGACATGGCGGCTGCTGGATCTGCTTCGCAGGCACGAGGAACAGACAGTGCAGCACAGTTAACGACCACATCAGGCTGCCATTCAGACATGGTAACTTCTCTTCAGTGTGAATAAACCCAGATAATGTTTTGTGTATAAGCTCTAAAAAGAGTGGAAACTAATATAATGTGACACGATCTGGGAAGATCCAAACCATCATGATTATCAGGCGTCAACCGAACAATCAACTAAACCTCCAAAACTAGCAGCACAATGTTTATAAATCCAGTACATGCAGCAAATCATGGCTGGAGGTGCTAAAAAAACTACAATGTGAATAAGCTCGGATCCAAAATTTGCCTACAAATTTGCTGCCTGACTAAGCTTCAACACATCACGTCTTGGTCATCGTCGCATAAAGTCGTTATCCAGCATCGGAGAGTTGAGGTAATGTTTTCCTTTTTGCATCGAAGAATCGCATTTCCAAAGCAAAAGTTTGACAGCATACAACTTGAGTTTAATTTAGCACGTTCCCATCTCGTAAGTTCGTAGCCCATTATTGCTACTCTTCGAGACCCACGAGAGAGCAAAGCTTTTTTGCATTCCCATAGCGAGCTCGACTCGAACATTCGGCGAGAAAACAAGACAAGCGAAACTACTCGGCGACTCACCAATCGCGACAGCTAAACTTCGAACCCCATCAACTAAAATGCTTCAGATTGAACAAAGTTCAAAGTAATGACGGCAACAAAACCTGACCGAACGCTTGGGAAACGGCATCGAGTCCTCCACCAGTTTGCAAATCAACGTGAAAGGCCAGAGAACCAGGAAAGGCATCGAGCAGATCCCGAGGGAGATTGGAGCGGTACGTGAACGCGAGGTCGTACGGAGAATCCGGAACCCCCGAATACGCCTGCAGGAGGTGCTGGCCCAAGTAGCCAGTGCCGCCAACGACCAAGATTCGCTTCCTGGTCATCTTCTCCCACGCGTCCTCTTCTTCTTCTTCTTGGATTGGCTTGTGCTGTGGCCGAGCAGGGAAAACGAGCGAATGCAGGTGAAGAGAAGTGGAGAGACAACGGATTCCTTTATGCCGGACGGACAATTGGAGGGAGGATCTTCGAAGGGGTGGAGGGAAGCTTCTGTTGTCGCGTCGTCAGCAACTTCACGAGGACGTCCAGATTAGAGCAGATCCCATGGGGGACCCACGGGGCTCCCGGGCTTAAGCCCGAAGGCCTATTTTGGGTGTTACTATGCTTAATTCTTCATGAAGTCCATCCACGTTAGCCTAGTGGACAAGGCACAACGACGTCGTACGGTGGCTTCCTACTATCGTTCTAAGCACGTAAGACTTCTGCTTCGCCTTCCGAGCGTTCGCTGAATTTGCACTCTCTCTTATGGACAATTTCTAGAGATAAGTGCATTAAAAATTCTAAAACTCATCAATAAAATGTAATTCAATCATAAAACTTTTAAAAAGTGTAATTAAGTTTTAAAACTTGTTATGGAAGTACAATTAAATCTTAAAACTTTCGAAAAATACAACAAGTCCTAAAATTTATCAAATTGACCCAAACAAGTCTTTCTGTTGGTTTTACATTTTGAAAGTTTTAAAATTCGAATGCATTTTCATTATAATGTTTTAAGATTTTATAGTACTTTTTTAAAATTTTAGGATTCGATTATACTTTTGTGATAAATTTTAAGACTGAATTGCATTTTTTCAAAACTTTAGGACTTTGCACTTTCCTTAACAATTTTAGGACTTTGTCCCCACTTTCTATTAGTCTTCGTTGTTTGCATAGTCATATGGATACCCTTTGGTCTTTCCAAACACTGTTCTTGAAAGTCTAAGTGCGTCATGCGTGCGATGAGAAAGAAAACTGTAACATAACGATTTATTGATTACCTGTATTCAAGTCTATGATGATTACACTTTCGATGCTACTTGGCTGCTTTTGTTGCCATTATCATCTTTTGGCGGTAAACCCGGATGTCGTCATTCCCTCTTAACTAAACCGGGAGGGTGTAAATATCATAACAATCGCAATATAATTGTGAAGAGAATAACCATTTTGCATGTTTACACACCACAATCAACGAGTAACAATGCTCTAGGATGAAAGGAATCAGAAGCCAATGACACCCCTCCTGCTGGTTGAAAATGGGGGACGGGGTGTTGACAAATGAAAAATAAAAAAATCACCGTTGTATTATTTACAACTCGGAATTCCCAAATAGGCAGGAGCCTCCTGAGGAAAAGTTAAACCTTCCTTTGCAAATTCTCTTGAGATTCTAAAGCTAAATTCTATACAGCAAAGAGCAAACCTCAAAAGGCAATCAATCAACAGATAGACCAGAAGCTGATTTGTGATTTGCGTAGATAAAACAACATTGAATGGGGAGGATGGCAAAACTGTGGCATTGGCAACCCCTTCTCTATGTCACTTTGCCTGATGCAGACAATTGCAGAGCACCAGCTCTGGCAAAGTAGGGGACGGCCAAGATTGGCTGGCTTCCTCTCAGTTGTTGTGCGGAATCCCTTGAGACTTCTCAACGAGTGATTCAATTCTCTGGTGGAAACATTAGAAACTTAAATTATTCAAATAAGAAAAAGCAAAAGATCTGATAGAACCAATTTCTCTTAGAGAAAAGGTAGATGAGCTCCCAAATGGATATATTTTCCCAATGAAATTTCAAAATTCTTGGAATCCTTTGGCAGTTAATGATGGAACATGCTTTTCCTCCGGTTTAAAGACTTGCATAAGCCTTTTAAAATGTGAACTTTACAGAAAGCAACTCCATACCTTCACTGACTTGTTGACTTCTTCAAGTTTATTTAGCAGCAGTTCACCAGGCACTACACCTCTACGCTCAATTGAAGGATAGCGTGGGGAACCAGTCATCTGCATATTAGAATTGATAAGAAGATCATCATTAGAAACGAACGCAAACGTATAAAGTCAGCTGCACAGAAACAGGAACAACAGCAGAAACCGTATTTTAATTATCTTCTTCCAATTTTTTCTCCAAAAAACAGGAGGCTTGAACCATGTTTCTGCTGTAAGAATATGTGGACTTCATTAGCAGCAGAACCTCCATGACCGACAGACCCAAGAAAGCATTATAATATACTCTAGTCAAAACATTAGTCGTGCCCTATGAAGAGACCTTATCCTTTGGTTATGAAATCGCCGATTAGTGATGAATAGAATCCTTGACTCCTGCTACTGCAGTAGCCTACATCACTAGGCAAGCCCCAGTAGTCACAGTAGCTGACTTACTGTCATTGATGTTTGCAAAGTATGCTTGTTTCTACAGTGTATATAAAAGTTGGCAGTTGTGCATTGAGAAAGAATCTACAGTTACTGAAAAAGCTTCTACCAAAGAGTCAACTACATATGAAAATAAGCTTGCCTGTTGTTCCTGATTTTTAATAAAGACCTCTCATTGCTGTTAACTTCTGCTAACAAGTAATAGGCAGGCTTATAGCATGTTATCATCTTCTTCCATTTTTAGTTTGATCTGGATGCAGCTATTACAGAAGTATACTCTGCTTTCCTAGCCATGTCTTTCTTAACAAGAGAAAGATTTAGCTTATAGAACATAGTTATAGAGTACCTTCCAACTTTTGGATGGGGACTTCAGAAAAGTCGATCCCTCAGCCAATGATGTCATACGAGCCATACTGTCTCCTTCAACAACAAAAGGAGTAGGCTTCCAACTTCTACCAGCATCTTGTATGACTTTGGAAGCTTCTGTGATAATAACCTGCAACACACACAAGGACTCAGTATATACATAATCTCTTCCATGTTGTCCAAGGACTGACAAAAAATAGTTTGAGATCGAAAGATGGAATGGCAGATGTTCCTGAATCATTAAAAGATGCAGAAAGAAAGAAATGTAAATAATGGCCAACCTTCCTCAGTAAACCAGGGTTTGAAACCCCTTGAACCTGCAGCTCATCTACTGGTGCAGCTTTTCCAAGTGCCACGCTTTCAACTCTGAAGGTATGAATTCCGTAGATAGACTGCAGCCAACCTAGAAATATAAGAACACACACTATTAACTCAAAAAATCAAGCATTAAATTAGCGCAACGATATGTCATGTCCTTTACCCAGAGAACAACCTATTTTGTGGATGCATAATACACTACAGCCATCAGGACATGACATTTAAGTTCAGTATGCAAAGCATCTTAGACCTGAGAGGAAAAGTACAGCAGCTGACATCATAGATAAAGATCATAGGAGTGAGCTTCCAATAAGGCAAGCATGAGTACCTTGTTCAATTATAATGTCAATCACCAAGGAAAGAGGTACATTCTTCTCAATTACCGCAGGATGCCAGAAGGGTATGAATGATGGCCTCGAAACCTTTAAAAAGAAAAAAAAATTAGAATTGCAGAGATGCCTTTTTTTTCCCTTTCGTAAACATATATATGAACAGAAAGGTAACAAACCTTGTAAACAATTTTAGTAGGTGTGACATATAACTTTCGTGAGAGAATATCATTTCGAATCACATATCTTCTAATGGGAAGATATATCAACATAAAGATGCCAACTCCCCATGCTAGAACAAGAAGCAGGGATATAGAAAGCCATATGATGGTATCATACTTCAGGTGATTGCTTGCAAGCTCCTCAAATGAGGCTGTATAAAGTATCTCCTCAGAAGAATCTGATGCTTCATCATCGTCTAATTCACATTCAAGATCAGGAAGCAGCTGGTCCTTTGATGTACTGCGCTCCGACAGACCATCAGTATGACCCATCAACATTTTCTTGAACTAGAAAAGCCAAAGGAATACAAATTCAAATTATAGTGTAAGTCACTTGAAGCAGTGTGGTTAAAGCTAGTTGATAAATATTTCTCTACCAGTTGAAGGTCAATGAAATAACTCAAGAATGGTGACAGGTTCATCTATGAATTGGCTCCATTGGCTCCACGAATTTCTTGAAATGTTTCTAATATGCATTGAGAACAACCTTAATACAAGCAAAGTTTAATCCTACTCTCCTTGCCTCTCTTGCAAAATATGAAAGTTTCTGGACTGAAGAATGGAATTACTGCAATGGGCACTGATCCAAGATGAAGAAGTTATCATTAGTGCACTAAGCTTTTAAGTTTCTTAGTTATTACTCAACTCTGGTGTTTAATAACGATTCTCATCTCCAACAGCTAAGCACAACAAGTGAACTTTGGCCAAAAAAGGAAGACCCTTCTATAGATCAACTCAAACTGGCAGAATATTCCTAAATCTCTTTCTTTCAGACTTAAGACCAGAACCTCGAGACATGCCTAGACCCATTTTCTTCTTGAAATCAGTCTTTGCTCGCTTTGCTCAACCCTATCATGAACGCTACCATAAGCTTTTTAGCTGGCCTCCCATGTCAAGAGTGGGGTCTGGCAGAAAGATGGCATGAGTTGTATAACTATCACAATTAGCCTAGCTAGGTTAACAATCTGATAAAAGAGTTAGCCATTCAATTAGATACAGGTCAGGAGCTACATTCCACTATGGTTAGCAACACAATATCAGCCAGCGCACTCCAGTATTCATCTCTCAGATGTTTAGATACCCGGGGAAATATCAATGGGGATCTCAGTATATGAGAATCTCAACACAAGTATAATGTATTCAGAGGGAGAAAAAAGAGGGAAATTGCACTCCCTATTCCAAATAGAACGAGAGCAATGCCCAACCAGCATGCTAAATGACAAATCAGTCATGTCATGTGATTATAATCCCTATTTTCATGCCACCCCAAAGAGGTAATCCATTTCAAGACATTGCTTGAACCAGAAAGGCTTCTTCCAACTTCAGAGAGAGATAAAACAACGACAGTGATTCAGATATAGGTAATTTTGCTTCAACTCTCCAGTCTCATCTGCTCCAACAACATCAGTAAAGCAACGGAAAGCATCTGTAACCTCCGACCAAACACACCAATTCCGCAGATCACCCCGAAACAAAAGCTAGTCGGCATTGCAAACTAAAATCCTTGAACAATGAAGACGCGTGCACTTTACCATTTCGCTATGTCCAGCTAACCTAGGAAAGTGACGTGAATAGCATCTCCAGGATGGAGACGAGACTAGAAATCTTCGTACGCACGTTCGACGATTACGGATTTCGTCCGAATTCAAAAATTCACGAGCCGAAAGAGAACCAAGCGATTGGCAAGCGCGGATCGCAGAGAATGTCGGGGACCGGAACTTCACCTGTCGGCCCTTCGAACGCCGGACGAACGGAATCAATGGCGGAGGAGGTCGGAATCGCGTGATCGATGGCGGCCTTCGGGAGTTGCCGGAGTGTAGATGATTCAAGAGCTTCGAGCTGTTGGATTTCTGAAACTACCAGTCCACGCTCTCTTTCTCCGGTTTCGCCTAGCGGAGGGGGCCCTGGTATTTAAGGCTCCGTTCGTTTAATGGAAAATGTTAATTTTCTGGAAAATATTTTTCAAGAAGTTATTTTCCGGAAAACGTAATTATTTTCCGATGTTCGGGTAAAATTTGATTTTGAAGTGGAAAATATTTTCATTGTTCGCTTGGGAAAATATTTTCCATTATAAACTCTTTTTCAATAATTTTTTTTTTTATTATTTTTTTTAAAAAAAATATTTATTATTTTTTAAAATAGATTATTAAATTATTATTTTTCTTTATTTTCATGTTCTTCATTCCTCACGGCGGGTCGCCGCCATGCCTCAAGCTCATCTTGCTAGCAAGGCTCAAGGCTCGCCTACCTTTGGCGAGCTCGCATGATCAGCTCACTAGAAGGTGAGCTCAAGACAATGAGGCTCGAGCCCCACATATCGGCATTGTGAGTTATGCGCACTTCATTCGGAAAGTAGTTGAACTACCAGGAGGAAGAAGAAGCACAATGCCATGCAAAAGCCGAGTGAGGGAGATCGACCAATTAGAGGCAAGTGATTGACTTTGTTCTACTTTAAAAAGGAGGGATTCGATTGTTTTGAAGGGAGCAAAGAAAAAAGCAAAGACGGGCGGGTTCGTGAAGTGAGGGAAGAGAGGATTATAGTTTTTTTTGAAAAGGGGTAAATTTGAAAATAAGTTTCGTCTTTATGATGCTCGACGTCGTCGATCCGGGCGAGCTCGGCTCGCTCAGTCGTCCGTCGCCACCGGCCGTTGCCATGACCAACGACCGACCGAAAAGAAAAACAAGAAAAAGAAAGAAAGAAAAATAAAGAAATAAAAAATCGATTTTATTAAAAAATAACAAAAAATTCGAATTTATGAAAAAATATAAAAAATCTAAAAATAAAAGAAAGAAGTGAGGACTAATGGAGAGTGTAATATAAGAGAGAGTGAATGTGGAAAATGTTTTCCACTTTTCAAAAGTGGAAAACATTTTCCTCACTTTAGAAGATTTTTTTTCCTTCACAAAATGTTTTTCCCAATGAATTTATTTTCCGTGAAACGAACGTCGGAAAATCCTAAAATGTTTTCCTGGAAGTTATTTTCCGTGAAACGAACGGAGCCTAAATTAAACTCGAAAGTTCTCGACTTTTTCTTTTTTTTTTTCCCGTTTCACTCCTCGCGCTTTTCTACTTTTAGGAATTAAATAAGGGAAAATTCTAAAAAAAAAATCTGAAATGTTCATATTTTCCCAAATAAGGATCAAAAGTGAATATTGTTTTAAATAATGGCCTAAAATAATTATGTCTATTTCCAATAAGGGTCTAATTTTCCGGCGATTAAAGGCATTTTCATCATTTATTATTTTCTTTTTTTATGGTTCTTCTTCCTCTTTGCTAGTGGCCGGCCAACCATCGGCGACACTTACAGATGGCTGAGCGAGGGGCGACTTTGCTTGGGAAGGCTGCCCCTCGTGACCAACCACGAGGTTGGCAAAGGTGACCACGAGCGAGGCCCCCCTCACCAGATCTAACAAGGGTCGGCCTCGCCTACCTAGGCATAGGTGAGGTCGACCCTCGCCGGATTTGGCGAGAGATTGGCGAGGGAGGCCTCGCCCGCGGTTGGCAAGGGCTTGCAAGCCCTTACTAGCGGTCAACGAGGGTCATCAAGCTCTTGCCGACCCCAAGCCCTCACCAACCTCACAATTGGCTGCAAGGGGCGGCCTCCCGAGCAAAGCCACCTCTCGCCGGATCGTGAGGGTCACCCTTGCCTAATCGTCTTTGGGCGTCATCGGTGGCCAGCCGGCCACTAGCAACGAGAAAGAAGAAGAACTAGAAAAAAGATAAGAAAAAGGAAAGAAAAAAGAAGAAGATTTGGACAAAAATATCTTTGATTGGTCGGAAAATTTAGCCAATTGGCGACCGATGATGCTCTTATTTGAAATAATCATGATCGCTTTAAGCTTTCGTTTGAAACAACCAAGGGTATTTCATGCCATTATTTGAAATAATGTCCATTTCAGACTCTTATTTAAGAAAATGAGAAGAATTGGGGCCATTTTTTGGAATTTTTCCCTATAATAATGTGTGCAAAAAAAATTAATGATGATGATAATAATAATAATCATTTTTGTGCCTACAAATTGAAATTTAATAATATCAAGCCTTCATTGTAATGTGCTTTGTGATGGGGGCAGTAGCCATGTTAGCGTGCATAATTTCATGTAGCTAATAATTATATTAAAATATATCTGTTGAATTCTAATTTAAAAGGATAATCTATCTAAAAGAAATTGTCTGATGAAATGAAGGATTTCCAAATAGATTGCCTATTGATTGAACTGTTGAGTTTAAAAATTCACACTCCAATAAAAGAAGTACATTATCAAGAAAAATTTCAACGTGTCTAGACTAAGGGACACACTAACAAATCGAACAACTACTCTCAGAAAAAGTTATAAGATCCTATATAAGGATAAATATTCCAGAGATGATGATTTGAAATAAAAAATAACATAAGTTAATGACGGAGAATTCTCCAATTAAATACCACGACTGTGTTAATTCAAGTATTTCGTAGTTGAAGTAGGGGAATTCACAGCCTATTGAAATAGTTGATCAATTGAACTTGTAACATAAGAAGGTTTAAAAACTCATTGATGGTATTCAATTCCAAAAGTTTAGTATCAAGCAATTACGTAAACTCAAGAGTGAGTAATTTTAGATTTCATATAAGTTTCACTTATAATCTTAGAACTTACTCTACAAACCCTAAAATTAAAACCTATTCCATCATAGATTCTATAGTCAGTTCTAAGGTCTATCTAGGATTGTCGATTATAGTAAATTATTACTTTTAATGACCTTCTTACTACTACAATTCACTAACCATAACTTATATTTAGATACATGAATAATATAATATATTAACAAAGTAAAAGTTTCAATCATAAAAGTAGAAGTTTATATTAAGAGAATAAAAATTGGCTCAAAGTATTGTTCATATCACTATTTAGTACTATTTGACACCTATTTGAATATTGTAGCAAAAGTGAAAATTATGTCTATCTAACTCTACGAATTATTGTAGGATTGCTTAAAAACATAAACAAAGAAAAATACAAAAATCTATTATAGGTTCTAGGTTTTCAATTCCACTTTTTAAGAACTTGGAATTTAACTATCGAAATAGGTTATTTAATTTTTGAAACCTGAACTTACTCTACTTATTTTTGAACCTAGAATTTGATAGGTTCCTATTGCTCTGGTTATTCGATTCGAGGTTTTATCTTGGAACGATGCTCACTCTTATGTATACTTCTCTAATTGTATAACTAAGTAATTGAAAGTGTAAATACCATAAAAATCTTAAATTATGCTAATCGTGAGACAAATACTCCTAATTTTTGTGTGTGTTAAAAACCTTAAAATTAGCCACTATGATACAAGCACCCTAAACCCAAATTTATACGCATGTGATATATTTATTTCGGTTTCATTCATGATATATTTGTCACATTAATATAAGTTTGAGATTTTTTATGATACAAAAAAAGTTGAAGTATTTGTGTCACAAGGGATAAATTTAAAGTTTTTATCGACATAAAAAATTTCAGATATATGTGTCACAACATGAATAATTGGGGTTTTTTTTTGTAGTATTAACTCTAATCGGAATATGAAGAAGTAAGTTATAGAAGCGAAAATACGAGATGACAAAAAAAAAATGTTGTGGAAATCTAACTCCTTTTCATCGTACTATTTTTGTATATTTCGATATTTCCACGCATTGCTGCCTACTGTAATTGGAGATTTGACATATGGAGATACACATTGTCACGTTTTTTTTATAGTGTACCTAATACATTGTGTTTCGACGGACAGTCAACGGGCAAATCTTGTTTAGAAGGTCAAAAGCAACGAGGAAAAAATGGCTGGTAGGTTAGAAACGACTGAACCAAAAAATTATATTTTCTTTTTTTCAAACATAGAAAGAAAATGTTTCACGTGCAGAACCGTTAGATGGCTCGCCTCCTGATCGCTGGCTAGTGGGGGACCGGGACCGGGACCCGGACCCGGAGGCGGGCGCTCTCAATCCAGCGAATCAACTGGCTGTCCTGTCCCTCCCTAAACCAACCAAACGACGCCGGACGGCCGCCCGGCGATGGATTCTCCCCCCGAAGCCAGCGGACACAGAGAGGAGGAGGAGGAGAAATTTCAAAGAGTATATTCGACGTATTACAGCAAAACCACCACTTTTCTTCTCTCTTCTCTCCTCTCTCTCCCCGTGAACTTCACGCAAATCCTCGTGCCCCCCGATTCCTCTCGCTCAATCGACGTTGCAATCGGAAGGTAAAAAGCATCTTGCGATTTTTTGCTTTGTACGACGCCTGATCTCGTCATTGCTTCCTCGCTTGCATTGCTCGCGGTTTCGTGGAGCTTCCGCGTTAGGTATCGTGTCCGCTTCTTCGTTGAGCTGTCGATGCGACGATCTCTCGCGAGGGTGTATATGTCGCGTTTCGTGCTTCCGTGTGCGCCAGTCGTGTTCCGTCTGCAAGGATCGTTCCGTGCTTGTTGCTGCTTTGGGATTGTCGCGTGCATGTAATGTGTTTTCTTCCGGCCTGACAATTCTAGACGCGGGCATGCTTGTTTTCTTACCATGGAGGACATTCGAGAGATCTTTTGAGCTCACTTTTAGATAGTTTCCCTCAAATTTTCATTATCCGACAGGGGATAGATAAAATGTTTTAGTCTTGTCGAGTTCCCTAGCTTTCTTGATATTAGCTGGGCGCTAGATGAGGAGATGCGCGGGATGCGTAGACTCAGTTCGTCTCATGAGGTATCCGCTGCAGTTAAGAATTAGGATGATGGAACAATTTCCATTTTGTGGTCGAGCTGTTATAAATAAGATTCCTTTGGAAGGTAGAATAGGATTGGCAAATGGAATCATGCTGTTGAGCTCGCACATATGCTTTCCAATGCTGTTTTAGATGGATGAAATTGCCCTCTCTTAGCCTTATGGGAGATAGTTGAGTTATAGGTGATTCAAGCTCTACATTTTTTGGTTTAAGATTATCTGAAAGAGAAGTATCTTAGACGTTTCTTTGTTTAGGTTGCTGTGGTTTCTTTGCTCGCGTATATCTTCCACGGTAAACTCAGAATAAACTCATTCATGTTCTAGGTTATGAGCACTATGGATCACTATTGTTTGCTTTAAATGGGAAAGAAATTAAGATGAGATTGTCAGCATTTGAGAGCTTCAGTAGTTGCTTTTCATCTAAGAAAGATTGAAGTTGATCTAGGGAGCCATTGTTTGGTTAAATTACTTTTGTTGATGATTTGTAGCAGGATTAGTCTCCCTACATTTGTCCCATATAAGTGAGAAATAAAAGCTGTTGAAAAATACTAAAACACAGACGGGGCGTGTTCATCAAATATGAAATTGAGAGATTTGCACTTTTATTGCAGCATTTACTTTTCTTCAATGTTTTCTTCAGCCATTTATTTCAGATATGCGAGTTCCTCATCATTCATGCGAGTGAAGATATTCATTTGTACTATTGTTGAAGGTGACAGGTGTATAAGAATTCTAACTCGTTGTTAAAGAGGTAGCCCATGATTGAAAACAATGGATAGAAAGCAACACATTGCGATATTTACTACCGCAAGCCTACCATGGATGACTGGTACAGCTGTCAACCCTCTTTTCCGTGCTGCATATCTCTCAAAAGATGGAGAGAGAAATATCACTTTGGTGATTCCTTGGTTATCATCAAATGATCAAGGATTGGTATATCCTAGCAACATCATGTTCAAGTCTCCTTCAGAGCAGGAAATGTATGTCCGTCAGTGGCTTGAAGAAAGAATGAGCTTTAAATCTTCTTTCAGCATACGCTTTTATCCTGGAAAGGTACTCATGGGTTCTAAATTAGATGTGCTAATCATTATGCATTGTGTTAACTTTTTTGTAATGAGAAGGCAAATAGTAGCTTCATCTACAGTCAGAAGAAAAGTTAAATTCGATACTTGTACCACTGAATGATCAGTCTTCAACTCTTCCTCTCATGGAAGAGAGTATAATCTTATGACAATAGCAAGATCATTGAGAGCTGCCATTCTTGCTGCTGTAGTGAGATCATTGAGAATTGCCATTCTTGGGCAGTTTTAAATGCATGCATCTTTTACAAGTTATTTTCGACCACTTAATGGTTTATGGCATGATTATTCTACTGATTGCACACTTACTTTTTCCCTGTAGCTAGTATACATTTCTCCAGTATAGGTATAATCCATAATCACATGAGCTTTAACATATTCATGTGATGGATAGTCTGTTGGCTCTTATACATGTAATGGTGTAGGAATACTGTGGAAGCTTGTCATTTTTGGCACTCGGTTGCTGAAAATTTCTTCTATATGTAAGAAAATATCATCTACAACTATCTCAAGGATAAATGTAAATGCATGGTATCGACTACACTGCAGTTTTCCAGAGATAAAAGGAGCATTCTTCCTGTCGGAGATATTGCAGAACTCATCTCCGATGAAGAGGCAGATGTTGCTGTCCTGGAGGAACCAGAGCACCTGACATGGTATCATCATGGGAAAAGATGGAAAACTAAGTTCCGCCTTGTTATTGGAATTATTCACACAAATTACTTGGAATATGTGAAGAGAGAGAAGAATGGTCGTATTCAAGCATTTCTTCTTAAACACGTAAATAGCTGGGTTGTCAACATATACTGTCATAAGGTATTGTCCTCAAGCTTTTTCCTTTCATTTTTTGTTGAGAGAAGTGGTTACTGTAGTAACACTGGTTGCATCTCTGTACTTAATCTTGCACAGAAGCATCCTCTTGATGGTTTGCATTTTTAATGGAGTATGATATTGGTCAAATATGGAACTATCCATGCACTTTTTGGTTTGATGACCTTGGAGGCTGTGAAATGAAAAAGCGGTTGGTAGTTCTTTAGGTTATCTGGGTGTAAGCTCGTGACATTTAGAATTGAGTGCATCCCATATTCCTTGTTTGTCCAGCGTGGTACTTCTGGAAGGTGATTATATGATCTCACATGGTTATGCAGAGAGCTTATGTAGGCAAAAGGTGAACTGCCCAACTGGGATATATGAACTCAGAGTGAATAATAGGCCTCTGATGCAGTCTTCTGACCTAGAGTTGGTAAGGGATGGGTCAGAGAAGAACATTCTACTTTGTAGAAGCATTAGTCTTAGAAATGCCGAGCACAATCTCTTACTAAAAAGTTTCAAGGGTTAAGTACCTTTAGGCACTTTCTAAGCATACTTTCATGAAGTGTTCAATTTGCAATGCATTGATTGCATGTACTGCAGAAAAAGTCAATGCATTGAAATTTGCAGGTTTCCTCATTTGATTGCTAGACAAGTACTCGAAGAGCCCTCTTTGACAAACTGCATATTTTAGTAGTTATTGCTTTGCTTGTGCTCATTATAATTATGAGAAGCGAAAGAGTGTGGATCCCTTTTCTGTCAATAATTTAGGGGTCGCCCCTATTTATGTAAACAATTCATGGATGACCCAGTCTCTCATGGGTTGCAGAGGAGGTTTCAAAAAGGAGGGGGTCATCCATCAAATTTCACTGAGGGTACAGGGGCATTGGTGAATATTACTTGAGAAACATATACTTTGCAGATGCTATCTGCCTTTCTTAGGACTTATTAAAGTGACGATCAACACCTTTGTTCAGTTCTTATGTGTTATCAGATTCTTTTTTGTCGAGCCTTTGTTTTCATCACTTTCCATGAATTCTTGAGGTGTGTACATCTGAATCTTGGAATGATGTCTGTTTGGTGCTGAATTTGATTCTTGATGGTCAAATGGAAAATGACTAATCAATTTGAACATGAGGATGCTGGGTTTGCTGTATTTACAGCGCTTAATCTTCACACTGCTCTCTTTTTTTGAATGTCTGTCGATCCTGAAATTTCTGGATATAAGTAGCTGTTACTAGTTTGTGAGTGTTAATACATTGTGTTTGCTCCTTCTCCTCCTCCTTAGGTGGGCACCTAACGTTTGGATGATGTTTTAACATGTTGGTTTTGGGATATGCAGCAAAAGATGAAGCCAAATGCAATAGATTTATGTGGCCTAGCCTAAGCGATATGTGAACATTTGCTTGATGTTATTGTATTAGTCACATAATTACTGGTTTGCATTTAGTTTCAAGTTGAGAGAGCAGTGCCTTGTTATTTTTTTTATTTAATCCCACTGGTTATTCCTATCAAAAGTAAGTTGTTTACAAAGAACCATGGCGGGAACCTGCTGATTCTGGAACTATGGCTATTGTTAAACACCTTTACTTAATGAGGTTTCACTTGGGGGATTGGATGGCAGGTTATCAGATTATCCGCTGCCACTCAGGATTATCCCAATTCTATCATCTGCAATGTCCATGGAGTTAATCCTAAGTTCCTTGAGATTGGCCGGAAAAAGATGGAGCAGCAACAAAATGAAGGCAAAGCCTTTAGCAAAGGTGCTTACTATATTGGCAAGATGGTTTGGAGCAAAGGCTACAAGGAGCTGCTTAAACTCCTTGGTGATCACCAGAAAGAATTGACTGGGCTTGAGATTGACTTGTATGGGAATGGAGAGGATTCTGATGAAGTTAGGAAAGCTGCAGAGAAGTTGGAACTAGCAATTAGAGTTAACCCGGGGCGTGACCATGCTGATCCCTTGTTCCATGAGTAAGTTGTCATGATTTTGCAGCTATAACACATGGAAAACAGCTGTTAGACATCCTTAATTGGAGGTTTATTTTATGAGGCTCCCTCTCAACCAAAAAGTGGGTGAAACTAAAAACTATACAAAATGCTGAATGGATTGTATCAAACAATGAGTTCACAGAATATCGGTCTTATAAAGTAACATAATTCCTTGTAAATCCTTAATGCTAGACCTTGAAGGCTAACTGGAATTCCCATCATGCTTTCTTGTACTTCACATACCAGTTACTGTACAAAACACTACATGCATCTTATCATAGTTTGTTTTTACAGAGTATTAGTCTTTCTCA
The DNA here is from genome assembly GCA_014182895.1 of Angophora floribunda. NCBI lineage: Eukaryota > Viridiplantae > Streptophyta > Magnoliopsida > Myrtales > Myrtaceae > Angophora > Angophora floribunda. The sequence goes on from CM024709.1 coordinate 1,265,130, forward strand.
TAATACATTTAATTGTAGATCCTTAATGTGAGACAATGATTGGAAACTGGGTTTTCCATCTTGCCTTCTTGTACTGTACCGTTTTTCTTCTCTTTCACGCATGCGTGATGACTGGGACACATTCTTTCTTAAAAGATATTAGGTTTGAGTAATACCCTTTTCCTATTCGATAAGTAGGTTGGGTATGATTTTTTCAGAGAACTCATTTCAAATACAATGGCTAAAATATCTTTCAGTAAATAGGTGATCTTGTCATTGGTAAGTGAATATTGAGTAGAGCTATTGAAAGGAGCTATTTCACATCTACTTGTTATCTTGATTGCTCTGGAGACCTTGCTCTGGAGACCAAAGAAATGCATGGTCAAGTTCAATCTCACTGAGTTCCTTTTCCATCATCCAGTTATAAGGTGTTCCTGAATCCAAGCACCACCGATGTAGTCTGTACAACCACAGCTGAAGCACTCGCAATGGGGAAATTGGTTGTCTGTGCCAATCATCCATCAAATGACTTCTTTAAGCAGTTTCCAAATTGCCGGACATATAACGACAGCAAAGGATTCGTGGATGCCACTCAAAAGGCACTGAGTGGAGAACCCGCCCAGATGACGGATGATCTAAGGCACGAGTTATCGTGGGAGGCCGCCACAGAACGGTTTCTGAAGGCTGCTCAGTTGGATCAGGCATCTACAGCTAAATTGACCAGAACTCCTTCCAACAACTTCATGTCCACTTCACTAAATTTCAAGAAGAAAATGGAAGACACATCTGCATATGTGCACTACGTGGCTTCCGGCTTCGAAATGTCACGACGAGCATTTGGTGCTATTCCTGGTACCCTGCAACCAGATGAAGAGTTGCGTAAGGATCTTGGGTTGCCTTACGCCTCCTGGAAAGAGAGGCTCAAGAAGTTGATATGTTGAATACTATGATGAAATTCGAGAAAGTTTCTCTGTTAGTGACTTCTGTGAAATTCTTTACTATCAATAAACTTGGTTTAGGGGTGTAAATAATACCAGAAGCATGTAAGAACTATTCATTCTAATATGATACCTAGTCAAATTTCGATATGGAGGGATGGCCATAGACCTGTTGGAGTGTCGGTTTCTGCATATAGCCACTGTTGTCATTCTGACTAGTCGTGGGATGCTTGATTCTTCTGTCCTGCATTTGCCATGATCCTGGAGTTCTCTATTTCTCGGCTGATAGAGACTCGCAAGCCAAACTGTTATACGACTCATACATAGGTATAAAAACTTCCCTGCTATATCCCCAAGAATTACTTGAGAATCGGTTTTTCTATCCGTTCTCTCTGTTTTCGATATTAAGAGGTTGTTTGATATAGCTATTTCTGCAGTAACTCTAGTTGTGAAGGGGGTTGCTACAACTTTTATAGTGTATTTGACAAATATTCGATACCTGCTGGACTTTCGCATTAGTAAAGTTCATAACAATTGCCCAATCGAACTTCCAAGTCATTACAAATGTTACTGAACTCTCAAAATACAGCACTTTGGGGACTCCTATGTCAATGTTAATGGTGTATCGGTTTCACTGTGACTAACAAATGAGAGAGTTGCAAAACTATTTGCATTAAGAAATTGAAGAAAATGTCGGAATAAATCTAAATTGAAAAGAAAGATAAATAAAGTGTTAGCCTGTATGTTTGCATTCGACTAAGTTGACATTGAAGATTGTGCTTAGAGCCATAATTAAAATTATTACCTATGTTCAATATATTGTTACAGATAATAAGTAATCACTGCGTTTCCAAAGAACAGATTTCTTCGATTTGCACTGTTTCTATTGTTTCTTTATAACATGCAATTGTGGACTCTCTCATGGCAACCGATGCGATTGGGAAAGAATAAGGGAGGCGGCAAGAGACTGGCAGAAATCACCGCCCATCATCTCCCTATAATTGCGTTCTGCGGCCACGCAGCGCGCTTTCATCCAAGACAACTCGATGAATCCGATGAAGCAAACGGAGTTCGCCGGTGCGATGGAATTCGATATCTGCTCTCCGATGCCGGAGCCCTCCTTCCCGCCGCCATTCCGGACCTTGGAGACGGAAACGAGGTCTTCGTGGCGAGTGTACGTCTCTCGAAAACTCTGTTTTCTCGCTCTGTCGATGGATTTCCATGCTCGCGATTGTCATTCGTTCACGGGAATATCATAGTTTCGTCTGCTTATTGGCACATGTGGTGCATGCTTGATGCATCCCATGGTCACCGGGTGCTCCTCGTTTAACTTGCAGAGATCTTCGGATGAAGTTTCTGGTGGTGGTGGTGCTGCTGTGTGTGTTTTGTTTTAGCTTCGGCTTGCACTGTGTCTGTTTTCTTTGATTTATCAATCGTTGGAAGAAGAGGGGAGGTTCTTACCGTCTAGATGATTGAGAAATTGGAAAAAGTTGTGTGGGCAAAGATGCTTCGTATGTTAGAAACGTAGTTGCAGTATCAAAGACAAAGCCTGCAAAAGGTTTGGCCGGGACTGTTGATTTAAAAGGCAGATTTCTCAAGCAACATAGTACTAGAAGGTTAGGGTTCTCAGGTGAAGCTGAACTAGGAAATGGTCTGTATATAAGGGAAGCTCGTGCATCCTCCTTGTCAAAAGAATTTTAGCACTTGTGATTTGCAATAGCTTGCTGTGAACATCGATCTATTCATGTAGTCGTCCAAGTTTATGCTTTGGCAAATTGTTTTGCAACTTGAATAATGTGCAATTTTCTTTGAGCTTATTCTGGTGATCTTACTTGTCAAAAGAGAATTCATAATCTCTTTTCATGATCAGTATTTTTGTGTTTGTTAGTTACATTTTTCTAATATTTGTTGCAGTGAAGTATTGAGTCCTTCCAGCAGAGACATAAGAAATATGCTGGGGGAGACATTCTTTCCCTCCCTTCGGGAAAAGATTGTGGAGAAGGAGAAGATAACGCTACTATTACTGCTACAAATGGAATTTTTTCCCCTTTAGCTTGGTCTCCTGTTTTATAGACTCTAGACTATATTTTAACCTGTGCAGGCTCCGATGACAATGACATATCTCTCTACTGGGAGTCAAGATGGTTCCGATTCTGGTTGGTTTCACCGACTGCAATAAGGTAAGGAGAGGATGAGGCTTTTATTACCTTTGCAAGATGTAATGATGGTTCAATCAAATCAATATTTGATCCTCAGATTGTAGTTGTAGTTATTTTCTTTCCTGATCTGGCCAATTCCTTATGATGATTGTTCAGCAGTCAGCACTACCGCTACTTCTTATGGAAGACATTCTCAGTTCTCCATGCTTGGGTTTAGATTTCTCCTCTTGGTTGTGACAGAATTTTAATTTGACTTGGACTGAAATCTGCAAAAAAAAAAAAAAAAAAAAAAAAAGTGAATGAAGAAAAGATCCTTAAAGCATTTGAGCAGTGAAAGGCTTGTTTATGCTCCCTCTGTTTTCAAAATTGGTGGACAAGGGTCAATTGGAGTTCCTTCGGAAAAATCAGACGATGACTATGGTGGATTTATGTTTCGGAGGGTGAAACAAGGGTGCTCTCCTTGGGAAACAAAAAGAGTTACTGAAGGACTGCCTTTGATTTGAGTTAGTCTCATGAAACTTTGAAATAGATCACAGATCAATTTGTTTATAGAGACCTTGGTCATGAGAATCATTGACAGGAATCTTCCATATTTTTTCGCTAGGCTTGAAGGCCTATCACATGTTGAGTGTTGATAATCATCTGTTCTAAAATTTGAGAGGGTTTACAATCCATAAGGACTTTGTATAAGTTGAGATAGTACACATGATGAAGATTGGTATGTGATCCATGAGTTTGGGTTGACAAGTAATTTTGCTTTGTTCCCTGTTGCTCCTAGTAACAATAGATGGACATGCCATAAGTGTCTATTTGATGGAATCAAAATGCTGATTTTAAGTCCTTTTAGGCGTGGGCTAGTGAATTTAGTGTTGCCTAAGATCTTTGGCCAGCAAAAAATCTGGAACTAAGCTTTTGCAGTTATTTTTTTTTTAAGTAGAACATATCAGGAGCTCTCGCTTGATTGAGGAATGGCTGAAGCTGTGGAATTTCTATCGGGAGTACATCCTATAAGTTTGGAGTACTTATCAGGCATAATGAGAGGCCTGCTTATGCCGTCTTCATGGGTAATTCTAACTTGTTGGAGCTTTCTATCAGGGCCTTTATCTCAAGCAAAGTCAGTATTGAAGCTTTTCATCCCCTTTTGGTTGATACATTGGATGACTGGTCTTACATGATCTGAAGCATAAAATGCTGTCTGAGGTTGGAAATGTTTTAGGAAGCTCTTACATGGTTGTTACTTCATGGGCTTTTGTTATCATTATCAAGTTTGACGAGTTATATTTTGATCTAAATGTTTGGCTAGTAGTAGATTGAAAGGATCTTCGGCGACATTATTGTGCCAAAGTGGGATGTCTTGGTTGAAGTTTAATTTTTTCAGTTTACATTTTCTCTGACTGTTGGTATGCATGGCTTGCCACTTGTTTGGTTTGATGTTGGTGGTTTATGTTGGATATCCACATTTTCGCTCGTTTTTGCATGGGCTTTTCTAGCTGCCACTGTCAAAAACTCTTAATTAATCAAGGTAGTTCTATATCTTCAGTTATTGTTCACTTTTTTTTTCTTTCTGGGAAAGTTAAATAGGAGCTTGGCCCCTTTTCTGTCCATTTTCTCCCGATTTCACCATTTCAAGTTCAATGAAAATTTAATTAATACTGTAAATTAAATGGAAAATATGATAGATAAATTCTTTTTCCTTTATAGGCATGTTTTAGGTTACCATTCATGACAGATGGAGAAAGAGGGAACACGTGGTCGCAGGGCATATATGATATTTAAGCGCTCCTCTAACAAAGCCTCAATATTTTCGAAAGAGGGGTGAAAATTCATCACAGAGGAAGCAGCGAAGAAGAAAGCTTTGACTGGTGGTGAAGGAAATCTGCTTGTTCCTGGTATGGCTGATTCTGGTAGATCTAGAATTATCCCTGATGGCTGGATTTTCAAGCCCAAGGTCCGGCGTGGATCTAATGCCTCGGTAAACCTGTACCCTAATTCTATGCATTTTAATCTGTTTGTTCTCAATGGTACCTCTATTGACTACGAACATGCTTGATCGACCATGATGTTGATTTATTAATTTATTTTGCTTGTATGGATTGGCATGAAAAGGTCTTTCCTGGATTAATTTTTGGTGAATGACAAAATTTGCTTGACATGTTCGGTCAGATCTATTGCTTTGTAGAGCAAGTTTATGCTTTTCAGTTATGCTTGGGTCCTCTTTTTCATGTAAAGCATTCATTTTGGCTTTCTGATTAATGAAACTTGAGTTTATGCAATTTATGTAGGATTATTTCCGAAAACCTAGATTTGTGTGAGTTGATTCTTAGTTAAGCAAATTTCTGTTGGAAAAGATATATTTCCCTTGAAACTGTCAAGGTCGTAAATTTTTTAATTGGTTAGGCTTTACAAGAAAAGAGAATGAAAATAAACGTTAGATTTTCGTCAATTGTGGACCCACATTCAATTTTTGAGCAGAATGTGCTGGTGATGCGATTCCTGTTGGCTGTTAAAGTCGTGTAGGCAATACTTGCACAATAAAGTCAGTTGATCTTTTGCAAATCTAAGTCTCTTGAACACAATAGGGTTTACATTGAAAATGTTTATTCAGTCATCGGCCTACTATTTAGTTACATTTATTGAGGCCTCAAATTTTCAGCTTACTTGATTCTGTTATTCTTTGTTTGGTTCCAGTTAAATATGTGGTTACCTTATGAGTTTGAGTTTGAACTGCAGCTATGTAATATCATAGTTCATAACAGGTGCTTTTTTGTGATTTATTACACTGTACTAATTGTATACAGTTTTGTTGATATAAATGAAACTTGTGTTAGAAGTAATGCAGATATCCTAATGAGATCCTTCTAAATTCTAGTCATGATAAATCAGTGATTCAGTAATGTGTATCAACTTTTAACATTTTTGAAGTCAATCATTTCTTTCCTATATAAGAATGAGTCTGAGGACGTGCACATGAACAAACTGAAGATAGCAACTTCTTAAGAGTTTTTCCCTGGTTACAGCTGATAAATCAGAATGTAGATGATGGCATCTTGTTGGAATATGTCTAGGTCTAATGCAAAAGTGTAAGGAAAGTCAATAATCAAGATACGCATTTGGAGGAATCATGACAATGTCAAAGACATTAATGGAGGGAATTTTCTAAGTATTCTTATGAACTAGCTTCAACTGAAAAGCAGAAAGTAGGAGTGTATGCTTTAAGTTTTATTTTCACCAAGATTGCATTTGTGTCACGGAAGATTCTGCTCCAGTTAATTGAGAATATCAGAACTGTGCTTTTTGCAATCGCGGCAATGATATATGTACTTTCTCCACTTGAGCTCACATCAGACATTTTGGTCCTCAAAAACCTCTTAGTGACTTGAGAAACTACCTTCACAGCTTTCCTTTATTTTTTCATAACCAAGGGGCATGGCCGCAGGAGCATGGGTATCTAGAGGCCTATTGAACACCTCACAAGCCCCACTCACTGATTAAGTCTAGGCTGTAGCCTACTGAGGTGATAACATGCACAGTTGTTGGATTTGAATGGGTGTCCTACAGGGTTAGAGTAGTTGAATGAACTGCCATAATTGGTTCGATAAACTTCACCTAACTGCTTGCGAGTAGGCTGGTTAAAATGATGTTAGAGTCCTTGTAGTTAAACTCCAACGAGTTGGCCTTAGGAAATAGACTTGTGCATGTATTAGGGCAAGTCACAATGCACAGTTTCTAGTCCCCACACTATTGAGGATAGGCAATCCCTATTTGGGCTATTTATCTATACGTCTTACTTTGTCCATGTAGTGAGGTATTCCAAGGGTTCAAAATTTGCTAACCTAAAGTACATTTCCTTTCCTTGTCATGAAAGAAAAGATCTTGCAGTTATGTTGTTAGTTCTATCTTACAGCTCTGGATGTACACAGCATATTACTTCTAACCAATGCACATGAATTTTGGTATGGAATTAATCAACTACACACTCAAGAAAGAAGCTTGTTAAGTTAGCTTCCTGTACCAATGTCCTTATGGAGTTGCTTTAGCTCTTGGTGCTGCCATCACTGTTTTACAATGGTGCTGCAATCACCATTTGGTAATGCAATATTCTGTTGTAATTGTGGTTAGTGTAGGCCTTTCCTAAACAATTACGAAATGGGTTTTAAATGATTGAGAAAGTATTATAAGTTTAGTGAAAGGACTTGTTAAATTTAACTTAGCAGTAATTAATTCCTCCTGCAATGAAGATGAATTAAGTTGAATAACTTTTGTGTTAAACAATTGTAGCATTGGGAAAACTTTTGTACATATAAGCTAGAACAGTAGAAGTTGCAAAAGGACTCAGGTTGCAACTTGGGGATCAGCTTTCCGGTACTTTCGCTTCTTGTGGTTCTGTTTCTGCTTTTGAAGGTTTGCCCCCTTGGAGTGAATGGAATGTGTTGGCATCAAAGGTCTCCAAACCTCATCTCATACATTGGAGGCAAATGCCTTGTCCATTAGTCATTCAGTCCTTAACTTTTTGCTGTTTTTCATTTATTACCTTTAGCAGATATTGATTTGTTTTAGTGAAACTATTTATAATGGAAGAAAGTTCTATATCTATGTCTCATCTGGTAATAATTAAACTTGCTAATCCACTTAATGTTTTCTCTATGACAGCATTACTACTGTCCTGCCACAGGCCAAATCTTTTCGACCTATAAAGCCCTTATGCACTATGTGGAATATGCAAAAAGAGCAAAAGTTTCCATTTATGCACCGGTGAGTATGAGGTTCTTATGCTACTGTGCCCCCCCCTTTTTTTTTTTTTTGGGGGGTTGCTTTAATCTGTGAGATGAGATGTTGCCTATCTGTTTTACGGCAGAGTACAGGCCTCATGCCTCATCCATAAACATTCTTCTGTAGTTGAGGGGAAAGAGTATAAACAAGAACTCATATGATGTAATACGTTTTCGGATACTACATCTTTGCTTTATTTCTCTTTTATATCAGCCCATTTAAATGCATAAGCTACGAGTATTGGGCAAGATTAAGATAAATTTAAATATTAAAGGAATCTCTCTATATGGTAGATGTGTTGCTGAATGTCCTTGGAGATATGACTTTTTGGTAAATACACATTGTAGATTCTGAATTTCAATACATCATGGGTCATGGATCCAGTATGATTGCTTTGGAGAGCCAATCAGCTGTTGAATGTTGCTCTAATTGGACTCTCCTTTCTGCAATTATATCTGTAAAGTAAGTGTGAAAAGCAATCCGGGGGAGTGAATATGGTCCTTGTGATTCTCAATGTATTTACAGACTGGATGATCGGTTTGCTTTCTTTATCCTCTCTTGGCTACATGATTTGGGAACACAGATGGGAAGAACTTAACAGAGTTTGTAGTGTATTAAAAGTAGCTCCTTGTAGACATGCACAGCTCCCCACAAGGACCTTATTGCAATGCACCTCCTTTTTGTTATTGCTCAACTCTTTCATGTGCAATTACTTAGCTCAATCACCATAACCACTTCGCAAGCTTCTTTCCTATAGTAAGACTACTATTACCAGCCCTGCATCCGATCTGACTTTGATTTCAACAACCTACACAAAATCAGTTCAACAATCTATGAAAGTTACGTCTATTAGATACCTCACCTCGGTCCCAGGCTTACTTTGCAGCATGAGATCGCCTTGCCTAATGGAGGTACCCTTTGAGCGTTAGAACATCTGTACATCTGTTTCCTAGCAAACTCAAGATTTCTTTTCTTTTTATTTTCCTCAAGACATCCAATTTTTTCTTATGCAAAAGTTTGTAGAACCAATAACATGGAGATGAGTTCAAAATGTTGCAGGACTTTGATGCTGAATCATCAGGCAAGAGAAAAGGTCGCCCGCGTACTAAGACCCAAGTTTGCAAGCTAGTGACCAGAGGAAGAGTTCCTGGCAAAGGGATAAAGGCTGCATCGGCAGCTCTCAAGCAGCTTCCCTCAGGTCAGAGCTCAAAACCCTTTGCTGTCTTGAGGTGTAGATCTCTAATTTCAAATTTTCTGAAAAGAGGTCACATGAAATTTATCAGATGTTGGTCAGATCATGGTTCCGAAGTCTGGAATAAGTGGAAAATTTCCTTCTAAAAGTTGGGAGGAAGCATGCCTGCCGGATTCAAAGGAGGTTTCGCCAGGTTAGAATTTTGTATTTATGGGTGTCAATAGGATTGAACTGACCAACAAAGTGATTGAAAAAGATTGTACAAAACTGATCAGCTGTAGGTCAGACCAAAGTTCCTTGCGAAAGGACGGAAGCTGGCTCAGCAGCTCTCAAGCAGCTTCCCTCAGGTTAGATCTCAAAACCTATTTGCTGTCTCAAATACTAGATCTCTTATTGCAATGTTTCTGAAAACATGTCATATGAAATTTATCAGATGTTGGCCAGAGCAAGGTTCTGAAGTTTGGAATAGTAGGAGAATGTCATCCTAAAGGATGGAAGGAAGAATGCCTGGCAGATCCGGAGGAAGTTTTCCCAGGTTAGATAATTGATATAGATGTGTGTCAATAAGATTGAAATTTTTGACCAAAAAAGTGACTGAAAAAGATTGCCCAAAACTAATCAGCTGTCAACAACATCAAAGTTTATCGCAAAAGAACACAGGCTGGCTCAGCAACTCTCAAGCAGCTTCCCTCAGGTTAGAGTTCAAAACCCATTTGCTATCTCAAATAGTAGATCTCTTATCTCAGTGTTTCTGAAAAGATGTCACATGAAATTTATCAGATGTTGGCCAGAGCAAGGTTCTGAAGGTTGGAATAGGTGGAGAATTTCATCCTGAAGGATGGAAGGAAGAATGCAAGGGGAATCGGGAGGAAGTTTTCCCAGGTTAGGAAATTGATATTGATGGGTGTCAATAAGATTGGAATTTTTGACCAAAAAAAGTAACTGAAAACGATTGTCCAAAACTGATCAGCTGTTAATATCACCAAAGTTTATCGCAAAAGGACACTTGCTGGTTCAGCAGCTCCCAAGCAGCTTCCCTCAGGTTAGAGTTCAAAACCCATTTGCTGTCTCAAATAGTAGATCTCTTATCTCAATGTTTCTGAAAAGATGTCACATGAAATTTATCAGATGTTGGCCAGAGCAAGGCTCTGAAGGTTGGAATAGGTGGAGAATTTCATCCTGAAGGATGGAAGGAAGAATGCACGGGGAATCAGGAGGAAGTTTTCCCAGGTTAGGAAATTGATATTGATGGGTGTCAATAAGATTGGAATTTCGACCAAAAAAAGTGACTGAAAACAATTGTCCAAAACTGATCAGCTGCTGATATCACCAAAGTTTATCGCAAAAGGACACTTGCTGGTTCAGCAGCTCCCAAGCAGCTTCCCTCAGGTTAGAGCTCAAAACCCATTTGCTGTCTCAAACAGTGGATCTCTTATCTCAATTTTCTGAAAAGATGTCACATGAAATTTATCAGATGTTGGCCAGAGCAAGGTTCTGAAATCTGGAATAGGTGGAGAATTTCCTCCTAAAGGATGGAAGGAAGCATGCCCAGTGGATCCAGAGGAAGTTTTCCCAGGTTAGATAATTGATATTGAGGTGTGTTAATATGATTGAAATTTTTGACCAAAAAGTGACTGAAAAAGATTGCTTAAAACTGATCAGCCGTTGATCAGACGAAAGTTACTCAAAAAAGGACACAGGCTGGCTCAGCAGCTCTCAAGCAGCATCCCTCAGGTTAGAGCTGAAACCCATTTGCTGTCTCAAATGGTAGATCTCTTATCTTGATGTTTCTGAAAAGATGTCACATGAAATTTATCAGATGTTGGCGAGAGCAAGGTTCTGAAGTTTGGAATAGGTAGAGAACTTCCT